>OY856409.1:920730113-921930113 GCA_963693085.1 Alisma plantago-aquatica
TATGGGTGATGGTTGAACGATAGGGCGTCTTGGGCGCCATGCTCCTGGTCGACATGCTTCTTGTTGAGAGGGTTGGCCGATAGAAACCCTAACCCTAGTGCACGATAGGATCCCTGATGCACGATAGGGTGATGTGTTGTTTGTTGTTTTGATGGCACTTGTGCTTTAGGGTTTGGAACCCTAGCCGATACACCCTTTGGTGAGGGTTGGCACTACCCGCCATACCTATAGTGAGGGTTACAACAGTTTTGGTGAGGGTTCTGATAACTCAGAATGTATATGGTTAATAATGATAACACAAGTGATATGGTGTAATCACCTTGAATCCTGCAAATATGCTAATGAGTTAAGATGATAGGTTGTGAACCAGGAAGCTTGGAAGGATATGATGTTGCTACACATGATAATGTGACACATGCATATGATCACAAGTATGTGGCATGATATATGCTTATGATTGATAATAAAACAATGATTTCTACAGCTTATGTGTAAAATACTCATGGATGTTGCTTTATACTTGGTAGCATGATAATTCTGTTAATTCATGATGGCTTCAGTTATCTCTATGGATGTGTATACTAACCATGCAGGTATTTCATATGGATTCATAGACTGATAAGAGCTATGAGATGTATGTGCTTCAATAGCACCCTGTGGTGATGAGACAACAAGTTGATAGGTCTGAGGACCTGATATAAGGCTGATGTAAAAGTTCTCTCATGTATGCTTTCCGCAATCGGTTTTAATTAACATGTGTTTTCGATAATATGCTGGTTCTACATGTTTTTGAGTGTCATCTCATTGTTTGTGTGATGGCAGGGTGTCACAGTTGGTTTGGTATCAGAGCTCTAGGTTCGTTGAGTCTATAGGGATCTAGGACTAGGCTTGCATCTGTTCTTGTGAGTTTTCCAGATTTTCTTAGAATAACCTTCTATTCTCAGTGGAAGATAAAGCTTAAATATGTCTGGAAACCATGAAGAACATGCTGCCGAGAGTAGCGATGTTGCATCAGTTGATGGAGCAAGAGGGCAGGCACATGAAGATCAGGTGTCTGATCTCCCCCAACTTGACCCAACCATTCTCGAAAACCCTGCCTACTAGCAGCTTACGGGGCAGTTGATGGATACCATGAATCACATGGTGGAAAGGATGCCAGTGCCTCCGCCAAGAGCACAGGCTCCCCATGGTGAAACATCAGATATTGGGAAGACCTTTGAGCGGCTTCATCGAGTCAGAGCTTCAGATTATGTTGGAACGTCTGATCTGGAGGATGCTAATCTGTGGCTGACAGGTCTTGAGAAGGCCTTTTGAATCCTCCAAAGCAGACAAAGTCAATCACGCTATCTACCTTCTGAAGGGTAGTGCTAGCCACTGGTGGGCCATCGAGGAGGAGAAGCGACCAGGTGAGGAGATCGGTTGGGAGATCTTCCGGTGAGAGTTCGTCAGTAGATACTTTCTGAAGACGTATCTAGACGAGAAGATCAACCAGTTTGAGCGTCTATGCCAAGGGACGATGAGCATCACCGAGTATGTAGCCAAGTTCATGGACTTGTTGAGGTTTTGTCCTCACATGGCGGTGATAGATGATGAGCGCATCAGGCGGTTTGAGTGTTGAGTCGTCGACTCCTACTGTTGCTTTAGAGAATCAGGAGTGATTTGCCAAATTCATGGAGTCCGTCCGTAGGATTGAACATTCTGTCAGGGAGAAAAGGGAGTCCATGACCAGGAAAAGGCCTTCTCAGTTCCAGGGACAAAGATCTGGAGGCTTCAAGAAGCTAAGGTTTTCAACACCTTCCATGATGAGAGGTTCCAGTATACTATCACAATGGTCCTCAAGTAAGGGAAGAGGTTATGTTTCTTTGTCATCGAAGATGCATAGTACAATTTTTGTGGCAATGACAGGGCCATCTAGGCCGTAGACAGAAGGCAGGTCATGTTATCACTGTGGACAGACTAGGCACTTGAGGTCAAATTTCCCAAGATAAGATGTTGAAGTGACACAGCAGCCATGGCAGAATCAACAAGGGTCAGACAGACAGCAGCCCAGTGGTAGCAGAGGGTAAGGACGCGGTCAAGCGTCACAAGCAGGATCGTCTGCTCAAGGAAGTAGAGGACGTGGAAAACAAGCAACAGCTCGATTCTATGCTATGAGTCAGCCGGAGGCGATAGTCAACCTGTGAGTGATGACAGGACAGATGGAGTTATTTCTTTCTGATTTGTCTTCTTCTTGCTTTATATCTATTTTGGTTGACCTGGGTGCTATGCACTCTTTTATCGTGCATAGTCTGCTCGCTATTTGTCCTTTACCTGTTAGTTGTAAGAAAGATAGCCTATTGTTAGAAACCCCTCTCGATGGTTCTTCAATACTTCAAGAAGAGTGTCCATCTTGTATCCTATCTTTCTCGGGACACAGTATACAAGTGGATATTATACCACTTGAGATGCATGGATTCGATGTGATCCTTGGGATGGATACCTTAGAGAAGTATGCGGTTGTGTTGGACTGTGGTTCCAAGCAAGCAGTGTTTGATGACGGTAGGAAAAAGTGGATCTTCCAAGGAGATAGGAAGATTCTTCCGACATGTCTAGTGTCAGGGATGGTGGCAGAGAAGTTGCTGCAGCAAGGTTGTAAGGCATTCTTAGCTCACATTGTGGATACCAAGGAGAAAGGTCTTAGCCTTGAAGAGGTGACGGTTGTCCGAGAGTTTGCAGATGTGTTTCCTGATGAGTTCCTCGGTGTTCCCCTACCCCGAGAGATTGATTTTGAGATCAATCTATTACCAGGAACGCAACTAGTTGCACAGACACCGTATAGGATGGCTCCAACAGAGATGGCAGAGTTGAAGAAGCGGTTACAAGAGTTGTTGGAGAAAGGTTTCATCTGATTGAGCACGTCGCCTTGGGGTGCTCCAGTACTATTTGTTAAGAAGAAGGACGGATCGATGCGGCTATGTATAGATTACCAGCAGTTGAACAAAGTCACGATCAAGAATAAGTACCAGTTGTCGAGGATAGATGATCTATTTGATCAGTTGCGTGGTGCTACAGTGTTCTCAAAGATTGATCTACGGTCTGGATATCATCAGTTGAGGATTAAGGTGGATGACATACCAAAGTCAACATTTAGGATGAGGTATGGTCACTTTGAGTTTGTGGTTATGCCGTTTGGGCTAACCAATGCACCTACTGCTTTCATGGATCTGATGAATAGGGTGTTCTGTCCATTTCTAGATCAGTTTGTTGTAGTTTTCATAGATGACATCTTGATCTATAGCGTGGATAGTCAAGAGCATGAACAATATCTTCGACAAGCGTTGTCTCTTCTTCGTCAACACCAGTTATACACCAAGTTCAGTAAATGCGAGTTTTGCTTGAAGAAAGTGACTTTATTAGGTCACGTGATATCTGCAGAAGGAGTCAGAGTGGATCCTAAGAAGGTGGAGTCAGTTGCATATTGGGAGCAACCAAAGACGCCGATGGAAGTTTGTAGTTTTCTGGGTTTGGCAGGATACTACCAGAGATTTATCAAAGACTTCATGTAACATCCCTAACTTGGGTTATGCCTTAACCCTGGGAGTTTTGCTTAAGAAATATAATTAGATCCTTAATTTTATTTTATGAAAAGTAATTAAGACCTAAGAGGAACTTATGTTTCAATTTTGGTCATGTTTGAATAATGTTGAAGCAATGTTTGCTTATTCTGGACCAAATTGCAATTTACCCAATTTGAGGGGTTATCTTGCAAATGTTACTTGATTAAATGTTTCTCATGTGTTGAGGCATCATGAGAATGAAGATGATGTAGAATTATGGCTTGGGAAAGCCTGAGTACCAAGAAAGAGTTGATAAAGCAATGTTTGTGCATTAAAACCTAGTTTTGGTGTAATGTGCAATTTACCCAAAACCTAGGTTTCAATATGCAAATTACCACTTCAATAAGGTCCCATATGTTTCTTGGCATCATTTAGATCAAAGAAAATGAGAAGGGTGCCTCATTTGAATTAATTTGGAGGAGAGAGAATCTTGATATTAAAATAATCAAGATTTAAGCATAATTGAAACTCTAATTCAATTTAATGCAAAAATACATTTATTAATTAAAATTCCCTTCAACCAAAATTGAAATGGTTGAATTCAGATCTGTTTGGATGTCCTTGTGCCTTGCAAGGGCCACGAAATATCTCAAGGAGGTGAACAACCCACTCACATTATTATAAGAAAAAGAAATATCTAGTCACATATGGATATTACTATTAAATGGATTAAGGTGCTTAATTTGCTTTTCTTTAAATTGTGGATAATTGAGAGGTATAAGAGGAAAACGAGGATAGCATCTTCCCTAAGGAAGAGAAGGGGGAAAGTGGAAATGATAAGGGGGAGATAATTCCTACTTTCTCTCTCCTAATTGAATGTTTTAATAAAAATTGCATATAAGCTCATGTATCCAAAGAGTAAAGGGGGAAATTCGAATTCACTTCCACCCTTTGCTTGAAAAACAACCTTGGGATCTTGGGAGCAAGAGGAGAACGAGCCCCAACCTTTTTGTAAGCTTCTTGACTATCTTTCACCTTGAATCCATGGTGGAAATCACAAATCAATGCATGATTTCTTCCTATCTCGATTCCCTCTTCAATTCTAACCATTCCTTTTCACTCAAAGCTTGAGGACGAGCCTTGGGATATTGAAAGGAGTTGAATCCACCATTGTTGACGTGATCTTGAAGCTTTTTATCTCAATTGGAGGCGGGTTTTATAACTTGAACCCCTTTACATTGTTATTCAACTATCAATCTTGCAATTTCGTTGATTCCTTTAGCTTTTTGATTAATTGTTGGTTGAAATGGGTAATTTCATGAAATAAGAAGTACTAATATCTTCAGGGACGAAGGTAGATTATGATGACATCATCTTGAACACATTTCCCAAAGAAATTGTACTTCATTCGGTTTTAACAAAGTTGCTCATTCGGTTTCAACAAAACCGTTTGAAAGCAAACGGTTTCATCAAACCATTTGAAACCGTTTGGGAGGTTTGAACAGGGTTGACCATTTGGAAATTTTGATGCTAATGATGATGGTTGATGACCCACTGAGTTTTATTTATTAACTCCAAAGGGTTCATGAGTTGAAGGTTCATCAATCACCAAAACCCTAATCGGGTTAAGTGCTGATTTTGCAATTAGATGATTTAATATTTTGGGTTGATTAACCCAAACGGTTTCAAAACCATTTGGGAATCATCCAAACGGTCTCAAGACTGTTTGGGGGTCACCCAAGACCGTTTGGAGGTCTATAGTTAAGCATGGATGAGTAATTTAAGGTCCAAAGATACCAAATTGAAAGGCAATTAAGTGCTGATTTGATGATCAATCTAATGATCTAAACCCTAATGGAATTTCACAAAATCCAAAGTTAGGATGAGGCAAACGGTCTCAAGACCGTTTGGAGGTCATCCAAATGACCTCAAGACCGTTTGGAGGTCATCCAAATGACCTCAAGACCGTTTGGGGTCTGGTCATATCAAAAACTTGATGATAATTCATTAGTTGCAATTGAATCAATTCCACAATGTTGATCATTGATGGCTACTCGATTCAAAGCCCTAATTGAAGGTTCCTTGAGTTGAAATCCTAGATCAATCGGGTTCAAAATCCTAATTGATGGTCTAATTTAAGGTTTATTCAATATTTTAATTGATGAATAAACCAAGGGTTTAATTGTTAATTGGTTCATCCATTGAAACCATGAAATGTTTAAGTGTTGAAGGAACTTTTTGGTCCATTCAGTTTTGAGAGGGTTTGGACCAAACGGTCTCAAGACCGTTTGAGTCCAAACAGTCTCAAGACCGTTTGGGACCAAACGGTCTCAAACTGTTTGGAGACCCAAAAATCAAACGGTTTTAACACCTCTCTTGTCCAATCAGTTTTAAGGGTTGTTTGTTCAAATGGTTTTCAACCAATTGAGTTATGAGGATCAAGACCATTTAGGGTCTAAGTAATTAAATCTTTGGAAGATCAATATGGGTAATCTATTTGGATACCTAATGAAATTGAAGATTTAATTGGTTAATCCAATTGAACATCTTTTGTAACTGAAAGATTAATTGGTCAATTCTTTTGGATAACTCATATAATTGAAGGTTCAATTGAGTAAACCATTTGGAGATCTGATGTACTTGGATGATTAATGTCCTTAGTGAGATTAATCATTGATGTATAATGATACAATAATTCAATATATTATGCTAATCCTAAATGCATATATTTGAATAAAGAGTAGTCTCAATCTAATCAAGAATTGAATAGTGGACATCCTGAATAGGATGAGAGAGAGAGATTCATACATGAATGATATTTATGTAACAATCAAGCTTAACACATACAAAATAAATGTGATATACAATTAGGGTATTATCCTTGATAAAGAGATCATAATACCCTAATTGAGTTGATTAATTAACTCAAACCCTAATTTAGGGAAAGTTTGAGTGAAACCCTAAACTAGGAGGATGATGTGTTTTGAATTTAGGGTAATGACATGAGTAACCCTAATTCAAGGTATCATGATGATAAACCCTAAATAGGATGAATAGTAAACCCTAATTGTGGGTAATGGAATATAAAACCCTAATTGGGAGGAATAGTGAAACTTAACCCTAAATTGGGTGTTAGTATATGATAAACCCTGATGAGATGTATATAGTAAACCCTAATCTAGGGTGATGTGATATGAATAGTAAACCCTAATTGTAGTTAGTTAAAGTGGAAATCCTAAACAAGGATGATTCCATGTGAAACCCTAATCTAGGGCAATGCCATGAGAAACCCTAAGTTAGAATGATGTATGTGGTACCCTGATGTAATAATGTGATGTGAGACTCAAACCCAGGTTGTTGCCATGTAATGATATGTGAAACCCTAGTGATGGTATAATAGCCAATACCCTAAAGTAGGGTGTGGTTAATATAATCAAGTAAGATGAGGATGTTATATCCATGAAGGGTAAAGTTGAGGAACCATTTGAATGGTAATGTTGATACTCTAATGAATAAGGATATAAGGGACACGATAATGCCTAGATCATTATATGTCTAACTCTATACATGTGTAACAACCCTATACACCTTACAAAGATGAGGACATGAAACTCTTAGGAATGATGTATGCAACACCAAATTATGATGTGGATAACATCCTAAGAGTCGAAATACCTAAATTGGTTGATAATGATTTATTCTATATCAACAATACCTAACCATTGAATAAGTTCATATCATTAAAGATAGCTGGATAATTCAAATGTGTAACCTATGCACTACATGATAGAAGTGATAGGTTAGAGGATAAAGTATTAAGAGGAAGATACCTTAATACAAGATCAGTTGATTATCTTAAGTAAGATGGATATGAGGAGAAAAGTGATATATCAAGACATGATAGATATCACATTTAGCATTTCAGGGTTGATATACCTTGATGCATCTCAATCCAACATATTTGGATAAGAAACACATGAACTGTGAGTTATGTAGTTGTTACCATAAGATTGTAATGAGTTTGATATACTTTGATAAGTATAGGCTAATATACATTGTGAAAGGGGATAAGCCAAATTAATGAGTATGATGTAATCATATCCTAATAAGAATGAGAAATGAACTTGTACCTTGTATTGAAAATTCTTAAATGATATAAGATGAGAGCAACAAGTATGAGTGAATACTTGTGATATTAATAGATGCTCCTAGAGGAGTGGAGCAATATATTAGGGTTGGATAGATAATATAAACATTAAACCCTAATTAATGTGAAATGGGAAACCCTAACCCTAATTTTTGGGTAAAGGGAGGAAAAGACTATTTGATAGAAAACCCTAATCCTGATAAAGAAATGGTGGTGTTAATATTGTATCACATGATGTGATAAGTGACTTTTATGAATGTTATCATGTCTATTAACCATGCAGATATCATGAGATGATGAACATAGCCAGATTTGAGCTATGATATTTATATAATAGAAATGTTGATTGGCCTTGTGTGCCTTAATGTTGTTGTTGCTTAGTAAAAGTAACAAATTGTGCATGGACTTTATAAGTCATATAAATAAGTTATTGCCTAGTGAAAGGTGACAAGACACTTAATGGGCCTTGTGAGCCATGTGAGATGCTTATGTAACAAGTATCATGTCTACCTCGGCCTGAGAACCTAAAGGTGATAGTTACCTAACAAGTGGTAACATTGATTAGTGATGAATTGAGGGTATGAATACCCAGTTTTGATAAGCAAGATAATGATGTTGTTGTGAGATGTGAATTTTCAAGTAATGAGATAAGGGATTGAGATCACAATGCCTCATAAAGAATGAGAAGTGAATGATGCAAATAGTACTTGTTTCCTTGTAGCATTTGTCTTAATAAGTTATGGTTGAGAACTTGACTGATGCTAAAAGAATATGCTAATGTACTTAAGTAATTAAGTGAAATCATATCATGTAGAGCCCTGACCATAGATCCATCAGCGTCAGAACTGCTGAATGGTGAAATGGGTGCTCCGCGGCATAACCCGGAAGCCGCATATTTTTGAATATGTGGGGGTAATGGGTGAATATATCCTTACACCTCATAGGAATGGCTACGTGCCATATTCTATGCACAGGAATGGTTACAGACCATATCCCAATAAGAATATGGCTACGGGCCATGACTCCACAATATAATACCAGGCATTGGCTACGGGCCATATCCTGAAAAGAGTATATGCTATGGGCTATAACTCTAATAGTGATGTCGCTAGTATACCCTGGAAAGATATCTAGCAGAGACACAAGATGTCCTACATGTTATCTCATACTCATAGAGAAATTTGAGGTCTTGGATTCCGGCTCTTCCATTGACCTTGTATGGTATCAATTTCAACTTCACAGTGGTCGATTGGAGTATGAGAGGTATACCTCATCTCCTCAGGGCATAAGTGTGATTGTAAAATGTAATCATCCATATAGTATGTTTGCTTAAGGATTGAATACGGAAATTTATTGGCTGATGTTACATTGCTTTTATGCATCTCTAGTTGATAAATGTTATTCATATCTCTTTATACTCATTGCAAGTAGATGAATGATTTATGATGCTACTATGAGTAGATGCAATGTTCTCCTTGGGAAAGGAGATTACCTTATTCTGTTCATACAATGATTAATACTATTGTTAATGTATAAGAACTCCTGCTCAGCTTTATTATAAAAAATTTCTATAACAATGTTTTGGCGGTGAGTTATATCTCTCGCTGGGACAATTTATAATTGTCTCACCCCTGTGAGATCCAACTTTTTAGGTAAACGCAGAAGAAGAAGCAGGAACCCTATAGCAAGGGAATAGTAGCAGCAGCAACAGGGACAATAGTGATAACTCAGGTGGAGACACTGGCTGCCAAGTTTTGTATAGATACTAGTCCTATGTGTCGTCTTTGTACTCTCAAGTCCTCGGAGTTTATAGTTGGTGTTTTAATGAATTGATCTGAGATTTTGACTTGATGTCTTGAGGTTTTTATGCTATATGTATATAATGCTGAATAGGGAAACTGATGATGTAATCCTCGAAAAGAGATAGTACAAGTTGTGTACTTATGGACCATAATGTAAATATTATCCTTTGGTTCTTGATGAAAAAGATTTCTTATGTGTGGATATCTTTGCAAAAAGTTTTAATTTTTAGTGATTTTTAGTAATCCGCTGCAAATGATTCGCTTCCGCTTAAGTAAATCTTGTTTTTGTAAGTTGGATGCCACACTTCAGTGCAATAACGTTGTCGATGACAAAGTTGACCAGGAAGGATGTACCTTTTGTCTGGGATGATCATTATCAATAGGCTTTCCAAAGTTTGAAGGAGAAGCTGACTAGTGCTCCAGTGCTAGTGCTGCTAGAGCCTGGGAAGGGCTATGTTGTTTTCTGTGATGCTTCCAAGAAAGGCTTAGGTTGCGTATTGATGCAGGAAGATCATGTGGTTTCTTTTGATTCAGGACAGCTTAAGAAACATGAGGAGAACTACTCGACACATGATTTAGAGTTGGCAGAGGTGGTCCATGCATTAAAGATTTGGAGACACTATCTTTATGGGAAAGTGTGTCAGATCTTTACAGATCATAAGAACTTGAAGTACATCTTTTCGCAGAATGAGATGAACATGCAACATCGTCGTTGGATGGAGCTAATCAATGATTATGATTGTACCATTGAGTATCATCCTGGTAAGGCAAATGTGGTAGCTGATGCGCTTAGCAGAAAGTCTTCTTCTCTCCCCACAAACAAGGCACAGTTGAGTTCCTTGGTATGCCATAGGCGAGATATGTTTGTCTCCTTGCGGCAGATGAATGTGTTGTTGGAAGTTTCCTTGTTGGCAGGACTGTTGGCATAGATGCAAGTCAAGCCTATGCTGAGACAACAGATCAAAGATGCACAACAAGCAGATAATACAGTGCAGTTGATAAGGTCAGAGCTCGGTAGCGAAAAGTGTGATGGGTTCCATGAGTCTGAGGATGGACTAGTTTGCTATCATGGTAGGATGGTGGTCCCCGATGTTGATAATGTAAGGAAGCTAGTGCTCGAGGAAGCACACACATCTATGTATGCTATGCATCCAGGAGTCACCAAGATGTATCATAATCTGAAGGACCTGTATTGGTGGTCTGGCTTGAAGAAGGATGTAGCCAAGTTTGTGGCTAAGTGTGAAGTATGTCAGTAAGTTAAAGCTGAGCATTAGAAGCCAGCAAGTACGTTGCAACCCATGCCGATACCACAGTGGAAATGGGATCATATAACCATGGATTTCTTAGTTGGTCTACCAAAGACAACTAGGAATTATGGTTCCATTAGGGTAATAGTGGACAAGCTGACAAAATCTGCTCATTTCATACTGGTAAAGACGAAATATGCAGCAGAGAAGCTTGCTCAGATATATGTAGACGAGATAGTGTGTTTGCATGGCATACCAGTAATGATAGTCTCCGACAGGGGTCCCCAGTTCACGAGTCATTTCTGGGAACAGTTACACAAAGCTTTGGGAACGCAGTTGAGGTTCAACACTACCTTCGACCCACAGACGGATGGACAGTCTGAAAGGACTATTCAGACTTTGGTGGATCTTCTCCGAGCATGTGTTTTGCAGTTCCTAGGCAGTTGGGATGCACATATCAGTCTGATAGAGTTCACTTACAATAATAGTTACGAGCGGAGCATTGACATAGCACCTTATGAGGCTCTATATGGAAGGAAGTGCAGATCCCCTTTATGCTGGTATGAGTCTGGTGAGTATCAGCTTTTGGGTCCTGAGTTAGTACAGCAAACAACAGAAAAGATCAAAGTGATACAACAGCAGTTGAAAGCAGTACATGACAGACAAAAGTCTTATGCAGACAATCGCCGACGACCTTTAGAGTTCCAAGTAGGAGACAAAGTGTATCTCAAGGTCTCACCTTGGAAAGGCGTGCTAAGGTTTGGTGAGAAAGGCAAGTTGGCACCCAGGTATATGGGGCCATACCCAGTAATAGCACGTGTTGGAAAGGTAGGTTACAAGTTAGAACTGCCACCATAGTTGCACAGGTTGCATCCAGTGTTTCATGTCAGTATGCTGAAGAAAAGTCATCCAAACACAGAGATAGTGATACAACCAGTTGAGGTTGAGCTTGAAGAAGATGTGACCTATGAGGAGGGTCCGGTGGCTATCCTTGACAGAAGAGTAAAGAAGATGATGAGGAAGGACCTGGTTCTTGTGAAGGTTCTTTGGCATCATCGTGGTGTTGAGGAAGCCATGTGGGAGCTTTAGGAAGAGATGAGGTGGAAGTATCCCTCGCTTTTGTCTTCGGATTTCAGGGACGAAATCCCTTTGTAGAGGTTTATGGCTTGTAAGGACCCTGACCTTCATTTTGGGCTTACCCTATTTGTTTTTCCTAAACCTTGTGCTTGGTTGCTTGCTAATCACCTTTAGTGGTGATTAGGGTTTGCTTGTGTTTTGTTGAGAGTTGGAGGTGCTACTTGCAAAATAACCTAAGATAGGGTTGGAGAGCAAGTTTGTCACCTTGAGAGATATATTTCTCTCTCTTTACTTCCTATAGGGCTGAGAGGAAGGTTTGGGCTCATGCCTTGAGTTTCCTTGGGCTTGGTTGAGCTCTTTTGGGCCTTCTTTTCCCTTGTTTTGGCCTTGCCTTGCTTGGTTGAGCCCTGTATCAGGCAAGGTAGCTTGTGTCGACCATGGTGTGTGTCGGCCATGCCTTGTATCGGCCTAGAGGAGTAGTGTGTCGTCCATGGACCATATTTGACCCCTTGACCTCATTTGTGTCACCACTAGTGGACACTTGGTGCATAGTGCTTGCATGTGGCAATAGCCTTGGACATGTGTATAAGGTGAGATAAGGAGGTGGATTTTTCCCTTGGACAAGTGTCCCTAGGTGGGTGACACATTACCTTGTTTTCTCCTCCATCCTCTTCTATATATACAACTCCTTCCACTTCCTTTGGATCCCTTTTATCTCTTTGTTGCTCCTCTCTTCCTTGGTGCACGATACATCTTCCCTTTGGTGTGTTTGGTGGCCGATACAGCTTGGTGGAGAAATTTGGTGGCCGATCCTCTTCTTGAAGTCTTCTTCTTCTTCTTCCTCTAGTTTGGTGGTCGAACCCTAGGAGGGTCTTGTTCTTTGGTAAGAATCTTCCCTCTCTCCTTATCATCTTCTTCTCCATCTTGCCTACCCTTCGGCCATGGTGGTTATGATCCTTGTTCCTTTTCTTGAGGTGGCCGAAAGTGGTGTGCTTGGAGCTAGGAGCTAGAAGCTTGTAGCTTTGGATCTTGAGGAGTTTACTTAAGGTGGGTTACATAACTTCTAACCCTATCTATACTACCATCTCTATGTTGTATGATTCATATATGTGGATGATCGACCATTGCATGTTATGTGTTCCTGCTCTAGTACATGTTGTCGATCTTATGGATATAGTGAGCATGATGTTGTTGATGTTGTTGATGGTTTATATACCTTTGGATCTAGTTGGCCGAGCCATAGTTTAGGGTTTCTTTTAGGGCAATACCCCTTTCTCTCCTTGGTTTTTGAGAAGTGAGTTTGAGCTCTAGTGATGTGGGCAATACCCCTCTCTCGTTTAAGTTGAGAGGTGAGAATATATTCTAGTTGCTTGGGCAACACCCTCCTCTCACCATGGATTTGAGAGGTGAGCTCTTGAATATGTGATGACCTAAGTTGAGGTTGATCCTTGTGGTTGTCTGATTTGTAATAGAGGTTGTGCAAAACCCCTCTCTCTTGGTTGTTGAGAGGTTAGCCGATCTTCTTGATCAATTAGAGTTTCGTGCCCTTGCGCTTGAGGTTGAAGATGACCATACTGGGATGTGCCTTGCACGATATGATCTTGGAGTAGTGTTGCCTGATAGCCTTGTCTTGGGTTGTACCTTTGGCCGATATGCCTAGTTGAGCTTGGCCAATACTCTTTGTGGAGTTGGAGCTTGGGTGATACATCTTGATGTGTGCTTTGCACGACACACCTTGTGATATCTCTTGGTTGATATGAAGTAGTCTTGTGTTGCCCGATATGGTGGGAGCATGGTGGAGCCTTGTTAGGTGCCTTAGTGGTAGCTGATATGAGGTGTTTGACCTAGTTGGACGATAGGTCTTCTTAAGGTGTTTATTGTTATATGTGGGCGACATCCTAGCCTCTTCCTTGTCCGATATGAGTAAGATGGGTAACCTTGTGTCGAGCATGGGATTTGTGTTTTCCCGACACACCCTATGTGAGTTGGTCGATATGGTGCCTTAGTGGTTACCATGCTCTTAGACGATAGAGTTCCTTGGCCAACATAAGGGTCCTTTGAACGATATGGGTGATGGTTGAACGATAGGGCGTCTTGGGCACCATGCTCCTGGTCGACATGCTTCTTGTTGAGAGGGTTGGCTGATAGAAACCCTAACCCTAGTGCACGATAAGATCCCTGATGCACGATAGGGTGATGTGTTGTTGGTTGTTTTGCCGGCACATGTGCTTTAGGGTTTGGAACCCTAGCCGATACATCCTTTGGTGAGGGTTGGAGCTGCCTGCCATGCCTATAGTGAGGGTTACAGGAGTTTTGGTGAGGGTTCTAATAACTCAGAATGTATATGGCTAATAATGATAACACAAGTGATATGGTGTAATCACCTTGAATCCTGCAAATATGATAATGAGTTAAGATGATAGGTTGTGAACCAAGAAGCTTGGAAGGATATGATGTTGCTACACATGATAATGTGACACATGCATATGATCACAAGTATGGGGCATGATATATGCTTATGATTGATAATAAAACAATGATTTCTACAGCTTATGTGTAAAATACTCATGGATGTTGCTTTATACTTGGTAGCATGATAATTCTGTTAATCCATGATGGCATCAGTTATCTCTATGGATGTGTATACTAACCATGCATGTATTTCATATGGATTCATAGACTGATAAGAGCTATGAGATGTATGTGCTTGAATAGCACCCTGTGGTGATGAGACAACAAGTTGATAGGTTTGAGGACCTGATATAAGGCTGAGTGCCTGGTTGAGGTGTTATCCTCTGATGTTGAAATAAGGGATGTGTTCCCAAAATGCTGATGCATGATTATGATGCCTTGAGAGGCAGTGGTTGATATAATGAGGGATTGAGGTCCCAGGACAATATGATGATGACAATAATGATGTAATTCTATAAAGCTATGTTTATACTTTGGTTGCCTCAGCAATTGGCTTAAAATATACTAATTAATTATAGATGAACATATCGTGTAGTTTGCCCTGGCCATAGATCCATCATCGTCAGTATTTGGTGATGGTGAAACAGGTTTATCCTGTGGGATTACCTGGAGCGCATATTGTTGAATATGCGAGGTTTCCGCTAGCCTAAAATAGGAGGATTTGAGTGCAACTGTGTTTGCAGACTCAGGATATATGGAGCATGGTTAACAAACCCATGGCTCAAGATATGTGATGATGAGCATGATGCGTTCATGGCTCAGATGTATGTATGGGTAGCTTGCAGAGCTGACCCAGAGGCTGAGGCCCTATAAGCATAAGACTGTGGTCTTGCTTGATGATTCGTGTACTGACCATGAGAAGGTGAGGTCATGGAGTCTGGATCTCCTTAGACCTTATATGGCACCAGATTGGGCTTCACAGCCAATGCTTGGATTTGAGCAGGGAAGGCTCACTTCCTCGGGGTATAATAAAACTTAATCCAGCTGAATATTATATCTTGCTTAAAGCAAAATACGGAACATTGATCGAGGCCTTGCTTATATAACTGATCTAGTTGTACTATGTAGTTGTGTGTACGATCCTTATATCTTGTGATAAGATCTTATAAAGCTTATCTTGTCAATCATGTTCCATAAAGAAATACTTGGTTATATGCCTCCCGAATATCTTGGTAAGATCGATGGTAATAATAGCCTTGCTCAGTATGTTGCTCTTGTTATACGCTTTATCAGTTATCTGCTTTAACCTTTTGAAGTTTTATAGTTCGGCGGGGAGTTATGTTTCTCGCTGGGACAGTGTGTCTCACCCCGCTGGTTTATACCCATTTTAGGTGATCGCTCTAGACGTGGTGGTGGTCATGAGGTTGCGGCCGAGCAGCAAGAAGAGCAATAGAAGGAAAGAGATGGACATGTTGCTGTTTTGGTGGTTTTGTAGCAGCATCCTAGAGTCATCCCTGTACTCTCAAGTCCTAGGAGGTGTTTGACGACGTTTCACGATGTTTAGCTATTGTAATCTTGTATATCCTGTTGTTGGTCGTACGTAGCCGTTATGTATGTATAAACATGTGTTGAACTCTAGTACTAATAGTACAACTGGTTCCAATAAGCTGTGGACCTATAACAAGGCTTGTGAAGGTTTATATAACTTATTTCTCTATAGGATCTGGATGCAAAAGTTCTCTCATGTATGTTTTCCACAATCAGTTTTAATTAACCCGTGTTTTCAGTAATATGTTGGTTCCGCATGTTTTCGAGTGTCATCTCGTTGTTTGTGTGATGGTAGGGTGTCACAATATTCTTCATGGGTTCTTTAGTTTTTCTAATGTTCTCCACATTTTCTTTCTTCTCTCTAATGTTTTTTACCATAAAAACCATGTGGAGCTAATCCCCTTATTATTTAGGACCCTAGAGTAGCCTGGTGATGCATTGCATTTGACTTTTATGCAATAATATATCAATTTCTCTAAATTTATGGACTTATTTTTGTGCGATTGTTATGAACTATCTATGCCTGATCATCATAGGTAGTTAATTAGACCTTGATTGCTTCAAAAAAGGAAATTGACGGTTAGAAAATCATAGAATACACATTTTATATCTATCGCCTATTTAGAAAGGTGGCTTATGAACATGAAGAGATTACCCAGAGGTTTCATTAAAGCGCCTAACTAATAGCATAGTCAATATGAGAGTGGAATTAATATTATATTAGGTAGTGAATTATGTCACGAGAGTGGGTAATTCTTGCTATAGGATCTTAGTCCAGGGGTAGGAGAGATAAATATAACTAATTGCAATGTCAACCAAGGTGAAACCAAAATCCTAAGGAATTTTTTCTGACTACTATCATCACCAGTAATTTTAGATTTACTTTCTACATTCTTAGATAATTAAATCATTCAATCATTATTTTCTTCGGCCTACCTGAACTTATTATAGTTAGTAGTAGTTTTTGAGTTTACGTTTCCCTGTGTTCAACACCTCATTGGCCTATATTACTCTGATAGAGTACACTTGAGTTTTAGGATGTATAGAAAATACCTATTATCTCCCACAATAATGATCCTCAATTGTTCTCTCCCTTGCTATCCCTCCCTAGTCGGGTAGGACTTACTCGTCCTCTTGTGGTTACCACAACCAGAGAGGACAAAAATTGTCAGAGAAACTGATTCTCAATTGTTTATGTTGTATTTTGGGAAACCCTCAATACCCCTCTATTTATATTAGAGGCCAGGTTTAGGGTTTCTAATTTGTGCAGGATTGGAAGGGACCGAAAGATCTCAAATTTTCACAACAATTCTAGAAGTTTCGCAACCTACGACAACCAAAATGGCCATCTGGCAACCCAGACAGTCGTCCGACATGCCAAACAGTCATCTGGCTTAGTCCAGATGCTTTTCTTGTGTGTTTCCCAAATTTGTACATGTTTCCAAATTCAATTCCTATTAATGCATAACATGACATCAACACCAATCCTAGATGTAATTGAATTACACTCCTAAAATGGGAATCTTGAGAAAATGAGACAGACATCTTGCACAATGACAAATGGTCGTCTCATACAGGTGAGATGGGCATCTCGTAGCCTGGGTCAAATAGAATTCCAACCAATGTACAATACAATCAGCCAGACACTCAAAATGATAGTCTCAACACTTGAATTAATTGTCTGGCAGTCCAGTCAGCTGATTTATTGTGTGAATTGAATACCTAAATATTTTAGTAATTAACTCAATCATCATTCAAGATCAAAACTCCTATTCTAGATGAGTTCCTATGTGTGTTACCCTATATGTCCCATATTACGTTGGCAGTAAATGTCCATAATAACTTATGAAGTCGCAAGCAAAGAGTGATTCCTAGTTACACATCAGTGCTACCCAAGTGAATGGAAATTTAAGGGGCAACTTCAATCTACAATCTATGTATGGTGTTACAATGCTTGTATAGTTCCTTTTTCACTCATATCTAGATTGAACTAGGGGCATGGAGCAGTCATTCCCATCACTATTCAATCTTATTTCTTGAACCAGAGCAGACTGCATGAGATATATGTAATCTCAATATCACATATTGACTCACATGTGTGTGGTCATACTTTCTTAGTCTCTCCAATCAAGAGGCCTTGGATATCATACTCATGTAGGAGGGAAAAATCCCATCTCTATCACTCACAGTCAATCCCCATGTGTCAAAGTCACCCAATCATCACCTTTATAACAACCCATGTTTCAGGACTGTGTTTGATAATGTCAAAGTTTACTCGATGACATGTGATGAATGCAATGATTTTAGGTCTAAGAACCTCCACCACCTCCACCACTATGAGAGCTGACTATCACTTTGATGATGATGGCTTCCATGTGTCAGTCTCACGGTGGGTCTGTGTAATACACTATTCTCTAACATGTATCTGTGTGCTTGGTTTGATATTACCATATCATGACTAATGAGACTCTTTCATCAACCAACTCACACTTTGATCTTATGTATTATTGTTTTCTATCAACCTTCTACAACAATAGCAAATCAGGGACATAATGAGAATGTATACACTCTTAACATCTGTATGATATCATTCTTCAGGTCTTCAACTGGAAGACATATGTCATTGAGTGATATCATTCTCTAGACAATTCTTATATTATTCATTATCTCATAACTGAATATATAAAATAAATTGAAAGCTTGGCTTTATTATTAATCAAATCGTAACATGTTATGCCATTACAATTATCACATGATTGGTTCTTCATTATCAGACCATGGTGAATCATATGAATTCTATCTCTTAGCCTTAACTTTGTTGTTGAAGAAAGGCATACTCCTCTACTAGAATAATCCTTTGACACCTTTGGTCCTGTGCAACAACTCGTGGAGAATGTCCAACTTCAGTCTTCTCTACCAGAAGAATCCTTTTGTAGTTTTTAATCTATGTTTGTGGAATAAGTATCTTGTATTGTACATCGAACTAAAATTTGTTACCTTCTCTGGTTGGGCATGTACTGTTAAATTTTATTCTATCCTTTGTTGCACATGTATCAACTATGTATATATTGTTAAGGTCATTTCTATCCCCTACTTTGTTATCAAATCCATTGGGTTTGATAGTTATAAACTATGCTATAGGCACTCTAAAAAATAAAGAATCATTTTCAATGGGATTACGAGCCATATGTTGCACTTGACATAGTGTTAGACTGTCAATACTACTTGCATCGCTTGCATGGCCCTCATGTACGCCAAGGTTGGCATGATTCCCTTCTAAAATTCCATACATTAATCGTGAGGACTGACATAAGTATGGGTATACTTAAGGTAAGGTGGAACGTGTTAAAAATTATAGATGCAGATCCACGCACATTCTAGATTAGTCCCATACTTAACCACCAGGATTACAACTACAACTTGATCCAGTGGGAAACTCTCAACCATGTGCAATAATCGATAAGGAGGGAGACAAAAACAAAATAGTGTTGTTGGAGTCAATAATGATACAGAGTGAAGTGAATGCATAGTAGTGACTTTTTAAAAAATAATGTACTGAAGCTTTCAATTTGTAGTTAAAATTTTTTAGTTGTTTGTGGGTGATGGAATATTGTGTAACAGATAGTAAGTTTACTGACTAGTACGTACAGTCATAGGAACTTCTAATATTTCAATTATGATGGTATATGTGTTTAACTTATATCATTTTAAGCTCAATTGTTATTATTCATGCTACTTAACAACAATGTATTATGACAATTTCAATTATTTTGTTAATTATCGATTTATACAAAATGTACAAATATACATGCATACAACAAGACATATGCCATGTATTCTTACAATAGTGGGTAAAGTAATATTTATTTTAAATCATACATATAAAAGTAAGCATGCTAAAGTCATATTCATAACTTAAAAAACATAAATTATACATTGTTTGTAAATTTTGATTCTGTAATGCAGGGTAGCAATAGTTTTATATTTTTCAAACTATTCTATATGAATAGAATCATCAGATTCTGACTTGGTTGCCAAACATGATCAGACTAAATTCTGACTGGTTGGCAAACATAATCAGACTGAATCCGGACTACCCCAATCCAGATCTACAGATTGACCTCGACTAAACAAGTCCTAACTACATAATCCCACCCGAACCAAACAAGGGCTAAAACTCCAAAATCTTGCACTCGTCAATCTAAAGACGAACTCCATGTTTTTATCCCAATCCCTACGAATTATGATCCAACTAAAAGCCCTACCAACCTGACCCTTCGCGTAAGATCCTAATACTCATTAGCGTTCTTTGTATGGACTACGGAATAGTGAAAGCACATAATTGAAATCGCATTGAATCCTACACCTCGCGTATCCTATCTAATGGACGTGGGGCAATAGGAACGACCCTATATAATCCAGCTGGTCACAAGACCCTATACAATCCAGCATGGTCACACTCTTCCATCACCCTCGAGAATCAGCAGCAGATAGATGGTGGTAGAGATATCTTGCATGTAGGGAGGCATAGACAATAATTGGTGCACTTCATCAGTAATCGGTCACCACATATTTTTCTTGTTACAAAGAAAAGAAAACGATAAAAAGGAGGAAAAAAAACATCAGTGGTTTGGTCTTCGTTTTCCATGGGGTGATTTGGAGTTTGGAAAAGGAACTCCCCTGATATGATGTTGCTAGAAAGCAACTCCTCATCTTTGTTCTTTTGTGGTAGTGGGGAAGCGATTTAAAATGACCTTCGCAATGAACGTGCCTGCTGCCATGATCGAGCGAGTTTCGGATTTTTGGCACTACTCAACGACATAGATGTATAGTTATAAAGTAACTAGAAGTGGCCTAATTGATTTGGTGTGACGAGGATGATGGAGATGTTGACGTCCATTGTAGTATTAATGTATAGATAGATTGATAAGCTGATATGTAGTCTGCCATGTCCTAGCTGTGGTGTGCTCTTTCTACTTCATGTTCGGTCTATGCTTTTCCATAACTTTGGCTTTGCTAGTTAGACGAGAGGTGCGAACTGACTAAGGTTTCTATCACCAATCTGATAGAGAGATGTGAACCGACTAGCTTTCTATCACGAATGTGATAGATATATTGCTCTATATGATGCCGTACGTTTACAC
Organism: Alisma plantago-aquatica; assembly: GCA_963693085.1. Lineage (NCBI taxonomy): Eukaryota > Viridiplantae > Streptophyta > Magnoliopsida > Alismatales > Alismataceae > Alisma > Alisma plantago-aquatica. The sequence goes on from OY856409.1 coordinate 920,751,027, forward strand.
CTTGAACAAGGGTAACTAAATCGGTGTGATACTATAAAGTTGTGTCGAACTTCAGGCTGGCTTTCGAGAGTTTTTTGGCTCATTGGATGTCTTTTCTTGTCACCAATGGATGTACCTAAGCATACATTTTAGTTTGAGTTTTATTACAAGGGGCAATTTTTGCCCTGCCATTGGATGATGGTTTTCTTTTCTATCCATGACACAATATCCCTTTCGTTTCTTACCCCATGGCTTTTTTCTCTCATATGATTTGAGGAGCTTGTGGGGGCTTACATTTTATAAGTCCAGTTTAAAATGAGGATGAAAAAGGTTTGGGGTGAAGTGTGACTTTCACAGTGAAGTGGTACCTCGAGAAATCAGCTTTAGGGGATTTTCAAATTCTCTAACCTCTCAATGTTTGAGGAGGAGTTTTTATTGATGAGATATGAAATATGAACATTAGATCAAAACTATATTGCATGTTAACAAGTTGGGGAATAACTACCTAAGTATCATAAAATTGAATCTAAATTTGAGCACTTAACAACTGGCACATTTAGAAAAGCCTCTTGTAGGTTTTAGCAAATGTTGTGGGTTCAAAACTCATCAGAACATTGGTAGGGGGGTATATAGAAACAACTAAAGATCGTGTGTTACAGTTGTGATGAGATTCTAGACATGTCCACCTCACACTATTAATCAAAGTCACGTGGTGATCTAAGTCAATTCACATTTCACTCTTACTGTAAATTTTAAGTTTACTAAATGTAAAATAAAATAGAACAAAAAACTGATATGAAGTTGCTTCAGTCAATTCCATGTGGTATGGTATAGCTAAATTGTGCATTGCATGCCTTAATTGTTTTTCTTGATTCTCACATGCATATTCATATCTTTTCAAATTTTGAGAAGGCATACATTTATTGCCTATTTTGATTGGTCATCCCTTTAGATCTAGAATTCATCAAACCACTCTACATCATTTAGTACTTAAAAGATCATAAGCATGTCACATTTAAGTCAAGAGCCTCATAGAAGGAACTTCACCAAAGTTCTTGAGGAGGAGTCATGGAGGATCTTTTTGAAGGATCAAAACACGATGCTAACCTGAATATTACAAGGAACAAATTCAAATTTATGTGTATATTTATTGTTGTTCTTTTTGCCAAAAACAAGGTGTTTCCAGCATTTTAGATGCAAAATGAATCATTTGTTCTAGTTAAGAAAAAGAATAGTCCTCTCAGGTCGTTTCCTTTCATTGAATATTTTAAATTTGTCTTTCTACATGAGGCCTCCCAAATTTTAATTTACATATAAGGTCTCACAAGATTTTACTATTTGATACATTTGGGTAATTGGAAATCTCTACTATCAAATCTTCTATGTTCTCAATTAGTTGCAAGTTTTCTTTCATGTGTAATATCACATGCTACTATTGACACAACCCAAACCCACTAATTAACGTTTAAGCTCATCAAAGAGAGATTCGACTAACCACCCACTCTTAATCACAAACTTAAACCAACCTATTTTTCTTTAAATTAATATAGGTAACAAAATATAATATTTACTTGACAAATAACATCTAATTTAAGCTTAAGCATAATGTGTTCACAACTAAGCTTTACTCCCGCATCATATCAATTAAAGAAACTAGGTCTAGCTTTAATATACAACAATTACAAATTACTAAATAACTACTCTTAATCCTCATTCTCAAATTTCCAAGACCATAAAAAGGATAAGAGACCATGTACTCATCTAACTACTTATCTTAAGACCTATTGAGTTAAACACGCAAAAATATTTTAGCAGAGTGTATGAGCTACTGACTCATGTGGAAAGTCATCAAGAAATTATGATAATTAGATGTATATTGTTTATATAATTTAATATAGAAGAATATAAGAATGGGAGTTGAAATGTATAAATCATAGAAAATGGCAAGATAGTTGATAATAATTGCATTAAGTAAATAAATTAAATTTATTTGTTAATCTTTTATTTGATTTATAATGTCATCAACCTGCATGAACTATACTAAAATATGTGGAAGTATCGCAACAAGATCTGGTCTCATTGTATAACATTTAGATTTGACCTAGGACTCTGAGTCTACTAAACTAGCTTCCCAATCTGCAATGGAGCTCGCCACATCCGACCTCGATAGCCAAATAGTTGGCCAGATAAATTGGACTTCTCCTTTAAATTTGGGTACTCAGAAAGAGAGTCAAAGAAATTGGCCTAACTACTTCCACAAGGGATGACCTACTAAGCAGTAGCTAAACTAACTGAGTTGTAATGGGTACAAGCAGATTCTGTAGTTGATGTTAGGTACCTCACAATTTTTTAGGAGATTGTCCTCTTTGGGATTAGTCTCTTATACGTCTCTGGTGCATTTTGGCTACTTCATCCTGTACTCTATCAGTCGATAAGCGCATTTCCTCCTTCATGGTGCACACCTCTATGATGGATTCTATGGCATTTAGGGCATCTAGTATCGATATGATTCTCTGAATTCACTGGTAGAGTTTGTACTATATTGTTCTTAGATTAACTATGTACTTGACGCTTCTAAATCACTAACACCAACAAATTAGTCTATCTGAACTAATAAATTGAGCATACTGATAATTACTAGAATAAACTATTATTTAGACTTCATAAGTATATAACTAGAAACAATCATCGACTAGGTCATAGATTCATTATATGATTATAAACTGTAGAAAATAGGACAAACCCGGGGTTTCTATGCCTCGAATTCTACCATTATAGTTCACCACAATGTCATAAAATTAATATAAAGATAAAGGAATCTAAAAGACATAAAAAATATGCTTAAACAATAAACACCTCAATGAAATTTCATATTTTGGATCAATAAATTGAAAACAATAATTTTCAAGCAAAAATGTATGTGTTCTTTATAGTTGGGCTTAATTTTCATAAAAATAAAGGTTCATATGTGACTTTAATTTCACTCATCTAATTCTGATCCTAGCAAATTTATCTCTATAGTAAGCTTGGTATGCCTAAAGTTTGGTCTACTCATCTTGGTTTCAAGCTAGAAGCTCCAAAGCTAAAGTCAAACAACCTAACATCAGGCCTACAACTCCAAACAATGCCTACTTGAGGAATAAGATTAAGAGGGGAGGTATAAGAGAACCTATGGTGAGTACAACAGACTTCAAGTAAGAAAAAGAAAAACAGATGGAATCCATAGCTAAAACAAACTTACCACTATCAACCTATCATTAGGTTCTCTATTCTCCCTATTTTCACATTTTCCACAACAATCACCTTAGAAGTTACCTTTTAGTCCTTCATTTCTATGTTTTAGGGATTTATTTGTATAGAGAATGAAAAGAATCTAACAAAATAAATTTCATCAAATTCTGACAGTATATCAAAAGTTAGGGCCCTTTTTGTGATTAATTGTGTTGGGCGTTAGCGTAGCAAAAACCCATCGATCTGTGAGGATCAATGGGTTTTTGAAGCCATTGGTTTGTGTAACATCGGTTCTCAAACATTGGTTGTTCCTAGTGAAAACTAAAAGTGTTATAACTCTCTCAGGTTAGCTCCAATTTAGTTGATTCCTTGTGTGTTGGAATCATTATTGCATTTTCTATAATTCTACACAAATTCTATAATGATGATTTCTTAATTAGTTAATTCCTTAAATATTATTAAATCTCTACCAGTATGTGCGAGTTATTTATGTATCAAATAAGGCTTAAACCTTGGTGTTACATATTTTATTTATCCATAAAAGAATAATTTTAAATTAAGATAAAACTTAAATCAACCAGTTAATAATGAAAACTTTTATTAAAAGTGTAATTAACACAAAGATTATCTTAAATCCTTAAATATCAGTAAAGTAAGATATTGATTGTAAAAATCTCCAACTCTAATAAAAAAATTATAACAAAATTTCTTGAAGAGGAAATGATACTTGTTACACATATTCAACTCTAACTCCCATGTAGCTTCATCTACCTCATTCTTCCTCCAAAGGATCTTCACTAAAGGTATATCCCTCTATTTAAGCTTCTAAATTCTGTAGTATACAAATATGAGAGATATGTTCTCTTAGTTTTACTAGTTCTCGTTCTATGATCTTCCCTATTCCTGGATGGCACTTATTCAACATGGATACATGAAACACATCATGTAAATTGGTTAGATTAGGAGGCAACTCAGTTTTGTATGCTATTGGTCTGCTTCCCTGAATGATTGGATAGGAACCATGTATCTAGGAGTTCGTTTTTCATGCTTTCCAAATCTCAGTACACCTTTTCATGGTGACACTTTCAAGTAAACCTCATCTGCAACCTCAAATTGAAGTGGTCTAAGCCTTTTCTCTAACTATCTTTTTTGTTTATCTTCTACAACTTTGAACTGTTGTTTGATCACATATATCTTTTTTGTTGTCTCGTCCACCAACTCTAGACCTAGAACCTACCTTTCACCAACTTCATGCTAATAAATATGAGATGTACACTTTCTTACATACATAGCTTCATAAAGGGATATTCTTAAAATGGAAAGATAACTACTATTATAGACAACCTCATGTGAGAACCCATTACACTAAATGAGATTACTAAAAACATAAAACACAATCAATCACTAATTAATCACATACCCAAAAATATGGGTAAATTAAAACCGATTTCAACATCAACACTCACTCAAAAACATTTGCATAACATCCCAACATCTTTCTTGTATCCATACTATTCGAAGAATTTGATACAAATTGTTCTATCATCTTAGCCACAACATATATATACATGAGAACAATATTCATATATGTCACAAAAATAAGCATTAACATGCTAACCAAAGTCCAATTCATTTGAAAAACCATATACAAACTTTTCCTGCCCATACCTGAGAGTACATGGATGACTCTAGGACACACTAGACTTCTAATCGAATTTCTCAAAGATTCATTACTGTGGTTCCTCTTTACTTCCACAGTTCTATTGTCGTCACTCCCGATTACCTAAAAAGATGTGCCGAACCACAAGGGTGAGACCCATGTCCGAACAAGAGATATAACATCCAACAACGATTATTGATTACAACATTTTAAATAGTAGATAACTAAGCACTAGAGTATTTAATAATCAATTGAATAGATTGAACAGTTCAAGTATACTAAACAGATTAAGAAAATCATCTTAGCAACAAATATGATCATCAATGAATATATAGATAACAAATAAATCCATTTATTTGGATAGATATCAACTCAAATATCATCAAATTACATCTAATAACAATCATTATCATTAATCTAACTATCATCATATTCCTTGCTAATAGTACAAGCAATCTAGTAGCATAAGCATCCCTGACATCATGAATATGTCTAGTAACATAACATGGCTATCAATATTGGCATCTCAAATAAAGGGAACAAATCTATATCATAAGTAGAACTAACATCATAACACAATGAACTACATAGGCATGATTAGCAGTTTAAGCATTTCTAATTACATAGGCATGACTAGCAATATTAAACATAGCTAGAAACAACATCTTAACCATCAATGTCAGTATATTTGACAACATAAGTATGTTTACAACATGAACATAACTATAGCATAACATATCTATTATCTATTATTATATTATACATGATCTCAGTGAAAAGAAAGCAAACAAGGGTTTTCATCCAATATGAAGTGTTGTGTATAACCCTAAATAGATATGTTACATGGTTGTCTTACATCTTTTATTATGCCACGAGGAAATTGAGGATACCACTCAAAATCCAACTGACCACTGCTAAGTCGAAATCAGTGCCATCCAAGATCTAGGAAGAGCCAGACTCCTAAGATCTTATCCACCCCCAGTCAGTATGTGTCCACCATAGTGATAGATAAGGTCAAGATGCTAACAACCTAGTACATCCTTAGTACAGGTCACGACACTAGTGAAAGGAGGTGGGTACGCATACCCTACGATCTGAGGTACAATCACAGTTGTCCTCCAATCTTGTCACATATATAATCACTGAGACACGACCACATCCATTCTCAAACTAAGGGCTAGGTATAACCACAATCATCCTCACTAAACACTTGTATTTAGGATGACAAGCACCCACCATACTCATCAATATGTGCTCCGAGTTTCCCTTAGGAATACTCATTTCACCATCTGGCAAGTTCTGACACTCAGATGGATCTATGACATAGGGCACTACATGAATAGAGTTTCACTTGATTAGTTATGCCAATTTGGTGAATTAAGGCTGCAACAAACAAGTGGACATACAAACCCTAATTCACTTCTAGCAAGCATACAAATATCACAACTTCAAAAGATATAAAATGTGTGAAACATTATTTCTCATCTCATCATCACATGGTACTATTCACTTACCATTCATGAGGCTACACTAGTCATCATACAATCACAAGATGTAAATCCTTTTCACAATATCATAGGGTATCAACCCTTATCAACACAAGAGGATTACACCTCATTCAGGGCTCAACCATGCCCAAAGGTCATTAAGACCACCATACTATCATAGGATATATAATTCTTTTCAAAACATCATAGGGTATCAACCCTTATCAATATAAGAGGATTACACCTCATTTAGGGCTCAATCATGCCCAAAGGTCATAAAGGCCATCATATTATTCCCTACAAGATCATCATTACCTTTGCATGCCTTATAACAAGGCTCAACAACATCACTTACATATAATACACCAGATCAATACAATATTGCATTAATGAGCTAAGAGATATTCTTAAACAATCATAGCATGTTTATATTAACATTAAGAACATTCATTTATTACATCAACATGCAAAGAATCTAGATATGATTAACCCTCATCATATTCATAATGCACATGTTTAGCATAAGAAAGTATCGACCATGTGGCTATGATAACCACCAATTAACATATCAAGGTTATGATCATATTAAGGAGGTTATTCCACCATCATTCCATCATATAAGAATGTTAAACATTAATACTCATCTTTATCTTTTTGCGTTAGAGTTAGGTTCACAAGGTAAATTATATTAATGTTACTAATCATCACTCATACCCAAATCCTAACTCATGGCATCCCCATTGGATCATGGATGCATAAGGTGAAGCATCACCATCACATTCCATACCATTATCAAGTATGAACCCACACATAAATCAAGGTGTAACCATCGGGTTATAGCATACTAGGGTTTCAACAATAGTAACAGAGTACTCCATGATTGTATTAGTCATTCAAGGACTATTCATACCCAATTACCATCATTTAGTTATATTAAAGTTAGGTATAACAAGCTATAACTCATTAGGGTTACATATCAAAACAATATGGTTATCATCCATTCTATTCATATGAGTGAATAGGTAAGTCTAACTTATTAAGGGTAACTCTCCATTTGTTCCATCATCATTCAACCCATATCACCATACCACAATGTCACCCAGAACCATTAGATGTTTAAAAGGTAAGACCATTGGTTGTTACATAAGTAAACACCTTGGATAAACCACCTATGAATTCCTTGATTTGTGATCTATAAAGAGTCACCATTTAACCCTAGACATCCCTTGATTAACAACACAAAAAGTTCCATTGAGAGTAGGGTAAAACCCACAATCGACTATTCATTTATAAAAAAGCCATCCATTGTCAACAAGTAAGCTCCTTATGTTGATCATATAAAGGAAACCATCCAAATTCATTATTAGGACCACCAATATATTACATTATCCACCATTCCACTTTATTAGAGGAATAAACATTAGATCTTGACCATTGGGTCAAGGTCATATGCTAAAACCATCAATTATAGTATAGGTCCGACCATTGCATTAATTGTTACGGCCACCTGGCAAGTTTTTGATACTACCAACTTGGATGTCAATAGCATTGAGTTTCTTCAATTACTCATGATCAAAACATTGTGATGTTTTCGGTATTATTGACTTACAAAGTCGACACTACCAAGTCTTCTAGATTTCTTTCTGTTCCAACCTGAGCATGTGTTCGTATCGTCGACTCCAATATCAGTAGTACCAAGTTGTGTAGATACTCATAACAATTCTTGAAATCCATATAATCTGAACATAAGCTCTAGTAATATAATAAATCCTTTAGAGACATTAAAATTACATTTCTTTTATGCAAATGAAAATCACAAGCTAATGAGAGTAAATCAAGCACAACAAATATACAAATTATCAAAAAGTGAACAAAAAACAATATAAAATAGCCGGTGAAAAGGACAAATATCTAGTGCATCAAGAGAGCATGTTGGTGAGTAGTACGCCAATGGGAGGAACAACTCCTTCCCGTCTGTTCTAGCAGGATGATAGGAGTTCTAGTTGGTTCATTTGGACTAATCTAGAGGCAGGTTCTTTTGGCTGCTGCTAGGAGGGCAACATCAACTCGCAATTCGTGGAGAGATCAGAGGAGCCACTACAATAGTTGTCCGAGTCTACTATCTACAAAGGAGATGTCAGATGAGTCCAGTGCAACCAGGGGTTGCACAGACATCGTCCAAGACAAAGTACACATATAGATCGACAAGGAATGTCGATGGAATTGCTCCAGGACTAGGTATATCTTCATGAAATCATCCTTCCTATTACATAGTTATTGATGTGATTTGTTGGTTGATGGGAAATATGTCAGTAAATTTTTTGTTTCCACTGCCTATCTGATGACGTATTTACCTATAGTGGTATCAGATTCATGCCTATTAATTATGTTTTGGGATAATTGGTATGATCAGACGTTTTGTTTTATCAAGTTTATTTATTGCATGTGATGCGAATATTTAAATCAATTGATGTGCATGTTCGTCTTATCTCCACATAAAGAATCCAAATGAATATATATATATATATATATATGTATATACACATATATATATGTATATATATATATATATGTGTGTATGTATATATATGTATATGCAACTTACATGTGTCGCTATAAAATTGGCTTTGATGGTTATTTATTCATGTTTCCATTATGGCCAATACCCTAGCTCTGTGTGTACATGTCTGTGGTTATTTATTCATGTTGTTCATCATTCTATGTACTGAGCCTCTCTCTTCTTTTCAAATGTAAATTAATTCTACTCTTCCTATATCCCTTTGAATGTAACTGGATGTTTTCCCTATATACGATGTTATAAGAAATAAGATAGTTTTAATTTATATTTTTACGTAAGATAATGATCTACGTAAGGACAAAATGACTGACTCATGAGAAGACCAAATAGATTGGAGGGCATAGGAGGCTAGACGACAGGAGGACGAATTGATCAACTAGTGGCCCAATCAACCAACTCGAGGTGTCGAGACGCTACTTGGACCTGAGAACAAGATGACCACTTTAGAAGAGCCCAACCGAGCGACCAAGAGGTGAGCCGAACGGTTCAAGAGTTTAACTGATCAACCTAAATTGGTTCAAGAACAGATCTTCACCATCAACATGTTGCATATGATGTGGACCATAGATGGTAGTAATTCCTTATGGCTCTAAGAAATTACATTAGTATGGCCATAGCCATCACTTGTTTGTTTTATTTATTACGTGTTCTCATTTGTGGTTATAGAATCTATACAATACGTACTATATATGTGGTGATTGAATAAAGTATACATATTTATACATATAAACTCACTCTATTAAAATATTAAGTCTAAGATGCCTTCCATAAGCAACACACATGAAAAGCTTGATCGACCAAGTGTAGATTTGCACAAATCATGGTGCTCCATCTATATCGTAGAAGTGTTTTGGTAGATATGTAGATTTTTAAAAAGCATGGTGTGTATCTATCATGTTGGCTATTGGGTCAGGCTTAACTGGTGACTTATAGAGCTAAAGCCCAGAGGCATGCAGAGGATTATGGGAAAGAGTTGTGCATATCATCTATCTAAGAGTTGCATTCAGATGCAATTGGCAAGTTGGCATACCTAAATAATTGAGTTGTGGGTGATTAGCCAAAGCTGAGTCATGACTTGATGAAATGTGGATCTTGGCCCACTAGAATACTATAGGCTATAATATTTTGAATTGATATTTAGGTCTATAAATTTGAATAAAATAGTGGTAGCAATAATAATTAAAGACCTAATTAATATCATCAAATTTATCAAATCAAACCAAATTAAAAATATCTTGAAAAGTTACAATATTTCTTTGTAGAATCAAATGTCAAACACAAACACATTCAAATTGCACTTAGTCCTCAAGAAGGAAAAAATAGGATAAAATTCCATAATTGGTTAAGGACTTTGAGAAATGTTCTCATCAATTAGCAAAAGCTCTATGTCCTTGATAAACCAATGCCAGAGGAACCCACTCCAAATGCTCACCTAAGGCTAAAAGGATGCTTATAGGAGCATGCCAATGATGACATAGACATTTGAATATGTAATGCTCAATTGTATGAACTATGAGTTGCATGAACAACACGAAAAGCATGGACATTCTCAAGATGGTAACACATATTAAGAATCATGTAAAGAAATCAAGGTATAATGCCTTCAAAGTGATATTTGAGTGAAAACCAAAAAACGGAGGTCCAGTAAAGCCCCATGTGCTCAATATGATTGGGCATGTGGACTGATTGGGATTTCTCTTAGGTCAAGAGTTGACCATAGATATGATTATGCAAGTGTTGCATGAATCATATAGTCAGTTTATCAAATGCTTGGCATGTTGATGCCAAATCAAGAAAGAAGAAGGACAAATATATGATGTTGATCAATGAAAGTGAGTCCTTGGGCAAAGACAAGGTCAAGAAGTGTTTTGAAGCTAAGCTTAAGTCCAAGTCTTCTACACTCAAGTTATGGATAAGGGCAAGTGTAAAAGGAATTTGTACTTTTCACTTAAGGGATAAAGAAAAGAAAGTGCCACCATTGTCACTTGTCTGGACATTGGAAAGAACTATCCTCTTTATAAAGGATCACAGGGAGAAAATGGATACAGAGATCTCTACTTCAGGACCTGTGAAGAAGTAAGCTAGAACTGTGCAAAGCAAGGGTTGCTGCCTCAATAGTTGGAAATTGTCATTCATAGGCACATAATAGAATTAGTCAATTGCTATTATGTACTTGCCATTGATGAAAACATTATATGTTTTGCATGACAAGAACACTATGTTTCATTTTAAAATATATGATCTTTTATGGCAATGCTCTATGTCTCACAAACTATACTTGATAGTTGTAAAGACAAATGTGTATGCCATATATATTGAATGACTTGATAACTCAAACAAATTGAATACCTAAATCTTTGTCATCTAGATTGCATAAACAAGAAATGCATTTCTAGAATCCACATGATGGTTATCTAGACTCTTTTGGTTATTGAACCAATAGAGACATTCATGTCTTATTTGTTGTGCAATATGACAAGAGTATCTTCACTAGATGTAGTTTGAGATCGACTATTCCATTAGGAATAGTACATAATGATGTACGTAGACCTTTTAGAATGAATGCTAAATGTAGTTATAAGTACCTCATGAGATTTATTAATGTTATCAGTAGATATTGAAAGTTTGTATTTGATGAAATATGAACATGAATCTCTTGAAGTGTTCAAGGAGATCATAAATAAAGTATGTAACTAACTTGGTAAAAGTATTAAGATATATCGATATGATCGATGTTGAAATACATAAACCAAGAGTTTGAGTACCTTTTGGGAGATCATGGTAGTGTATAATGATGAACTCCACCTAAAACACAATGATAATGAATCATTAGAGTGTATCAAAAATAAGGAATCCACCATCTTAAGTCATGGTGCGATTATCAACATATCTAGCTAATTCTCCAATATTATTTTTGGCATATTATTTACACTAAAACAATGTACTGTGCAAATTGGTTCAAAAGACACCATATGAGATATGGCATGGGATGTGTCCCGATATGTGTTTTATAACGATTAGGATTGAAAACTTGTATAAGAAAATAGTTTCTTAAATGGCTTTATCCACAAATCACATGAATGTTATCTTGCTTAATACTATTTATATTCCAACCCGACAACAAAGTGTTTGTTGCTAGGATGGCTGACTTCTCAAATGGAAATTAGTTCCAAAGGAATCAGTGGGAGTAAAAGTAGAACTTGAAATGTTTAAGATAAAGAAGAAAACAAAGCACCTAAAGAGGTACAATAGGAACAAGGAGAATTAAAAGTTGTTGTGGATCTCAAGTTCCTTATGTAAACACATAACTCATAGTTATAGTAGAACACACCTTGAGTTTGAAACATGATGATATCTTATAACTCAAAAGGCAGCGAGTTGATCATAGAGATGCATCAATAGCCTACCTAGAAACTATTGAGGGATCAAAATCTGAGAAATGGCTTGAGTCCATAAGATCAATGATGGACTCCATGTAAACCAACAAGGTATGACCTCGGTAGATCCACCTGAAGGTGTAAAACCCATAGGGTGCATTTGGGGCTTTGAAAGGAGACCAACATGCAAGGGTAGTTTGGTTGCAAAATTTTTCAAACTAGTTCAAGCATTAAACATGATGAAGTCTTTTCACCAATTACCATGGTTAAATGCATTTGGATCATGCTTGTTGTTGCAGCTTAGTATGACTATGATATTTCACATATGGATGTTAAAACTACATTCCTTAATTGGAATAATTAAGAGTTTGTGTATGTGACACATCATAATGGTTTTATAAATCAATTAATGCAAATAAAGTCTATAATCTACAAAAATTAATCTCTAGATTGAAGAAAGCATCTCAGAGCTGGAATCTTCTATTTGACAAGATAGTTAAAGGGTTGACTTGAGTCAGATTGAATATGGAATCTATGATTACAAAAGATTTAGTGGAAGGATATTAAAATTTCACATAATGATGGGAATGGCGTCCTTAACCTACAAATGTTAAAACCTGGCAAGGAAAGTACCTTCTATATGAAGGGTTCATGCGAAGCATCCTATGAGATAGGGAACGGGGTCAATAAAGATAGATCTGTAAAGCTTCTTGACCAAAGTAAGAGACATACATTGGACATATGTTGAAAGGTTCAGTGTGAAAGACTCAATGAGATAAAATGTGTCCATGACCTATGTAGCTAGTCTCTCACAATCCTAGTGTCCCAATTCTTATGAAGAATAAGAACACATGGATATATGTCATATGCATTCACAATTGGATCTATCTTGAATGAAATGTTATGTACTTATCTTGTTATCTCATATGTATTGGACATGATGAGAAGATATCCATTAATCTCATATCTATTAGACATGATGAGAGGATATACAGTCATCTCATTTGTATTTGATAAGATGAGAAGACATATATATGCATGCCTAGCAATATCATATGTATTAGACATTATGAGAGGATATATGTCAGATACCAGTGAGAGTCACTGAACTACCATAAAGAACATCCTTAGGTTCTTTTGAAGCACTTAAAGGATTGGTTCCTTGGTTATGGTAATACAAAAGAGTTGGATGTAAAGGGTTACACCCATGCAAGCTTCTAAACTGACAAAATAATCGCAATCTAAATTTATGTTTGATGCCAAATGAGAATTGTAATCTAGAAAATTTTCTGAGCTAATGACAGTTGTTTGAATCTACAAAAGAAGTCGAGTATCTTTGTGCTATAAGAATAGTAGAGGATATTGTATGGATTAAGAAGTTCACATGGGTCAACTTATGTGAGGTTCCAACCATTGACTGATGATAATATTGTAGCTACTAGGTAGGTTGGGAGTCTTGGATAGCATACAACGACACTTCCATCTCATATGAGTAGTCATACAGTGAATAAATGTGAAAATTGCAAAATACCAACTTAAAGAAAACATTGATAAACCCGCTATAAAAGCACTTTTGTAGTAGAAGCATGATGGTCATGTTATGACACTCGGGATGAGATCCATAGGTGATTGGCTTTAAGTGCAAGTGGGAGTCTGTTGGTATGTATGCCCAGAGAACTAATCATATGATGATTGTAATGGAATAACATATAAAAGATTTGATTAATAATAAAGGTAAACTTCCAATTTATTTTTTATATTCATTTATGAGATAATGAATAACATAATAAATGTCTAGAGAATGATATCACTCAATGATGTATGTCTTCAAGTTGAGAACTTGAGGAATGAGATCATACAGATGTTAAGAGTGTATACATTCTCATTATGTCCCTGGTTAGTTGTTGTTGTGGAAGGTTGATAGACAATAATAACACATAAGTTCAGAGTGTGAGTTGGTTGATGGTAGAGTCTCATTAGTCATGACATGGCAACATCAAACCAAGAACACAGATACATGTTAGCAAACAATGTATCAGACAGACCCACCTTGAGACTAACACATGGAAGTGATATTCAACTCTTATAGTGATGGTGGTGGTTGTGTCTCTTAGACCTAAAATCACTGCACTCATAACATATCATTGGATACACTTTGACATCATCAAATGCAGTCCTGAAACATGGGTTATTATAAAGGTGATGATTGTGTGACTTTGAGACATGGGTATTGACTGTGAGTTGTAGAGATGGGATTTATCCCTCCTACATGAGCATGATATACAAGGCCTCTTGATTAGTGAGATTGAGAAAAGTATGGCCATACACATGTGAGACAACATGTGATATTGAGCTTACATATATCTCATGCAGTTTGCTCTGGTTCAAGAAACAAGATTGAATAGTGATTAGGATGTTTGCTCCATGCCTCTAGTTCAATCTGGATATTAGTGACAAAGGAACTATACAAACACTATAGCACCATACACATATTTTAGGTTGAAGCCCCCCCCCCAACTTTTCATTCACTGGGTAGCACTGATGTGTGACTAGGCATCACTCTTTGCTTGTGATGTCATAGGTTGTTATGGACATTCACTACCAACGTAATATGGGACCTATAGGGTCAAACACATAGGAACTCATCTAGAAGAAGAGTTTTGATGTTGGATGATGATTGAGTTGATTACTAAAATGTTATGGTATTCAATTCATGCAACAAATCAACTGACTAGATTGTAAGATAATCAGTTCAAGTGTTGAGACTGTTGTTTGGAGTGTTAGGATGATTGTATTGTACATTGGCTGGATTTTTGCCTGACTCGGGATGTGAGACTCCCATTTCACCTGTGTGACACAGCTGTCTGGCATGGTGTGAGAGGCTTGTCTTGTTTGCCCTAGATGCCCATTTCAGGGGTGCAATTTAGTTGCATATAGGATTGGTGTTGAGCTCATATTATCCATTGATTGGAATTGAATTTGGAAACATGTAAAAATTTGGGAAACATACCATGCGACTATCTGGACTGAGCCAAATGATCGTTTGGCATGCCAGGTGACCATATGGGTTGCCACACGACTGTTTGGGCTATCGTAGGTTGCAAAAAATCAAGAATCATTGTGAAAATTTGAGATCTTCCAGTCCCTTCCACTCTGCACATATTGGGAACCCTGACCCTGAGCTCTCATATAAATAGAGGGGTATTGGCAGATTCTGAGAGCACAACATAGACAATTGAGAATCAGTTTCTTTGACAATTTTTGTCCTCTTTGGTTGTGGTAACCACAACAACCCGAGCAAGTCCTACGTACTAGGCATGGATAGCAAGGGAGAGAACAATTGAGGATCATTGTTGTGAGAGAGCAGGTTGGTACTAGTACACCAACAGGAGGGACAAATCCTTCATGTCTGCTATAGCTGGATGACAGGAGTTCTAGTTTGTCTGTGTGGACTACTCTAGAAGAAGGAGTCTTTTGAATACTACAAGAAGGGCAACATCAACTCATAGTCTCTATGAAGTTTAGAGGAGCCATTGTAGTAGTTGTTTGGGTCTGTTGTCCATGGAGGAGCAGTCAGACGAGGACTAGGTATATCATCCTGAAACCATCCTGGGCATTATATACTTTTTGACACGATCTGCTAGTTAATGGGAAATATGTTAGTAGAATTTTTTTTCCACTGCCTATCTGATGTCGTATTTTCTGACAACAACATCCAAATTAAACTAGAAATGCTTTCATGCAATACATCACCCTCCCAAGCATCAGCCTGATTTGTTTGTTGGAGGGAGGTCAAGTCGACACCGTTGTTTGGGAGGTCAGTAGGTGAACTATCTTCTACAAATTCATCCATCATAACATCTCCATCATTTTGGCATCAAATAAAATTGTGTAGAATACAAAATTCCAAACTTAGACGCCACTATTAATGCACATGATATATCACACTTGTAGGTAAGAAAACCTCCTATTCAACACATTGAATTCTCTTTCAACAATATCATGTAGTTGTGTGTGTCAGTGGTTGAACATATCTTTCCTATTGTTATATTTGTGTGTGTTTCCCTGATACTCAGCTATACAGTAAGATGTGTTATGATATGGTGCAAGGAACTGATGGGTGTTGGCGTAGCCTCCATCAACTAGGTAATACTTTTTGGTGGGTACTTTGAAACTGTCTGTCATGATGGCTGATTATAGAATCCTCTGGTCTGCTACAAATCCCTCCCACCTTGTCAGGACATACATAAACTCCATGGAGAAGTCTATTTCATCCATGACATTCAGTGAGACAAACCTATTTCAATTTTGATAACAGTTTTTCTTATCGCGGCTCACTAAAATTGGGATGTGTATCCCATCAATTTCTCCAATGGCATCCTAAAACAAGGCAGTATAGGGTTCAACTTACAAAATAAATGTCGGCATGCATCACAATTTTTGGTGATAACTATTACTTTGAAGTAAGGGTAGAATCTTGGGCTCTCCAAGATGCGATGATGCAGCGTTGTGGTTGTGGTTTTCATGACAACAGATTCTTGACACAAGGCACACACACCGTCTAAATTTTTATTGAACTTTCTACTTATGGTCTCACCATAGTGAATGTAGTCCTCCGCTAAAATACGATTGGTATGGCCATGGCCAACCATCTGTAGAAAGTAGCATACGACCTTGAATAATGAGACACCTATACTACTATGTAATAAGCCATGACCCTCAAGCTTGTCCACAAGGGCTAAAATAGTTTGTGGATGCATTTGGTATAGGTCATATGCCCTCTATTCATGACTAGTTTTGATTTCTAAAACATTTTGGTGCCCACTCCTAATACTAATTGAACTAGGTATCAGATGTTTTATGTTGTCATCATTGGGGTTGTCCAGGTAGGAGGTCACTATTGAGTCTGTTATTTTGTTAATGATGTGATTTGCTGTCCCATACACGATATACAAAATTTGTGTAACAGGTCTGGTGTATGTGTATGGCCACTAGCAGCCATGATGGCTATAATTAAAAACAATGACAACAAGCCTAAGATAACATGAAAGAGGGTACATAAACAACACTACTTCAAAAGTAGATGGGAAAATCAAATTTAAGTGTTTTCGTTATGGAAGTAAATATTACAACATTAATCAAATTTATCCAATGTTCTCAAACTTAACAAATAATACAACAAACATCTGACTGGATATTGAAAATTCTTTCAAAAGTGGCAAGAGCTGATGGGATTGTAGCATGCAAGAGTTTTCCTAAGGGGATTGACCTTTGCTAGTCCCGCTTGTGCCAACATTATCATTGTCAGTATGTTGCATGGTTTTCATACTTGATGTGTTAATGAAAGTCCAAGGGGGGACTATGAAACAAATCCCTAAGATGGCAAAAAAGAGGAGGGCATGGAAGGCAGCAGTGTTGCATTAGCTCTGTGGGACCTTTCCCAAAGTTCTTCAAACCATAACAAAACTTTCTATGGGGTATGTTATAGGCTGAGGTAGATATTATGATAGGTTGACTCATTAACACGAGTTGTAAAAATAGGGGAAGGGGATTTTGTGAAAGTTTCATAGAAATTGTACAAACCATTGCAAACTCCTCCTTTCCAATGGCTCGTGGGGCCACCCTGATGCCTAACTTGTGTACCTTTGCATACACCTTTGTGAATTCAGATACCACATCACTAGTCAGCATACGTCACTCAAGTGTCATTGGCGTGCACTTCTTGTTCCTGTGTCTAGGTGGAGTCCTTACCCCAATACCTTGGTTATTCATTTCAGCATTATCTCCCTCACAGTGGGTGCCAAAATAGCCCATGTCTGCTTCAACTCTAGTGCTATCCACATTGTCGAGAGTATCAGATGCATCTAAGTCAACAACAACATCATCCTTGGAAGTGACATTAGACGAAAGTTTTCTATCCATGGAAGACATTATGTGGTGGCCTCTAGCAATGTTCCTCCCCCCACCATCAACTCGGTGTCATGGTAATGGTAGAAGGGTCTGCTAATCGATGTTGCTAGATCCTTGTCTCCCTATTGTCACGCACTCTCAATTCGGAGGTTAAAGTCAAATGCAACACATGAATGTTATGTGGTTGTATTATTCTACATACCATAAGAATCTCCCTCCTCTCTGAGGTGTTAGGAGGTATGGGCTTGTTCCTGGCCTCATCCCATCCAATGATACTCTTGTTGGTCACAAGCTTCAACTTCGCAAATTCCTTACTTAGGTTCTTCCACTGAGTATTGACATGTTCTGATGTACAGTGCATCCTCCCTATCCTATTTTTCCAATCACATAGTGTCTCCCTCCAAGCCTCCCTAGTAAACTACCCATCTATACACCTACCTATGTCATATTGCCTCCTCAATGTTGTAGCTAGAGCCTCATCAGACTCCCTCTACCATAGAATACATAGCTTGAGATTTGCGGAAGACATACTAAGAAGTTTTCTGCAATAGATCATGATAGTTAGTGTGTTTAAATGAAACCTTAGTCCACAATACACGTTAATGTAATCAACATAATACTGACAATTCCGTAATATATATTGATGCAAATTCATATGCATTAACAAAATAGCCATGTATCCTAACCCATGTGTCATGCACGTCTCCTGTTAAATTTATAGTACAATTCATGTCATTATTATTATGTACATATATCTACAAGTCAGGGAACTATTTTACATATGCAAACATATTAGCTATATGCCTCACTTAGTACAAACTGATTACATAATAAAACCAGGGACATTTATGCAAACACATGGAATAATGAATGCTTACTCAATCCTAAGTACATTTTATTAGCTATGCCCTAAGTACATTTTATTAGCTATGCCTCAAGAGGATGAGTCTGTATAAATATGAATTCATGATGAAGTCATTAGTACTTCTTCTATACAACTAGTGTTTCCTTGTAGAGTGGACATTTGGAGAAAGAGAATAAATGACATTATATTGAGAGAGCCTATAGTGTGTTTAAATGAGATATGTTTTAATTCAATTCCGTATACATAGAGCATAGTTAATGGAAAATAAAATTTGTCTCTAAGATCTAAAATGTATTTCAAAAGATTCCAGCAATGGGATCGTAACATTTCCTATTTAACACCTAGTCAAATTAGATCAAGATTAAATCTAAGGTAGGTATAAGGAAAACTAGATTATTTATGAATTGGCTGCATACATGGAGAACTCTACAAAAGGTTCATGTCGGGTGATAGAGAGGATTCCACACTAACCACTACCAAATAAAGAAGCAAGTATGGGCATTGGAGTGGTGCAAAGCAGTATTGTGGGTGGGAAGGGGAACTAACGCTTGTTACTTCTAAAAAAATTCCCCCTTCATATATATGCTATATTTCATATACAAGTGTAGGCAAATTCAAATATAACTATGATGAATACAAAGTATGCACAAAGAGACTAATATTGAATACATAAAATCTTGTTATTGTATATTTGGATGCATTAACATATATGTGATAATATGTGTATATGTCAGTAACATATTTGGATGCAAATTTGGGTTCTTGCTACATTTGACAAACTTTTTGTGGGTTGTGAAATATTTTCTAGAGAAATAAAGTTTTATAAAATATTTCTAGATGCATGAGATGAAATGTTAAAGAAGAAACCACAATAAAATATCATCATCCATTTTCTAATAATTAATAATTAATAATTATTGAGCTAATTATCGATTTATATGAAAATTTAATCAAAATGGGATATAAAATCATTGAGTGCATCTGATTTTTTGACATAACCATCATACATACATTTGTCAAATATAAATCAACTTTAGGGAAATATTAGGGCTTTAAATTTCACTAAAAACCCTAATTGTGGCATTTGAGTGATCTAATTTAGAGGTCAGTTTAAAGTGAGAACTTTTACAGTGAACGTTGATGCCTTTGTGGTCAATAGAAATAAGAGAACATTTTTTAGGTACATCATAACAGACTAATTGGGACATGTATTACAATAGGGTGTAGTTATCTAATTTTTAATTAAAGAAGTGACCAACTATAGTCAGGGTATTAAAGGTAAGTGCTATGGGTTAACAATTTGCCAAATAATTGATACTATAACTTATAAAATGGAAATATGGACCGACCTAGACTAATACACATACATATACATATAGACACACAAATGTCAAATCCAACGAGATTCTTCCTATAATCATTGAGCTAGTTATCCATTTACATGGCAATATAATAAAAATGGAAACAAATGGGTATTTGTCAAATATAAATTCACTTTAGGGTAAGATTAGGGCTTTAAATGTCATTACCGATGGAAGTAATATGTTCATCTAGGAGGACCTATTTATTCTTGGAGGGTATCTTTTGTTTGAATGCATTGGTTTGGATAATATCATTAAGCTAGGTGGAGACCAGAATGTCAAACTGCAAAATTTCATATCTGCAATAACTGGGTTATTTCTAATAAAAGAAGTTTAAACAACTTCAAAAAGACTAGAGGTTGTTACGAATAAACTCACAACTTAGTTTGTTCTCTATAAAATTGGTTTTTCTATTCTTTTTGTCTTCTGTGTGAGCATGAGTATCAAACTTCCACACACTAGTATTATTTAAATGGTTATTCTCGGGGGATCATAAGTAGGGTTTGTGAAAATAAGGGTTGTCTAAAATAGGGTTTTCTTGATTTGATTCGATAAAAAATAAGGTGTCATTTGGGAAGATTGGGTGGTGTAGTTCTAGAAGCATTTTCAATGTGTATTGTGCAGGACATACTAATTACATAATAAAACTTAGCAGAACCAAGGACATTTATGCAAACACAGGGAATAATGAATGCTTACTCACCCTAAGTACATTTTATTAGCTATACCTCACAAGGAATCAAGTTGTTTGTGAGGAAACCATACCATCTAAATCTTAGCATGGTACAATAATAGATAATATTTTATAAGCCTAATGCTTAGTTAGTATTCCACATCAATAGAAATATGGAAGAAGTTAAACAAAGTGAGGATGAGTCTATAGAAATATGAATTCATGATCAAGTTATTACACTGCTTTTGTATAACTATTGTTTCCTTGTACATTGGACATTTGGAGAAAGAGAATCACTGACATTATATTGAGAGAGCCTATAGCATGGTTAAATGAGACATGTTTTAATTCAATTTCCATATAGGATCCATGTACTAGAAAACATATTTAATGGACAATGAATTTTGGATTTAAATTGATAAAATTTATTTCACAAGATTCAAACAAGGAGATCATAACATTTCCTATTTAACATCTAGTCAAATCAGATAAAGATTAAATATGGAGTTCCCAGTGGTCTACGTGGACTACTCTAGAAGGTGAGGAGATTTTTGCCTTCCTCTAGGAGGACGCCATCAACTGCCATCCATGGGGTTGCCCCAGGAGGCCATTGTTGACTACTATTTTATTTTTTTAGAGAAGAAGCATGTTGCAACAAGAGTTTTTGATGAACTTCCTCCAGGACCAGGTATATATCTTGTTACCTTCCTTCCTAGATACATCATTGTTGATGAGATCTTACTGATTAGAGAATTGGGCATAAAATTTTTTGTTTCTGCTGCATTATTTGTTGCCACAATTTCCTTACAAAGAGTATATACATTTTTGTTTTGTCCCTAGTCAGATGTTATTGTGGAAGCTAATAGATAGTAGTAATACATAAGACAAGAGTGTGTCTTGGTTGAGACAAAATCTATTTAGACATGATATGTGATATTAAACCAAGCACAAAGGTACTTGTTAAAGAACAGTGTACCAAATAGGCCCACCTTGAGAGTGATGCACGAAAACCACTGAGAGGTAGTCAGGATCAGCTCTCATAGTGGGATAATTGTGATTGTGGCTCTTATACCAAAAATCACTACACTCATCAAAATTTTATTCTACGTACTTTGACATCATCCAATGTGGTCTTGAATAAGGGTTACCATAAAGGTGATGCTTGGATATATTTTGACACATGGAGATTGAATGTAAGTGACATAGATGGGATTTGTCCCTCCTTCTGGAGTCAATATCCTGATCATTTGATAAGCGATACTGAGAAGCATATGGCCATACAAATGTGCATATATTATATGTACGATCACATGCATCTCAGACAGTCTTCTCTAGTTCAAGGAATATGGATTGAATGTTGAGAGGATGACAATTACATGCCTCAAGTTCAATCTGGATATCAGAGACAAAGAAACTATATGATCATTGTAACATGAATCATGGATTGTATGCTGAAGTTGTTCTCCAACTTTCCAATTACTTGGATAGAAATGATGTGTTTCTAGATACCACTCATTGCTTGTGATGTCATACGTTAGTTATTGACACTCGTTGCCAAAGTAACTTGGGACCTATAGGGTCACACGCATAGGATACACCTAGAATAGGAATTTACTTATCAATATGTTTTAACTTGATTACTAAAGTGTTTAGGCATTCAATTTAAACAATATTGGTTGTACATTGGCTGAACTAGAATTTGAACCGCCTAGTTCATAAATGAACCGAACGGTTCAAAAATGTGAAAAGATTGGTTCATGTTGTGAATTGCTTGATTCTATGATCAATGAGATTGAATCAAGGATTGATACTGACGTCATGTTGTGCATTAATCTTCACATTAAAGCCAATATATTTGCAAATAGGAAATAAGGTGAACTGACTGACTCTGGTGTTGAATTGACTATTTTAGATGTGAACTGATTGGTTCAGTAGTGAACCGACCGGTTCATAATTCACAACTTCCAGAAAATTCATGAAAATTTGTCTCTTCAACTCCTAGTTGATCTGGAAACCATGACCCTGACCCTCCTATAAATAGAGGTGTAGTCAAGGGTTTTAGGAGATACAAAATTAACTCTAACAATTGTTTTCCTCTCATAATTGTGGTGATGTGAGAGCCCAAGCAAGCCTTACCTAGAAAAGGGAGAGACAACAAGGGAGAGCGGTCAATGCTAGCATGTTGACATCAAAGGGACAACCCCTTCCTGTTAGTTTCAAGAGAACTACAGGAGTTTCTGGTGGTCCACGTCGACTACATAGAGGCATGGAGGCTATTACCACCCGCTAGGAAGACGTCGTCAACCACCTCCTGTGGTGCTACACTAGGAGGTTGTCGCCGACAACTGTCCGGGTGCTGCTTGCAAAAGAAGCATCCCACTGCAAAGATAGTCATTGTACTTGGTCTAGGACCATATATAAATCTTGCAAACCTTCCTTTCTAATCCATAGTTGTTGACACGAACTTGTGGTCAAGGAGAATATGGTAAGAAAATTTGTGTTTCCTCTTCCATCTCTGTCACCATCTTTCCCTACACTGGTATTAGAGCCACGTGAATTAACTATGTTTCGGTATTTAAATCAAAGTGATCAGATTTCATTTTATCATTTATTTTATTGCATGATGTGAATATTTAAAATGATTAATGTGCATATCTGATTAATTTCCATATACAATCCCAACATATATGTGGTAATTAAATTTTTTTTTAGGGAAACATCACGATATCATTAAAGGCAAGCCATACGGCATCTACAAAATATATGTGGTAATTAATCATATATGCACATTAATCATTTTAATAAAATGCTATTTATATGTGTCGTCGTGAATTTTTTTTTATGGTGGATGTAAGAATGGTTATGGCCAATACCCCCTAGATATATGTACATGGTTGAATGGTTTTAATCCTACCATTTTGAATTTGGTTTGCATACCGAGCCTTTCTCTCTTTTTCCATATGTAAGTTAATTATTTCCTTCCTATACTCCCTTCACATATAACTCAAGGTTTCAATTTTACAATGTAATAAGTTAAATAGGAATGTGATAGTTTTATCTCCTATTTTGGCAAAAGAAGGCATTCTACACTAGACAAGTTGACTGACTCATAAGTCGAACTAATCGAATGACGGACCAAGGGGGCCAGATGATAGGGGAAGTCAATTGATCGATTGGTGGTCCAACTAATCGACTCAAGGAGTCCAAACACCACTTGAACCCTAGGTGAGTCAACCAATCCAAGAGACCAATCGACTGACCAGGAGGCCAACCAATTGACTAAAGGGTTGAGTCGACCAACCAGACTAGTTCCAGCACAATTTTCTACAAGTATAGCTTGTTACATATGATGTGGATCGTAGGAGGTAGAGATTCATTGTGGATTCAAAGAATTGCATTAGTATGTCCATAACCATCATCTGCACTTATGATTGCATGTTTCATTTGTTGATTCAGTATGTATATGATACAATATGATGATTGGATATGTATATGTATATATATAAATAAAATCCCCAATCTAATATTAAGTCTTAGATGTTTTCCATAAGCAACATACCTGAAAAGCTTGACCGATGAAGTGTGGGAATGCCAAGAGTGGTGCTTCATCTTTCTCATGGAAGTGTGATGGTTATTATGTGGGCCTTCCAAGAAGGGTGCATTACTATCATGTTGGCTTTTGGGTAAGGCTTAACTAGGTGACCTTAATGGGATTAAGTGCCTACAAGCATAAAGATAGATTATGGCAAGGAGTAGTGCATACCATCTATCCAAGAATGTCATAAGATGTAATTGGTAAACATTACCTACCTTAATAATTGGTTATGGATGTTGGCATGGCTGGGTAATAACTTAATTGTTTTAGGTCTTGTCTCACTAGAAGGTAGTATGTTGCAATCTTCCAAATTGATATGTGAGGGCTATAAATTTGAACAAAATAATGGGAGCACTATTAATTAAAGGCCTAATTAATGTCATCAAATTTTATTTTAATCAAATCAAATCAAATGGTTATTGACAATTTGCAAATTTATTTGTAGAAACAAATGGAAACCAATAATATGTTTTCTTTGTGATTGGTCCTTGATAAGGACAAGTTGAATGGAAATAATTTCCATGATTGGTTCAGAACGTTGAGAATCATTCTCACACAAGAGTGCAAGCTCTATGTTTGGAGACACCAGAGCTAGATGAACCCGCTCCCACTGTGCCTAGGCCTAACAAGGATGTTTACAAGAAGCACTCAGAAGATGTCATAGATGTCAAGTGTCTGATGCTATGCTCAGTTACCTATGAGTTCTAGAGGCAACATGAGGACATGGATGTTATTGAGATGATGACACATCTTAAGAACATGTACCAAGATCAGACAAGGAAAGAGAGATATGATGTCTCCAAGGTGTTGTTCAACTGCAATATTACAGAAGGAGATCTAGTAGGTCCTCATGTGCTCAAACTGATTGGACATGTGGAGTACCTTGCTAGACTGGAATTTCCCTTAGGTCAAAAGTTGGCCACAAATGTGATTCTATAATCATTGCCAGAACCATACAACTAGTTTGTCATAAACACAACATGAATAATTTTGATAAGCCATTGTCAGAATTACTTGACATGTCATGAATCACTGAAGAGAACCCAAATTCGTGATAATGATCAGCAAAGAAAAGGAGAAGTACAAGGGTAAAGGAAAAGCTAAGAAGATTTCTAAAGCTGGGTAGAAACCCAAGTCTTCTGCACTCAAAGCAAAGGGAGGGTTGACCAAAGGAGGCAATTGTCACCATTGTCACCAGCATGGACATTGGAAAAGTAATTGCCCTCTTTACATAGAGGAACTGAGGTAGAAGGAGGGGATTGAGATCTCTACTTCAAGTATTTACATTATTGAGATAAATATGTTTACTTATTCATCATATGTAGTTGATACTAGATGCGGATCTTACATATGTTCGAATATGTAGGATTTCAAAAAGAAGTAAGCCTTTAAGAAAGGGTGAGGTCAAACTTTGCATTACAAATGGAGCAAGAGCTGATGCCAATGCAGTTGGAACCTATCATGTATCTCTACTCATGGGGCTTGTAATAGAGTTAGAGAACTGCTATTTTGTACCTGGCATTAATAGAAACATTATATCTGTATCTTGTATGGACAAGAATGGATTTGAATTTCATACAAAGAATGGTTAATATTCTATTAAAAAGATGAGATCGTGTATTACAGTCTCCCAAGGTCCTATGGTCTCTTATTGGATCTAAAAACAAATGTTTATAACATAAATACCAAAAGGATAAAACTCAATAACTCAAAC
The DNA here is from genome assembly GCA_963693085.1 of Alisma plantago-aquatica. Taxonomy (NCBI): domain Eukaryota; kingdom Viridiplantae; phylum Streptophyta; class Magnoliopsida; order Alismatales; family Alismataceae; genus Alisma; species Alisma plantago-aquatica. The sequence continues at coordinate 920,777,457 of OY856409.1, forward strand.
AAAACATACTGTATGGAAATGTCATCTAGGGAACATCAATTAGAAAATATTTCTAGACTCCACAAAGATGGATATCTAGACTCTTTTGATTTTGAATCAATAGGGACATGTGAATCTTGTTTATTGGACAAGATGACAAAGGCTCCTTTCACTAGAAATAGTGAGAGAGTGAGATCTATTAGGACTTGTACATACTAATGTATGTGGACCTTTTAGAATAAATGCTAGAGGTGGTTACTAGTACTTTATTACCTTTACTGATGACTTTAGTAGGTATGGTTATGTTCACTTTTGAAGTAAAAAACAATAAGTCAAAAACCCTTGAAAAGTTCAATATTTCATGAATGAAGAACAAAACTAACTTGGTAAAAGTATCAATGCACTTTGTTCTAACTGAGGTGGAGAGTAATTAAGATAAGAGTTTGAGTACCTTATGAGAGATCATGGTATTGTATCACAATGGAGTCCACCTGGAACACCACAACATAACAATGTATGAAAAAGAACAAAACATACATTACTACATATGGTGTAGTCAATGATGAGTTTTGTTAATCTTTCGACTACCTTATGGGCACATGCTCTAGAAATCACAATGTTTACACTAAACTATATACCATCTAAATCGGTTCAATAGACACCATATGAGATATGGTATGGAAAGTGTCCCAATGTGTCTTTTATGAAGATTTGGGGATGTGAATAATATATGATAGAGTAGTTTCCCAAAAGTCTTGGACCCAAATAGGATAAATATAATTATGTTGGACATCTTAGGGCAACTAAAAGACACTACTTTTATAATCCATTATATGATGAAGTGTTTGTTTCTAGGGATGATATATTCCTAGAAAAGAAATTTATTTCCAAAAGAATCAGTAGGATAAATGTAGAAATTGAAGAGGTTTTGATACCAAAAAGAAAACATTGAACCTAGGTACAAAAGGAACATGAAGAGACACAAATTGTTGTGGAATCTCAAGTTTCATGTGTAACACAAGAACCCCACAGATCTAGTAGGACACGTCATGATCCAAAATGATTTGGTTATCTTGTGACTCAAGAAGCGATGAGTTGGTCATTAATGATGAGCCAACAACCTACCTAGAAGTTGTAAAGGGACCAGAGTTTGAGAAGTGGCTTGAGGCCATGAGATCTGAGATGAATTCCATGTACACCAACAAGGTATGGACCTTGTTGGATCCACCTAAAGGGTTAAAACCCATAGGGTGCATGTGGGCCTTCAAGAAGAAGACTAACATGGATGGTAATGTACAAACCTATAAAGATTGATTGGTTGCAAAGGGTTTCATAGAAGTTCAAGGTGTTGACTATGATAAAAAAATTCCCCAATTGCCATGGTTAAGTCCATCAGGATCATGCTTGCCATTGAAGCTTATTATGACATGAGATTTGGTAGATGGATGTTAAAATCACATTCCTTAATTGGAATCTTCTTGAGGATGAGTACTTGATACAACCTGAGGGTTTTATAAATCCAAATGATGCAAATAAATTCTATAAGCTATAAAGATAAATTCATATATTGAAGCAAGCATCTCAAAGATAGAATATTCAATTTGACAAAATAGTTAAAGAGTTTAGATTTAGTCAAAATTAAGATGAACCATGTGTTTACAAGAAGGTCAGCGGGAGCATGATAGTATTTCTCATATTGTATGTAGATGACATATTGTTGATGGGGAATGACATCCCTACTTTATAAATGGTAAAATCATGATAGAAAATACATTATGTATAAAGGACAGAGGTGAAGCATCCTATATATTAGGAATCAAGATCTATAGAGATATATCTAGAAGGCTTCTTGGCCTAAGCCAAAGCACATATATTGACAAAGTATTGAAGAGGTTCATCATGGAGAACTAAAAGAGAGGAAACCTATCCACGTCTCATGGTGTTACTATATCTAGAGCTCAATGTCCCAACTCTTGTGAAGAACAGGAATGGTCGAGTAAAATTCCATATGCATGTGCAATTGGATCTATAATGTATGCAATGTTATGTACTCATCCTGATGTCTCGTATGACTTGATCATCAAGAGAAGATGCCAGTCAGATCCTAGTGAAGTCTATTGGACTACATTCAAAAACATCCTTAAGTACTTGAGAAGAGCTAAGGATCAGTGCCTTGTCTATGGTGGTGAGGAAGAGTTGGTGGTAAAGGGTTTCACCAATGCAAGCTTCCAAAGTGACAGAGATGACTTTATATCAAAATCTGGATTTCTATTTTTCCTCAACAATGGAGATGTAAGCTAGAAGAGTTCTTAGCAAGAAACATTTGTTGATTTGACAATAGAGGTCGAGTACATTGTTGCCTCCAATGCAGCAAAGAGAGTTGTTTGGATCAAGAAGTTTGTCATAGAACTTGGGGTGGTTCCAATCATTAGCGATGTAGTAGAGTTTTATTATGACAAAAATGGAGACTTTGAACAAGCTAAGGAACCTAGATCGCATCAACATTCCAAGAACATACTACAATTCTTCAATCTCATCTAAGAGATCATACGGCAAGGAGATGTGAAGATTTACGTAGTACAACTAAAAGCCATGTTGCTAACCCCTTGATGAAATCTCTTTCAAAATAGAAGCTTTATGGATATGTTAGATCACTTGGGACTAAGTTCATTGGTATTAGCTCTAAGTGCAAGTGGGTGTTTGTTGGTGTCTATGCCCAGAGAGCCAATAATATGATGATTTTATGGCATATCCTGCAAATGATTTGAGTAATAATAAAGGCAATTTTTTTTTCTATATGTTTGTTCAATTATGAGATAATGGTATAACATGATAGATGTTTAAAGAATGATGTTACTCAATGATGTATGTCTTTAGGATGAGAACCTGAATAGTGAGATCATATGTATGAAAAGAGTACATACATTCTTGTTTTGTCCCTAGTCATATTTTAATGTGGAAGCTAATAGACAACAATAACACATAAGACTAGAGCATGTGTTGGTTGATGATAGAATCACATTACTCATGATATGTGATATCAAACCAAGCACATATGTACTTGTTAAAAAATAGTGTACCAGACAGACCCACCTTGAGAGTGATGCATGGAAACCATTGAATGGTAGTCAGAATCATCTTTGATGATTGTGGTTCTTAGACCTAAAATCACTACACACATCACATATCATTTGATGTATTTTGACATCATCCAACATGACCTTGAATAAGGGTTACCATAAACAGGGTGCTCGGATAAATTGTGACACATGGGCATTGATTGTGATCGATATAGATGGGATGTATCCCTCCTAATGGAGCTGATATACAGGCCACTTGATAAGTGAGAGTGAGAAATGTATGGCCATATTCATGCAAATAAATATAATATATGTGAGCTCACATGAATCTTAGTCACTCTACTCTAGTTCAGGGAGCATGGATCAAATGTCAAGTGGATGATGATTCCATGCCTCGAGTTCAATCTGGATATCAGATGCAAAGGAACTATACAATCACTATAATATCAATCATGGATTGTAGGTCAAAGTTGTTCTCCAACTTTCCAATTACTTGGGTAGCAATGATCTGTTGTTAGATACTACTCATTTCTTGTGATGTCATAAGTTAGTTATGGACACTCACTGACAACGCAACTTGGGACCTATAGGGTCACACACATAAGATACACCTAGAATAGGAGTTTACTCATGAATATGGTTTAACTTGATTACTCAAGTGTTTAGGCATTCAATTTAAACAATATTGTGTGTATGTTGTCTGAACTAGAATTTGAACTGTTCGATTCAAAAATGAACTGATCTATTAAAAGATGTGAAATGGTATGTTTTTTATTCAAATCAATGAGATTGGATCAAGGATTGATGCTGACATCATGTTTTTCATTAATCATCACATTAGATCCAATACATTTATTAATAGAAAATAATGTGAACCAACTGGTTGAAGTGTTGAATCAACCATTCCACGTGTGAACCAATTAGTTAAGTAGTAAACCAACCAGTTCGTGGTTCGTAGCTTCTGGAAAATTCATGAAATTCTATCTCATTGACTCCTAGTTGATCTGGAAGTCATGACTCTGGCCCTCCTATAAATAGAGGGATATTCAAGGCTTTCAAGAGACACATCAATAAGCTTCAACAATTGTTGTCCTCTCACAGTTATGACAACATGAGATCACAAGATACCTATTAAAGGGGGAGACCGCAAGGGAGAGACAACAAGGGAGAGCATTCAATGCTTATGCGTTGTCATTGAATGGGACAACTCCTTCCTATTACTTCTAGGAGTTCTTGATGATATGCATGCAGTATGTAGAAAGATGGAGGTCATTTCCACCCTCTAGGAGGACGTCGTCAACCACCATCTGTGGTGCTACACCAGGAAGTTGTCGCCGACAACTGTCCAAGTATTGCTTGTAAAAGAAGCATGCTACTGCAAGGATAGTCATTGGACTTGCTCTAGGATAGGTATATACCTTGGAAACATTCCATCCCAATCCATAATTATTGACGCAATCTGCTGGTCAAGGGGATTATGGTAAGAAATCTTTTATTTCTAATGACATATCTATCGACATATTTCCCAACAATTTTCTCCCCACTTCGATGCCAACATATTGTACCTACAATTAAAACCATACAACAAGTAAAGATAAAAATAAAGTGGAAAATTTATCATGATTAAGAGTGACTATTGGGTGAAATTGATATGGAAATGCAACCAAAAAATGTCCAAAAGATGATATAAAATATGCACATAATTAGACATATTCCATTGAGGACTATACTTCCATCAATCTACTTTTCTCCACACTTCAAACCATATACTCTCTTCCAAAGAGGGTTTGGGACCCTAGAGCATTGCATCATACAAAGAAAGAAAAGAAACAAGGAGGAACTTATTCACAAAGCTCCCAATTCTTCATCTCTCACCATGTCCATGCTTTTTCATCTTACTTTCTTTGTTTTCTTATTTACTTATGTTTACGCTTGGCTCAATCCTCAGGTGAGGGCTCTAATGACTATTTAATGTTTATTAAACTTTTCTTATATCTATATTTAGTTATCAACAAGTAATTATTGTTTCATCTGCTAGTTGTACCATGCTTCATGTGTTCCATGTTTAGACTAATGTTATACATGTTGAATATTACTTGTTTGGTTGGTTTATATTTAGCATGAGATATTTACATTTGATGGTGTATTATTTAGGAATTCCTATATATACCTTATACCTTACAAAGTAAGTGTGCTTAGTTTTATGCTTCATGCTAGGTTTTAACTATCTAATGTGTTAACTTGACTTGTGGGGTAATTAATTCCCTAAACTAATTATATGATTTATAGGAGTGGGAGACTATTTTAGAAAGGATTTTCTAAAACTCATCTAGAACTCAGTTTGTACCTTTCTTTTCATTCTGCTTGTTGTTTTGTCCACTTCCAGGTAGTGTATTCTCTTGTTCACTTTAATTATCTAGAAAAAATTGATACATTTACCTTTTTTTCACTAACGACAAAGTTGGGTTTTTATACTTAGGTTTAGACTCAGTTGTAGAGACTAGACATATGTATATATGTACCTTATCTTCCATTAAAATCAGACATGACTCACCAGTCGCCACCACTGCATTAGACAAACATATTTATGGGTCTATTTTTAAGTGTGTGTCTAGAGTTATTATTAACCATAGTTCTTGCTTATGTCTCTTATTCGTAGAGGAACCACAAGATTCTAGTAGATGTCACATACAAGTAACTAATAATGATGCATAGACTAGTATCCAGTACCATAGTTGTACCGTGTGATTTGGAATTTATATAAAATACTTGGGTTGGCCATGTTACCAAATAAGATAATAGTGTAGTATGTCATGGTTTTGCAACCAATTAATTGCTGGTATGTATGCCCCAAGAGCCAATCATATGATGATTGGAATGTGTAATTTTAAATACTTTATTTGATAATAATAAAGTTAATTCGATCTATTATGTTTGTCTCTCTCATGAGAAGATGGCACATACATACTAGATGTCTAAATAATGATGTTACTCGATGACATATGTTTTAAGGTTGATGACTTGAATGATGAGATCATATGTATGATAAGAGTACATACATTCTTGTTATGTCCCTAGTCTAATATTACATGAGAAGAAAAATAAACAACAATAATACATAAGAGTAGAGTGTGCATTGATTGATGACAGAGCCTCATTAGTCATGATATATGATATCAAGTCAAGCACACATGTACATGTTAGAGAACAGTGTGTTAGACACACCCACCTTCAAAGTGATACATGGATACCATGGGATGGTAGTCAGAATCAACTCTCACCATGATAGTGGTGATTGTAGTTCTTAGACATAAAGTCACTACACTCATAACATGTTGTTCATTATATTTAGACATCATCCAACATGACCTTGAATAAGGGTTTCCATAAATGTGATTCTTAGGTGCATTGTGACATATGGGGATTGAGTGTGGTGATGTAGACGGGATTTTTCAAGACTAAGCAATGTATGGACATACTCATGTGATTCAATATGTGAGATGTGAACTCACATGCATCTCAGACAATTTTCTCTAGTTCAGTGAACATGGATTAAACATTGAATAGGATGACAATTCCATGCCTCAAGTTCAATATGGATATCAGAGACAAAGGAACTATACGATCACAATATCACCGATCATGGATTGTAGGTTGAAGTTATTCTCCAAATTTCCAAATTACTTGGGTACAAATGATGTGTTTCTAGATATCGCTCATTGCTTGTGATGTCATAAGTTGGTTATAGGCATTCACTGCCAACATAATTTAGGACCTATAGGGTCACACACATAGGATGCACTTGGAATAGGAGTTTATTCATGAATGATGTTTAACTTGATTACTAAAAGTGTTTAGGTATTAAATTAAACAAATAAGGTTCAAAATTGACCGACTCGACTCTAAACTGACTGGTTCAAGTGTTAAACTGATCGATTGGAGTGTTAGATCAATTAGAATCAACATTGGTTGAACAATGCCTGAACCAGGATGAACTGACTAGTTCACCTAGAGAACTGACTGGTTTACCTAGAAAACCAACTAGTTCATGGTCCCAACCACTGGTTCATATGATGAACTGTCCCATTCAATGGCCAATTCGATTCGATGAAGAATCAGTGATGATGCCATATTTTGTAGTAATTGTGTGTTGAATTCAATGTAATTCAGAATAGGAAATTGAACAAACCAATCGGTTGGGCATGTGAACCGGCCAGTTTGCCGTCCAAAGTTTCCAAAAAATTTGTAAATTTTGTCCTTTTGACTCCCACATAGATTGGGAACCCTGACTGTAGCCTCTCCTATAAATAGAGGGGTATTGGGGGCTTTCTATACACAACAACAAGCTCTGACAATTTTTTTCCTTGTGACGCCCATCATCACACCAAAGAGAGATAACTTAAAACAAACACTAAACTAATACTAACATATGGAATTACGATATAGTAAGGTAAATTAAAACTGATTCGATATTACCATAAAAGTGGAAGCATATTACCCATGGGTCCACATGAAGTTACATGTATTATATATCATGCCACAAAATGATACATGTCACTTTTCACTTGGCCATATAGCCATAACCTGTTGCACATGATACCTTGTCACATATATACAAGCCATATTTGCACAAACATGGCCTACTTCCAAAACTTGTATTGATTATACAGTGTCTACAAAACACCCCCAAGGACCTAAGAGTACATGGATGACACATAGGACTCTACTACAAAACACTAGTAGCATATCCAACCTTTAACAACTGCTACTCCTCTTGTTTCTTGACCTCAACCGCACAATCTCTACCTCGTTGTGCTCGACCACCTAGAAGATGTAGAAACCCATAGGGTGAGACCAACGTCCCAGTAAGAGATATAAATCTCTTTCAACAACTATAATTAACACAGATAAGCTAAAGTAGGAATGTAACATTATTATCAGGTTGAGTAGATTTAGCTAAATGATATGAGGAAAGCAATGAACATTATTAAGCAATTCAAGCATCTACAACTGATAAGTAGAACATCTTATACTTTTAGAAGGAATATGAAGAACATGTATAACAATTGATTTCTCTTACCGCATTATAAATCAACTAATCAATACAGGAAATAAGGCAAAGGGTTATCCAATGTGAATCATATTTCACCCTAAGTAAAGATACAACACTGTTGTATTATATCTAGGAGATGAGGTATGCCACTCATGCTCTAATTGACCAATATGAATTTGAAATTAGTGCCACACAATATCTAAGAGGAGCCAGACTCCTATGATCTCCCATACCCTCGGTCAGTCTGAGTCTGTCATAGTGACATATAAAATCTAAACGCAAAACAACCTAGTTCGCCTTGGTATATAGGCACAACACTAGTGAAAACTGAGTTACGACCGCAGCTGCACTCCTATCGAGGTATGACCACAGCCATCCTCAAAACATATCATATATATATTGAATCACCTCACCGAGATATGGCCTCGACCATTCTCCTACCAGGGTATGACTGTAGCCAATCCTATGAAATGCATATACTCAACAATATACGACTCTGAGCCTTCACTAAGGGAGAACCCATTTCACCATCTAGCAGATATTGACGTTGAAGTTGGATCTATGGCACATGGAAACTGCATTATTAGGGCTTCACTTGATTAGTTAAGAAAATTGGGTGTCTTTTAGCATCAATTAAGTTACAATGTATACACCCTAAACAAACTCTACAAAGATAAGGGTATGTTAAAACTTTAGAAGAAATAAAAAAAATGGGGTACAAAGTTGTCACAACATCACTTGATATCACTTTCATACAAGGCCATCAACATTATCACATCACTAGGGGATATCGATACCTCATCACATCACTGGAGGATATCACCTCAACTAGTCATTGAGCCTCTTCCAGGTCATAAGACCCACATTATATAGTTCCTGCACAACATCATTATCTCATCATGCCTTACAAGGCTCATAGTCATCACCCTATATATATAAGAGATATCATATCATTCACAAACTATGAGGTAAGTTCCACCTTCAAGGTTAAGGTTGTACATGTAGGAGAGATAAAGGATACTTCATCACATTCTAGACACTTTAAACAATGTAAGAATTACACCATATGTTCATAATCAGGGTTAGGTTTACCTATATGTATCCAATTAGGGTTTCTGGATCAAATAATATAAAAACATCCTAATCACCATTTTGTCCCTTATTCTTGGAACATCTTTCGTTATCATTCATCACCACTATCAAGTGAATCATACCAACTAAACACATGTCATAACATCTCATTGGTTGAAGAGGTTTTACGACCACTCACCTTATGAGACCGAAGGGAACACAAACCATCATGGTCAAAGACAACAAAAAGCTTTGTCATCATAGAGATGACATCACATGTCTTCGATCGAAGAGAAACTACTTCCATGGCTGAAGTAAGGAGTGGGACCCAAGAGGGGATCCACTCCCTACTAAAAAAATTGAAGAATAAAACATCCATTCCAAACACACTCAAAGGGAAGCTGGAATAGGTGTAAAATTTTCAAATTTCAATAAATGGTATTCAAAATAACCAAAGTGTAGTAGAGGAATTAAACAAATGACTATAATCAATTTTCACAAGAAATTACAGAAGTACATCATAATATCCCATTAGTGTTTAAATGTATGATACAACATAAGGATCTAAGTAGAGGGAAGTCTAAACTACTTCAAATCTATCTCCAAGTAACATCTCCAATTGCTAGATCCATGTTGGAGGCTATGTTCTCCTTAATCATGTTCAACACCTCGATCTAAACCTAGGGGGTTGGGAAAACACCCAGTAAGAGAGAGAAAAACAAGGTATGTGTCAATATGAATCAAGAACAAAAGAAAAAGAAATAATATGGAATCAAAGGCTAAGATTTCATCATAATATGAAGAGAACAAGGGTATGCGGCATAATTAAAATAGATGCTTTCCATAACATTAAAATAGTAAAGGAATTTCATGCATGATTAATATTGACTACATAAACTTAGTAGGTTTGAGGAACCTACCGGACCTCAACTTATAGGTGAGGGGAGAATTAAACATTCCCAATCACCTACACATATTTTTATGGGGTAGAATAAGATATTCCCTAAGGAAAATTAACACATGCCCTATCTAAGGGTGGTTGTACAAAAGTACCACTACTCTAGCTAAATAGTCTAATAAAATCAACATGCTAAAGAGAACTATGGCAAGTAAAAGCATCATATATTTGAAACATGGTAATGGGGTACAAGACCCAACAAAAAGAATATCCTTATTGATTTAGAGGCAATTTAACAAGAGAATTGTGAAAATAAGAAATAGGATTCATTAGAGCCTCATTAGGGAATTATAGGGTTTGGTTGCAATTTTCCTAATGTAGGGTGTAAGTAATGCACATACCTCCTCTTTAGATCCTTATGAACCACTTTCTAATACTTTAGTTGAGTTCAGGGTCCACTTCTCCTATTTTTAGTACATAACCATGTATTAGGGTTGTACATATGTATAAAATAAAGAAATCCTAATTTTTGGAACTATACTCTGACTCAGACCTTGAAAACATCACCACTAATCTAGTTAGGTTCTTTTGAGTAAGAAAAAATATAGTTTTGCATATTTTAGAGTTATGAATGTTAAAGTGCATTTTTGTTGGTTTTTAGGTTTTATGATTCATTTTCTAAAAAATGATTTCAAAAAAACTCAAAACCAAACCTTGGAACTATTTTTATTATAAAGAACACATTTTTATGAGTTCAGCACATATTTCATTTTATTTTTTGACAAGGGAATGAATAGTTATGAATTTCTCAAAAGTGACCAATAGGAAATTGCCACATCATCAAACTGATTGAGATAAGCGAATAGAGAGAGGAGAGGGAGAAAACACCATTTGACCCTAGATCAGGGTTTGAGATGCATAGGTAACCAAACTAGATCGTATAGAGAAGGTAAAATAGCAAGAAACCAAAACCCTAGAACAACATCGTAAATAGAGATGACGATCATCGATTTAAAACATAGAAGCGTGAGTTTTAAGAATGTAGTAAGCAATATATGGGAAGGGGTTATAAAACTCTCCTCTAGTAAGGTGGATAGGTTCAAGAAGAAAGTTTGTCAAGCTAGAGAGGTTGGTTTCTCCAACAAAGCTCCTATCTCGAGCAAGAAGTACCTTCTCCACTTTAGAGGTGAAAACCCCTAGCAAAAGAACATGGAGATGAGGTGTTTAAGGGCTCTAGGAGGGGTTTCACCATGGAAGGCCATGGTTAAGACCTGAAAGAAGATGGGACGAAGATGAACATCATGAAAATATGGAAGAAAAGGAGGAAACCTACTACTTTTGGTCGAAATCACCAAGAAGGAGCATTAGAAACCCTAAATAGAGAAAATTCGGAACCCTAGGAGCCTTCTTCACTAAGGTAAACACCCTATTTTACCTTGGGACAACACCTTCATGGACAAACAGAGTAGGAATTATTATCTAATCTATAGGAAAGATAAGGAGAGCAAGAGTTTTCAAATTAGGAGGTGTGAAGGGGTAGATATGGCTTTGTAAAGAAGGGGGCAATCATGAGGTGTCTATGGGAGTTTCCATGTGTCCTTAACCTAGGGCTTCAAGGCCATGTAAGAGGACAGATCATAGAGGCTTTTTGAATATCAAATGTTGGTTATAAAATCCCATGGAGACTTCTAGGCCATCCCCACCGACCTCCAATCAAAGTAATAACCCCATTGGTTGATAGCTTTTTAATGATAAGCTCATTTATAAAGAGGGTAATACCTAAAATGCCCTTGGAGAGAAACACCTTGAAACTGAGGTGCAACTAGGTGACCCATGCTTGAAAATCTCGAGAACGGTAAGGGAATATCTAAGTATTATAATGCATTTGATAATTTTCAAAGAAAACCTCCCAATTGGGTAAATTGTAGAAAAATACATAATGTACCTAAAATTGTATAACTTGCACAAACAACATCCAAATTGAACCAAATTTGAAACCTCAGCTCATTTTATGATTTCAAAACACATCACAAAGTTATATTACGGTTTAGAGCACTTAATTATGGTAATTAAGCTTGTTCGATACATTAAGAAAAGTTTGTGGCTTTACACTTCTGGCACAAATTTATTTACCATTGTTCCACTTAAGTGGTGATTTTGCATTTTAGATCCTTAAATAAGCTTTCACTGAGGTATTTGTGCATAAACCCTTCCATTGGTATAATTATTAAACAAATATTCACCAAACCACTATAAATTCTACTAATTAAACATTAAGGCCAAAAAAGGATAGAAAGGATAGGAAAAGCTTGGAAAATGGCCAAAAAGAGAATATGTCCAACTTCCAGTATGTTATAGCACTCCACCACTTAAAGAAGATTTCATCCTTGAAATCACAATAAAATAGAGGAGGGTGATTATCCAACATATTATCTTTAACTCCCAGGTTATTTCCTCCAAACTATAAAACTTCCACCAAAACATCCACTACCTCAAATTCCTTATTTTTCAACTGCTTAACTTGGGAGCTTGGAATCTTCTCAAGCAACTCCACATAGGTTAGTTTCTCATGTATAACTAAGGGTTCCACTATTAAGATTTATTTTTATTAGATATAACACAATTAACATTTTAGGCCTATTAATATTTATTCATTATGATATTATATCATCCATATTATTCTTTTAATTGTGTCATGTTATATTTACTTAGTTGCCAAAAGAGTTATATTTTATTATTATACACAAATTCCTATATATTTCTTATGTATATGTTTAAGAGTTTTAGAACAATTGGAGTTTCTCAATTATCTCATATACTTGATTATTGTTCTTAATAATTTGGTTTTAGTCTCCGTTATCAACATATTGAATTATAACATATTATTTTGCATGAAATAAGACATTTTATCCAATTTGTTACAATTAATCCAAATAATGTCACATCAATTACTTATATCTATATAAAACATTATCACATTACCTTTTTTTACATTAATGTCATCATCAATCATTTTTCATATTTATTCACTTCTTATTATTGATTATGCACATTTATGTGAATCCAATTACTTCTTATCCATATTGAAGTCATTATATGTATTTTAGTGATCAATGTGGGACATATCACATATTAATGATTTGATTGACATACCAAGTAATGATTAGGTGATAAATTAGGTGTGTACTGGAGAACAAGGTGATATACATTTCATATCGATGACATGATTAATCTATGATTAGGTGATTATATATCATTTATGTGTATTAAGTATGTTATCTAATTATGACACTTAATGTATCAAGAATGTCATTAAGGATTCATAAGTTAAGGTTAGATTATTACAACTTAGGGTTTAGGTAAATATGATCATTATTCTTCACCTATACATTCTTAATATGCATTCAGTCTAAGATTAGGTTACAATTATCTTGCCCATCATTTCATTACAATTTATTGGTCCAAGAAATGTTTAGCCTCACGTGTACCCACTATTAGTATTGTATGTTAGTTACTCATATCTTGTGCATTAGATATTCATTAGGGTTCAAACATGTGAATTATTCATTAGATTATCATTATATGTTCATTAGTATATAAACAAGCATGTCAGGTTATAACTATGACTTGTTTGGTCAAAACTAAAGATACAAGAAAACTATCCTCCTAATCATGGAGTTAGTCTTTGTATAGTCAGTGTAGCTAGATTTTGATATGTTACAAGAGTCCATCCTCTTAAAAAGGATTTCATCCTTAAAATTTAACTACCCTAACATCATCAAACCAACTACTCTCCACCCCTTAAAAGGTTTGACCTACCAAGCCAAACTAGTTTAGAGTTAAAAGGGTATCTATAAGTAAACCATGTACAAGATTCATCATGTTTCACTGTGAACTTTGATTTCTTACTAAATACCAACTTCAAAGTCTAGGTTCTAGGAATAAACTATTCAAATATGTGGTCTTGTGGGACATAAGGGAGCTATATTGGGTATCCATACTCAAACAAGTCACAAGGCCATCATAATAAGGTTCTCAAAGATATACAACATGGATGTCTAAGGCTACTATTACCTAAAAGCATGCTATTTTAGAAAATAGTATCCGCTCAGGACAGGTAGGTATCATATGGATCCGGGAGTCCTCATAAACCAAGCTAGTGGTGCAGAGGAAAATCTTGCCAGCCCCCGAACCCTGATCCTTTCTAGACACCTTTGCTTTCAACTTATGTCGTAATAGCTACCTAATAGGATCATCACATTATGGTTAAGTAAACATGTTTCTAGTACAAAACTCTTATGATCCTAAATCAATCTTTCATCATCTCAAGTGTAGCATAGATCAATTCTAGGGAAAACATGTCATTTAAAGAGGAACTATATGAGGCAAGGGTTCTAAATAGGGAGACAAAATTAAAATAGTCAGATTCTAACTACCATGGGCTTTGATACCATGTTGTAAGGAGTGGGTCCCGAGGGGGATCCACTCCCTACTAAAAAAATTGAAGAATAAAACATCCATTCCAAACACACTCAAAGGTATGCTGGAATAGGTGTAAAGTTTTCAATTTTCAATAAATGATATTCAAAACAACCAAAATGTAGCAGCGGAATTAAACAAATGAATATATTCAATTTTTACAAAAGATTACAAAACTACATCATAATATCCCATAAGGGTTTACATATATGATACAACATAAGGATATAAGTAGAGGGAAGTCTAAACTACTTGAAATATGTCCCCAAGCAACATCTCCAATTGCTAGGTCCATGTTGGAAGCTATCTTCTCCTTGGTCATGTTCAACACCTCGATCTAAACCTAGGTGGTTGGGAAAACACCCATCAAGAGAGAGAAAAACATGTTATGTGTCAATATAAATCAAGAACAAAAGAAAATAAATAACATGGAATTAAAGGCTAAGATTTCATCATAAGATGAAGAGAACAAGAGTATAACGCATAATCAAAATAGATGCTTGCCATAAAATTAAAACAGTAAAGGAATTGCATGAATGATTAATATTGACTACATGAACTAAGTAGGGTTGAGGAACCTACCTGACCTCAACCTATATGTGAGGGGAGAATTAATACATTCCCAGTCACCTACACATATTTTTTATGGGGGAGAATAATACATTCCCCAGGGAAAATAAACACATGCCCTATCTATGGGTGGTTGTACAAAAGCACCACTACTATAGATAAACAGTCTAATAAAATCAACATGCTAAAGAGAACAATGGCAAGTAAAAGCATCATACATTTGAAACATTGTAGTGGTGTACAAGACCGGAGGAAAAGAATATCATTATAGATTTTGAGGCAATTTTTCAAGAGAATCATGAAAATAGGAAATAGTGTTCATTAGAGCCTCATTAGGGAAATATGGGGTTTGGTTGCAATTATCCCAACATAGGGTGTAAGGAATGCACATAACTCATGTTTAGATCCTTATTAATCACTTTCCAATACTTATGTTGAGTTTATGGTCCACTTCTCCTATTTTCAATACATTACCATGTATTGGGGTTGTGCATATGTATAAAGAAAAGAAACCCTAACTTTTGGAACTATACTATGATTAACACCTTGAAAACATCACCACCGATCTAGTTAGGTTCTTCTGATTAAGAAAACATATAGTTTTGAATATTTTGTAGTTATGAAGGTTAAAGTGCATTTTGGTGGTTTTTAATTCATTTTCTAAAAACTATTTTTGACAAAACTCAAATCCAAACGTTGGAAATATTTTTATTATAAAGAGCACATTTTTTTGAGTTCAAAAGGTATTTTCTTTTTATTTTTGGATAAGGGAATAAATATTTATATATTTCTCAAAATTGACCAATAGGAAATTGCCACATCATCAAACCAATCGAGATTAGCGATGAGAGAGAGAGGGAGAGGGAGAAAACACCATTTGACCCAAGATCAGGGTTGGATATGCATAGGTAACCAAACTAAATCTTCAAGAGAAGGTAAAATAGCAAGAAACCAAAACCGTGGAAGAACATGGTAAATAGAGATGGAGATCGTCAATTTTAAACATAGAAGCATGAGTTTTAAGCATGTAGTAAGAAATATATGGGAAGGGGTTATAAAACTCACCTCTAGGAATGTGGATAGGTTCAAGCAGAAAGGTTCCCAAACTAGAGAGGTTGGTTTCTCCAACAACGCTCCTATCTCGAGCAAGAAGTACCTTCTCCACTTTGGAGTTGAAAAACCCTAGCAAAAGAACATGGAGATGAGGTGTTTAAGGGCTCTAGGTGGGGTTTCACCATGGAAGGCCATGGTTCCGACCTGATAGAAGATGGGAGGAAGATGAAAAACGTGAAAATAGGGAAGAAAAGGAGGAAACTTACTGGTTTTGGTCGAAATCACCAAGAAGGAGCTTTAGAAACCCTAAATAGAGAAAATTCGGAACCCTAGGAGCCTTCTTCATCAAGGTAAGCACCCTCTATTACCTTGTGAAAAACATTCATGGCCAAAAAGAGTAGGAAAAATGCACTAAGATGGAGGATAGAGAAGGAGAGCAAGAGTTTTCAAATTGGGAGGTGGGAAGGGGTAGATATGGCTTTATAAAGAAGGGGGCAAGCATGAGGTGTCTATGGGACTCTCCATGTTTCCTTAGCCTAGGGCTTCATGGCTATGCAAGAGGACAGCTCATAGAGGCTTCTTGAATATCAAATGTCATTATAAAAGCCCATAGAGACTTATAGACCATCTCCACCGACCTTCAATCAAAGAAATAACCCCATTGCTTGATAGCTTTTAATGATAACCTCATTTATAGAGGGTAATCCCTAAAATGTCGTTAGAAAGAAACCCCTTCAAACCAAGGCATAACTCGGTGCCCCATGGTTCAAAATATTTAGAAGGGTAAAGTAACATCTAAGGATTGTAATGAATGTGATAATTTGCAAAGAAAATCTCCCAATTGGGTGAATTGTAGAAAAATCCAGAATGTACCTAAAATTGTATAACTTGCACAAACAACATCCAAATTAAACCAAATTTGAAACTTCTGCTCATTTTATGATTGTGAAATACATCACAAAGTTCTATTAAGGTTTAGAGCATTTAATTATGGTAATTAAGCTTGTTCAATACATTAAGCAAGGTTTGTGGCTTTACACTTCTGGTACAAATTTATTTACCATTGTTCCACTGAAGTGGTCATTTTGAATTTTAGATCCTTAAATAAGCTTTAACTGAGGTATCTGTGCATCAACCCTTCCATTGGTATAATTATTGAAAACATATTTGCCAAACCACTATAAATTCCAGTAACTAAACATCAAGGCCAAAAAAGGATAGAAAGGAAAGGAAAAGCTTGGAAAAGGGTCAAAAAGAGAATATGTCCAAGTTTTAGTGTGTTACAGCCGAATATCATCAAATCATGTGACCAAAGAGAAGAACTACAAAATTCATTGACCCAAGATGAACACTGGGACAAAGGGAACCAGGTCAAACACAATCAGTCTATGCAACCAAAGGAAACAATCCAAAATAGCATGATCAAAGATAAAGGGTCATCTATGTGACCAAAACCAAAGGAACCATCTCATCGATCAAACATCACCTCCAAGCCTTCAAATACTTGGATCACAACATGTAGAAAATCTTATAGAGAAAATTTCTCACAAAAAATGATAAAAAAAAGGATAACCAACAAGAAATCAAAAACTGAAGATAGAGATACATCAAGGCAATCACCACATAAAACCCTAGAAATTCGGTCAGCAAAACATAGGGGTAACCAAACTGTTACCATGAGGAAAGAATACATTATCCATGCCATCACTTTCATCTGAAAATATTTTTTTCAAAACAAAGGAAAACAAAACATTAAGTAAGATGAGAAACCAACATAAAAGATGTGCATGTGAAACTAGCAATTCCACCATCCATGGAATTCTGGGTATAAGAATTAGGGTTATAGTAACATATTTAAACAATATCAATATAGGAACTCAAAATCTAAACAAAATATCACCATCAAAAACATATGATCACGTTTTAGGAATAAGTTTTGAGTGTAGAATTTAAAGTGCAATAATAGTAAGGAAAAGAGTTATATAACCTATCTTCTTATGATGAAACCACCACCAAGTAAAGAGCACCAAAGAAGAAAGAAGACATAAATTTGATCACCTCCATGACCAAGCTAGTAATCAACTCAAAATAGAAGAAAACCCTACGTTAAAGTTCAAGGAAGAGAGACCCAAAACCCTAGACTGAGAAAGTAAGGAAGAAGGAGAAGATCTTCATCCCACTTAGGTACTACCATAAAAAATCATGGATTCGTATGGAGAGAACTTTCTCAAAAGACCACTAGGGGGAACCGTGGGTTTGTCCAAGAGAAGAGAAAAGGGGTAGGGTTTTACAAGGAAATGAAATCAAGAGGGTGGATTAATTACCAAGGATCAGAGATCACCAAAAAACAACAAGAGAAGATGCTCTGACCCAAGATCACCACATGTAAGATGATCGGCCACCAAAGCTCCAAGGATGAGCTCCTCTACAAAACCTAGAGACAAGGCCAAACTTCCAAAGATGAGAGAGGGGAATAGAGTGAATAAGGATTATATGCATGGGAAAAGAAGGGTACATATACTCAAGGGTAGAGAGTGGTGAAAGGGATTAGGTATCATGCTCATAGGTGCCACTTGTCCATCTAAGATCAACAAGGCATCCACTAAAACCATGCAAGTCGCTAAGGTCATGAAAAACAAGAAGGATCAAAGACCTCACTTGGTCCTAGAGTACCATCGGTCGAAGGGAAACATGGCCACAAAGGCTCTTGGTTGAAGAGAAATCAGTGACCAAACACATGAAACCCTAGGATTCCTCTTCGACCAAAGAGAAGGAAAAGATTTTTGATCAAAGGGACATCACCACCACCAAAACCTCTTTGACCATAGAGATTAGAACAAGATGACACAATAATTTTTGAAGAAAACCAAGAACTCATATGGTCAACATATGTTCAACACCATACTAGGACATCTAAGCAAACCCTAGAAAAAACACTCAAGATGTCACCACTTCTCTCCTCATCAAACCAAGGCATAATAAGGTGCCCACCAACTTCATACTCTCTCTCATGATGTTGAACATGTGAGTAATATACAAAATGTCATAAATTGAAATAAACCCTCAACATAGATAAATTGCAATTTGGTCCAAAACAAACATACATGTAGCAAAACCAGCTCAAACATCATCCAAACAGGACCAAACTAAAAACATAACCATTTCACATGATGTTAAAGTTCATCATATGATTAGATTAAGGTTTAAGAATCTTACTAAACTAGATAAGAAAGATCAAGCACTAAGCTAGGTTAGGGGTCTTACAACCATAAACCCCTAACAATGATTTTGTCCCCAAAATCCTACACAAAAAGAGACGGATACTTCCTACGCATCTCATCCTCAGATCCCATGTGGCTTCCTCGACACCATGGTGATGTCACAAAACCTTAACCAACATGATGTCATTCTTCTTCAACTTATTCACCCTTGTATCAAGGATCAACACAGGACCTTCCACATAAGACACATCCTCATCTAGCTCAACCTCCACAAGCTGCAACACCAACTCAGTGTCGAGGTGACACTTCCTCAACATTGAAACATGGAACACCAGATGCAACCTATGCAACTTAGATGGCAACTCCAAGCTACAAGATACCTTCCATGTGAGGACCGATTACACTAAATGAGATTACTCAAAACACAAAACACAATCGATCACTAATTAATCACATATCCAAAAATGAGGATAAATTAAAACCAATTTCAACATGACCATCATGCTCTGATGCATTACACAAGAGCCCATAATCTTACTTGTCCTATCTTATGTCAATAATCTTTTACAATTTGTTCCATGGCCTCAGCCACAATACATATACATATACACAAGAAACATTATCCATATATGCCACATGTACAAGTATTAGAATACTACTAAAAGCATAATTTGATGAAAACATCTTACACAACTTTCCCACCCAGACCTGAGAGTACAGGGATGACTCTAGAACACACTAGACATCTAATAACCTTCTTTAAGGTTCATCACTCCAGCTCCTCCTTGCTACCACAGGTCTTCTATCGTTGTTGCCGATTACCTAAAAAGATGTGGCGAACCACAAGGATGAGACCCATGTCCCAGCAAGAGATATAACCTCCAACAACACTTATTGAATACATCAATTTAATCAACTTAATAATCTAGGAAGATTAAGCATGTATAACAGATAGGCATAGAAGCAGTGCTGGTTAATAAGATACTCAAAGAAGCAGATAACAATTATCATCATTATCCTAACTATCATCATTTACCTTATTAATAGTATAAGCAATATAATAGCATAAGCCTAACTAGCATAAGAAAATCTAGTAGCATAGCATTTCTATTATCATGAACAAGTCTAACAACATAAGCATAGCTAACAACATTAGCATATTTAACAGGTTGAACATATCATCATCATAAGTGAGGCTCACATCATAAGAACAACTATCTACATAAGCATGATTACCAGTATAGGCATCTCTAATTACAGAGGCATGGTTAGCAGTGTAAGCATAGTTAACAATATGAGATGACTATCATCATAAACATAACCAACAATGGTAATATATATATCAACTTGAATAGGGATATTATATGTATATCTCTATAACATGAGCATATATACAACATAAGAAAATCTACTATATTTTAATGCATTAATCATCATCTCTATGTAAAGAGAACAAACAAGGGTTATCATCCAATGTGAAGTGCTATGTATAACTCTAAATAGATATGCTACACAACTGTATTACATCATTTATTAAGCCCTAAGGATTTGAGTCCTACCAGTCAAATCCAACTAACCACTACAAGGTTCTATTTAGTGCCATACAAGATCTATGGAAGAGTTGGATTCCAGTTGCTTCTACATGCTCGATCAATATGAATCTGCACAACAGTGACATATTAGTCAAACTGCCAACAGTGGCATATAGTCATGTAACTAGCCCACCTTGGTACATGTCACGGTGCTAGAGAATAGCTCACGCATAGCTATTCCATAAGAGGCATCTTCCAATTATAATGTTGCCTTTCACAAATATCACAATATTTGAGGCATGACTTCAGCCATCCTTGATAACCTATAATTAAGGATGACAAGGATACACAATCAACTTGTCACCCCCACATACTCAATAGTATGCACTCTGAGTTTTGCTTAGGAATACTCATTTCACCATCCAAAAAGTTCTGACACTGAATATGGTTCTATGACTCATGGCAACTACATGATTAGGGTTCTACTTGATGTGTTATGCCAATTGGGTGAATTAAGGTTGCATCAAACAAGTGGACATACATACCCTAATTCAATTCTAGAAAGCATTGATATATAGAAACTCTAGAATATATAAAATGTATGAGACATAATTCTTGATCACAATCACCATGAAACTATTCATTGTCACACACGAGTTCACACTTGTCACCTTATCACCACAGTACACAATTCCTTATCACATCATGAAGAGGATTACACCTCATTTAGGGCTCAACCATGCCCAGAGGTCATTAAGACCATCACACTATTCCCTATAAGATCATCATTATCTTTCCATGCATTATAACAAAGCTCAACAATATCACTTTACATGTGATATAGAAGATGAACACAATATTGCATTAAAGAGCTAAAAGATGTTCATAACATAACATAGCAGGGTTATCTTGGCACTAAGAGCATTCCTTTATTACATTAACAAATAAGGAAGCTAGGTATGATTAACCACCATCATACTTATAGTGCACATATTTGACATAAGAGAGCATCAATCATGAGACTATGATAACCACCAGTTAACACATTAAGGCTATAATCATATTAGGAAGATTATTCCACCATTAAACTATCATATAAATATCCATATTCAAATGTTTGCATTAGGTTCAACAAGATAAGTATTATTGAGTCTACATTAGAACTCATACACACACCATAACTCATGGCATCCTCATCGGATCAGGGAGTCATATGGTAAAGTATCACCATTGAATCCCATACTATCCTCAAGTATGAATCCACAAATAATACAAGGTTTAAACCTCACATTATAGCATACTAGAGTTTCAAAAACAACAAGAGAGTATTTGGTTATCATATTAATCATTTAATAGGGCTAGTTATGATTAATTACCATCACCTAGTTGTATTAGGGTTAGGTGTAACAAGCTATACATCATTAGGGTTACACTTTCCCATTATGATGATTATCAATTACATTAATGAGAGGGATAAGGTAATATCAAAATATGGAAGGTATTGCACCATCAAATTCATATCATTAGAGTCACAATTATACACTTCAAGCTTCACCCAGAAAACATTGGATGTTGAAACATCAAATCCTAATCCTTGGATCATGTGCTCTAATCAAGGCCCTAGGTTGAATCATAGATTCAACCCTTGAATCCATTAACTTAGGAACCTTCATATTAGGGTTTAAAATAATAAACAAACATATGGGAACTAGGTTCACCATCAGCTGTGGTACTAGGTATCACCATCAATTGGTAAGATCAACATCACCATCGGTTTAGTACCATTGGTTGATACTATGAGAAGAGTATTGAACCATCAATTGATGAGATTATAAAAGAGTGTAGAACTGGCCTGAGGTGTGACCATAGGTTGACACCATTGATTGTCACCATTTCTCATCACCGTTGGTTGCCACAAAGGCATCAACATCATTCTAAGCAAGAAGCAACCATTGGTTCCTATATGAAGGTGGAAATCAGCATAAAACACTAAACATAACCATTGATTTGACCATCCCTTAGGACATAAAAACCATCGGTTGTGCTTAATTCACAATGGTCTAAAACATCACTATGGTTGAACATTGGTTGTCACACTCAATCCAGACCAAAACAACAAGAATAACAACCATTGAATTAGGATTGAGAAGAGCTAAAACAACACTAAAACCCTAGATTTAACCCATCGTTTAAGGATCTCCATGGGACATAATTGGATAATGAACAAGATATACTTATGACTCTATCTTAGACAAGTCATACCCAAGATCTCAGGTTGGTTTATGGTTGTAAACTATTCAAGAATAAACCCTAAACAAGGATAGTTTTCTTCAAGCTTAGAGCATCATTTACTAGGTTTAGGATAACCATCGATCATAGGTGTCCAAAATATCATAACCATCAGTTCTATAGATGAATAAATTCGACAAGATAGAAAAAAGTCAGTAACCATTGGTCATGCATAGGTACCAACCATCGATCACCAAGGAAAAGAAGGAAAACTAGTTCATTAATACATAGAAGGAATCACCATTTATCCCTACTTAGCCATCATCGGATAAGGCCATCACTAGGAACTTAAATACCATTGATTTAAGGAACCAAAGGAAATCTAAAACCATCAACAGGGTACCTACCATCGGTTGGTATACCCATGACAAATCAAACAATACAAAGGTTAAACCATCGAGTTGCCATGGAAAGGGAGGAAAACAACTCCAAAACCCCAATCATGGCCATATTTGTGATACTAAAAACCATCATTTACTCACATAAAAGAAAGATCTAGGGTTCCTTCTACCAAGCATGGTATGTGCAAAATTCTAAGGATCCATTAGTGAATGAAAACTATGGAAGGATCATCATATAAGTTGAAACCCTAGGCAAGTTAGCTTCTTTTAGCGTAGAACCTCGTTTTTAGAGTAGAAGCATGAACATGCATGGTGGTAGTAAACAATAAAAGTGGAGAAAGTTATATAACTTGCCTCTAGGAATATGAAGCAGATATGAATAGCAAGGAAACCCCAGCAAGGAGGGTAGGAAACCCTAATTTCAGATCTGAACTTGACCAAGAAAGCTTCTTCTTCAAGAAAGGGAGTAAACCCTAGGTGGAGAGAGCAAGAAAGGTGACTTTTTCAAGCTTTAAGACAAGATCTACCATGGAAAACCATGGTTACATCCAGGAAGAAGGAAGGAGGAAGAAGAAAAGCCAAAGAAATGAAAGAGAGAAGGAGAAACTTACTAGCTTAGATCGAAAATAGCAGAGGATGCTTTACAAACCCTAAGAGAAGGTAGTCCAAGCTCCATCCATACATGCAAGAAGTTTGACCATCATCTTCTTCATTGGGAACCTCATTCTCTACCCTAGAAGGGAGAATAAATATATAACATATGGGGAGAGATAAGGGTCTAATAGTTTTTGGTTGTGTGCAAAAGGAGGGGTATATAAAGTTCATGGATAAGGGAGAAAGAAAGCTTGAGGTGTCCATCTAGGTTGCCATGTGTCAAAGACTATTTTGCATGCAACAGAGTAGGTCCATCGGTCCCCTTTCTATCTAACCATCGAATATTGATTCCAGGATGACCATAGGTCATCCAAAATAGGATAGGAATCAGTCTCCACCCAAAAAGGACTACTGGCCATCATATATAACCATAAAAGGGTAAAAAGGTACATTCTGCATCACCATCAGTTGAGGGCCTCCATATTCCTCAACCATTGGTTGCACCAATTATAGAGTGAACCTTCAAACTCCCTAATTCCATAGGAACCATCAGTTGGCACCCTCACTAGGAAAAACCTTCGGTCTCCTTGGTTGCATACTTAGAAACTCCATCATCCATGAAGGGGTAAAAACCTAATTCATCATAGAAGTGAATCTCCACCAAAACAAGGTTCACAAAGTTCCCCATGGATCAACAAGCTCAAGAATGATAAGATAACATATAAGGAACATAATGCATGTGACAAACTTCAAGAAAAACCTCATATTAGGGTAAATTGTAGAAAAGCCCAAAATTTGCAAAAACATTGCATAACTTGCACAAATAGTGTCCAAACTGGACCAAACTTGAAATTTAAGCTTGTAACATGATATAAAAGAACCTAAAAAGGTTTAATTAAGGTTTAAACTACTCAATTATGAAAATTAAGCATGTTTAATCAAAAATCAAGGTCCAGGGTTTCACAACAATATACCCCTAACAGTGATTTCGCCCCCATAATCCAAGATAGACAAAGATGGGTACTTCTCAAGTACCTCATACACCATCCTTCACATGGTTATTCCTATCTCATGGTGATTTCACATCATTCTCATAGGAGTCATATTCTTGTCCCTTAACTCATGCATGTCACTACCAAGTTAACATAGGAAATTCCACATAAGAAACATCCTTATGTAACTCCACTTCTATTGTCCCTATCACTTGTCATGTAACAGGGTGACACTTCCCCATCAATGGATCATGGAAACTGTTGTGCAACTTGTGCAACTCTATATGTCATCCTCAACTATTTCCATCTGTTATTGAGTAATCATGTACATCACTCACAATACATACTTGGCTACCCTTGCACATTCTCCATCCTATGATACATCAAGTGTTCAAATATGAATTCCCTCATGTTCTAAGTTACTTGTACCATCAACATCTAGTGGCATTGTTTGGTTAATTGATCATACACTATTTTTCCTTATATATATTTCAACAACTTATAAGACATGACCTGAGCACTTCATTCCTCCTATTCATAAATTCTACTGATACATTGGTTAGTCTAAACGACATAACTCTAAACTCATCATGGTCATGTAACTTATGTCATCCACTCTAATTCTTAACCATCGATATTCTGATCCTAGGTTTATCTAAAAGGGATATTGTAGTACATTTCTGATGATGAACAAACCATCTATTCTTATTAGTGGTCTTGCCAAACTGCCAACAAACCATACACGACATTATAGAATCACTCTTCTTATTTTAAACCACACTTATAGGATCATCATTAGCTCTCTCTCTCTAAGGGAGAGGAACACTTGGAAAGTTTATATAATAAACATCTCCAACCTTCACATACTTCACACACTACTGGTACATCTTGGATACTAGAATTCATCACCTTGGCATCCACTTTATGTTCTATAAGGAACTCAGATCCCAATCTCCCCCACTTTCACCAACATAACTTATCTCAAAGCATATAAAAGGAGTCTTCTTAATTCTTGGAAGGCTCCAAAAGCATACTTATTACAAACATCAAGATCTTGGAGCTATAGTCCAAGAAACCACATGCTATAATAGACTATACATCCCCACATTATAGAGAATCCATATGTACCAAATGACATAAGATCCACTTGAAAGTTGTGTCTAAAAAAGAAAGAACACAAAGGGAAACACACTTCCCATGACACAAAAACACCGGTTAGGGGTTACTAGTAAGGAAGTTAGTCGATTTTATCTTCACCATGTAGGTTACTCCTTTTATGTGTCATATTACCCTTTTCAACTTGGGTTCCTTGACATAAGCATTGGAATTATCAAAATTATCATATCTCATTGTTCTTTTCTCGTTAACTATTCATCATTCTATCATATATTCTCTCATTTTATTGTGTTTTTCAACCACCTATCAAGGGGTAACTCATCATATTTCACATTTTCCTTAATGATTTCCTTTATTTGTCATGATAGTCTTATTTTAATACTTTCTTAAACACATAGATTGGTCTAAGTTTTACTCAGGTCCTACTTTATTCCTCTATTATTGTTTGTAATCATCTCTTCATATCACATTTAATTCAGGAGTCCTCTTCTCCTTACATAGATTCATACCTCAAATCAATTTGTTATCACATGTTTATCTCTCTTTTTAGATTAAGATTCAGGTATTAGCACCATGATTTCTCATTCTTTATGCTCTTTATATTGTTTAAAAATGACTACTTGATCATATTAATCAGATAGATAACAATCTAAGAGTTCCATACGAACCTTTTCTTAAATATTTGAACACCTGGCTAGGCCATCCAAGTACTGAGAGTAGGCAGTATGCACCATGTTTTCATGTCATGTTTCTAACTTAGACATCATCCTAGTCCTAAGTTCTAGTGTCCCTATAGACTCAGCAAATATGGCTCTAATGCCAACTTGTGAGAACCTGTTACACTAAATGAGATTACTCAAAACACAAAATACAATCAATCAGTAAATAATCACATATCCAGAAATGAGGATAAATTAAAACCGATTTCAACATAACCATCGTGCTCTGATGCATTATAGAAGATCCCAACATCTTACTTGTATTCATATCGTATGTCAAAAATCTTCTACAATTTGTTCCATGGCCTCACTACAACACATATACATATAAACAGGAAACATTATCCATATGTGCCACATGTACAAGCATTAGAATACTACTAAAAGCATGATTTGATCAAAACAACTTATACAACTTTTTTTCCCGGACCTAAGAGTACATGGATGACTCTAGAACACACTAGACATCTAATAACCCTCTCCAAGTTCATCATTGTAGCTCCTCCTTGCTGCCACATGTCTACTATCATTGTTTTTTATTACCTAAAAAGATGTGGTGAACCACAAGGGTGAGACCCATGTCCCAATAAGAATTATAACCTCCAACAATGCTTATTGAATACATCAATTTAATCAACTTAACAATCTAGGAAGATTAAGCATGTATAACAGATAGGCATAGAAGCAGCAATAGTTAACAAGATACTTAAAGAAGCAACATAAACAACACGTACATGAAAAGCTTGATTAACTATGTGTGAGCACACCAAGGGTGGTGTGATCCATCTCGTGGATGTGTGATGGTAGTTATGTGGACCTACCAAGTGGGGTGCACTGCTATCGTGTTGGATTTTGGGTTTGACTGAATTGGGTGTCCTTAATGAGATTAAGCATCTAGAAGCATGCAAATGAACAGTGGCAAAGAGTTGCACATACTGTATATCTAAGAATTTCATGAGATGTAATTGGCAAAAGTTGCCTACCTTAATAATTAGTTATGGATATTGGCGTTGGCTAGGTAATAACTCAATTGTTTTAAGTCTTGACTCACTAGACGGTTATACATTGCAATATTCCAAATTGGTAGTGAGGGCTATCAATTTGAACATAATTATTTAAAATCCTAATTAATATCATCAAACTTATCAAATCAAATTAATCAAAAATGCTTTGAATAAAGTTGCAATGTCTTTAATAGAATATAAATGTGTTATCATTGTGATTAGGACAAACTAAACATGATTAACTTCCACATCTGGTTTAGGACTATAAGAAGTGTTCTCACCAATGAGTGAAAGCTCTATGTCCTTGAAAGACCAGAGCCAAAGGAACCCACTCCAAATGCACCTAAGGATGAAATGGATGCTCACTTAAATCATGTCAATGATGTCGTAGACATTGAGTACCTTATGTTATTGTATGAAGTATGAGTTGCATGAGCATCTTGAAAACATGGACATTCTCGAGATGATAACAAATCTTAAAGAATCGTGTAAAGCAGGTAAGGTATAATGTCTCTAAAGCATTGTTTGAGTGCAAATTGATAGATAGAGATCCAGTAGAGCCCCATGTGGTCAATATGATTGGGCATGGGGATAGAATCTTTTAGGTCAACAGTTGGATATGTACATGATTCTACAATCGTTCCCTTAATCATATATCCAGTTTATCAAGTTCTATCACTTGAGTAACTTGGCCAAACTGATGTCTGAGTTGCTTGACATGTTGATTAATGCCAAAGAACGACGGAAGAAGAAGGTCAAATTTCTAATGGTGATTAGTGGATGTGAGTCTAAGGGCAAAGGCAAAGCCAAGAAGAATTCTGAGGCTAAGCTGAAGTCCAAGTCTTTTGCACTCAAGATAAGGAGGGGTAAGTGAAAAAGGAATATGTCATTTTCAGTTAAAGAAACTAAGGAAGTGCCACCATTATCACCTGCCTTAACACTAGAAAAGGAACTTTCCTCTTTCTAGATGATCTAAAGAAGAAGAAGAAGATAGAGATCTCCACTTTAGGACCTGAGGACAAGTAAGCTAGAACTGTGCGGAGCAATAGTTGCTGCCACTATAGTTGGAATATATCATTCATTTAATGGGCATGTAATAGAATTAGTGAATTGCTATTATCTACCTGTCTTCAATGAAAACATCATGTATCTTGTACAGATAAGGATATAATGAATAAATTGATGCTTCATTTTAAAAGGATGATATCTTGTATGGGAAAACCCTAATGTCTCATAATCTATACTCGATAGTTGTAGAGACAAATGTGTATGACACATATGTTGAATGACTTGATGACTCAAACAATCAATACCTATAGCATTGTCATCTAGAGCAAATAATGAGAAATGCATTTCTAGAATCCATAATGATGGTTATTGGACTTTTTGGTTATTGAACCAATAGAGACATACAAGTCTTATTTTTTGGGAAATATGAAAAAAGAATCTTCACTAGATGTAGTGGGAGAGAGACTATTCTAGTAGGCTCATCCATATTAATATATATATAACTTTTAGAATAATGTTAAAGGTAGCTTCCAGTGCCTCATTATATTTATTGATGCTATCAATAGATATTTAAGTTTGTATTTAATGAAATACAAGTATGGGTCTCTTGAAGTCTTCAAGGAGATCATGAATGAATTAAGTAACTAACTTGGTAAAAGTATTAAGATATTTCTATGTGACCGACGTTGAAATATTTTAAACCATGAGTTTGAGCACCTTCTAGGAAACCATGATACGGTATCATGATGAACTCCATATGAAACACAATGATAGTGTATTAGAAAGGAGGTGTCACACCATGTTATTCACGGTGCGATTATAAGTAAATCTAGATAATCTTCCAATTTCCTTTTGTGCACATGGTTACACTAAAACAATGTACTGTCTAAAATGGTTCAAAAGACACCATATGAGATATGGAATGAGAGGTGTCTTGATATGTCTTTTAAAAAGATTAGGATTGAAATCTTGTCTAACAAAATAGTTTCTTAAAAGGCATTATGCACAAATCACATAGATGTTTTTTTTAACACTACTCCTATCCAATCTAACAACAAAATTATTTGTTTCCAAGATATCTATATTCCTAAAGAGAAATTCGTTTTAAAGGAATCAGTGGGATAAAAGTATAACTTCAAAAGTTTGAAACAAATAAGAAAATAGTGAACCTAACGACGTACAATAGGAATAAGGAGAAACACAAATTGTTGTGGAATATCAAGTTCCTTATGTAACACAAAACATTGTAGTTCTAGTAGAACAAGCCTTGAGTTTGAAAGATATCATACAACTCAAAAGGTAGTGAGTTGATCATAGATGATGAGTCAACAAACCTACCTAGAAGCTATTGACATACTAGAGTCTGAGAAATGTTGTGAGGCCATGGGATCAAAGATGGACTCCATGTACAGTAACAAGGTATGACCTTGGTGGATTCACCTGAAGGGGTAAGACCCATAGGTTGCATGTACGGCCTTCGTAAGAAGACCAAAATGGAAGGGTAGATTGGTTGCAAAGAGTTTCCAACAAGTTTAAGGTGTTGAACATGATGAAATCTTTTCACTAGTTTCCATGGTTAAATCCAACCAGATAATGCTTTCTATTGCAGCTTAATATGACTATGAGATTTGGCAAATGGATGTTAAAACTACATTCCTTAAAAGGAATATTGAGATAATTTGTATGTGACACAACCTAAAGGTTTTATAAATCCAATAATGCAAATAAAGTTTGTAAGCTGCAAAGGTCAATCAATGTGATTGAAGCAAGCATATCAGAGTTGAAATCTTCATTTAACAAGACAGTCAAAAAATTTGGCTTGAGTTAGATTGAAGATGAAATCTATGATTACACAAGATTTACTGGGAGCATATTTATGTTCACATAATGAAGGGGAATAGCATCCTTATACTGCATATGCTAAAATTGGCAAGGACATACTTCTCCATGAAGAGTTTAGGTGAAGCATCCTATGAGATAGGAATTGAGATCTATAGAAATAGATCTGGAAATCTTGACAACTTAAGAAATATCACATACATTGGCAATATGTTGAAGGGGTTCAACATGCAGGACTCATTGAGAAAAAACTTATCCATGTTCCATGGAGTTAGTCTCTCTAGAGCCCAATGTTTTAATTCTTGTGAAGAATGGGAAAAACATGAGTGAGATTCTATCTGCTTTCATAATTGGATCTATCATGTATTCAATGTAATGTACTCATCCCATTATCTTGTATGCATTGGACATGATGAGAGGATATATACTCATCTAGTTATCTCGTATGTATTGGACATGATGAGTGGATATATGTCAGATCCTAGTGAAGGTCACTAGAATTCCATAAGAACATCCTTAAGTACTTGAGAAGCACTAAAAGGATCAGTTCCTTGGTTATGGTAATAAGGAAGAGTTGGTTGTAAAGGGTTACATTG
This sequence comes from Alisma plantago-aquatica, assembly GCA_963693085.1. Lineage (NCBI taxonomy): Eukaryota > Viridiplantae > Streptophyta > Magnoliopsida > Alismatales > Alismataceae > Alisma > Alisma plantago-aquatica. The sequence continues at coordinate 920,808,891 of OY856409.1, forward strand.
ATGCAAGCTTCTAAAATGATAAATAAAATTAATTATCACAATTTATGTTTGACCTTAAAGAGAAAATGGCAAGCTGGAAAACTTCTAAGCTAGACACAGTTGTTTAATTCTACAATAGAAGTTGAGTATATTGGTGTTATGAGAGCAACAGGGGATACTGTATGAATCTAGAATTTTATATAGATGAACTTGTGGGAGGTTCCAACCATTAATGACACAGTAGAGATACAATGACAACAATAGAGATATAGGTTAGTCAAAGAATCTCATATAGCATACTACAACTTTTCCGTCTCATATGAGATGTCATACAATGAGGAGATGTGAAACTTGCAATATTTAGACAAGAAGAAAATGTTGTTAACCCTCAACATAAGTGTTACATAGTATAAACATGATGGACATGTTAAGATCACTTGGAATAGGATTTGCGCAAGTGGGAGTCTATTGGTATGTATGCCCAGAGAGCCAATCATATTATGATTGGAATATGGCATGAAATATCTTATTTGATAATAGTAGAGGTATTTCCATCTATTATGTTTGTAACACTCATGAGATGATGACACATACATTGTAGATGTCTAAATAATGATGTTACTCGATGACATATGTCTTCAGGTTGATGACATGAACGATGCGATCATATGTAATATAAGAGTACATACATTCTTTTTATGTCCCTATCCTGATATTATTGTGGAAGCAAAATAGATAATAGTAATACATAAGACTAGAGTGTGGTTTGATTGATGATAGAGTCTCATTAGTCATCATATGTGATATCAAGTCAAACACACATTTACATGTTAGAGAACAGTGTATCTGACATACCCACCTTGAGAGTGATACATGGATACCATGGAGTGGTAGTCAAAATCAACTCTCAAAGTGATGGTGGTGATTGTGGCTCTTAGACTTGAAGTCACTACACTCATCACATGTTTTTCATTGAATTTATACATCATCCAATGTGACCTTGAATAAGGGTTGCCATAAAGGTGATGCTCAGATGCATTGTGACACATGGGGATTGCTTTGTGATGTAGATGGGATTTGTCCCTCCTATAGGACATTGATATCCAAGCCTCTTGATAAGCAACAATAAGAAATGTATGGCCATACTCACGTGATTCAATATGTGATATGTGAACTCACATGCATATATGAAAGTCTTCTCTAGTTGAACATGGATTGAACATTAATGAGGATGATGATTCCATGCCTCTAGTTAAATCCTAATATTAGAGACAAAGGAACTATAAGATCATGGAAACATTGATCATGGATTGTAGGTCTAAGTTGTTCTCCAACTTTTTAAATTACTTGGGTATGAATAATGTGTTGCTATATACCCTTCATTATTTGAGATGTCACAAGTTGGTTATGGACATTCACTGCCAACATAATTTGGTACCTATAGGGTCACACACATATGATGCATTTAGAATAGAAGTTTATTCATGAATGATGCTTAACATAATTACTAAAAGTGTTTAGGTATTCAATTAAACAATTGAGGTTTAAAATTGATTGACTAGACTCTGAACTGGCCGGTTGGAGTGTCAAGTCAATTAGAATCAATATTGGTTGAGCAATGCTTGAACCAGGGCATGAATCGATAGATTTACCTAGTGAACTGACCTGATCATGGTCCCAATTGATCAGTTCATATGATGAACCACTCAGTTCAATGGCCAATTCATTTGGGTCAAGGATTAGTTCTGACGTCATGTTTTGTATTAATCTTACATTGAATACCAATGTAATTAAGAATATGAAACTACGCAGACTGACTAGTTCATGGCACAAACTGATCGGTTCATGCACAAACTGACTATTTCATGCACGAACTGATCGGTTGGGCATGCAAACCGACCAGTTCATGCACAAACTGACCGGTTGGGCATGCAAACTGACCGGTTTTCCATCCAAAGTTTCTAGAAATCTCGTGAATTCTATCCTTTTGACTCCAGCACGGACTGAGAACCCTAACCCTAGTCTCTCCAATAAATAGAGGGGAACTGGGGGATTTCTAGATTCAATAATAATATCTAACAATTATTGTCCTCTCTAGTTGTGGTAACCAATAGAGAGCCCAAGCAACTCCTACCCATAAAAGGGAGGGATAGTAAGGGAGAGACAATTATGGGATAGTGAATAGGTGCTAGTACACCACCATTCGAAGGACAACTCCTTTCTGTTGGCTCTGGTAGCGCAACGTAGAATTCCTAATGGTCTGTGTGGACTACTCTAGAGACGATGAGTTTTTCCTCTAGGAGGACACCGTCAACTGTCATCCATGGTGTTGCACTAGGAGGACACTGCTGATGACAGTTCGAGTGTTGCTGCCTGAAGAAGAAGCTCACTACTTCTTAGAGGAGAAGCACGGTACTGCATCAAGAGGTGTCACTGGACTTTCTCTAGTATAGGTATAACTCTTTTTACCTTCCTTCCTATATACATTATTATTTACGTGATCTTATTGATTGGGGAATCCGGCTTAAAATTTTTGTTTCTGCAGCCTTATTTGTCGCTTCGATTTCCCAACATTAGTAGTTTCATTTTTTCATGATATCGACTTCTATCATGAGTATTAGGAATGAATGAGGATCAATGTTGCAACAATTAATTAAATTATTGTGGTGGGGTTGGACACGTTAACACACCTCATGATGATAACAAATCACTAGGTTGTCATCTGCTACAATTAGCTACCACTAAAAATATATGAATGCAACGTGTATCCATCCATCTCACATTAGATTCAAATGTAAGAAAATTGAGTGCTTCAAACCAAAAATATCAATGAAGAACTATTTAGAAGTGATGGAACAGTAGTAAGTGGTGGATGAAAACCAAACTGAAAAGGTAGTTGACTGAGAAAAATGACATCATTTCTTTGTGAGGTTTATTCTCAAAAAACACTTTGATACCATGTATAACAAATAAGTCAAGATTGTAGTTATTGTATTATTGTTGAAAAATGTTTTCATGAAGGGGATACAAGAAACTACAGATAAACAAAAATGGGTGAAAAGGAGTGACCTTTTATAATAAAAACATGATTAACTAAAAAATATATCCTAGCTTGAAAGCATTAGTGAACTAATAGCAAGCATCATAATAAGATGCTTTGTTACAATATGAGCAATGGAATGAAGGGTTCATCATGTTTATATATTTTTTAATATTTTTTTTGAAAAATTGATCATCCATTTTAGGGTTAGGGTTTCTATTACCATTGTTAACTTAACATTATGAATGATATTTGTCATATCAGTTACTTGATTGAGAAAAGTTGTGAAAAAATGTATAGGTCTATATACACATGGAGTGCCAACCAGCTTCTCCTTTTAAATGAAAAGATTATACTTTTGGTGAAAATAGTAAGAGTTTGTTGATTGGATAGAATATGATACTACCATATAGAATACACCGAGTGGCTATAATTTCACAATGTTGGGTTTTAGAGGAGGCAGAGAGACAACGGAAACAAAAAAAATTCTCCCAAAACCCAGAACAAAAGGAATCGCGTCAATGTCTATACAATAGGAAAGATGGTTTGTGGATGCATACCTTGCCCCAAGGCTTTCCCGGCGACAGTACCTCGTGCCTTGCACGGTCTTCACCTCCGGTCTTGGACGGTGTATGTGCAGCTCCTGGTCGCACCGGGACTGAAGACTCCTAGTCTCACCGGGACTGTCGGGATTGACAGTTGTCCTCCGAGCGGCAGAGGTCTCCCGCCTCTGCAGTCATCCACACAGACCGCCTGGAACTCCGATCTCCTTGTCGCACAAGGAACCGAAAGGAGTCGCACCATCCTGTTTGCGTACTAGTCGCCAACACACTTTCCTGCTTCCAGTTGCAACTGCAGTTGTCTTTCCCTTGTTGCGCCTCCCTTTTTTGGTAGCACTTGCTCGGGCTCTCTCGGTTACCAAAACCAGAGAGAATGACAACTTTGCAGAGAAACCGTCTTGCTCTGAGTTGTACTCTGAGAATCCCCCAATACCCCTATATATATAGGCGGGTCATGGGATAGGGTTCTCTGTCCCCGGCAATATGGGACTAAAAGCAGGAGTAGAAGGGTTTGAGATTTTCCATAAAAACAACCAACTCACAACTTGAACTGATCGTTTCACAACTGAAATGCTCGATTGGGGACCTGAACCGGTCGGTTGACACCTCAACCGATCGGTTGGGACCCATGAGCCGGTCGGTTCACTTCTAAACCGATCGGTTCGTGGTCCTGACCAGTTCTCGATTGACTTTCCTTCTTTTGTTTCTAATTGGTATCGAATATCAATCCTATTTCCCAATCAAATTGGGCAAGTGAAATGAAAGGAAAATTCTCACCAATCTTACTTTCCCAACTTGCTCGGTTGCATCAGTTGAACTGATCGTTTCAACACTTGAAGCAATCATTTCACCCTGACTATGAGCCGATCGACTCAACCCTTGAGCCGATCGGTTCACCAGGCTCAGCCGGTCGGTTCATCACATGAGCCGATCAGTTGGGAGTGCAGATTGTGCAGAATCAGTCAATTGCGATTTCAATCAATCTGATACTCCAATCAATACATCCAACACCTTGAACATTATGATATTGTGCTATCGATTAATTGAGTGTTTAATTGAACTACTAAACTCCTTTAGTAATCAATCTAAACATTCTTTGTGGACAAAACTCCTCTTCCAAATTAAATCCTATGTGTGTGACCCTACAGGTCCATTTCACATTGGCAGTGAAAGTCCATAACACTTATGACTTCACAAGCAAAGAGCGGTGCCTAGTCACACATCAGTGCTACCCAAGTGAAATAGAAAGTTGGAGAACAACTTTCAATCCTACAATCTGTGCAATAGCTCCATTATTGTCACAATAAAGCTTGATTGCATCACAACTACTGGGAACTACACCAAGTTCAGAGATGAACTTCCTGATCCACACAGCCTCCTTTGCTGCATGTGAAGCAGTAATATACTCATCCTCTGTAGTAGAATTGGCAACTGTTTCTTGCTTGGAACTCTTCCAGCTCACAACTCCATTATTAAGGCAAAATACAAATCCTGACTGCGATCTGTAATCATCTTTAACGGTTTGGAAGCTTGCATCGATGTAACCCTTTACAACCAGCTCTTCCTCACCGTCGTATACAAGAAACAGATCCTTAGTCCTTCGCAAGTACTTGAGGATGTTCTTCACGGCTGTCCAGTGAGCATCCCCAGGATCTGACTGGTACCTGCTCGTCATGCTAAGAGCATACGAGACATCTGGGCATGTGCACAACATAGCGTACATGATGGATCCAATGGCTGATGCATATGAGATCCCACTCATACGCTCCCTCTCTTCACAAGATTGGGGACATTGAGCTCTAGAGACGGTGACTCCATGTAGCATGGGGATGTTGCCTCTCTTTGAGTTCTCCATGTTGAACCGCTTCAGCACTTTGTCAATGTACGTGCTCTGACTTAGTCTGAGAAGCCTTCTACATCTATCTCTATAGATCTTAATTCCTAGAATGTAGGATGCTTCTCCTAAGTCCTTCATTGAGAAAGTATTCCCAATCCAAGTCTTTACCTTCTCTAAGGCTAAGATATCATTCCCCATCAAAAGTATGTCATCCACATACAATATGAGGAATATGGTCGAGCTCCCACTAACCTTCTTGTACACACAAGGTTCATCTTCATTTTGAATGAAGCCAAACACTTTGAATTCCTCATAAAATCGAAGATTCCAACTCCGAGATGCTTGCTTCAATCCATAGATTGACCTTTGCAGCTTACAGACTCTATTGGCATTCTTTGGATCTACAAAACATTCAGGCTGTGTCATATACACATCCTCATTTATATTCCCGTTAAGGAATGTGGTTTTAACATCCATCTACCAAATCTCATAGTCATAATAAGTTGCAATAGCAAGCATGATCCTGATGGACTTAATCATGGCAACTGGAGAAAAGTTTTCATCATAGTCAACACCTTGAACTTGTCGAAATCCCTTTGCAACCAATCTGCCTTTATAAGTTTGCACATTGCCATCCAAGTGGGTCTTTTTCTTAAAGACCCACTTGCACCCTATGGGTTTTACCCCTTTGGGTGGTTCCACCAAAGTCCATACTTTGTTGGAGTACATGGATTCCATCTCGGATCTCATGGCTTCAAGCCATTTCTCAGAATCTGGTCCCTCCATAGCCTCTACGTAGGTAGTTGGATCATCATCTATGATCAACTCACCACCTTCCTGAGTCACAAGGTATCCAAACCTCTTAGGTTCAAGGTAGGTCCTACTAGATTTACGAGGTCCTTGTGTTACCTGAGGAGACTGAGATTCCACAACACCTTGTGAATCTGCATTTTCCTCTAGTACATCTACCAGTTCAATGTTTTCTTGTTGGGCTTGAACCTCTTCAAGCTCTATATTCCTCCCACTGCTTCCTTTGGAAATAAATTCCTTCTCTAGGAATACAACATCCCTGGCAACATACACTTTGTTGTCAGTAGGGTGGTATAGATAATATCCCTTGGTTTCCTTGGGATATCCAACAAAATAACATTTATCGGATTTGGGTCCAACCTTATCAGGAAACATTTTCTTGACGTAAGCCTCACAACCCCAAATCTTCATAAAAGACAAATTGGGATGCTTCCCGGTCTATATCTCATATGGTGTCTTTTGAACCGATTTAGATGGTACACGGTTAAGTGTAAACGCGGCAGTTTCAAGAGCATGACCCTAGAAGGAAATGGTAAGATCAGCAAAACTCATCATTGATCGCACCATATCCAACAATGTGCGATTCCTTCTTTCAGACACACCATTATGCTGTGGTGTTCCAGGCGGAGTCCACTGTGATACAATACCATGGGCTCGCAGAAGGTCCTCAAACTCCTGGATTAAGTATTCTCCACCTCGATCGGATCGAAGTGCCTTAATACTTTTACCAAGTTGGTTCTGTACTTCATTCATGAAATCCTTGAACTTTTCAAGGGCTTCTAACTTATGCTTCATCAAGTACACATAGCCATACCTACTGAAATCATCAATGAAGGTAATGAAGTATTGACACCCATTTCTGGCATTAGATCTAAAAGGCCCACATACATCAGTATGTATGAGTCCTAATAGATCACTAGCTCTCTCACCTTTACCTGAAAAGGGAGTCTTGGTCATCTTGCCCAATAAACAAGATTCACATGTATCTATTGATTCATAATCGAAAGAGTCTAGATAACCCTCTTTATGGAGTCTAGAAATGCGCTTCTCATTTATGTTCCCTAGACGACAATGCCATAGATATGTTTTGTTTGAGTCATTGAGTTTTGCTTTTTGGTGTTTATGTTGTATACACTTGCCTCCAAGTCTATCAAATATAGACCATAAGACATTGGGGCACTTCCATAAAAGATCCCATCTTTAGAAATGGAACATTTTCCATTCTTAATAAGAAATTCAAATCCATCTTTGTCTAAATAAGAGACGGAAATGATATTCCTATTTATGGCAGGTACATAATAGTAGTTCTTCAACTCTATTATTAGCCCACTTGGTAGAGTTAACTCATAGGTTCCTACGGCACTGGCGGCAACTCTTGCCCCATTGGCAACACGTAGTTCAACCTCGCCTTTCCCCAAAGGCCTACTTCTCTTAAGATCCTTTACATTTGAAAAAATGTGAGATCCTCATCCGGTATCAAGTACCCATGGCGAAGAAGTAGTAAAGTTAATCTCTATCACGTATACACCAGAAGTAGAGATCTCTATCTCTGACTTCTTCTTCCATTGTTCCTTCCATCCTCTACATGTAGAAGAAAATGGTTTGGTGAGAGAACCCTTCTCTCCCTTACCTTCTTTCTTCTTCACTAACGCGTTAAGCATACATAGAGTGGATTCAAAGGCTCCTGGTATATCTGTATTGTGCAGAACACTTCTCACAGTCCTCAACCAGTTATGGAATTTATTCTCAATTAATTTTCCCATTTTAAAAGATGATTCTTTTGCCATTCTACAAGAGAAAATTTGCATTTGTCAAAACCTTTTTGATTTGATTTGAATAAATTTTGTCGATAGTTAATTAGGCCTTTAATTAATTATCGCTCCCACTATTTTGACTCAAATTGATAGCCCTCACTATCAATTCGGAAGATTGCAGTGTACAATCTTCTAGTGGGTCAAGATCCATATTTCATCAAGTCATGAGTCAGCTTTGGCTGATCGCCCATAATCTTGACTATTTAGGTAGGCCATCATGCCAATTGCATCATATGCAATTCTTGATGAATGAACATGCGCAACACCTTGCCATGAACATTTTGTGCCTCTGGGCTTAGACGCTTTAAGAATCACCAGTTAAGTCTAACCCAAAAGTCGACACGGTAAACATGCACCCTGCTTTGGCAAAACCTACATGTCAACCCTTCACACTTCCATAAGATAGACGGCGCACCACGCTTTGGCGTATCCTACACTTGGTCGATCAAGTTTGCCATGTGTGTCGCTAATGGAAGGTGTGTAAGACTTAATATTTTAATGAGGGATTTGGTTTTATATACATATACATATCCAATCACCACAATATATAGTAAGTATCATATACATGCTATATCCCACAGAAAACATGCAAAACGATAAAAAGCAATGATTATGGCCATCCTATTGTGATTCCTCGAGCCAAGAGGAATCATGGTCATCTAGGTCTACATCACATGCAACCTTTACAAGATGAAATATGTGCCTGCCTTTCTGGGTTTGATCAGCTCAATTCCATGACTGATCAGCTCGCCATTAGGTTGGTTGTTCGGGTGCCACCAGCCAATCGACTGGCACCTCCAGCCGATCGGTTCACTAGTCGTCGTGCATCTCCTCAGGTCGCCACCCACTCGTCTGGCTCCTCGAATCGGCCATCTGGATCACCAACCAATCGGTTCACGCCTTGAACCGATCGTCTTAGGTCATCCACCGTTCTTTGACATAACAGGAAATAAAATCTATCCTATTTACAATTTAATTGTGAAACCCCAAGTTACATTCGGGGGGAGAAAAGGTAGGAGAAGAATTCTCGAATTATTTTGAGTTACATCATGAATAGGAGAAAGGAAAAAGTGCGCAGACCGAGATGCAAGCAACCACATACAACCACACATAGATATAGGGGTTTATAGGCCATAACCATGCTACACATCCACCACAAAACTCGTTTAAGGGCAACGTGTATCGAGTGTATTAATATTACATATCATATATGTATATTTGGGATTTTTGGATTGGACATGTATAAGGCCGATATTATTCGCATCGCATGCAATAAATAGAGGCGAAAAACCAAAATAGATCATATAGATAATCCTAAAATATAGAATAGTTGACGTGGCTCTAATACCACTATTGGGTTTTAGAGGAGGCAGAGAGGCAGCGGAAACAAAAACTTTTCTCCCAAAACCCAGAACAAAAGGAATCGCGTCAACATATATACAATAGGAAAGATGGTTTGTGGATGAATACCTTGTCCCGAGGCTTGCTCGATGACAGTACCTCGCGCCTTGTGTAGTCTTCACCTCTGGTCTTGGACGGTGTCTGTGCAGCTCCTGGTCGCACCGAGACTGAAGACTCCTAGTCTCACCGAGATTGTTGGGATTGACAGTTGTCCTCTAAGAGGCAGAGGTCTCCCGCCTCTGCAGCCGTCCACACGGACCGCCTGGAACTCTGATCTCCTTGTTGCACAAGGAACCGGAAGGAGTCGCACCCTCCAGTTGGCGTACTAGTTGCCAACACACTCTCCTGCTGCCAGTTGCAACTACAGTTGTCTTTCCCTTGTTGCGCCTCCCTTTTCGGGTAGCACTTGCTCGGGCTCTCTCGGTTACCAAAACCAGAGAGAACGAAAACTTTGCAGAGCAACCGTCTTGCACTGAGTTGTACTCTGAGAAGCCCCCCATACCCCTATATATAGGCGGGTCATGGGACAAGGTTCTCTATCCCCGACAATATGGGACCAAAAGCAGGAGTAGAAGGGTTCGAGATTTTCCACAAAAACAATCAACTCGCAACCTGAACCGATCATTTTACAACTGAAACGGTCGGTTGGAGACCTGAACCAGTCAGTTGATACCTCAACCGATCGGTTAGGACCCATGAGCCGGTCGGTTCACTTCTAAACTGATCGGTTCGTGGTCCTGACCAGTTCCCGATTGACTTTCCTTCTTTTGTTTCTAATTGGTATCGAATATCAATCCTATTTCCCAATCAAATTGGGCAAGTGAAACGAAAGGAAAATTCTCACCAATCTTACTTTCCCAACTTGCTCTCTTGCATCAGTTGAACCGATCGTTTCAACACTTGAAGCAATCATCTCACCCTGACCATAAGTCGATCGACTCAACCCTTGAGCCGACCGGTTCACCAGGCTCAGCTGATTAGTACATCACATGAGACGATCGGTTGGGAGTACAGATTGTGCAGAATCAGTCAATTGTGATTTCAATCAATCTGATACTCTAATCAATATGTCCAACACCTTGAACATTATGATATTGAGCTATCGATTAATTGAGTGTTTAATTGAACTACTAAACTCCTTTAGTAATCAATCTAAACATTCTTTGTGGACAAAACTCCTCTTCTAGGTTAAATCCTATGTGTGTGACCTTGCAGGTCCATTTCACATTGGCAGTGAAAGTCCATAACACTTATGATTTCACAAGCAAAGAGCGGTGCCTAGTCACACATCAGTGCTACCCAAGTGAAATAGAAAGTTGGAGAACAACTTTCAATCCTACAATCTATGAATGGTGTTATAGTGAATGTATAATTCATTTTTCACTGATATCCTGAATGAACTCGAGGCATGGAACAGTCATCCTATCAACATTCATTCATTACCTTGATCTCAGAGCAGACTGGGTGAGATGTGTGTGACATCAATATCACATATTGATTCACACATGCATATGCATGCCTTTCTCAATCCTACTCATCAAGTGGGCAGGGATATCAAACTCCCTCAGGAGGGACAAATCCCATATCTATCACTCACCCCTCAAAAGCCCCATGTGTCAAAGCCACCCAATCATCACCTTTATAACAACCCATGTTTCAGGACTGTATTTGATGATGTCAAAGTGTGCCCAACGACATGTGTTGAGTGTAGTGATTTTAGGTCTGAGAATCACACTCACCACCATCACAGTGAGAGCTGACTGTGACTACCAAGTCATGGTTCCATGTGTCACTCTCACGGTGGGTCTGTACGGTACCTTGTTCTCTAACAAGTACCTATGTGCTTGGTTTGATATCACTATATCATGACTAATGAGATTCTGTCATCAACCAACACACAATCTAGTCTTCAGTGTTATTGATGTCTATGGTTATTTCCACAATAACAACTGACTAGGGACCAAACAAGAATGTATACTCTTAACATCCGTATGATCTCATCATTTAGGTCATGAACCTAAAAGCATACGTCATTGAGTAAAACCATTCTTTAGACATCTATCATGTTATACCATCATCTCAGAAACAATTTAAACATATAGATCAGAATTTGCCTTTATTATTATTCAAATCATTTACAAAGTATCCCATTACAATCATCATATGACTTGCTCTATGGGCATACATACCAACACACAATTGGTGTTATAAACAAATATGGATTTGACACACTACAAGACTAGCCTACTTGGGACTATAATAGACCATTATAGACTAGATTCCGCAAGAGGTGGTATCGTACACGACGAAGAAGTAGTCAGAGAAAAGGAAACATCTGGAGTTCATGTAAAGATAATTGTTCCTTACATGATCATGTTTCCAGATGAAACATACAAATACCATGTTACAAATTAACACAAGTATATATATATATATATAACTTTTTGAAGACTTGGAATTCAATATTACACTTTCAATAAATGATTGATAAGCCTATAATTATGTGAGATCCATTTTCATATATGCATATTGGAAATGCAATTGCACCTACAAATCATGGGCATCTATGTTTCATGACAAAGTCACCAATAATTTATGATGCATACCAATTAAAATTGAAAATTGTAAGATCCTAGGAAAGGCTTCGAATGTAATGAATTCTTTCATAGCATGTCAAATTATCTACTTTCATGAATTTTTCTTCCATAACATTATCTTCTAATGTAGAATATAAGATCACATGAGTGTTTGTTATAAGAATTTTTTTTTCAAAAGATATCATCCTTTTGGTATTTGTTTCAAAGAGTTATCAGAGAAAATACTCTGCTACTATGATCATACGCAATTAACCACAAAATATAAGAATCCTTTAATTTTTTTAAAAATAGAGAGAGTGATAGATGTAATAGGATTTTTTAACTAAGAGTACCAAACTAGAGGTCTCTTGTTGGTTTGTGTTTCATCTGTGTGCACCTCTTCCCTTGTTTGTATGTTTTGTAAGAGTGGCAGATAGATGCAACCCTTCACTCGAAGCTGCACAGTCCCACCTCTTAATTTGTTGTGGATTTTACTCTCCATTTCATTCTTAGAAACCCTCAAGTCCTCCCCTTGTGACTCCAACTAGTACCCACCCCCTAAACTGAGTTGGATGCAGCATCCTACTGCCTTCCACCCTCATCGTTCCCCTATAGTTAGGATGGAATAGGGGTCCTCAAAGAAACTAAGGCTACTAGAGCATTGATGATTGACGTTCTTAGAGTGTCTTCCCCCTAGTGGGATTGGGGCCTTCTCCTCCTCCATTTCCAATGGAGACACTCATCTCAAAGACTCATTGTCGTCGGCTCCGATGTCCTTCTCTACTCCCTACAACCTCACCCCTATTCTCCACTATGTCATGGACCCATCTCCTTACGCCTCGGACTTTGGCCGCATTCACCACTCCCTCCCCTTTTCCTCTCTTCACCTAAACTTGGAGTTTGACGTCTCATGTGTCGTCCACATCACCCTGAGCTCCCTGAACTTGACCATGGTTCCATGGGGAAATGGTCATTGCGTTGTCGGCTAGGCCCTAGTTGGTCCTTCAGCGTTGTTCTTGACATGTTTGGTCTCAACTCTATCAATATCCACATGTTTGGCTCACATGCTTGGGTAGGTGCCAGTGCACTATGGGGGACCATCCTTGACCTCTATTTGTTGCATGGTGTCGAAGGGAGTGGGAGGTCGGTGGTGTTGTGTTCTTGGGAAAACTAACTAAGTCTGATCATCGGCAGGATGCTATCCAACGATGGCGTGAGCAAGTAGGCATTCCAATAAGGCCAAAAAATGTCGAACGTGAAGGAGCTTGAGATTGTTATTGGGAGAGGGGATGTGGTGGTTTTCTTGAAGAAACATGGATTGAATGTTGGGAGGATGATGATTCCATGCCTTGAGTTCAATCTAGATGTCAGAGACAAAGGAACAACCTTGGCCTTGGCCCTCCTATAAATAGGGGGATACTTAAGGCTTTTAGGAGACACAAAATAAGTTTTGACAATTATTTCCCTCTCACAGTTGTGGTAACGTGAGAGATCAATCTAGTCTTACCCATAAAAGGGAGAGACAACAAGGGAGAGACAAGGGAGAGCAGTCAACACTAGCACATTGACATTGAAGGGACAACTCCTTCCTATCACTTTTGAAAGAACAATATGACTTACCAGTAGTCTGAGTGGACTACATAGAGGCATGCAGGCCATTGCCACCCATAGTAGGACGTTATCAACCACCATATGTAGTGCTACACCAGGAGATTACCACCGACAACTGTATAGTGCTTCTTGTGAAAGAAGCACGCCACTGCAAGGATAATCCTTGGACATCCTCCAGGATCAAATATGTACCTTGCAAACCTTCCTTCCCAATCCATAGTTGGAAGTGATTCACTGGTCAAGGGGAATATGGCAAGAAAGTTTTTGTTTCCATTGTCATATCTATCGTCATATTTTCCAACAGTTTTCCCCCCATTTTGATGCCAAAATATTATACGTACAACTCAAACCATAGAGAAAGTAAAGATAACAACAAAGTGGAAAATCTAGCATGTTTAAGATTGATTATTGGGTGAGATTGATTTATAAATGCAACCAAAAGGGGGCCAAAATATGATAAAAAATACACACATCAAAATACGTATTCCATAGAGGACTATTCTTCCACCAATCTACTTTTATCCACACTTTTGACCATATACTCTCTTCCAAAGAGGGTTTGGGACACTAGAGCATAAAAAAAATAAGAATATTTTACAAAGAAAGAAATGAAACAATGATGCACATATTCATAGATCTCCTAATTCTTCATATCCCACCATGTCCATTCCTTTTCATCTTACTTTCTATCTTTGTTTTCTTATTTACTTATGTATATGCTTGGCTCAATCCTTAGGTGAGGGCCCTAATAACTATTTAATGTTGATTTAAACTTTTCTTATATCTATATTTAGTTATCAATGATTAATTATCGTTTCAACTGCTAGTTGTACCATGCTTAATGTGTTCCACGTGTAGACTATTGTTATATATGTTGAATCTTACTTGTTTGGTTGGTTTATATTTAGCATGACATATTTACATTCAATGATGTATTATTTAGGAACGCCTAAGTATAACTTATACCTTACAAACTAGGTGTTCTTAATTTTTTTCTTCATGCTAGGTTTTAACTATCTAATGAGTTAGCTTGACTTGTGGGGCAATTAAATCCCTTAACTATTATGTGATTTATAGGAGTGGGGGACTATTTTAGAAAGGTTTTTCTTAAACTCATCTTAAACTCAGTTCCTACCTTTCTTTTCATTCTTCTTGTTTATTGGGACACTTCCATGTAGTGTATTCTCTTGTTCATTTTAATTATTTGGAAAAAATCTGATATGTTTGCCTTTTTTTCTCTAACAATAAAGTTGGGTTTTTTATACTTAGGTTTAGACTCGCTTGTTGTGAGACCACTAACCTTTCTTAAATGGTTGAACATTCTTAATTTCCATAACTGAATGCTTCTAACCAAAATCTAACCTTGTGATATGCTTTGTAATCATAATACAAGCTTAAGTTCAAAATTTGGTCCATTTTGGACATTGTTCGTGCAAGTTATGCAATTTTATGAACATTTTGGGCTTTTCTACAATTTGCCAGATTGTGAGGTTTTATTTTCAATTTTTCACATGCATTATGGTCCTTGAATGTTCTCTTATCATTCTTGATCTTTCTGAACCATGGGGCGCCTAGTTGAACCTTGATTTGGAGGTGTTTTCTTCAAGGGTATTTTAGGGTTTACCCCTTTATGGATGAGCTACCTTTAGGAGCTATCAACCAATGTTTTTTTTTGTTTGGCTTGGAAAACCAAAAAACGTTGGCTAATCAGATCTCCATGAATGGTGGGGTATCTTCTTGTGTGGCTTCTTGTATATCCATAATAGTTTAAGGCCATGGACACATGGAGAGCTACTAGAACACCTCATGTTTTTCTTTTTCTTTATCCTAAAGTTTTATATACTTATACTTAAGAACACAAACAAAATTTTTCTCTCTACCACTTCCCTCCTGATAATAACTTCATCTTTCCTCTATTCTTTTGCAGAGGACCTGACCAAGGAAGAAGAAGGTGTGGATCTTCTTGGTAGAAGCATCTAGTGTTACGATTTGCTTTCGTTAGGGTTTCCAAAGATCCTTCTTGGTGAGCTTGACCTAAATGAATAAGTATTCCATTATTTCCTCCATTTCTTTATCTTTTCTAATTCCTCCTACCTTTCTCAAGGTCAGAACCTTTCTGTTCCATGGTTGAAGTTTCTCTAGAACTCAAGAATTTACCTTTCTTGCTTCTTCTTCTAGGGCTTTGCCTCCTTGTGGAGAAGGGTGCCTACTTGGCCGAGTTCAGATCTAAAAATTGGGTTTTCTTGCCTTCTTTGTTCATGTTTCTTGCTTCTAGAAGTATTTTCTTCTCATTATAGGTGAGTTTTATAACCTTCTTCACCAATATTGATTACTAAAAGCCTGTTAGTTCGAGTTTATGCGTAAAAGTGACGATCTAAGCATAAAGAAATCATGCCTACTTAGGGTTTTTAATTTTTGTGGTGTTTCTTGTTCTGTTCTAGTTCTAAATGAACTTGTATATATGTGTACATCCTTCCTATGGTAGAAGATGAACTAGTATAGACTGGTAACACAACTGATGGTGCTAAGCACCTAACAATCGATGGTCCAAATTAGGGTTTTCAAGCTATTTCCTTGACTACTACATGGCCTGATGGTGATATCATGCAACAACCGATAGTGTTGCTATCATGAAAATCGATTATCACCCTTTTAGGTCAGGTTTTGTCTCAATTATAAGCTTAATTATCAACCACTAAGTACCCTTATGATGCTATCAATCAATGGTGATATTAGCTTAATATCGGATGACGTTAAATGAATGTAGTGTTGATCTAACAACCGATGGTGACTTAATGGTCACAATGGATGGTGTATTAGGTTTCACAACCAATGGTGAGTTAAGGATGTAGTTGTAGCATCAATTAATCCCTAACCCAATAATTTTTTGTGTCAAATAATTCAAGGGTTAGACCAAGACTCCAATTGATGGTTTTAACATATGAACTTGACTCAATGGGTAAGATCTAATGCTTCTTCGACCAATAAATTGGAATGATGCCTAAAGTAATATTTTGGTCTTAATAATGTGATTTAGATGGTTTCCTTTATGTGATCAATTTAAGGATCTTACTTGTTGACAATGGATGGCTTGTTTTAAATGAACAATCAATTGTGAGTTTTACCCTACTCTCAATGAAACTCTTTATGTTGTTAATCAAGGGATGTCAAGGGTTAAATGGTGTTTCTTTCTAGAGCTAAACTAAATGATTTCATAGGTTGCTTATTCAAAATGTTTACTTATGTAAATAGCCAATGGTCTTACATTTTCAACATCCACTGGTTATGGATGATGTTGTGGTATGGTGATATGGGTTGAATGATGATGGAACATATGGAGGTTTTCCTTTAATAAGGTAGTCTTACCTTTTCCCTCAGATTAATAGAATGGATAATGACCATATTATGTTGATAAGTAACCCTAATATGATATAGGTTGTTACACTTAATCCTAGTGAACTTAGATGATGATGGGTAATTATGATTAGCCTTCCTTAGTGGAATAATAGAACAATGGAGTCTCTCTTATTGTTGTGGAATTCTAGTATACTATAACATGATGGTTATACCTTGAGTTATGTTTGACGACCGCTATCAAACTAATAATGACATGGAACAACACCACGTGGAAACAACCATTAACAGTGGATTACCAAAAATCACTAAAAATTAAACAGTCAGAAAACTCTTTACAAGAAGGCCCAAACCTTGTCATATATATACATCATGGTGCATTTATGTTCCATCTGACACAAGTTTGCCATCACCAAAATATGTACATGAGAAAACTATAAGCAACAACAACATACTAGTCTATAGCTCAGATCTATTTGTGAAACCATAGCGAGGCTATCCCCTCAAGGACCTGAGAGTATTGGGATGACACATAAGACTTCTATCTATAACAAGACACAACTGACATCACACCACCTTAGATTTCATATCTCCTTCCTACTGTTGTCCTATCTCCACTTACACGATCTTTGCTACCTTGTGCACATCCACCTAAAAAGTTGTGGAACCCACGAGGTGAGACAAAAGTCCCAACGGGAGATATAACTCTCCGCCAACAATAGTATTATCACATATATACTATTATTAGAATCAAAAGTAAAGCTACACTATACTAAATAGATTTGACCGTGTACTATGAGCATGGAAGAATATTATCATAACTAATCTATTCAGATAACTATGACTAAATAGTAGATCAGGTAATCACTTTAGAAGGAATATGAACAACATGTATGACAACTACTGATTATGTCATACAAATATGATTGCAGCCTCATTCAGTATTTTTATGTTCCATTCTCAAGAGAAACATGCTACACAGATAACTGAATCTTTCAACAATCAATCTCATGATTATTCACACACTTAGGAACGTAATGCTCAAGATTATGATGCACACACTCACATTCAAGCACAAGCTTATAATAATCACACACATTAGATCTTATTTTATTCCCTGACTTATGCTCTGAGGATTTGAGTCATGCCACCCAAATCCAACCACACCCTATGAAGGGCTATCAATAGTTCCATACAATGTCCAAGGAGAGATAGACTCCAAGACCTCACCCACTACTCCAGGTCAGTACGAGAGACAACACAGAGACATATTAGTCAACTATTTAATCAACTAGCCCACCTTGGAATAGGTCACGGTGCAAGAGAATAGCTCACTCATGGCTATTCAGATAAATAGAATTGGCCCACTAATGGCCATTCTAATATATAAAGAACTGGCTCACTCATGGCCATTCTTATAAAAGGATTGGCTCAAGCATGGCCATTATTTAAGAAAAGGATTGGATCACTCGTGGACATTGTTATAAAATAATTGGCTCGCACATGGACGTTATTCAAGAATAGGATTGTCTCACTCATGGCCATCCATATTACATAATTATTTTATGGATGCAGGAAGATGATTAACTATGCATCCTTGCATATTCAACAATATGTGTTCCGAGTTGAACTCATTTCACCATCTAGAAAGTTCTGACACAGAATGGATCTATGGTCAAGGCAACCTACAATTTTAGGTGTATCACAATATCTAGCAGCATCGATCAAGTTATGAATATACCGCATAGATAAATGTGACAAAGAATAGTGTATTACATCCTTTAAGAAATCACATAACAATTGTAACACATACTTGTTACTTTATCACAATTAACCTGGGATCTCAATCCTTTAAAAACACTACTGAGAATCTCATCTCATCATCATTATCACATGTTATAGGGTTTCAATCCCCTTAATTCATTATTGAACAATGTCACCTCTCACTAGGCAACAACCATCTCTAGGTCATAAGACCCAAACACTTGATTATCAAATGCTAGGGGGTTCCAATCCCCGTAGTTCATTATTGAACAATGTCACCTCTCACTAGGAAACAACCATCTCTAGGTCATAAGAACCATATAAACATCATACTTGTTGTACAAGTATTTCACATGGCTCACAAGGCCCATTCAATCTATGTAATATCACATCACCATAGCTCAATAGCTGGCTATGCTCATTATCTCAAAACACTTGCATGGTTGAGATCTCATGATAAAAGAGATCAATTTAAATATCAGCACCATGCCATAAAAGAAAAAATATCCCTCAATCAAGTTACATCCCTCTCATGATTAGGGTTAGGGTTTCCACTATAGCCAATTAGGGTTTCTAAGGTTATATTCAACCACAAACCCTAATTCGTAACTCCACTCATCTAGGATCTTATTTTCTTGCCATAAGTATTTAAACATACTTGATTACTCTCACCAATTATCATTAATTGATTATCAACATGAGTGATACAAATTTCTCTCTCATCTAACTAGAATACTAGTTTCAACTTAACTTGTTGTATTGACTTAACCCTCTTTAGTGTATACTAGCCTACACTTATCAAAGTGTGTTCATCTCATTACGTCATAGTGTATCAACTTGATTTTACTCCTCATTTGTCGACCTACACTCATCTAGGTGTATCGGCCTACACACTAATGCTTGTGTCGGCCTAGACACATTCACATGTGTCTTCCTAGACACCACCACTTGTGTCGGCCTAGACAGTATTACTTGTGTCGGCCATGACACTTGTGTTGGCCTAAGAATATCACCATATGCATATCAACATGTGTGTGTCGACCATATAACATTCTGGTGTATCAACCACACTATCATCCTGGGTGTGTGTTGGCCAAGGCATCAAAGGATGTGTCACCCTAGACACCATCATTGGTATCAGGTTAGGGGGTGTATTGGGTTCTAGGGTTAGGGTTAGATGATATTAGGTGAGGTGTCATCATGTCCCTCACACCCTCCATCATCAAGGTACCGACCCCACTTATCTTTTGGTGTATCACATTCACCATACTTTAGTGTAACATCTTTACCTCACTTTAGTATAACATCTTCACCTCATTTGGGTGTAACATATTTACCTCTCTTGGGTGTAACATCTTCATTTCACTTTGGTGTATCATGTTCACCTCACTTTAGAGTATCATCTTCACCTTGCTTGGTGTATCAGCCACACCATGCTCTAGGGTTTCAGCCTCACTATCATCTTCTGGGTTGATCATGACACTATCACTTCCATTTCCAATGGCACATCAAAGTGATATCGGTTTTTAGGTTCTTCAAAGTGATATAGATTTAGAGGTGCTTCAAAGTGATATCGGTTTAGAGGTGCTTCAAAATGATATTAGTTTAGATGTTCTTAGGGTGATATCAGTTTCTATCATCTTCAAACTCAACACTCTAGTTCATGGACAACAGACCCATTTATCCATTAGATCTCATAGATTCATCATTTAATCAAGGGAAATCAAAATTGAGAAGGAATCACCAAGTATTGTATAATTGAAAGTGAATAAAAATAGAATTGAAGTAGAGTTATATAACCCACCTCAAGATCACCACCAAAGCTTCAAGCTTCAAAGATCTATATTCCCAAGGTTGAAGATGGCATATTCAAAGGTCGAAGATTCGGCTATATCTTCACCTCCATCAAGAATAAGGTATCATAGTTAGAAACTTGGTGAAGAAGAAAAGAAAGAAAGAATTATGATCTGAGATACATAAATCTCCAAGGTTGGAGATGGTCGTGGCATCACCTTATACAAGATGGTCAATCTTCCTCTTGATCCTTGAGCTCCTAGGGTCGTCCACCAAGGGAGGGATGGTATGAGAGTCAAAATGTTCACTAGTTGGTGAAAAGACAGGCTTATATAGTTGAGGCTCATGAGAGAGGCTACATGAGAGGTGTCATCACCATATGTAACTAGGTGGCACATGTCCATGCACGGTGGCACCATGAAACCATAATTATCTTGACATGCAAAACTCTTGTGGTTAATTCAAGGATGAGATATCACTCATTGGGTATCTTGCTTGTCAAGATATCGCAACCCAATATCACATTTCATGTAAACTGATACAACTTTTCCAAAGAAGTCCTAAACTGATATGATTCACCTACTTGAGGTTCTTAGCCTGATATGAATACTTCCAAAAAGTTACTAAACTGATTTGGGACCTCCTCTATGGTTTCCAAGCCGATAGGCACTCTCATATACACTTCATAACCTGACAAAACCCCATCTAGGGTTCAAGACACTCAACACTTTGTGGCTCTTTCACCACCGAGAGTGCTATTACTTAACCAAAACTCAAACAAGGAACCCCCTCCTTTATATATCCTATTTATGATGCTAAGAGAGTGAAGGGACACTCTACAGATGGTAATTTGCATGTTAACCCCTTACTTTGGGTAAATTGCACTTTACATCAAAACTAGCACACAAAGCACAAGCATCATCCACATAGGCTCAACTTTAAACTTAAGCATTCCACAAGGCTCTCCATAGCATCATCATCTTCTTATGATGCTAAAGCACTAAGGGCACACTCAACATGTGACATATTGCACGATAATCCCTTATCTTGGTCCAAAATAAGCAAACATTGCTCAAACATTATTCAAATGGGACCAAACTTGAAACATATGTGTGTCACATGTTAGTAAAACACCTAAAAGGATTATATTCAAGTTATAAAAAACTTAAGTAAAAAAAAGGGTTATCCCAAAACCCAGGTCAGGGGTTTTACATTATGTGTAAATCCATACTTGAAAATGGTATGGAATGGGATGATGATCATGTGCCTTATGCATCCAAGACTATACGGGGATGCTATGGGTTGAGGTTTGTGAATGAATGTTGAACTTTAACTTCAAAGTAACCTACCTTGATAAATTGTATCCTAATTCAAGTAGATAATGGTGGTTAATAATGTTATCCTTTCTAATGATAAATATAATCATGGAACATCCTTCCTAATGATTTATTGAAACTCTAATGTGTAAATTGGTGGTCATCTTAGCTTCATGATCTATGTTTACTTATGCTAAACTTGTACATTATAAGTGTGATGATAACCAATTATACATGGCTTCTTTATATGTTGATATAATAAAGGAGTGCTCTTAAATGCTAAGATAATCCTGCAATATCATCTTGTGAACATCTTTTAGTTCTTTAATGCCAATTATGTTGAGCATGTGAATCAAATGTGTGGTGATGTTTTTTGAGCCTTGCAATAAGGTGTAGATAAATAATGATGAACTTGTAGGAAATGATATGATGGTCTTAATGACCCTTGGGCATGATTGAGCCCTGAATGAGGTGTAATCCTATTATGTTGACAAGGGTTGATACCCTATGATATTGAGCTAAGGGTTTGTATCTTGTGATAGTATGATGGAAAGTATAGTCTCATGAATGATAAGAGAATAATACCATGTAATAGATGATGTGATGACTAGTATAGTCTCTTGACTGGAAGGTGAATAATGCCTTGTGATTTTGAGATGAGAAATTATGTCTCATGTGTTTTATATCTTTTAAAGTTGTTATATAATAATGTTTGCTAGAGATAAATTTGGGTTTGTATGTCCACTTGTTTGATGTAGCCTTAAATTACCCAAATGGAAATAACTAATCAAGTGAAACTCTAATCATGTAGTGCTCTGTGCTATAGAACCATTTCTACATCAGAACTTGCTGGTGGTGAAACGAGTATTCCTAAGGGAAACTCAGAGTGCATACATAACATGTTGAGTATTCGGGGACAACTTAGTACCGTAATATGAAGTAATTAAGGATGGTTGCAGTCATACCTCAGATATTGTGAAGTTGTGATGTGTGAAAGGCAGAAGTATAACTATAGGATGCCTCTTATAGAACGTCCATGTGTGAGCCTATTCCCTAGTGTTGTGACCAATACCAAGGTAATACTAGTTGTTAGCACCTTGACTATATGTCGCTATAGTGGCAACATTGACTGATATGTCATTGCCTTTTTGGCCCGTACTAACTGGGAAGAGGAGAGATCTTAGGATACCAGCACTCCTAGATCTTGTATAGAACCGAATATCCATCCACATGGGTTGGTTAGACTTTGGATGGTACGATTCAAACTCCCCAGGGCGTAATAAAATATGTAGCACAATCGTGTAGCATATCTATTTAGGGTTATACACAATGCTTCATATTAGATGACAACCCTTGTTTGATTTCCTTACATAGAGATGATGTATAGAATAATAAGAGATGATAGATATGCTTATGATGTATTTATGCTCATGTTTTAAACATGCTTATGTTGTCAGATATACTAACATTGATAGTTAAGATGATGTTGCTAGCTATATTTAATATTACTAGCTCTGCCTCTATAATTAGAAATGCTTAAACTGCTAAACATGCTTATGTAGATAGTTGTGTTTATGGTGTTAGCTCTACTTACGATGTAGATTTGGTCACTTTATTAAATATAGTCATGTTATGATTCTAGACATATTCATGATGTTAGAGATACTTATGTTGCTAGCTTTCTTGTGTTGTTAGTATGGTATATGATGATGGTCAAACTAATGATGACGATTGTTATTAGATGCAAGCTTTTGAAACTTGAGTAGATATTTGATAGAAGAAATGGATTTATCTATTACTTGTGTATACATTGATAATCATATTTGTTACTAAGCTTAATTGCTTGCTCTATTTAGCATATATGAATTGTTCAGTCTGTTCAATTGACTATTAAATACTCTAAATGCTCAGTTTATTTACTATTGAAGTAATTTGTTATAATCAATATCTGTTGGAGAGAGTTATATCTCTCACTGGGACTGGATCTCACCTCGTGGGTCACCACAACCTTTTAGGTGATCAGTAGTAGTTATAGTTTAACGCCCGAGCCCACTGCCCAAGGCTCTAATAGAGTTTCAGGAATGACGACTAGCCCAACAGAACACCACTAGCCTTAACTGCACGCTTTTTGTCCACTCACGCGCAAGCCAGGATCAACTTCCCGACTGGTCACCCATCTTAGTACTACTCCAAGCTGAGCACGCTTAACTATGGAGTTCTTTAGTGATGAGCTCCCAGAAAAGGAGGTGCACCTTGGTGATATGGGTAGTTCAATCATTCCTTTTAAGATCAATTTATCATAGGCCTCAAATCATGGGATGTTACAATCTCCCCCACTTAGACTCTTGACGTCCTCGTCAAGGCTCAACTGTAAGGCCTCATAATCTCTTCCCCATTTTAGTGCAGACCCACAATGGCCCATGGACACCCAGCTCCCGATCACGGAATACCAGCGCAAGGGTGGCTACGTCAACCATGGACAACCCTTTCCTACATGCCTAGACCACACGGTTCAAGACTGGCATGCCATGCCCATGTGGGCCCCACCTACTGGAGGAGAATTGGCTCTGATACCATTTGTAATGCCTGGGCCCACTTCCCAAGGCTCTAGTAGAGTTTCAGGAATGATGACTAGCCCCACAGACCACCAATAGCCTTAATTGCACGCTTTTTGTCCACTCACGCGCAAGCCAGGATCAACTTCCCGACTGGTCACCCATCCTAATACTACTCCAAGCTGAGCACGCTTAACTATGGAGTTCTTTAGTGATGGGCTCCCGGAAAAGGAGGTGCACCTTGGTGATATGGGTAGTCCAATCATTCCTTTTAAGATCAACTTATCCGAGGCCTCAAATCCTGGGATGTTATAGATAGCACACCATGGAAGCAAGGAGAATCTGAGGTGATGGACCCTTGAGATGGTACTTTAGTTGTCTAGTTTATCCTAGAGTCGTCCTTGTACTCTCAGGTCCAAGTGAAAAGTTTGTATACAATGTTTCGATTGAATTGAGTCTTTGATAGCATGTTGATGTTCGTATATGTGGAATATGTGGATAGTGTTCCTTTATAAAGTTTATGTAGTAGATGAGGCTACAGGGAAATTGTAAAGAATATTGAGCATTATGTGAAATAAAGAAAGTTGTTGGGTTTTTATGTAAATGTTCCTAAGCATTTGGGAATGGTTCTAATCAGTTTTCATTTACCCTATTTTCTAGGTTTGTGTTTGATTAATGAGTAATCGTGTTTTTGTATTTTGCATAATATTATTTAATGTAACAGGTTTCCAACAAGTTGGTATTAGAGCTTTAGGTTTTCTGAGTCTATAGTGATACTAGGACTTAGGACAAGGATGATGTCTAAGTTAGGAATATGACATAAAAATATGGTGCATATTGCCTAATCTCAGTACTTGGGTGCCCTGGCCAAGTATTTAGGTATTGAATAAAAGGTAACTGTGGAACTCTTAGACTGATTTCTTTTTTATAACTCTGATCAAGTAGTCATTTTGAAACAATCTAAAGAGTATAACAAATTAGAAATCATGGTGTTAAAACCTCAATCTCACTCTACAAAAGATGAGAATTACATCATAACCTATCAAAACTTGAATGTTTGGTGACTATAAAGGAATGATACAACACCATGAAACCTAAATCTGAATACATATAAGATAAAGAGGAGTTCTTGAAGTTGTAATTCAAGAAGGTAATAAAGTAAAAGATTGATAATTCGGTGATAATAAAGTGATTCAAGGTATTAAATTCACATATTAAAGGAGAGAGAACATATTATAAGTATAATAAGAGAAGATGAATGAGAACATGACAGAGGAATCAAGTGGATCTTGAGTTAATCTCAGATTAATCCATGTGTGTAAAAAAGTGTTCATGTGAAATATTTATGATATATGAATGAAATTAAGGGGATATGATCCTTATTTAATTAAGAAAATGTGGAATATGATGAACTATTCCTTAATCAATGGTTGAAAAACATGGTAACATGAGAGGACTTAGAAAAGAATGTGAAGAGTTAATGAGAAAAGAGCAATGATATATGTTAATCATGATAATTTCTATGCTAATGGCAAGGAACCAGAGATGAAAAAGGTAAAATAATAAAAAAGAATCCGCCACTTGCATAATAAAGATAGAATTGGTTACCTTTGCTACTAATCCCTGGACAATGTTGCTTTGATGTGGGAAGTGTGTTTCCTTTTGTGTTCCTTCTTTTAGAGGCAAAGCATTCAAGTGGGCCTCAAACCACTTGTTAAGTGTGGGTTGGCTATTATCTTGGGATAGATTTCTTGATATGATGTGTGGTTTCCTTGGACTATAGTTCCTAAGTCTTTATGTTTTGTAATGAGTATGCTTTTTGAGCCATCCAAGAGTTAGGGGGATTATTCCTATATATTCTTAACCGGTTATGATGTTGAGGAAGTGGATGAAACATGGTATGAGTTCTTTATAACACATGAGGTGGATACCAAGGTAATGAATCGTAGTATCCAAAGTGTACCAGTTATATATGTGCTACAACCTTGATTTTACTTGTATGGTTGTAAATGCAATTTTTCCAAAGAAATGTACTTGTTTGTAAATTGTATGACTTACAATAAATATATGGGTTTCTTTTGAAACATTTTCCCTTGTGCATGTGATTTTGTGGATCCTAATGTATTAGTGAGTCCAAGATGATTAAAGAGGAAGAAAAGTTGAAGGAAATCAAATAATGCATAAATAAGAAAGGAAATTAAAATAATGATAAAAAATATAAGAAATAGGTGGAAATATGTATGATTGATCGTCATGGATGATATTTCAAGTCCACATGGTTTCGAATGGTAAAAGCAATACAAATAAAGGAAAACAAGAGAGTAAGAGAGAGAAAATATGAATAAAATATGCCTTATTAAGTGATAACTTGCACATGGAGAGAAGTCTCTTTTACTTTCGAATTATGACTCCAGTCTTGACAAGCAAGTATATTAGGTCATTGATGAGTTTCCATCAAAATTTAAGATTAAAAAGAGCCATGGTTTGAGAGTTATGAATTTTGGGAGATTTCCTAAAGTGAGAAGGATATCCTTAAATGTCACATTTATTTTCAAGCAATTAATCCTTTAATTTCTGATTTTGTTTAAGTGAGTGGCATGATGGTCATTGGATTTGAGATCTAATCGTGGTCGTATCACCTACCTCAAGTCGGATTGGGAAATAGGTAGTTTTTCTTCTCTACTTTCCTCACGACTCCAGACATGAGGGGATCTAGAAACGAGTCCTCCGTTTTTGGGAGGTCCTAGAGATCCCATCCATACTAGGATTTGCGACCTTTGATTGTATGAATAGGATTTTCCCAAATTAGGAGAACCACTGAGACCCTACCCTATAAATAGAGGGCCACATACCCTCTGCAAAGATGTAAGGCATCTTAGTTTGTTTGAGGAGAGCTCGAGAAATGACCTTGGACTAGTAGCTTCTTCTCACCGGAGAAGAACGAGTTTGTCCTAATGTTCCAGGGGAGCCATGAAGCAATTGAAGCATGCTTCAAGTCTGGGAGGCCAAGATAAAGGTGAAGCTATCCTTGCATTGCACCCAGGAGAAGTGTAGTGTGAAGTCAACACCTTGGTTGACTATTAGCTTGTGTGAGAAGGGGAAATGTGAGGTTGAAGACAACACCTAGTGAAAAGATGCTCCTTTCCTCGAGCATACGCTGAGAAGGTAAGGGTTTTATGGTAATTTTGCACCTTTCTTTTGTTGCGGGGGCGAGTTGCCTCACGGGCTTGGGTACCTATGTGGCACGAGCCAGTTGTCTCAAGCCAGGCCCACTGTCGCGGCATAAGTAAATCCAAAACAAATATGTGGTGACTCTTGATTGGTTGAAAATGAGTTTTCTTGTAAAAATTGTAGCTGATGATAGGATGATCAGATTAAGGCATATGATATATGATTTGTGATCAGAAAAATTACATAGAATCCATTAAAAATATAATGGAAACATGATTCTTCTTGTAATATGAAAAGTGTATAAAGTATCATCTTTAATGGTTTAATTAATGAAAAGCCATGGGTTTTAATGATAATTAAATCTAGTAATGCTCCTTGGATATGTTGAGAAAATATTAACATGTTGTTAATAGAAGGAAGATTTGGAATCCAAAAGATGATCTTTTACATGATTTGCTTAATTTAGGGTTCCATGTACATAAAGTACACTAATGGGACTTGAAACCCTAATTTTGATAATTATGATTTTTAATGGTTTTTATTTCAAAAATCTATGTAAAGGACAAATGTATAATGATCTTAAGCCAAATTGAGAATAAAGAGCCTTTAATAGGGATAATTTGAGTAATTAGGGTTTTTATGAGTAGAAAAGTTGTCTAAGGGTTTGTTGACCTAAAAAGGATAAAGATTGAGAAATTGATCTAAGAAACCCTACTGAATCCTCATGAGAGTTAGAAACCTTAGAAAGGTATCCCAAGTCAATAAAGAGTTGATTGGGATGTGATGGTAACAACTAGGTGTTATACAAGTTTTCAGGATCAAGGGGTTGATTGTTTTGGTTACTTACCTTGCTTGATTGGACATCTAGTTGGATTTGGATATCTTGCTTCTTTTGACTCATAATTAGGTATGTGGTTACACTTATGACTAATTGCTCTAGTTTCATGTAGATTTCTGAGGTTTTACTAATTTCTTGAAATTAACTGCTTGGTTGACTTATATTTCATGCAACTATAAAGTGATTATGGCTATCACCATAAATATATGTGCGTAACTAGCTCAGATCCTAGTCATCCTCTATATCTTTGAGTAATTGTGAGAGATGGATAACCTAGTTATTGATCTACCCATAGGGTAGGGTCATCTGGTTACCTTGAGTAGATGTTTGATCTACCTTTGGGTAGGATCATACGACTATATGACCCTATGTGTTGGTCTACCCTCAAGGTAGGACCATAAGGGGCTATTTGGGATCTACCATATGAGAAAGGTAGAATCCATGTCCACTACAAGGATAGCACAGAGGAAAGGATATGTTAGGATTGAGTAGTTATGTTTAATATGTAAAGTTTGATCTATTAAGAAATAATTTTGGTTGCATTATGTTGTTACAAATAGATGCAAGATATTGGTTCCCCCACATACCGATATAATTCATTATATTGACCTCTGTTTTGTTTGTTAGCATTGTAGGTTTATCAGAAAGTGGATATTCCTTCAAAGTGACATTGAATGATAAAGATAAATAAAGAATTGGAGGATTGTAGATAGATAGTTCTTATTTGGGTAAAGTACCTCAAATCCTATATTTTGTAAGGTATGTGAAAAGAATTTTTTTAATCCTATTTTAAGCTTAGTTGTGATAGAATTTATTAATTATTTTTTATTATTTGCAAAACCATATGATCCTATTTTGGGATAACAACTCTAGCCTCTTGGACTCCATTAATTGGGGGTTACTAAGGGGTGGGGTTGTTACATTTGGTATCTAAGCATGGTTTTCCATATAATTTGTAATAATTATTAAATTTTACAAATTCTTTAGAGTCCAAGGGAGTTATTAGAGAATTTTCCAAAGATAGAGGTGTCTATAAAAGGATCACGATCTGGGGGATGGCAAGATTTTCCTCTACCCTGCTAGTCGATTTATGAGGATTCCCAGAATCCATGTGACTACCTGGCCAAAATCTGAGCATTTGACTCGAAATAAGATACCTCTAGGTCTTCTCATCTATTTTCGTCCCTTATTTACCTCTTATCTCTAGAGAAACTTTAAGTGCTTAGGGTTTTCCCTATCTCCACCACCTCCCATGTTTGGGAATTTAGGGTGTTAAGGATTAGGGAATCCTCCACCTAATAATGAAATGCATGTAAATAAGATGACACAGATGTAAGTTTAAAAGCTTATATATCTTTCCAAGTTATAAATATGTGGTTAAAAGATTTTAACTTGTGTGAACCAACATGGCATGTGTCAAGACTATAGTTATTCCCCACGATGTTATCGAGAACCCTTCTGGAGGTAGGCCCCTCCACAAAAGGAAGGGATCTTGTTACAGCCCCAATTTTTGGGTTCTTTTGGTGAGAAATGTAATTTCTCCTATTAAAGATATTTGAACAAATAATGATATTATTTGTTTTGAATAAAAGGATTTCATTTATAATAGCCTTGTTGGTTGTTTTGTGGGCTTTATTGGCTATTGGGCCCAATAACAAGGAAAAGACAAAGGAAACTCTTATTAAATGAGTAAATAAGAAATGGATAAAAGAAAGATGCAGAAACCTCTAGAAGGCAAGGGAATATTATCCAAAGGTGGATTCCGTGCCTCTTGGGTTCCTTGGGTTCCAAGGAGTCCAAAGTTGCAAAGATAATGCAATAAGAAAAGAAAAGATCAATTAAATATTTCTTTATTAAGAAGGAAATTGGAGACAATGATAAAATATGGGAAATAAGTGGAAAGAGGTATGATTGAGTCATATTTGGTGGATTTTCGTATCCATAAAGTTTCTAATGTTAGAAGGAATTCCAATAAGGAAAATAAAAAGAAAGATAAAGAGAAATCCTCGAAAAGAGATATTTTAATAAAGAAATAAATAAGATAATGAAAAATAATGGATATAGATGCATCTAGAAGGATAATGAGTATCCACTAAAAAGGATTTCGAAATATAAGGGTTCCTTGAGGTCCAAGGAATCCAAGATGATAAGATAATGGCAAAAGAAAGAAGAAATATCAATTCATTTGGTTTTATTAATGAATAACTTGCATATGAAGGAAACACCCTTTTCCTTTGGAATTTTGGTTTCAAATTTAATACACAGGTAGATAATGCTAAGACAGAGTTTCCTCTAAAATTTGAGTGAAAAATCTTAATCAAGGAGAGATATATGAATTTTCCAAGTTTCCTTCGAATTAAATTAACAATTACACAAATTCCTTATTTTAAGAGAAAAGGAAATCCGGGAAGCGATGACAGCCATTGAATCCCCGCCTAGTCTAGGGGACCACAGATCTGACGATGGATGTGCATCATCTAGCTGAGTTACAGAAGGAAATGAAGAGGGGAAAGAAATCTGATTTTCTTGTGTTTGATGCAATAACCTAAGGTGTGGACGAATCCATCACCTTCGGGAGTCTATTCCGAAGCCATCCAACCAGATTTGTCAGTGGTTTTGTCGACAAATGAGAGAATCCCCAAATCACCCGGACACCGCATTCGACCCTATATATAGGGGGGATGAACCGTGGAACCCGCACACTCAAAATCTACCATCACGAGTTTGGAGAGCAACAATGAGCATTTTCGTGTGGTCAATTCGATAGTTGGCCTTCTCCTTCCTCCTCTACAACCAGTAGCCTTGCCGAAGATAGCCAGAGATGTCCCAATGATGGGAGACAGAAAATGAGCAATTAAAGGGGTCCTTTGGGTTTTTGGTGACAAGATGGAGCTTTCGGTGGCCTTAGTTCACGCACAGACACTCTGGAGCTCGAAGTCAACATCCCAGTTGACCACTGATTCACGTGAGAAGAGAAGCGAGAGGTTGAAGATGACTAGTGAGGAAAAGTCATCCCTGCCCTCGAGCGCATGTGAAAGAGGTAAGGATATTTTGGTCCTTTGCATACTTCAGATCAAAGTTTAGGTGTGTGGATCCTAGGTCGTTGGATCCAGCGTGGACCAGTGGACCATGGATCAAGTGGTCCCCGATTTTCTAGGATTGTCGAATAAATCAGAAAAATGATTTTTCTTGTAAAAAGCATATCTTTTGCTAGAAAACTCTAATTAGAAAAGTTTATACATGAAAGTTGATCACAAAAATACGAGGAATAAAATAAAAATAGTTTGAAAGCCTAAATTAGTATCTTTTTGCAAAAGTTTATAATTTTGATAGAAAAGGTATTAGTTTGTGGTTAGAAACCCTAATTGATGATAATGGATAGATTTAATATTGCAAATAAGTTAATTCAAGCATTGTTAACTTATATAGTGATAAAGATGAATCCTAACCTATTTTGAAGATGAAATTGTAAGATTTAGGGTTTTAAACCTAATATGATGGTGAATATACTTAGAAACCCTAAATAGGTGAAAAAGGAAAGAAAAGGACCTTTAATCCGAAATTAGGGTTATATGTTAAAAGGTAACCATAATATCTATCTTGAGAAGTAGATGAGATAATTAGGGTTTGTGAGTAATTGTATAAAATTAGGGTTTAAAATAGTAAAAATGAAGTGAAACCCTAATTGCAATGGAAACCCTAAAAGTGGACTAGAAACCCTAGGAAGCAAGCTAGGTTTAATAGACCTTGATGGCCTAATCAATGATAGGAAAATTGGATGCATATTTCAGGATCATCTTGTGTGCTTGCTTGTTTACTGGGTTTCTTTCTTAGTTGGATTATTTCTGCACTCAAGTCACTCTGACAGGTATGTGGTTAATTATGGTTAATCACATTAGTTTCTCGAAGGTTTTCTGGATGATTAATCACATTGAATGCAACCTATCAGTTCGATGTTTATACTTGCAAATTATAAAGTCATTATGATTATCACAATTATAATATAAGTGTGTATTCTCGCACCTACATGCCACTCTGATGGATGATGACAAAAGGTCAATCCCAGGAGGGAAGTCCCATGGGCACCATGAGTGGTGACCCCAGACACCAAGCTTGGGATAGATAAGGTGGTCTTTATTGCATGACTAATGGGCACCATGAGAGGTGACCCCAGGCACCAAGCTATGGATGGAGAAGGTGGCCTTAAGTCATTGGCAAAAGAGAAACCCTAAAGAGGGTATTCCAGGGTTAGGGAAAAAGCAGTGGAGAATGTCACATTGAAAGTGTAATTTGGCTTGTTAATTGACTTGATTGTGATATTTAGAATGTTAGACATATTTGTGAAATTTTGGTTGCCCCCACATACCGGCATATTCATTTATGCTGGCCAACATTTTGTTTGTCAGCATTTTAGGTGCAAGTTGAAAAGGACAAATAGTAAAGTGGCATATTGTGGAAATAAGAAATAAAGTACAAGGAGGATTAGTTAGAATAGATTCCATATGTGGATAGAAGTTAGATATCCCAGTTTTTAAAAGGTATGCAAATTTTTATTTTATTCCAGATTTCAGTTTAGTTTGGTAGAATTTCATAATTATTACTGATTATTTGTCAAACCATTGATCATGTTAATTGGGATAACGGCTCTGACCTTTAGGTCTCCCTTAATTGGGGGTTACTGGGAGGTAGGGTCGTTACATTTGGTATCTGAGCATAGGTTCCTCATTTAATCTTTAATAATTATTAAATTTTACAAATTCCATAAAACTAAGGGAGTTATTAGAGGATTTTCTTAAAGACAAAGGTGTCTAGAAAAGGATCACATTCGGGGGTTGGCAATATTTTCCTCCACACCGCTAGTTGGAATACGAGGACTCCCAGATCTATTTGACTGTCTGGGCAATGTCTTAGGATCTGACTCGAAATAAGATACCTTTAGGACTCTCTCATCTATTTTCGTCCCTTCTCAACCCTAATTCTATTAAGATCATAAGGTTTAAGGTTTTCTCTCTCCTCCTCACCCTCTTGAGGATAGGGTATGCATGATAACGTTAAGGAATCCTCCACCAATATTAATGAAAAACATGTAAATAAGATGTCATGGACATAAGCTTAATAGTTTAAGCGTAAACTAAAGAATAGCTGCATGCTTAGGTCGTATGACATGTGTTGTCATGCCCTTAGGAGAGACTTGAGGTTAGACCCTCTCGTCAGGTTGATGAGTAGAGAGTTGGTCTTGGAGGCAGCGGTCTCCATTAAAGGTAGAGACCTGGAACATCCTCTGAGGATGATGCTAACCCTAACCCTAAGTGGTGGTTAGAGAGGGATGACACGATGAGTTAGATGTCATGGTAGACCATGTGTGTGGGTGGACATGCTTTTAGTTTGGATACCCATGACGATATGAGACCTAGTACCTTTGGCGACCCAACCCTGGGAAGGGTCGTGCATGTTAGAGTGAAGGATAGCTCCTTCAATGATGAGGTTAGTGAAGAACCTATAGAAACCCTATGGGCTCTTATGATCATGGCATAGTATACACCCAGAGTACATTAGTAGTGCTGGCAGTAGGTTGAAACCTAGGCCTGAAGGGCATGTTGGATAGCTTATGAGATAAGCTTAAAGAGTTTTGGATAATCTTCGAAAAACATAGGTTTCACTCAAGTAGGTGTATGCTTGTGAGCTTGATCCATCTTAGAGAGAGGATCTCTAGTAGTAAGGTTGTTGTAGGGTTAATCTCTAGATAGAGAGAGCAGGGACTGAGCTAGAAGGTTGGAAGTTTAGACTCCGGGTTAGGAGGAACCCTGAGAGGTTGAGGATGATGCGAACTAAGTAGGATGGTTGTAGTTACCTCATGCATGATCCCTGGAGGTTGATGGTATCTCAGTTTCCTTCATAGGAACCAAACCCTAGAGAGAGGATGAGGCTGGTGGTACCTATGTGCCTATGGTATAGGTGTTTACCTTTTGAGATGGGAAGAAGAGTTCCTTAGACAATGAAGAGGTTTAGTAACAAGTTGTAAGGCCTTACACTTAGTTGGTTGTCCTTGAGGAGGACTCCACTCTGAAGTGTTATTCAAGCAGAAGGATCATGGGAAGTGCATGTCATACCTTATAAATGCTCAGTTTGTGGTTAAAAAGGTTGAGCATGCAGTAGGACATCTAAAAAGTGAACCTAGGGTTCCTAGGACTAAGAGGGGAAGAGGCGTACATGATGCTCATGATGAGATTTGAGTTTCTATAGATTTGAGCATGGCACTCCACATGTTTAGAGGAAAGGGAAACCCCTCGAGTTGAAAGTATGGTTGATGAACCCCTCATAGCTAAGTTGGTGACATGGGAAGATGTGTTCTTGGTCCAATGTTGAGGAATGAGAACAAGTATGACCTAGCATGGTCTAGTAGGTGGTCTTCTTGTGCCTTAGTAGCTTTCTAGGGTCAAGCATGCTCATGTGGATGTAAACCCTAGACATAAGGACGTTTGTGACCTTTGTTGCTATCAAGATATAGTTTCCTCCCATCCTAGGAGAGGGACCCTTTTGTAGGGTGTATACCAGTTTTGCTGGTTTTGAGGTAACCTAAAGAGGTTTCATAGGATCTTGAGAAGCTAAGTGGAAAGTACATAGTATGAGAATGAACCTATAGACCCATAGATACCCATCTCTATGTACATGTGGATGTGTTACCATGGAGGTAACCAATATGGGGCCTGACCAAGGTAGGTCGCCATGACCCCTATGAAAGGATGAAAGTCATCCCATGAATGCAGAGAGAGATGATGGAGACTTGGGTGAGGTTCTAAGTTGGACATGTACTATATTATAATCCTAAGTCTATCCTAGGGTCAGGTAGGGATAAGACCAATGGAACTAGGAGTTGTCTGATTCCCTAGTACTCATGACCATAGGGTCGGGAGGTAACAACTATCATTGTCTGAGGGCCATCGGTTAGGAGATTGATCACCTTCATGAACTCATGGGACCCAAAGGGCAGATGAGGAGGACACTCTCTGGATGCTTAAGGGAAGAGGGATGACCCCAAAAGTGTCGGCACCCTATAAACCTAGAGGAGATGACCAAGGATTGTGTGGTGACCCAAGTAGGTTCGAGACCAGTTTTCCATGGAAGTAACCTTGATATCAAGATGATTACAATGTAGAGACATATGTTGCACATTTCAACTTAGATTTGAAGGTGTACTGGCAATGTGGGGTGTACCATCTCTACTCTTGGAATAGGAAGAACTTTGTGTTTGGATGGCCGCCAAATGCTTATTTCCTCTTGTTATGGGAGTGAGAGATAGGATAGTATGCATGCCATACACCAAGGATAAAGATGATGGGAGTTAGAACGTTGTTATGAGGTATGAGGACAGAGATGATAACATACTCTTGTGGAATAAATGATATGTGGATGATTTACAAACATCAAGAGAACTAAGTTAGTCATCTTATGAGGATGCTTGTATCATGAGCTATGTGGAATTTGCGAGTCATATAAGGTTGAGTTTGATAACCAAGAAGATGAGCTCTAAGTTTTCTTGTTGAGTTCGAGATGAGATGATAAGTGGAATACATGGAGGTGTGCGTCTTCAACATTACCTAACACCTAAGGATGTGAGGTAGTAATGGATGCTCTGGTTGAGATACAGCTTCCTAGTTTAGCTAGAGGCTAGAAGAGGTTGTTAGGTTAACCCTAAGTTTGAAAAAGGAGATATGTTTAGCTAATACTCTGATGTAACAAGATTGTTGATTAAGTTAGTAGTTGTTTAGTTAGCCAGCCTAGGCCTTGATGCAATAAAAGGATGGTTGTAGAACCTCATATGTACTTCTTTGGAAAAGAAGGTGATGAAACCCGACTAGAGTGGTTTAGGGTTTCTGAGGAATCAATCTTGAGGAATCATGACCTATAGGAGATCATGATTTTAGGATCACCATACACCATGGTACTACGAAGATAGTAAGTGACAGTAGTACTTTGATGAAGTTGCACGTGGCTTGTCACCATGCAAGCCAGGAGGTGAAGGACGAACACTAGTAACCCAGTATATTGATATAGAGGATAAAGAATCCCTGAGAGGGAATGGAAGTTCATCACTATGGATGGTGTGGTAAGTCTCCCCAAGACCAAGGAAGGTCAAGATGCAATATGGGTTATGGTAGATCGCCTTACCTAGATGACTTGACAAAGAAAGAATACTATCAAGGGATGGATCTGGATGAACTACATATGAGAGAGAGATGGTTCAACCACACCATGATGCAATTTCAAAAGTTCTTGAGTATAACCTAAAGATTCACTTCCATGCGGTGGAAGTAGGTACATGAAGAACTTGATATTAGTATAGTTTATCACCCCTAACTAATGGTTAGTATGATCCAGACTAGAGGGTCTGATGAGAGCATGTGTGCTCATTCAGGGTGATACATGGAGATAGTTTTTGTCCTCTGTAAGAAGTGATGATAACCACCATAGCTAGTATCAGGATGTAAAGAAGCTCTATAAGGGAGGTTGTGTCGGTCACCACTTCATTAAGATGATGTTGGTGAAGAGTCCTTGTGAAGGTCAGAGAGACCACAATGGGTGTAGATGAAGTCGTTGTGATCATGTGATGGCTGAGGAAGCCCAGGGGCGACATGAGTCATGAGATGATGCAAAGCAGACTGACATGCAGTACACTGTGGTAGAACATGTGATGTGAAAATCTGACCCCTCTAAGCCACAACTAAGAAAGTTGAGTCCCCGATAGATGGGTCCATCTAAGATGGATTGGTGGAGATTGTTATGTTTAGTCTACCCCTCAGGATGATATGATGTGTTACACGAGTCTGATCTAGAGCACTATGTGAGGTACCCAAGCCATGTGCTGAGCCATGAACCTATTCAGCTTTATGCGAGGCTGAAATGTCCTGAGTCACCTATGAGGGTACGATATACCAAGGTGAGAGAGAACTCAGATGGAAGAATATGAGATGATGAAGGTTCTTGGGAAGCACCATGGAAAGGGTGAGGCCACATGGGAGCCATGATGGATATAAGAAATGCTTATCCTGTTTGTTTGTGTGCCTGGTGGAATTTTGGGGGCAAAATTCCTATAAGAGGGGAAGGATGTTACAACCCCAATTTTTGGGTTCTTTTGGTGAGAAATGTAATTTCTCCTATTACAGATATTTGAAAAAATAATGATATGATTTGTTTTGAATAAAAGGATTTCGTATACAATAGCCTTGTTGGTTGTTTCGTGGGCTTTATTGGCTATTGGGCCCAATAATAAGGAAAAGACAAAGGAAACTCCATTATTAAATGAGTAAATAAGAAATGGAGAAAAGAAAGATGTAGAAACCTCTAGAAGGCAAGGGAATATTATCCAAAGGTGGATTTCATGCCTCTTGGGTTCCTTGGGTTCCAAGGAGTCCAAAGTTGCAAAGATAACGCAACAAGAAAAGAAAAGATCAATTAAATGTTTCTTTATTAAGAAGGAAATTGGAGACAATGATAAAATATGGGAAATAAGTGGAAAGAGGTATGATTGCGTCATCTTTGGTGGATTTTTGTATCCATAAAGTTTCTAATGTTATAAGGAATTCCAATAAGGAAAATAAAAAGAGAGATAAAGAGAAATCATCGAACAGAGATATTTTAATAATGAAATAAATAATGAGAAATAATGGATATAGATGCATCTAGAAGGATAATGAGTATCCACTAAAAAGGATTTCGAAATATTAGGGTTCCTTGAGGTCCAAGGAATCCAAGATGATAAGATAATGGCAAAAGAAAGAAGAAATATCAATTAATTTGGTTTTTTTAATGAATAACTTGCATATGAAGGAAACACCATTTTCCTTTGGAATTTGGGTTTCAAATTTAATACACATGTAGATAATGCCAAGAAGGAGTTTCCTCTAAATTTTGAGTGAAAAATGTTAATCATGGAGAGAGATATGAATTTTCCAAGTTTCCTTCAAATTGAATTAACTATTACACAAATTCCTAGTTTTAAGAGAAAAGGAAATCTGGGAAGCGATGACAGCCATTGGATCCCCGCATGGTCCAGGGGACCACAGATCTGACGATAGTTGTGCATTATCAAGCCGAGTTACAGAAGGAAAGGAAGAGGGGAAAGAAATCCGATTTTCTTGCGTTTGATGCAATAACCTGAGGTGTGGACGAGTCCATCACCTTCGGGAGTCTGTTCTGAAGCCATCCAACCAGATTTGTCAATGGTTTTGTCGAGAAACAAGAGAACCCCCAAATCACCTGGACACCACATCCGACCCTATATATAGGGGGGATGAACCGTGGCACCCGCACACTCAAAATCTACCATTGCGAGTTTGGAGAGCGACAACGAGTGTTTTCGTGTGGTCAATTGGACAGTTGGCCTTGTCCTTCCTCCTCTACGACCTATAGCCTTGCCGGAGATGTCCCAATGATAGGAGACATAAAATGAGCAATTAAAGGGGTCCTTCGAGTTCGTGGTGACAAGACGGAGCTTTCGGTGGCCTTGGTTTGTGTGCAGATGCTCTGGAACTCGAAGTCAACATCCCAGTTGATCGCCGGTTTGCGTGAGAAGAGAAGCGAGATGTTGAAGATGACTACTGAGGAGAAGTCATCCATACCC
This sequence comes from Alisma plantago-aquatica, assembly GCA_963693085.1. NCBI lineage: Eukaryota > Viridiplantae > Streptophyta > Magnoliopsida > Alismatales > Alismataceae > Alisma > Alisma plantago-aquatica. The sequence continues at coordinate 920,847,932 of OY856409.1, forward strand.
TCGAGCGCGTGTGAAAGAGGTAAGGACATTTTGGTCCTTCACATACTTCAGATCAAAGTTTAGGCACGTGGATCCTAGGCCAGTGGGTCCTGTGTGGACCAATGGACCATGGATCAAGCGATCCCCGATTTTCTAGGATTATCGAATAAATTAGAAAATTGATTTTTCTTGTAAAATCATATATTTTTCTAGAAATCTATGATGATAAAAGTTTATACATGAAAGTTGATCACAAAAATACGAGGAATAAGTTAAAAATAGTTTGAAAGCCTAAATCAGTATCTTTTTGCAAAAGTGTATAATTTTGATGGAAAAAGTATTAGTTTGTGGTTAGAAACCCTAATTGATTATAAAGGATAGATTTAATATTGCAAATAAGTTAATTCAAGCATTGTTAACTTTTATAGTGATAAAGATGAATCTTAACCTATTTTAAAGATGAAATTGTAAGATTTAGGGTTTTAAACCTAATATGATGGTGAATATACTTAGAAACCCTAAATAGGGGAAAAAGGAAAGAAAAGGACCTTTAATCCGAAATTAGGGTTATATGTTAAAAGGTAACCTTATTATATTTCTTGAGAAGTAGATGAGATAATTAGGGTTTGTGAGTAATTGTATAAAATTAGGGTTTAAAATAGTAATAATGAAGTGAAACCCTAATTGCAATGGAAACCCTAAAAGTGGACTAGAAACCCTAGGAAGCGAGCTAGGTTTAATAGACCTTGATGGCCTGATCAATGATGGGAAAATTGGATGCATATTTCAGGATCATCTTGTGTGCTTTCTTGTTTACTAGATTTCTTGCTTAGTTGGATTATTTCTGCACTCAAGTCAGACTGACAGGTATGTGGTTAATTATGGTTAATCACATTAGTTTCCCGAAGGTTCTTCGGATGATTAATCGCATTGAATGCAACCTATCAGTTGGATGTTCATACTTGCACATTATAAAGTCACTATGATTATCACAATTAAAATATAAGTATGTATTCTCGCACCTACATGCCACCCTAATGGAGGATGCCAAAAGGTCAAGCCCAGGAGGGAAGACCCATGGACACCATGAGTGGTGACCCCAGACATCAAGCTCAGGATAGAGAAGGTGATCTTTATTGCATGACTAATGGGCACCATGAAGGTGACCCCAGGCACCAAGCTCGGGATGGAGAAGGTGGCCTTAAGTCATTGGCAAAAGAGAAACCCTAAGGAGGGTATTCCAAGGTTAGGGTAAAAGCGGTGGAGAATGTGACATTGAAAGCGTAATTTGGCTTGTTAATTAACTTGATTGTGATATTTAGATTGTTAGACATATTTGTGAAATTTTGGATGTCCCCACATACCGGCATATTCATTTATGCTGATCGAAGTTTTGTTTGTCGGTGTTTTAGTACAAGTTGAAAAGGACAAACAATAAAGTGGCATATTGTGGAAATAAGAAATAAAGTACAAGGAGGATTAGTTAGAATAGATTCCATATGTGGATAGAAGTTAGATATCCCAGTTTTCAAAAGGTATGCAAAGTTTTATTTTATTCCAGATTTTAGTTTAGTTTGGTAGAATTTCATAATTATTACTAATTATTTGTCGAACCATTGATCATGTTAATTGGGATAATGGCTCTGACCTTCAGGTTTCCCTTAATTGGGGGTTACTGGGAGGTGGGGTCATTACAAATCTTCTGAGAAGAGGAGGAGAGACTGTGGTGATGAATCCTTAAGGAAGAGGAAGAGACCCGATGAAGCCTCAAGAGAAGGCTCAGACCCTAAGCTGGTTCCTTTCTACAACCCATAGATGAACTGGGAGGAGGAACCAATGTCTGAAGATGAAGTCAAACCCGAGGAGAACCCGAATGGTGTCCCAAGACCTACACGAATGGTCCACACCCTTGATTCCATCTAGATGGAACAATAGAAGAAGTTAACTGAGGCCATTAGTGCCCTGGCCCTCAGGGATATAGCCAGAGATGGAAATGGTGAAGCACTTCCTATTCGTCCCTGACTTGGAGTCACCATTCTGGACTTCGTCAAGTTGAACATTGAGAAGTTCTGGGGAGAGGATAAGACTGAGGTGGTTGACAAAGAACATGTTTGGCTACTAGCATTCAAGAATGATTTCTGCATGCTGAAGGTACAGCTGAACAAGAAGGTCACGTCTGTTGCTCACCTCTTGGAAGGAGTAGCCAAGATCTGGTGGGGGAACCACATCATGGGTCAAGAATGAGGACCCGATGGCATGGACTAACTTTAGGACTATCTTCACAACCAGATTCATTCCAACCTCGGCTAAGAAGGAGAAGGAAAGGGAGTTCACCAACCTGATCTAAGGTACCTTATCTGTCATAGACTTTGGCTGCAAGTTTCACATCCTGGAGAAATTCAGGTACATGATAATCGAGGAAAGATGGGTGGACCATTTTGTAGAGAGTCTAAACCCTGCCATCAAGTCTCATGTGATGGAAAGAAAACCAAAAACCTTCACCGATACCTACAACACCACCCTAGACAATGAGAAGACAATGATGCCTGCTCAGAATCCATCCAAAGGATACTTGGGTTTCACTAAAGGAACTCTGGCCCGAAGAATGACCACAATAAAGGACAAGGACACAATCATGCCAAGGGAAAGAATGGAGGTAACGGAAAACCTAGCAATGAGAACAACCGTCCTCGGTGTCGCACCAGCAGAAAATGGCATTCAGGCGAGTGTCATTACAAGAAGAAGGTGTGTTACCATTGCCAGCAAGAGGGATACTTCCAAGCCAACTTCTCTTTGCTAGACCCAAGAGGCCCATGCCCTGTAGCATCGCAACCTGTAGTTGCATCCCCACCCATTGGAGAGAGAAGACAAGATTGAGTTTTTTCGATCGACAATGAGAAGGCTCAAGCTAATGCTAATCGGTTGATAGAGGGTAATAACCCTTAGTGTTTTCTTTTGTGTTTTAAGATGAGCATGTTGTAGTCTGATGTATTGTGAAAAAAAATTTAGGCATGCTTGAAGTCATCGGACACAATGTAAAAGCTCTTTTTTGACTCTGGATCTACTAATACTTTCATTTCAAGGAATCTCACAACTATGCTCTATTTGGATATCAAGAATTTAGGATGCCTAGGATTCCTCTAGAGAGAGAGGTAGACTTTTCGATAGAGATAGCACCTGGGACAAACCCTATTTTCAGAGAACCTTATAGGATGGCCCCTACTGAGTTGCTCAAGTTGAAGAAACAACTACAGGAATCGCTAGATAAAGGTTTTATCAGACCTACCACATCACCATGGGGAGAACTTGTCCTCTTTGTGAAGAAGATGGATGGGTCGCTCAGAATGTGCATAGACTACCGAATAATCAACCAAGCTACCGTTAGGAACAAATACCCTTTACCTCGTATAGATGACCTAGTTGACCAGCTAAATTCAGCTCGAATCATTTCAAAAATTGATATGAGGTCTGGGTACCACCAGCTGCGAGTCAAGAGTGAGAACATCCCGAAAACCTCTTTTAGAACATGTTATGGCCGTTTTAAGTTTGTAGTTATGCCTTTTGGGTTGTCCAATGCCCCGAGTGTGTTTATGAACCTCATGAATAGTGTGTTCCAGCCCTTCATTGACTCGTTTGTCATAGTATTCATAGATGACATCTTGGTTTATTCTGATGACCTAGAACAACACTGTGACCACCTGGGTAGAGTCCTTGATATCTTGAGAAAGAAGAAGTTCTACGTGAAATTTCTCAAAGTATGAGTTTTGGATAGACCGTGTCACGTTCCTTAGACATATCATATCTGGAGGGACCATCTCAGTGGATCCATCTAAAGTGTCAGCCGTCTGAGATTGGCCAGCACCGAAGAGCCCTTCAGAGATTGACAACTTTCTGGGATTATCCAGATATTATTGGTTCTTCATAAAAGATTTCTCAAAGACTGCTTTGCCACTCACCATGCTCACCTGGAAGGAAGAGAACTTTGTGTGGTCAGACTTATGTGAAGCTCGATTCCAAGAGTTGAAGGAGAAGTTGACCACGGCTCTAGTGTTGACTCTACCGTCCGATAATAAGGATTTTATAATCTTTACCAATGCATCAAAGATGGGACTTGGATGTGTGCTAGATAAAAATAGGCATGTTGTCGCTTATGCCTCCAGATAGATCAAACCCAATGAAGTGAATTATTTGACACATGATTTGGAGTTGGTCACAACTATACATGCCCTGAAGATTTGGTGACACTATCTATATGGAGCCACCTTTGAAATCTTCACCGATCACAAGTGCCTGAAGTATCTCCTGACTCAAAGGGACCTAAATGTAAGATAGAGAAAATGGATGGAATATATGAAAGACTGTGATTTCACCAGCACCTATCACCATAGAAAGGCGAATGTCATCGCAGATGCCCTTAGCAGGAAACAGCTCAAATGTGCAGTTGTTTTGTCTAATTAGTGGAGAAGACTAGAAGAGTTTTCTAGGTGGACTCCACATCCATTAGAAGACCGAATCCGAGTGGCTAATATGTAGATTAAACCAGACCTATTGACCGAGTTGGTAGCTTCCCAATTATCCAGCCCAGAGCTTGCCAAGATGAAAAGTTTGTTAGAGAAACCTCAGACCCATCTCTCAGTGGGAGTGGATGGCAAAATCTATTACAAGATTTGTATTTGGGTTCCTAAAGATTCTCCATTAAAGGAGCATATCTTGTAAGAAGTTCATGGTTCTAAGTACACAATACACCCTGGCACTACCAAAATGTTTAAGGATTTGTAGAGATACTTTTGGTGTCCTAGAATGAAAAGAGATATAGGGGCATATGTGTCCAGTTGTCTCACTTGCCAGATGGTGAAGGATGAAAACCAGCGACCCGACGGATTGCTACATTCGATTGAGATTTCTGAGTGGAAATGGGAGCATATCACCATGGACTTTGATGTGGGTCTTTCTAAGACCAAGAGAGGTCATGACAAGATATGGGTTGTGGTAGATAACCTTACCAATTCGGCACATTTCCTTTCCTTAAAGACCACTACTAAAGTGATGGATCTAGCTGAACTTTACATCATAGAGATTGTACGACCGCATGGTGTTCCGAGTTTGATCATTTTTTATCATGATCTGGAGTTCACATCAAAGCTGTGGAAGTAGGTACAAGAGGAACTCGGTACTAGACTAAAGTTCAGTATAGTGTATCACCCCTAGACTGATGGACAGTCAGAGTGGACAATCCAGACTTTAGAGGATTTGTTGAGAGCTTGTGTGCTTGATGGGTGTGGATTGTGGGAGCAATACATGCCCCTCACTGAGTTTGCTTACAATAACAGCTACCAAGCCAGTATCAAGATGCCACCGTATGAAGCTCTCTATGGGAGGCCGTGTCGGTCACTGCTTTATAGGGATGATGTCAGTGAGAGGACCGTGTTGAGGTCAGAGGAGATGTAGTTGTATGCTGACAAAGTTGCTTTGATCAAGCAAAGGTTGAAGAGAGCCCAAGATCGACAGAAGTCATATGCTGATGCAAAGCGAACTGACTTGCATTTCACTATGGGCGAACACATGCTTTTGAAAATCTGACCCCTCTGAGATATAGCTAAGAATAGAGGAAAGTTGAGTCCCTGACATGTGGGTTCATTTGAGATCTTCGAACGGATTGGTGAAGTTGCTTATCGTTTGGCCTTACCCCCTCAGTATAGTATGATGCATGGTGTTTTCCATGTGTCTAATCTGAAGCTCTATCTGAAGGAACTGAGCCATGTGTTGAGCATTGAACCTAATGAGTTCCAAGGGAGAGTGACATATCCTGAGTCACCTATGAGGGTATTGGATACCAAAGTGAAAGAGCTCACGAATAAAAAGATACAGATGGTAAAGGTTCTTTGGAAGCACCATGGAGAGGATGAAGCCACATGGGAGCTGAAGACATACATGGAAAAGGCCTACCCTAATTTTTTTGATTGGTTGGTTGAATTTTGGGGGCAAAATTCCTATAAGGATGGGAGGATGTTACAACCTGGATTTTTCTTGTATGGTTGTTAATGAATTTTTCTAAAGAAATGTACTTCTCTATAAATTGTATGACTTATGATAAATATATGGGTTTCTTTTGCAACATTTTCCCTTGGACATGTGATTTTGTGGATCCTAACGTATTAGTGAGTCCAAGATGATAAAAGGGGAAGAAAAGTTGATGGAAATTAAATAAGCATAAATAAGAAAGGAAATTAAAATAATCATGAAAAAATAAGAAATAGGTGGAAAGATGTATGATTGATCATCATAGATGATATTTTAAGTCCACATGGTTTCTAATGGTAAAAGGAAAATAAGAGAGTAAGAGAGAGAAAATATGAATAAAATATGCCTTATTAAGTGATAACTTGCACATGACTAAAAGTCTCTTTTACTTTCGAATTATGACTCCAAACTTGTCTCGCAAGTAGATTAGGTCAATAGTGAGTTTCCCTCAAAATTTGAGATTAAAAGGAGCCATGGTTTGAGAGTTATGAATTTTGGGATATTTCCTAAAGTGAGAAGGATATCCATAAATCTCACGTTTATTTTCAAGAAATTAATCCTTTAATTTCCAATTTTGTTTAAGTGGGTGGCACGACAGCCTTTGGATTTGAAATCCAACAGTGGTTGTGTCATCACCTACCTTGAGTCGTATTGGGAAACATGGAGTTTTTCTTCTCCACTTTCCTCATGACTTCGGGTATGAGGGGATCTAGAAACAAGTCCTCTGTCTTTGGGAGGTCCTAGGGATCTCATCCATACATGGATTTGCGACCTTTCATGGTGTGAATAGGATTTCCCCAAATCGGGAGAACCACCGAGACCCTACCCTATAAATAGAGGGCCACATATCCTCTGCGAAGATGCAAGACATCTTGGTTTGTTTGGGGAGATCTAGAGAACTCATGGGTGCATCCAATTACTATGAAGAATGTAATCTTCACCTTGGACCAGTGCTTCTTCTCATCAGAGAAGAATGAGTTCGTCCCGATGTTCTAGGGGAGTCACACAGAAATTGAAGTGTGCTTTGAGTCTAGGAGGCCGAGACGAAGGTGAAGCTATCATTGACTTGTGCCTAACAGAAGCATAGCACAAAGTCAACACCTTGGTTGACTATCGACTCACATGAGAAGGGGAGATGTGAGGTTGAAGATGATATCTAGTGAAAAGGCACTCATGCCCTCGAGCATACGCTGAGAAGGTAAGGGTTTTATGGTAATTTCACACCTTTCTTTTGTAGCGTAGGTGAGTTGCCTCGCGGGCCCGAATGCCTATGTGGTATGAGTCGGTTGGCTCAAGCTTGGCCCACTGGCGTGGCATAAGTAAATCCAAAACAAATACGCGGTGACTCCTAATTGGTTGAAAATGAGTTTTCTTATAAAAATTGTAGCTAATGCTAGGATGATCAGATTAAGGCATATGATCATGATTTTTATCAAAAAAATACGTAGAATCCATGAAAAATATAATGGAATCCTGATTGTTCTTGCAATACAAAAAGTGTATAAAGTATCATCTTTAATGGTTTAATTAATGAAAAACCATAAGTTTTGATGATAATTAAATCTAGTAATGTTCCTTGGATATTTTGAGCAACTATTAACATGTAAATAAAAGGAAGATTTGGAATCCAAAACATGATCTTTTTACATGATTTGCTTAATTTAGGATTCCATGTACATAAAGTACATTAATGGGACTAGAAACCCTAATTTTGATAATTATGAGTTTTAATGGTTTTATTTCAAAAATCTATGTAAATGAAAAAGATATGATGATCCTAAGCCAAATTGAGAATAAAAAACCCTTAATAGGGATAATTTGAGTAACTAGGGTTTTATGAGTAGAAAAGTTGTTTTAGGGTTTGTTGGCCTAAAAAGGATAAAGATTGAGAAATTGATCTAAGAAACCCTAATGAATCCTAATGAGACTTAGAAACCTTAGAAAGTTAGCTCAAGTCAATAAAGAGTTGTTTGGGATGTGATGGTAAAAACTAGGTGTTATACATGTTTTCAGGATCAGGGGTTGCTTGTTTTGGTTTCTTACCTTACTTGATTGGACATGTAGTTGAATTTGGATATCTTGCTTCTTTTGACTCATAATCAGGTATGTGGTTATGCTTATGACAAATCACTCTAGTTTCATAGTGATTTCTGAGGTTTTACCGATTGCTTGAAATTAAATGCTTGGTTGACTTTTATTTCATGCAACTATAAAGTGACTATGGCTATTGTAACGACCCTGCCTCCTGGTAACCCCCAATTAACAGAGACCCGAAGGTCAAAGTCGTTATTCAATTAACAGGATCAAAGGTTCAACAAATAATCAATATTAATTATGAAATTCTACTAACTAATTGGAATTTGGTATAAAATTAAAACTTTACTTACCTTTGAAAACTTTGGAAATCTATCTATCCAGAGCTTGAATTATTCTATCTAATCCTCTTTGCACTTTATTTCTTATTTCCACAATGTGTCACTTTAATGTTTGTTCTTTCAATTGTTGTTCCTAAAACACCAACAAATAAAACGTCGGTCAGTATATCGAAATATACTGGTATGTGGGAATAATCAAAATTTTGCAAATACGGCTAACAATTTAATAATCACAATTAAATTAATTAACAAGCCAATTTACACTTTTCAGTATGACATTCTCCACCGCTTTTGCCCTAACCCTGGCATACCCACCTTAGGGTTTCCTTTGCCAATGACTTAAGGCCACCTTCTCAATCCTAAGCTTGGTGCCTGGGGGTCACCACTCATGGTGCCCACTAGTCATGCAATATCATAGGCCACCTTCTCATTCCCGAGCTTGGTGCCTGGGGTCACCACTCAAGGTGTCCATTGGTCTACCCATCTGGGCCTGACCTTTGGCATCATCCATCAGGGCGGCATGCATGTAGGTGCGAGAATACATACTTCTATTATTAATGTGATAATCATAGTGACTTTATGATTTGCAAGTATGAACATCCAAATTGATAATTTACATTCAATGCGATTAACCATCTGGAAAATCCTCGGGAAACTAAGACGGTTATTCATAATTAACCACATACCTGATCCAGAGCAACTTGATTGTCCAAGAAATAAGGATAAAGAACAAGCAATAAGCAATCAACAATATCCTGAAATTAATGCATGGGATTCAAGTGTTATAGTTTATCTAGAATATTCTAAAGCTAGACTAGGATTCCACCTTAGGCTTTCTAGGCCACTTTAGGGTTTTATTAGGGTTTTTTCCTCCATAATACTTTTATCATATTTAATGCCCTCTTAGATCACAAACCATAATTTCAACATCATGAGCCCAATTAAAGTCGATTATTTCTTTTTTTATACCAAACTACCATCTTTATCCCTTTTAAGTTATTTCAAGGTCATTAGACTCAATTATCACCTTTAGTTTCTTTCGGATTAACAACTCATAATTCATTATAGTCTAACTCACATATGAACTCTATTTATTATTAATTCTACCTTTTATCTACTAGAAAACCCTAATTTCTACATTAAGGGTATTTATCCACAATTAGGAACTTTTATACTCAAAATATATTAGAACTGTCATATCTCAGCTTTGTACATGAATTTGACCAATTAAAATCATTAAGGGTCATAGTTACCAAAGTTAGGGTTCAAGGTTCATTAAAGCCTATGGAATCCTAAATTAAACAAATTACGCATGAAGATCACCCTTTTAGATTTAATATGCCCTTTTATTAACAATAGGTTAATATGTGCTTTAAACACCCATATAACCCTTTTCTAATTCATTAATCAGCAAAGGTTAGGGTTTTTCATTGATTAAACTATTAAAGATAGCATCTTTATATACTTTTTGAATTTCAAGAAGAAACAGGCTCCAATTATATTTTTAGTGGATTCCTCGTATTTTTCTGAGCAAGTTTCATATTTTACACGTTTCCATCGGAGCTACCAATAGTTAACTACATGTTTTGCAAGATAAATGAATTTGGACCAATCTGACGATGCCAATTCAGCTTTTATTATTCCTTTTGTTATTCTCGCCAGCTATAACTAAAATGTCCAAATTACCTTTTTGTCCTTGAAAGCAACGCATGGCACCAGAGGCCCTCGGGTCTTTTGCTTCTTTTCTCCTTCCTCGCGTGCAGGCGCTCTACGTCACGCAGGACGACCAGCACCGCAACAGAGCCTGTGGCTGCGTCCTTCTCCTCGAGGTGCCACCGTCTCCGTCCGCCCCTCCCCGTTTCCCTTTCTTCCTCAGACCATACCGGCCTCCCCGAGGGTGGGATGTCAGGGTGTGGCTTCTTGCTGTGCGCGAACCCTTGCTGGTACTACAACAACTTCTTCACACCTCTGCCACCCACTGATGCCCTGATATCCTTCCACACATTCACAGCCACCTCTGGCAAGATTGTAGGACCACCCTGGTGCATCTAGCAAACTAGGAAATCTGCCGCCGAGTTTCCTCCAGGGCTGACGGGTCAACAGGTCTTTTGCTACTGAAGGAAGCCGACCTTCATGTCCGGGTAGGAGGGTGATGGTGTCAAGGGTTCATGTTCCTTTTTCCAAAGCTGCACACCAGGCCTCATTCATATATATATATATATATATATATATATATATATATATATATATATATATATATATATATATATATATATATATATATATATATATATATATATATATATATATATATATAGGATGACAGGAAGACCAACTCGTACCACGATACTCAAGTATGGAAAGGTTGTTGGATAACCGCTTCTTCTCATCCTACCATGTTCTCGAAATTCTTTTCCAAAAGCAAAGCACTTGCATCATAAGTTAACGCTTTTCTCGAAATAATATTCCTTTCTACTCCACTAATATCATGAAAGATCTATTTTAGAAAGAGATTGAATATATTCCCTTATTTCCTCCTTATTTCCTCCCTATTTTGGAAAGCATGGATTTTAATCCCTTGATTATGAGGAGATATACTATCATCTACCACGTAATATTTTTATTTGGAAATACCAAAAAGTCATTATATAATTCCATTAGTATATGGCACATTATTCCCATATTAAGGCTTTTATTATGTGTATTTTCTCTTTCTTCTTTTCCATTGGGACTCCTTGGATCCCAGAAACAAAAATATTTTGAAATCCTTTTTAATGGATACCCTTTATCCTTCTAGATGCATCTATATGCATTATTTCCCGTTATCATGTTTATTTCATATTAAAATATCTCTTTTTGAGGATTTCTCTTTTTTTCTCTTTTATTTTCCTCATTGGTGTTCCTTTTATCATTAGCAATCCTTGGGATACGAAATTCCACTAAGGATAACTCAATTACACCTCTTTCCACTTATTTTCCACATTTTATCATTGTTTTCAATTTCTTTCTTAATAAAGAAATACTTAATTGATCTTTTCTTTTCTTATTGCTTTCTCTCTGCAACTTTGGACTCCTTGGGACCCAAGGAACCCAAGAGGCACGAAATCCTTCTTTGGATTTACCTTCTAGGTGTTTCCACACTCCTCTTTCCTCTATTTTCTTATTTACTCAATAATAGAGTTTCTTTTATTCTTTCTTTGTTATTCGGCCCAATAGCAAATAAAGCCCACAAATAAATCAACAAGGCTATTTTAAACAAAATCCATGCATTCAATCAAAAGACATCATTATTTGTTCATTTATCTTTATTATGAGAAATTATATTTCTCACCAAATGAACCCAAAAAAATGGGGTTGTAACATCCTTCCCCTCTTATAAGAATTTTGCCCTCAAAATTCCATCAAGCAAACAACCAGTTCAGGATAAGCCTTTCTTGCGTCCATCAGAGCTCCCATGTGGCATCACCCTTTCCATGGTGCTTCCCAAGAACCTTCATCATCTCATATTCTTCCATCTGAGTTCTTTCTTACCTTGGTATATCATACCCTCATAGGTGACTCAGGACATTTCAACCTCTCAAAAGATGAATAGGTTCAGGGCTCAACCCATGGCTTGGATACCTCACATAGTGCTCTGAATCGGACTCATGGAACACATTACACATCATGTTATCCTGAGGGGCAAGGCTAAACACAACCATCTCCACCAATCCATATCAAATGGATCCATATATCGGGGACTCAGCTTTCTCAGTTGTAGCTTAGAGGGGTCGGATTTTCACATTACATATTCTCCCATAGTGAACTGCATGTCAGTCTGCTTTGCATCAGCTCGTGACTCATGTCACCACTAGGCTCTCTCTCAGCCATTGCAGGATCAAAGTGACTTCATCTACACACACTATGGTTCTTTTCTGACCTTCGTGAGGCCTCCTTCACCAACATCATCTTAATGAAATGGTGACCGACACAACCTCTCTATAAGACTTCTTGCATCCCGATAAAGGCTATGGTGGTTAACATCACATCTTAAGAACTGTCTCTATGTATCACCTTGAATGAGCACACGTGCTCTCATCAAACCCTCTAGTCTAGATCATACTGTGCATTAGTATGGGGTGATAAATTGTACTATCATCGATTTCTTCATGTATCCACTTCCACCTCATGGAAGTGAACCTTGGTCATACCCAAGAACTTTTGAACTCGCATCATGGTGTAGTTGAACCATCTTTCTCTCTTAAGTAGTTCAACTGAATCTGTCTCGTGACAGTACTCTTTCTATCTCATGTCATCTTGGTAAGGCGATCTACCGTAACCCATATTGCATCTTGACCTTCTGGGTCAAAGGGAGACTTACCACAACATCCATAGTGATAAACTCCCATTCCCTCTCAGGGACTCTATATCCTCTATATCAAAACACTGGGTTACTGGTGTTCGTCCTTCACCTCCTGTCATGCATGGCAACATGCTATATGCAACTTCACGTCAAGAAGCCAAAGTGCTACAATCACTCACTATCTTCGTAGTTTCACGGTGTATGGTGATCTTAAAATCATGATTTCCTATATGTCATGATTCCTCGAGATCGATTCCTCAGAAGCCCTAAACCACTCTCATCAGGGTTTTATTACCTTCCTATCCAAAGGAGTGCATCTGAGGTTCTATCACCATCCTTTCACTACATCAAGGACTAAATTGGCTAACCCAACAACCATTAACTTATTCCACATATCTTGTTACATCCTAGTGTTATCCAAAACACATCTTCTTCCAAACTTAGGGTTAGCTGAACAACCTCAACTTCTTCTAGCCTTTAGCTAAACTAGAAAGCTATATCTCAACCAGAGCATTCATTACCACTTCACCTCCTTAGGTGTCAGGTAATCTTGAAGACATACACCTCCATGTATTCCACTTATCATCCCATCTCCAACTCTAAGTTTGTCTTCATCAAGAAACTCTGAGCTCATCCTCATGGTGATCAAACTCACCCTTGGTTAACTTGCAAATTCCACAAAGCTTCTACTAGGAACATCCTTACAAGGTGATTATCTTAATACTTTTATCATTTGTACTTGTCCATGTATCATTCATTCCACCAAGGTATGTTATCATCTCTATCCTCATACCTTGTAGCAACATTCCAACTCGCATTATCTTTTATCCTTGGTGTAGGGCATGCATACTGTCCCATCTCTCCCTCTCATAACAAGAGGAAATAAGCATTTGGCGGCCGTCCAAACACAAATTTCTTCCTATTCCAAGAGTAGAGATGATACATCCACATCTCCAGTACACCTTCAATTCTAAGTTGAAACGTGCAACTTATGTCTCTACATCATGATATCAAAGTTACTTCCATGGAAAACTGGTCTCGAACCTACTTGGGTCACCACACAATCCTTGGTCATCTCCTCTAGGTCTATAGGGTGTCGGCACTTTTGGGGTCATCCCTTTTCCCTTATGCATCCAGAGAGTGCCCTACTTATCTACCCTTTGGGTCCCATGAATTCATGAAGGTGATCAATATCCTAACCCATGGCCCTCAGACAATGATAGTTGTTACCTCCCGACCCTATGGTCATGTGCAACTAGGAAATTAGGAAACTCCTTCTTCCATCGGTCTTATCCCTCCCTGACCCTAGGATAGACTTAGGATTCTATTATAGTACATGTCCAACATAGAACCTTACCCAATCCTTCATCATCTCTCTCTACATTCTTGGGATGTCTTTCATCCTTTCTCAGGGATCATGTCGACCTGCCTACCTTGGTCATGCCCCATACCGGTTACCTCCATGGTAACACATCCATATGCACTTAAAGATGGTTAACTATGGGTCTACAGGTTCAATCTCATACCATGTACCTTTCACTTAGCTTTCTTAAGATCCCATAAAACCTCTTTAGGTTACCTCAACACCAAAAAAACTGGCATATACCCAACCAAAGGGTCCCTCTCCTAGGATGGGAGGAAACTACAACTCTTGGCAACAAGGTCACGACCGTCCTCAGGATTTACATTCACATGAGCATGCTTAGCCCTAGCAAGCTACTAAGGTACAAGCAGACACCTACGAAACCATGCTAGGTCATACTTGTTTTCATCCTCAACATTAGATCAACTTAGTCATGAGGGGTTCATCAAACATACTCTTAACTTAAGGGATTTCCTTTACCTTTACACATGAGGAGTACCATGCTCGAAACTATAGAGACTCAAATCTCATCATGAGCATCGGATACACGGCTTCCCCTCTTAGGCCTAGGAACCCTAGGTTCACTTTCGGGTGTACACTGCATGCTCAATCTTTTAACCAAGAATCAAGCATGTCCAAGATATGTCATGTACTTTCATGATCCTTCTACTCGAGCAACACTTTGGAGTTGAGTCCTCTTCCAGGACAACCAACTAGGTATAAAGCCTCACAACTGGTTACTCAAACCTTTCCAGGTCTAAAGAACTCTTCTTCCTATCTCATAAGGTAAACATCTATACCATAGGAACATACGTACCAGAAGCCTCATCCTTTCTCTAGGGTTTGGTTCCTCTAAAGGAACCCAAGACATCATCAGCCTCCAAGGATCAAGCATAAGGCAACCACTATCATCCACTTAGGTCGCATCATCCTCAACTCCCCATTGTTCCTCAAATCTCAGGGTTTTAGGTTTCCATCCTGCGTGCTGGGGTCCTGCTTTCTCTCTCTAGAGCTAACTCCACATCCAGACATACTACTACAGGTCCTCTCTCCATGAAGGATCAAGCTCATAGGCATACCTCTATGCGGGTGAAGCCTGCACTCAAACTTATGTTTGCTCATGATTATCCATAGTCTGTTAAACTTATCTCATAAGCCATCCATCCTGTCCTTCTGGCCTCAGTTTTAACTTACTACTCGTACTACTGGGGTACTCTGGATGCAAGCTATGTCCTACTGGCAAAAGCCCATAAGGTTTATATAGGTTCTTCTCTGAACTCGTCTATGAAGGAGTTATCCTTTGCTCAAACATGCACGATCCTTCCCAGGGTTGGGTTGCCAAAGGTGCTAGGTCATCCAACCTCTCATGGCTCGTATGGAAATCCAAAGGCATGTCCATCCAAACACCCAGTCAACCATGACATCATGTGATCTCTCTCTCTAACCTTCACTTAGGGTTAGGGTTAACATCATCCTCAAAGGATGTGCTAGGTCTCTACTTATAATGGAGGTCTCTACCTCCAAAACCAACTCTCTGATAAGAAGGTATAGAATCAAGTCTCTCCTGAGGTCATAACAACTTATGTCATATGACCTAAGCATGTATCTATTCTTTAATTTACACTTAATCTATTAATTTTATGTCCATGACATCTTATTTACATGCTTTTCATTAATTTGGTGGAGGATTCCTTAATCCTTATCAACCTTACCCATACCTCAAGAGGGTGAGGAGAAGAGAGGAAAACCCTAATCCTTAAGGTCCTTATCAGAATTTGAGTTGAGAAGGGATGAACAAGATGAGAGGACCCTAAAGGTATCTTATTTCGAATCATACCCTAAGACTTTGGCCAGGCAGTCACATGGATCCGGGAGTCCTCATATTCCGACTAGCGGTGCGAAGGAAAATATTGCCAGCCCATGGTCGTGATCCTTTTCTAGACACCTTTGTCTTTCGGATAATCCTCTAATAACTCCCTTGCGTTCTACAGAATTTGTAAAATTTAATAATTATCAAAGATTAAGTGAGGAACCTACGCTCTGATACCAATTGTAACGACCCCGCCTCCCGGTAACCCCCAATTAAGGGAGACCCGAAGGTCAAAGTTGTTATTCAATTAACAGGATCAAAGGTTCAACAAATAATCAATATTAATTATGAAATTCTACTAACTAACTGGAATTTGGTATAAAATTAAAACTTTACTTACCTTTGAAAACTTTGGAAATATATCTATCCAGTGCTTGATTTATTCTATCTAATCCTCCTTGCACTTTATTTCTTATTTCCACAATGTGTCACTTTACTGTTTGTTCTTTCAATTGTTGTTCCTAAAACGCCGAAAAACAAAACGTCGGTCAGTATATCAAAATATACTGGTATGTGGGAACAACCAAAATTTTGCAAATATAGCTAACAATTTAATAATAACAATTCAATTAATTAACAAGCAAATTTACACTTTTCAGTATGACATTCTCCACCGCTTTTGCCCTAACCCTGGCATACCCACCTTAGGGTTTCCTTTGCCAATGACTTAACGCCACCTTCTCAATCTTGAGCTTGGTGCCTGGGGGTCACCACTCATGGTGCCCACTAGTCATGCAATATCATAGGCCACCTTCTCATTCCTGAGCTTGGTGCCTGGGGTCTTCACTTAAGGTGTCCATTGGTCTACCCATTTGGGCCTGACCTTTGGCATCATCCATCAGGGTGGCATGCATGTAGGTGCGTGAATACATACTTCTATTTTTAATGTGATAATCATAGTGACTTTATGATTTGCAAGTATGAACATCCAAATTGATAATTTGCATTCAATGCGATTAACCATCCGGAAAATCCTCGGAAAACTAAGACGGTTATTCATAATTAACCACATACCTGATCCAGAGCAACTTGATTGTACAAGCAATAAGCAATCAACAATATCCTAAAATTAATGCATGGGATCCAAGTGTTATAGTTTATCCAGAATATTCTAAAGCTAGACTAGGATTCCACCTTAGGCTTTCTAGGCCACTTTAGGGTTTTATTAGGGTTTTTTCCTCCTTAATACTTTTATCATATTTAATGCCCTCTTAGATCACAAACCCTAATTTCAACATCATGGGCCCAATTAAAGTCGATTATTTCTTTTTTTTTTATACCAAACTACCATCTATCCCTTTTAAGTTATTTCAAGGTCATTAGACTCAATTATCACCTTTTGTTTCTTTCGGATTAACAACTCATAATTCATTATAGTCTAATTCACATATGAACTCTATTTATTATTAATTCTACCTTTTATCTACTAGAAAACCCTAATTTCTACATTAAGGGTATTTATCCACAATTAGGAACTTTTATACTCAAAATATATTAGAACCGTCATATCTCAGCTTTGTACATGAATTTGACCAATTAAAATCATTAAGGGTCATAGTTACCAAAGTTAGGGTTCAAGGTTCATTAAAGCCTATGGAATCCTAAATTAAACAAATTACGCATGAAGATCACCCTTTTAGATTTAATATGCCCTTTTATTAACAATAGGTTAATATCTGCTTTAAACACCCATATAACCCTTTTCTAATTCATTAATCAGTAAAGGTTAGGGTTTTTCATTGATTAAACTATTAAAGATAGCATCTTTATATACTTTTTGAATTTCAAGCAGAAACAGGCTCCAATTATATTTTTAGTGGATTCCTCGTATTTTTCTGAGCAAGTTTCATATTTTACATGTTTCCATCGGAGCTACCAATAGTTAACTACATATTTTGCAAGACAAATGAATTTGGACCAATCTGACGATAACACATCAGCTTTTATTATTCCTTTTGTTATTCTCGCCAGCTATAACTAAAATGTCCAAATTACCTTTTTGTCCTTGAAAGCAACGCATGGCACCAGAGGCCCTCGGGTCTTTTGCTTCTTTTCTCCTTCCTCGCGTGCAGGCGCTCTACGTCACGCAGGACGACCAGCACCGCAACAGAGCCTGCGGCTGCGTCCTTCTCCTTGAGGCGCCACCGTCTCCGTCCGCCCCTCCCTGTTTCCCTTTCTTCCTCAGGCCAGACCGGCCTTTCCGAGGGTGGGATGTCGGGGTGTGGCCTCTTGTTGTGCGCGAACCCTTTCTGGTACTACAACAATTGCTTCACACCTCTGCCACCCATTGATGCCCCGATATCCTTCCACGCATTCACAGCCACCTCCGGCAAGATTGCAGGACCACCCAGGTGCATCCAGCAAACTAGGAAATCTGCCGCCGAGTTTCCTCCAGGGCTGACGGGTCAACAGGTCTTTTGCTGCTGAAGGCAGCCGACCTTAATGTCCGGGGAGGAGGGCGATGGTGTCAAGGGTTCATGTTCCTTTTTCCAAAGCGGCACACCAGGCCTCATTCATATATATATATATATATATATATATATAGGATGACAGGAAGACCAACTCGTACCACGAAACACAAGTATGGAAAGGTTGTTGGATAACCGCTTCTTCTCATCCTACCATGTTCTCGAAATTCTTTTCCAAAAGCAAAGCACTTGCATCATAAGTTAACGCTTTTCTCGAAATAATATTCCTTTCTACTCCACTAATATCATGAAAGATCTATTTTAGAAAGAGATTGAATATATTCCCTTATTTCCTCCTAATTTCCTCCCTATTTTGGAAAGCATGGATTTTAATCCCTTCATTATGAGGAAATATACTATCATCTACCACGTAATATTTTTATTTGGAAATACCAAAAAGTCATTATATAATTCCATTAGTATATGGCACATTATTCCCAC
Organism: Alisma plantago-aquatica; assembly: GCA_963693085.1. Classification (NCBI taxonomy): domain Eukaryota; kingdom Viridiplantae; phylum Streptophyta; class Magnoliopsida; order Alismatales; family Alismataceae; genus Alisma; species Alisma plantago-aquatica. The sequence continues at coordinate 920,866,791 of OY856409.1, forward strand.
ATTAAGGCTTTTATTATGTGTATTTTCTCTTTCTTCTTTTCCATTGGGACTCCTTGGATCCCAGAAACACAAATATTTTGAAATCATTTTTAATGGATACCCGTTATCCTTCTAGATGCATCTATATGCATTATTTCCCGTTATCATGTTTATTTCGTATTAAAATATCTCTTTTTGAGGATTTCTCTTTTTTTCTCTTTTATTTTCCTCATTGGTGTTCCTTTTATCATTGGAAATCCTTGGGATACGAAATTCCACTAAGGATAACTCAATTACACCTCTTTCCACTTATTTTCCACATTTTATCATTGTTTTCAATTTCTTTCTTAATAAAGAAATACTTAATTGATCTTTTCTTTTCTTATTGCTTTCTCTCTGCAACTTTGGACTCCTTGGGACCCAAGGAACCCAAGAGGCACGAAATCCTTCTTTGGATTTACCTTCTAGGTGTTTCCACACTCCTCTTTCCTCTATTTTCTTATTTACTCAATAATAGAGTTTCTTTTATTCTTTCTTTGTTATTCGGCCCAATAGCCAATAAAGCCCACAAATAAATCAACAAGGCTATTTTAAACAAAATTCATGCATTCAATCAAAAGACATCATTATTTGTTCATTTATCTTTATTATGAGAAATTACATTTCTCACCAAATGAACCCAAAAAATTGGGGTTGTAACATCCTTCCCCTCTTATAAGAATTTTGCCCTCAAAATTCCATCAAGCAAACAACCAGTTCAGGATAAGCCTTTCTTACGTCCATCAGAGCTCCCATGTGGCATCACCCTTTCCATGGTGCTTCCCAAGAACCTTCATCATCTCATATTCTTCCATCTGAGTTCTTTCTTACCTTGGTATATCATACCCTCATAGGTGACTCAGGACATTTCAGCCTCTCAAAAGCTAAATAGGTTCAGGGCTCAACCCATGGCTTGGATACCTCACATAGTGCTCTGGATCAGACTCATGGAACACATTACACATCATGTTATCCTGAGGGGAAAGGCTAAACACAACCATGGCTTGGATACCTCAAGATATATTAGAATTGTCATATCTCAGCTTTGTACATGAATTTGACCAATTAAAATCATTAAGGGTCATAGTTACCAAAGTTAGGGTTCAACGTTCATTAAAGCCTATGGAATCCTAAATTGAACAAATTACGCATGGAGATCACCCTTTTAGATTTAATATGCCCTTTTATTAACAATAGGTTAATATCTACTTTAAACACCCATATAACCCTTTTCTAATTCATTAATCAGGAAAGGTTAGGGTTTGTCATTGATTAAACTATTAAAGATAGCATCCTTATATACTTTTTGAATTGCAAGAAAAAATAGGCTCTAATTATAATTTTAGTGGATTCCTCGTATTTTTCTGAGCAAGTTTCATATTTTACACATTTCCATCGGAGCTACCAATAGTTAACTACATATTTTGCAAGATAAACAAATTTGGACCAATCAGACGATGCCACATCAGCTTTTATTATTCCTTTTGTGATTCTCGCCAGCTATAACTAAAACGTCCAAATTACCTTTTTGTCCTTGAAAGCAACGCATGGCACCAGGGGCCCTCGAGTCTTTTGCTTCTTTTCTCCTTCCTCGCAAGCAGACGCTCTACGTCGCGCAGGACGACCAGCACCACAACAGAGCTCGCGGCTGCATCCTTCTCCTCGAGGCGCCACCGTCTCTGTCTGCCCCTCCCCATTTCCCTTTCTTCCTCAGACCAGACCGGCCTCCCCGAGGGTGGGATGCCAAGGTGCGGCCTCTTGCTGTGTGTGAACCCTTGCCGGTACTACAGCAACTGGTTCACACCTCTGCCACCCACTGATGCCCCGATCTCCTTCCACGCATGCACACCCGCCTCTGGCAAGATTGCAGGACCACCCAGGTGCATCCAGCAAACTAGGAAATCCACCACCGAGTTTCCTCTGGGGCTGACAGGTCAACAGGTCTTTTGCTACTGAAGGCAGTCGACCTTCATTGTCGGGGAGGAGGGCGATGGTGTCAAGGGTTCATGTTCCTTTTTCCAAAGCGGCACACCAGGCCTCATTCTCATAGGCTCTACAATGGAAGAACAAGAAGCAAGGAGAGGGATAGCACCACATCGAAGGAAAGCATGGGTTTTTCTATATATATATATATATATATATATATATACACAAGATGACGGGAAGACCAACTCGTACCATGATACACAAGTATGGAAAGGTTGTTGGATAACTGCTTCTTCTCATCCTACCATGTTCTCAAAATTCTTTTCCAAAAGCAAAGCACTTGCATCATATGTTAACGCTTTTCTCGAAATAATATTCCTTTCTACTCCACTAATATCATGAAAGATCTATTTTAGAAAGAGATTGAATATATTCCCTTATTTCCTCCTTATTTCCTCCCTATTTTGGAAAGCATGGTTTTTAATCCCTTGATTACGAGGAGATATACTATCATCTACCACGTAATATTTTTATTTGGAAATACCAAAAAGTCATTATATAATTCCATTAGTATATGGCACATTATTCCCATATTAAGGCTTTTATTATGTGTATTTTCTCTTCCTTCTTTTCCATTGGGACTCCTTGGATCACAGAAACACAAATATTTTGAAATCCTTTTTAATGGATACCCCTTATCCTTCTAGATGCATCTATATGCATTATTTCCCATTATCATGTTTATTTCTTATTAAAATATCTCTTTTTGAGGATTTCTCTTTTTTTCTCTTTTATTTTCCTCATTGGTATTCTTTTTATCATTAGCAATCCTTGGGATACGAAATTCCACTAAGGATAACTCAATTACACATCTTTCACTTATTTTCCACATTTTATCATTGTTTTCAATTTCTTTCTTAATAAAGAAATACTTAATTGATCTTTTCTTTTCTTACTTCTTTCTCTCTGCAACGTTGGACTCCTTGGGACCCAAGGAACCCAAGAGGCACGAAATCCTTCTTTGGATTTACCTTCTAGGGGTTTCCACACTCCTCTTTCCTCTATTTTCTTATTTACTCAATAATAGAGTTTCTTTTGTTCTTTCTTTGTTATTGGGCCCAATAGCCAATAAAGCCCACAAATAAATCAACAAGGCTATTTTAAAAAAAATTCATGCATTCAATCAAAAGACATCATTATTTGTTCATTTATATTTATTATGAGAAATTACATTTCTCACCAAATGAACCCAAAAAATTGGGGTTGTAACAGCTATCACAAAAAATATTCGTGTGTAACTAGCTCAGATCCTAGTCCTCCTCTATAGCTTTGAGTAATTGTGAGATATGGATGACCTAGTTATTGATCTACCCATGGGGTAGGATCATCAGGTTACCTTGAGTCGATGTTTGGTCTACCTTTGGGTAGGATCATACGACTATACGACCCTATGTATTGGTCTACCCTTAGGGTAGGACCATAAGGGGCTATTTGGGATCTACCATATACGAAAGGTAGGATCCATGTCCACTATAGGGACAACATAGAGACAAGGATATGTTAGGATTGAGTAGTTATGTTTAATACATAAAGTTTGATCTATTAAGCAATAATTTTGGTTGCATTATGTTGTTGCAAATAGTTGCAAGATATTGGTTCCCCCACATACCAGTATAATTCATTACACTGACCTCCATTTTGTTTATCTACGTTTAGGTTTATCAAAAAGTGGATATTCCTTTAAAGTGACATTGAATGAATAAAGGTGAATAAAGAATTGGAGGATTGTAGATAAATAGTTCTTATCTGGGTAAAGTCCCTCAAATCCTATATTTTGTGAGGTATGTGAAAAGAATTTTTTTATCCTATTCTAGACTTAGTTGTGGTAGAATCATTAATTATTTTTTATTATTTGCAAAACCATATGATACTATTTTGGGATAACGGATCTAGCCTCTTGGTATCCCTTAATTGGGGGTTATCGAGGGGTGGGGTCATTACAGTTTGAGTTAAAAATAACTATTCGATGAGTTGTCTAGTGTTTCTCTCCATTTGAGAGAGGGAGTTGATGTTAATCCTCCAAGTGTTATTTGGGAAAAGAAAGTTGATTCTATGATGTTGTGTATGGTCACTTGATGGTTGTCCAAGACCGCTATCAAGGATAGCTGGTTTGTTGACCGCAGACATGTGCTACCGTGTTCCTTTAAGATAAACCTAGGATTAGAATATCATGTGATAAGAATTAGAGTGGATGACATAAGTTATATGACCATGATGAGTTTAGGGTTATGTAATTAACACTAACCAATGTATCGGTAGCATTCATTAATAGGAGGAACAAAGCTCTCAAATTGTGTCTCATAAGTTCTAACAAGTTTTGAATGATGACATCACAAAGTATTTTAAAAGTGGTCAGTAGCATGGTTAATATCATTGCTAAACCTTGAGAATGTTGAAGAAACTATACTTATGTGTGGCAAGTTCAGCAAGAGTGACTTGGGGGTTTCCTAGAGTATCATCTTGGAGTTATGAGACATCTGATAAGTGTGTTGTTTGGATCCTGGTAAGATGAATACAATGTCATTTCCCTACTCGTAACAAGGTCAACCTGGAAGTTATATTTGTTAATGATTGCAGACAAGTGTATGATTCTTCAACTAGACAAATGGTCAATCCATAATTGAGATGATTGAAGAATATTCTAAGAGCATATTCCTTATATTTCTTGACTATTAGGGGATGCCAATCTGATTGATTGAGTTCCTAATAACAACAATCATTAAAAGAGTATAGAGATGAAACCTTGTAAAGTTAAATATGATAAGAGATACATGATGTTCTATGTTTGGTAAGAGCCAACAAGTATGGCCTCTGATGTTTGGTCCAAAAAATAGTATAGTCCAGGATGACAATTAGAGTCCCTAGTTGAAGGATACTACCAGACATGTACATATGGCACACAGTTCTTATGTTGAACCAAGGTGACACATTCAAGAGTTGAGGGAGAAGTATATGTCTTCTATGAAAATGATGTGACATAATCATGTGATGAAAGTAACCATGTGGAATGTTTAGGGTGATGTGCATGAGAAGTATCCATCTATGTGTACTTTAGATTTTGGGGGCAAAATCCCTATTAGGGGTTTATGGTTGTGAGACCCCTAACCTTGCTTAAATGGTTGAACATGATTTATTACCATAATTGAATTCTTAGAAAAATAATCTAACCTTGTTATATGCTTTTGAATCATAATACAAGATTAAGTTTCGAATTTGGTCCAATTTGGACATTGTTTGTGCAGGTTATGTAATTTTATGTACATTTTGGGCTTTTCTACAATTTACCCAAATGGGAGGTTTTCTTTGCAATTTGTCACATGCATTACGGTCCTTGAATGTTCTCTTATCATTCTTGATATATTTTTTTCCATGGGGAGCCTAGTTGAACCTTGGTTTGTAGGTGTTTTCTTTAAGGGTACATTAGGGTTTACCCCTTTGTGGATGAGCTACCTTTAGGAACTATCAACCAATGTTTTTTTTTGTATTGGAAAACCAAAAAAACGTTGGGTAAAAATGTATCCATTAACACTAGGGAAGTTGCTTATATATCCATTATAGTTTAAGGCCATGGACACATGGAGAGCTACTAGGACAGCTCATGTTTTTCTTTTTCTTTATCCTAAAGTTTTATATACCTATCCTTAAGCACGCAAATGAAACTCTCTCTCTATACCACTTCCTCCTTCTAAGAGCTTCGTCTTTCCTCTATTCTGATGTGGATGACCTATCTAAGGAAGAAGAAGATGTGAATATTTTTGGTAGAAACATCTAGAGTTACAATTTGCTTCCTTAAGGGTTTCTAAAGCTCCTTCTTGGTGATCTTGACCTAAACAAGTAAGTATCCCCTTCTTTCCTCTGTTTCTTTCTCTTTTCTTATTCCTCCTACCTTTATACACATCATAACCTTGTTCTTCTTCTAGGTTTTGCCTCCTTATGGAGAAGGGTGCCTACTTGGTCGAGTTCAGATCTAAAACTTGGGTTTTCTTGCCATATTTGCTCTAGTTTATTGCTGCTAGATGTTTGTTCATCTCAATATAGGTGAACTTTATAACCTTATTCACTTTTATTGCTTATTAAAAGCTTGTTAGTTCATGTTTATGCTTAAAAGTGATGAGCTAAGCATAAAGAAACCATGCTTGCTTAGGGTTTCGAATTTTATGGTGTTTCCTATTCTATTCTAGTTCTAAATAAACCTGTAAATAGGTGTACGTCCTTCCTAAGGTAAAAGATGAACTAGGATTGGTTGGTAACACAATTGATGGTGCTAATCACCTAACAATCGATGGTCCAAATTAGGGTTTTCAAGCTATTTCCTTCACTATTACATGACCCGATGGTGATAACATGAAACAACCGATGTTGTTTCTATCATGACAACTGATGGTCACCCCTTAGGTTAGGTTTTAGCTTAATTATAATCTTAATGATCAACCACTAAGTACCCTAATGATTCTATCAATCAATGATGATATTATCTTAACATTCGATGGTGTTAAACGAATATAGTGTTGATCTAACAACTGATGGTGACTTAATGGTCACAACCAATGGTGGATCAGGTCTCTACAACTGATGGTCGGTTAAGGATGTAGTTGTATCATCAATTAAGTGCTAACCCAATAGTTTCTTGGGTCAAATAATTCAAGGGTTTGACCTATACTCCAATTGATGGTTTAAACATATGAACTTCACCCAATGGTTAAGATCTAATGCTTCTTAACCCAATAAATTGGAATGATGTCTAATGTAATATGTTGGTCTTAATAATGTGATTTAGTTGGTTTCCTTTATGTGAAAGGATGGCTTGTTTTAGATGAACAATCGATTGTGGGTTTTACACTACTCTCAAGGGAACTCTTTATGTTGTTAATCAAGGGATGTCTAGGGTTAAATGGTGATTATTTATAGAGAAAAACTCAATTATTTCATAAGTGACTTATTCTAGGTGCTTACTTATGTATATAACCAATGGTCTTACCTTTTCAACATCCAATTGTTATGGATGATGTTGTTGTATGGTGATATGGGTTGAATGATGATGGAACCTATGTAGGTTTGTCTTCAATAAGGTAGTCTTACCTTTTCCCTCATATGAATAGAATGGATAATGGCCATATTATGTTGATAGGTAACCCTAATATGATATATATTTTTACACTTAATCCTAATGAACTCAGATGATGATCGGTAATTATGATCAACCTTCCTTAGTAGAATAATAGAAAAATGGAGTCCCTCTTATTGTTGTGGAACTCTAGTATACTATAACCTAATGGTTACACCTTGAGTTATGTGTGGATCCATACTTGAGAATGGGATGGAATGGGGTGATGATCATGTGCCTTATGCATCCAAGATTATATGGGGGTTCTATGGGTTAAGGTTTGTGCATGAATGTTGAACTATATCTTCAATGGAACCTACCTTCTAAACTTAACCCTAATGCAAGTAGAGAATGGTTTTTAATAATGTTATCCTTTCTTGAATTATTAATATAATGATGCAACATCCTTCCTAATTATTGATTGAAACTCTAATGTGTTAACTGGTGGTCATTTTAGCTTCATGATCTATGTTTACTTATGCTAAACTTGTACATTATAAGTGTGACGATGACCAATTATACCTTGCTTCTTTATATGGTGATATAATAAATGAGTGCTCTTAAATGCTAAGATAATCCTATAATATCATCATGTGAACATATTTTCATCTTTAATGTCAATTATGATGAGCCTATGAATCACATGTGTGGTGATGTTTTTTGAGCCTTGCAATAAGGCATAGAAAGATAATGATGAACTTGTAGGAAATGATATGATGGTCTTAATGACCCTTAGACATGATTGAGCCCTAAATGAGGTGTAATACTCTTATGTTGGCATTGGATTGATACCATGTGATATTGTGCTAAGGATTTATATCATGTGATAGTATGATGACAAGTGTAGTCTCATGAATGATAAGAGAATAATACCATCTAATGATGATGTGATGACTAGTATAGTCTCTTGATTGGCAGGTGAATATTGCCATGTAATATTGAGATGAGAAATTATGTCTTATATGTTTTATATCTTCTGAAGTTTTTATATAGCAATATTTGCTAGAGATGATTTAGGGTTTGCATGTCCATTTGTTTGATGCAGCCTTGATTCACCCAATTAGAAATAACTATCAAGTGAAACTCTAATCATGTAATGCCCTTTGCCATAGAACATTTTACCATCAGAACTTGCTGGTGATGAAACGAGTATTCCTAAGGGGAACTTAGAGTGCATACATAACATGTTGAGTATGCAGGGACAACTTGGTACCCTAATATCAAGAAATTGAGGATGGTTGTTGTCATACCTCAGATATTATGATATTGTGATGTGTGAAAGACATCAATATAACTGCAAGATGCCTCTTATGGAACGGCCATGCATGAGCCTATTCTCTAGTATTGTGACCTATACCAAGGGTGGACTAGTTGTTAGCATCTTGACTATATGTCATTATCGTGCAGCATTGATTGATATGTCACTTCCTTTTTGGCCCGTATTGACCGGGTATGGGAGAGATCTTAGGATATCGACACTCCTAGACTTATACAGAACTGAATATCCCTTCAGAGGGGTAGGTTGGACTTTGGTTGGTACAATTCAAACTCCACAGGGCGTAATAAAATATGTCACTACTACAGAAATGGCTTATAACATCACTTTTAAAGGTGTCGGTTGCAATAATACACCGACACCTAAACAATAAAGTGTCGATTTATAAAATAAACCGACATCAATCTGTGAAGGGCGACCAGACACAGGTATCGCTTTTATTTGGTGTCGGTTACTTAATAACACGCCGACGCCGAAAATTAACCACCAAACCTAAAATTTCTAGCGAAAAAAATGACCTCCAAAAATTTAACATATGGCGTCGGTCATTACCTAAAAAATCGACGATGAAAGGTTATTCGCGAAACAAAAATTGGGCACATTTTGATCGTCGGTTTTACATCAATGACCGACACTTATGGGTTTTCCCGCGCTCTTCACAGGAAATTTTTCACACCCTTTGAGCGTCGAATTTGCAAAACTATCGATGACTATGGTCATTAATCGAGAACCAATTTTTTAATCAGTGTATGTAGATAGACGTCGGTTTTTTTCTAGTTAAAACTGACAATTATCATTGGGAACAGGTGTCGGTTTGTGTTGTTAACTGACACTATTAGTTTTATGTGTCAGTTTTGTTGAATAACTGACACCGAATGTTAACTTAAATATCATGCGAGCGAGCCCGACTCTTCCCCTTTCTCTCTGTGATTGCAATCGGCTATTAGGGTTTGGCGATTCCGGCGTTCTCCTTGCTCGCCGCCGCCTATCTCCTTGCTCGTCGATGTCGTTCTACTACTACTACAATCGTCGCCATTCGTGGAGTTTGCCACCTCCGTGGAGGTTGTCGCCGCCGTGAAGCGTCGCCGTGGAGCTTGCCATTTGTGGAGCTCACCGCTGTTCGTGGAGCTCGCCGCCTCTTTAGAGCTCGCCGTTTGTGGAGCCCCCACCGTCTTTGGTCCTCTCCTCCATTCGGTCCTCCTCTCGCCAGTGCTAGCAGTCCTACTACCGGAGCCAAAGCCAGTGCCAATAGCCACTGTGCTAGCAGTCCTACTGTCGGAGCCAAAGCCAGTCCCAGTAGCCAGCGCCAACAGCAGTAGCCAGAACCAGAGCTTTCCATTATCGTCACCACTGCCACTGCTAGAGGTAAAGCCTCCAATTGACTAGGTTTGCATCCTCAATTCATCCTTAACATATGTTAACAAATAATCCCTATAAACATCATATGTTAACAAATAATCCCTATAAACATGTAATGTTTATTTAATAGAATTGATGATTGGCTTGGTTATTAATAATATATGACAAAAATAAAATGCTTAATTTTAACATATATCTTGGATAAACCTTGTATATATGTGTCTTCCCTGGAAACCTTATATTGGATCCCACATATATATAATATTGTCCACTACAGCAAAATAGCCCAATAGTGGCATTTATTCTAGTGGCTTTTATAAAAAAAAGCCACTATCTTTCTAATATACATGAATTTTTTATTAAAATGTCTCTAAACCACCTATTATAGAGTTTTTAAAAAGGACATAACATTAAAGGCATTTTTATTTTTAATTAGTGGCAATTTGAAATTGTCATACCAAATTATAAAACTAATTGGTAACACAATTTTTACTTCCCGCTCCAAGTTTTCAACTTCGCGCTCCAAAAAATCGTGATAGTCTGATCTAGCGCGCTCTGCTCTTTCTCGATTGATACAACTCTCCACTCGTCAGACCAGCACGTGGAGCGTCGACCTATTTTTTTATCCTTGGCTTAACCTATTTTTTAATGTGTGTTGTTAATGTGTGTTGACCTTGGCTTAACCTATTTTTTAAACAAGTAGATGTCAATGATAATTTAGTTAACCAATCCCTATGATTGATCCTAATTCAGTTCAGTATTGTTTTGCATTCATACATGATCATGCTAAAATTTGTAGTGTGCATTTCCAGTTTTAGGTTTGACTTTTTTGATGTTACAACTTTATTGTGTGGGGCATGACATTTTCAGTACATCCAATGCAATTAGTTTAGGGAAGACCACAATTTGTATGCCTACTTTAGGTTTAGCCAAACAATTTGCCAAATAGTGCTTGTGAGTCAGATTTAGACCTATCCCTAACAGGGTTTGCTTTCCACTTGGGCCAATACAACTGAACATGTCTCTCTTTCATGTGCCAAGCAAGCTGCATGATAGACTTTGCAGTCATTGATACTTTCTGGATGTATATGTTCTAAAGGTTTATAGAAAGTGAGCTTGTAGAAGATGAGGTTGTAGGTTTGGAAACCATGTTGGTGGTTTTGAGGTTGATGAATTCTCCTTTGATACAAGTGGATAGGACCCAGGCTCCTGTTCATTTTCTGATTCACTTCAAAATGATTAAAATGTACCTGGGTCCTTATTATAAGTATGTTATTTTATCCTTTTAAAAAGTATTTCAAACATAGTGTCATGTACTCATAAAACTAAAGAGGCAGCAATCTATCCCATTTACATATAGGTCAGAGAATAATAACCTCACATAACTCATGTAGAAAATTTACAATTTTAGATGAATCCTTCTTGTCATAAAATTTGTGGTACTATCAAAATAATAAGATATCTTGTAGTAGTGTTTTGATAAACACAGAAGTACAAGACTATAGTAAAAATGTACAGCAAAGACACCACTAACCTCTTTAAATAGGTCTCACACCTTCTATAGTAGTGCATGGATACTCCAAATTAAATAGGTCTCACACATATACAAAATAAGCCAGACACCATTAACCTCTTTGATATTCTAAAATATGAGTGTTGATTAAACAAATAGATAATAAGTGTCACCTCATTTTATGAAATACCAAGATACATCAAATTATAGAAAATACTAGTTACTTCCTTAAAATTATCAAAGAAGGATTAGTGAACATTGGATCGATTGCAAAGATATAGGACATGATCTCCTCTATTAGATTTCTTTTCAAACTATCATGTCTACCACAATAAAGTTGGTTATGACCAGCAATAAAAGGTTAACTGCTGTTATACAACTTTTTTTGAAAATATATAACATTGTTATATGTACTTACACTTTGTTGATACTAATATTATGCAGTCTCTGTCCACCCACAACAGTCACTATGAACTGGGCCTCTATGTCAATGTTAACGTTCCCTATTGAAGAACAATTGGACATCATCCTAGATGATCGTTCCTTAAACCAATTGGCCATACCCAAACATTGGCATTTTCTAAAAAGAAGACTCTACAGGCCCGGTGAAGTGACCCTAAATTTTGGCAATTATTCACATGTTATCGAGGTTGAGTATGATTTGGCAGGAAATCTTGTATCAAAATCCAGTTGGCGTGATTGGATTAGAAAGATGCTAGTGGGCCGTAGTGACAGGCTTTTTCTCCATCCAGTTGGCCATAATAGCATCAACGTTTGGATAACCAACATCAACTGCGAGACCCCCGATCATCTACGGCGGTATGAGCGCACGACGGAGGATATCAACTCAAGCTCAGACGAATCTGATTATGAGGCCCCTGTCAGTTCAGATTTGTCTAAATACAGTGAGGAGCTCCGCAACACAGCACAATCATCAAAAAGGCCACGGTAGGTCCAATTAACAAATATAATTGTCAAGACAAAAAATTTGTGTTTACACTTTTTGTCTGAAAGCAATCAATACTCATAGTTGCTTTCTTTTCTGAACTTCAGGAGAAGATCGCCACAATGATAAGTCCTCGAAGTTACTGATGCGGGACCATGTTAGTGTAGTATTTAGTTGTCTATCTATCTAGACTCGTCTGTATTAATAGTTATTTTAATTATGTGCATGTTTAGGGGTACACCAACCCCTTTGTTTAGTTATTGTTTAGGGGTACACCCCTGTGTGTGGATGTAAAAAGAGATTAAATGAATGGAACTAAAAGTTACTAAATGAATGCTTCTAACTAAAGTGTGTGTTCCCATGAATGTTCCAAATTCACAAATCCATCAAACGACACATTTGAAACCAAACAACAAAAAGAAATATGCATATCCTATTATGTTACAAATTACTGATAAATTTCATTATAAATGTTCTTTTATCCTTATTATAACTATGTTCTTTTATCCTTATTATAAGTATTTCAAAAAATGCTTGGGCGCCCGCCTAGTCGGATAGGCTCACGTGAAATTGCCTCTGATGACGTAAATGTGAATGAACCAGTTCCAGTAGACATCGTTGATGCAATGCTGGATAGTTGTGGGGTAGAGCACACCGATCCACCTCCCATGCACCGCCTGACAATGTAAGTTTTAAGAATATATCCATGAGGTTTCTATCTATATGTTCATTTATACTTATATTATGTAAGTGTGTTTTTTATCAAATTTTTAGGATACTAGTTAATAGCAATTCTATTTGATTTGCAGGCGTTCGCCAAAGACTACAGGCTATGCAAGACGGCCATGACATAGCTATGCAGGGTGCCATCGACATTGCTTTGTAAATCCAAAGCGCAACAGTCGGAGAGAAAGCAAGCATCCCACACTAAGGTTATATAGATATATAGTGGGACTAAGGTAACGATCCCACCTGCTAAAACAGGTTACCGACAACTACATGTTACGACTGGGAGGTCGTGATTCAGCAACCTTACGCATTAGCAGGAGGACAAACAGATTTCACCACAAGTTAACATTGAAGAAGGTCTACTAACCTACACTGAGCTAAACAAGTTTATCAGTTATCTGAGTTTGTGGCCTGTTGTTGGCTGTGAATCACATGTTACAATGTTGTCCAAAACATGTTTTTATACATGAGTGTGAATCACATATATATAATATTGTCCATCATGTTAATTTTGCAGGTTTGTGGCCTGTTGTTGGCTGATATCAATGGATGTCGTAAAACCTACAGTTCATAACTGAACTGTAGGTTTCTCATCCTGCGACCAGCCACAGCAGGTCTGTAGACTGACAGAAAAAAAAATGCATAGGCGTCAGTTATTTGAACAAAACCGACGACATATGGTTACAATGTCGCTTTCCATACTAGTAACCGACGTCACTTTCCCTAATGAGGCCAAACACCATGGTCGTATTGGCCAGCACGGCCGTGGCAGCATACCAGACATAAAACAGGCGTCGGATATTTGCATAAAACCGACGACATATGGTAACAGTATCGGTTGCCCTACTAGTAACCGGCGTCGATTTCCCTAGAGGCCAGACACCACGATTGTGCTGGTCAGCACGGCTATGGCAGCGGGTGAGATGGCATCGGTTATCACTAATAAACCGATGCTGATAGTGCCCCAGATGCGCCCTTTCTATGGCGAGAAGGTATATGGTGTTGGTTTCTAAGCTAATAACTGACACCTATACCCCCTGTTGGCGTGTTTTTGACGCGTTTTCGGTGGCGCGCGAAGGGTTTTGGCGTCGGTTTGAGAACTGACGCGTAATGGTTGGTCTTTTAGCGGTGCCCACATAGGTTTCGCTTAGAAACTGACACTAAAGGCCTTAAATAACCGACACTAAAGGTCGGTTATGTGCTAGTGTGTAATGCAGTTGTGTAGCATATCTATTTAGGATTATACACAACACTACATATAGGATGATAACACTTGTTTGCTTTCCTTACATAGATATGATGTATAGTACAATAAGAGATGATACATATGCTTATGTTGTATTTATGCTCATGTTGTAAATATGCTTATGTTGTCTGATATACTGAAACTAATAGTTAAGATGATGTTTCTAGCTATGTTGGATATTGCTAGTCATGCCTCTGTAATTAGAAATACTTAAACTGCTAAACATGCTTATGTAGTTAGTTGTGTTTATGATGTTAGATATACTTATGATGTAGATTTGTTAACTTTATTATACATACCAATATTGATAGTCATGTTATGCTACTAGACATTTTCATGATGTTATAGATGCTTATGTTACTGGCTTTCTTGTGTTGTTAGCATGTAATATGATGATTGTTAGACTAATGATGATGGTTGTTATTAGATGCAATCTTATGTATAGAAGAAATGGATTTATCTGTTACCTGTATATAAATTGATAATCATATTTGTTTGTAAGCTTAATTGCTTAATCTGTTTAGCATGCCTAGACTGTTCAATTTGCTCAATTGACTATAAATACTCTAACTGCTCATTTTATTTACTTTTTGAAATAATTTGTTATAATCAATATATGTTGGAGAGAGTTATATCTCTCACTGGGACTGGGTCTCACCTCGTGGGTTACCAAAACTTTTTAGGTGATCAGCAATAGCGGTAGAAGACAGTGGCAGCAAGGAGAATCTGAGGTGATGGACCCTAGATGTGGTAGTTTAGTTGTCTAGTGTGTCCTAGAGTCGTCCATGTACTCTTAGGTCCAAGAGAAAAGTTTGTACATGTTGTTTTGATTAAATCAAGTCTTTGATAGCGTGTTGATGCATGTATATGTGGATAGTGTTCCTTTATAATGTTTATGTTGTGGCTGAAGCTACATGGTAGTTATAAAGAATATTGCGCATTATGTGAAATAAAGCAAGTAGCTGAGATTTTATGTAAATGTTCTTTATCAAATTGGAGAGGTTCAAATCAGTTTTAATTTACCCTATTTTCTAGGTTTGTGTTTAATTAATGAGTAATCGTGTTTTTGTGTTTTAAGTAATCTCATTTAATGTAATGGGTTTCAAATAGTTGTGGAGACTAAACACAAGATAATATGCACCTTATCTTCTTTTTAGATCGAACATGACTTACCGGTCACCACCACTACATCAGACAAATATATTTTTGGTTCTATTTTTAATTATGATCCTAGATTTGTTATTAACCATTGTTCTTGCTTATGTCTCTTATTTGTAGAGGAACCACAAAATGCTACTAGATGCCACATACTAGTAACTTATAATGATGCATAGACTAGTAGCCAATATTATATATGTATGTTATGATTTGGATTTTTAAATAATGTACTTGGGTGGGCCATGTTACCAAATAAGATGATAGTGCAGTATGTAGGGGTTTTGCAATCAATTAATAATTTCATTTTTTTCAAGATATCAATTCTGTAGTGAGTATTAGGAATGAATGAGGATCAATGTTGCAACAATTAATGAAATGGTCATAAGCCTTGTGGTGGGGTTGGACACATTATCCAACCTCATGATGATAACAAATCACCGGTAGATATGTCAAATGGGTGGGTTGGGTTGGGTTTGGCCTCAGGTCATTGAGGGGGCAGGTCTCGTGAGTGGGGGTCAAAAAAGAGCCACTTCTAAATAGGACATAAAAAAAGTCCACTAAAACCCTACCCGCGTGCCACGGGTTGATCCACGGGTACCAAAATAAATTGTAATAAACTCAAAGATCTTGTTATAAATAAAATAAATATAAGTTTCTATATTGTTTTCTTTATGTGTCCCTCTTTTTTGTGTAACAAAAACTACACCATTTAGTTTATTAAATTCCACATCAACTATAATAGAAAACTACATTTTGGTGTTATAAATTAGTGTTTAAAAAAACTAAAAATGCTCATTTGCTGTTTTTAATGTCAAATATAAAAGAGGAACAATTTGACATGCTTGTAGATGTTCAACATACAAAAACAAACTAGTGTAATTTAAAGATAAGAACAAATTAGGATGATGCTAGCATTTCTGTTGGTATAAAGTAGAATTGTTTATGATTATTGTAGATACACAAATATTGGCAAAACAAACACAAAGAAAAACATTCATACATATACATACATGTAAGTTCAAGTATGTAAAATATGTGTGACCTGTAAGTACAAAACGCAATATATTCAAATGTTCATTTGGTATTTATATCTTCAAAGTTTTCATAAACACTCATCTATAAAACTTATTTTTTAATTAATGTCTTTTTTAAATGGGTCACTCGTGGGTGCATGTAGGTCAACCCATGAGACCTTCCTAATAAATAGGTTGGACCAGATTTTACCCAAAATTAAATGGGTGGCCAAAACCCCTACCCAAACCCATATTAAACAAGTCGACCTACGGGTGCCCATGAGTCAATGACCCATTTTGATAGGTCTAATCACCAGCTTGTCATCTTCTACCGTTAGCTACCACTAAAAATGTATGGATGCAAGGTGTGTCCATGAATCTCACATTAGATTCAGATCTAAGAAAGTTGAGTGATTCATGCCTAAAATATCAATGAAGAATTATTTAAAAGTGATGGAACAAAAATAAGTGGTGGATGAAAACAAAAAAGAAAAGGCAGTTGACTGATAAACACGACATTGTTTCTTTCTGAGGTTTATTCTCAAAAACACTTTCATAGCATGTATAACAAATAAGTCAAGAGTGTAGTTATTATTTTGAAAAATGTTTTAATGAAGGGGCTACAAGAAAATTTAGATAAATGAAAATGGGTGAAAAGGGGTGAACTTAGATAATAAAAAACACTATTAACCAGAAAGGAAATGCTAACTTGACAACACTAGTGAATTAATAGAAAGCATTATAATGAGATGTTTTGTTACAATATAAGCAATGGAATGACATGGTGCATCATGTTTATATATATTTTTTTAATAAAAAACAATCATCCATTCTAGGGTTAGGGTTTCAATTACCATTGTTAACTTAACATTATAAGTGATACTTGTCATATCAGTTACTTGACTGAGAAAAGTTGGGAACAATTTTATAGGTCTATACACAAATCGAGTTCCAACCAACTTCTATTTTGAAAAGAAAAGATTATATTTTCTATGAAAACTATCAAAGATTATCGTTAGGATAGAATCTGATATGTTCATATAGAATACATCGAGTGGCTATCATTTCATAATCATTGTTATTAACAAAAATAGATGTGAAACACTACAAGACTAGCCTACATGGGACTTGAATAGACCATGATAGATGGAATTCCACAAGAGGTGGTATGGTGCACAACAAAGAAGTAGTCAGAGAAAAGAGAAACATCCAGAGTTCATGTAAAGATAATTAAAAGAGAAGTGTTATGGATGGTTTTGAAGAAACAGGGTGTGCTTATCCAATACATTGACTTGATCAAAGACATGTATGATAGCTCTATTGCAAGTGTCAAGACTCCTAGAGGAGAGACACCAACTTTTCCTATGACAGTTGGGGTACACCAAGGATCCACACTCATCCCATATCTATTCATTATTGTTATGGATGAGTTGACAAAGAATGTTCAGGATGATATTACTTGGTGTATGTTATTTGCTGATGATATTGTTTTGATTGACGAAACTAAAGATGGATCAAATGATAAAGTTGAACGTTGGAGAAAGGCATTTGAATCAAATGGATTGATGATTAGCAGGAGAAAAACTGAGTATATGCATTGCATTTTAGTCAATCTCGCAGTGTGAATGATGGAGCCAAGTTGGACAGAGTAGATATACCAAAATGTGATAAATTCTGTTACTTGGGTTCTATTATTCAAATAGACGGGGATGTCCAAAATGATGTTTGTCACCGGATCACTACATGATGGTTGAAATGGAGGAGTGCAACTGGAGTATTATGCGATCAAAAGATCCCTCTCAGGTTATAAAGTAAGTTTTATAGAACAACTATACGACCAACCATGCTCTATGGGAGTGAATGTTGGGCGGTGAAGAAACACGGTCTCAACAAGACGAACGTGGTTGAAATGCATATGATGAGATGGATGTGTGGGAAGACAAGAAAAGATCGCTTGAGAAATGACTATGTCAGGAATAAAGTGGGGGTGGCGAGCATTGAGGAAAAGTTGCGCGAGGGCCGACTCAGATGGTATGGACATGTGCAATGCAGACCTACTAGTGCTGTTACAACCCCAATTTTGGGTTCATTTGATGAGAAATGTAAACTCTCATATGGGACAAATAATGATGTAATCTCGTTTACAATAGCCTTGATGATTGTATTGTGGGCTTTATTGGCTATTGGGCCCAATAACAAGGAAATTCAATTAACTAAGAAATCGAGAAAAGAAAGATGTGGAAACCTCTAGAAGGTAAAAAAACTTAGTCCAAAGGTGGATTTCATGCCACATGGGTTCCTTGGGTTCTAAGGAATCCAAAGTTGCATAAAGAGTGCAATAAGAAAGAAAAGATCAATTAAATATTTCTTTGTTAAGAAAGAAATTGAAAATAATGGTGAAATGAGGAAAACAGGTGAAAAGAGGTATAATTGAGTTATCCTTGGTGGAATTTCGTATCCCAAGGATTTCTAATGATTAAAAGGAATACCAATGAGGAAAATAAAAGATAAATAAAGAGAAATCCTCAAAAAGGGATATTTTAATAAGAAATCAACATAATAATGAGAAATAATGCATTTAGATGCATCTAGAAGGATAATAAGTATACTTATGAAGGAATTTTGAAATTATAGAGTTTCTTGGCATACAAGGAGTCCCAATGAAGAGAGAGGAAAGAGAAAATACCTATAAAAGAAAATAAGAAAATAATGCGAGTACATTATTAATGGATTATGTGGTATTGTTAAAAAGGAAATAGTTTCCACTAAAGGAAAATAGAAATCCGTGGCCAATGAGTTAAAAAGAGCAAGTATAAAGAAAATGAAGAGGAAATTTCAAATTCCTAATATCCATATAATAGGGGATATCCAAAGGATAATGAAGAGAGAGAAAGGTTGCTTTTTCATGAAGGAATATAACTTCCTAATAGGAAAGGGACTTGGCAACTCGAGAATAGCCATCTTAAGACTTTGTTATACCCTCTATAAAATAAGAGAGAGCTCTGGGCCGAGTCCAGGAGGGAGATATCCCACGTATACCCCTTTCTTCCTCTTCTTCTTCTTGCTCTTGGCATACAAACCCTAACTAAGGGGTACGACGTGAACCTGAAGCAGGAGGCGGCAAGATGGAGTTGCAAAGAGGAGCCTGATGCTCCGTCGAGGACATGCCCCGACCCACGCGCAGCTGTAGCTACTTGGCTGCAACGGTGGTCACTCTTGGAGGGTTGAGTGTGCTTGCATAAGCTAGCCAAATCGCGTTCTGAGCAGTGCCCTAGGTGCAGCGGAGGGCATAGAGGCTTGGGCGGCCATCGGCGGCGGTCCAGGAGCCCTAGAGGAAGGAGGGCGCACCCGCGGAGCACTGCAGATCGCGACACTTCTGTTGCTGAACCAAGGAAGAAGATGACACGGTCATTGGACCATTTTGTCCTCCACGGGCTGAAGGGTCGGCCGACTTAACCAAGGGCAAAAGTGACAAATCGAAATGTTTTCCAAACAACGTTGCATGTATAGAGGCGATGTGGCACGCGCTGATTGGCCAGAGTAAGTAAGTTTTGTAGAATTCATATCTCCTCAACCGTAACTCGGATAGATGCACATTATACATTAATGTGCTCATAAAAACGAGAGGAATCCAATAAAAATATTTTTAGGAGCTAATTCTTCTTGCAATTTGAAAAGTAATGAAAGTTATTAACTTTAGATGTAATAATGATTAAGAAACCCTATTTTGGTATGATTAATGTGATCAGTAGAGTTGAATAGATGACTAAAGTTGATATTAATCCATTAATCATAAAGGGATACATTAAGGTTGAAAAAGATGAATTTTGTACGTAATTTGATTAATTTAGGGTTTTGTATGCTTTAATGGTCCTTGAAACCCTAACGATGATAATGGTGACTTTTAATAGCTTTAATTGTTGAAAATCATGATTAAATTCGAAATAGGATAATTATAAGATATTTTGAGCATTAAAGTTCCAAATTGTGGTTAAATACCCTTAATGTGGAAACTAGGGTTTCCTAGTGGATAAAAGGTAGAATTAATGATAAATAACGTTCATATGAGTATTAGAGTATAATGAACTACGAATCGATTATAAATGAGCATAATGATCTTTTCATGGATTAAAAGGATAAAAATAGTAGCTTTAATGTAAACGAGGCTTAATGGACTTATTTAATGGTTAAATGTGCCTTTAATCTGAAACTGAGAATTAGATGTTGAAATAATTAGGGTTGGTAATTAATTGTGTTAAATTAGGGTTTGAAATAGTGAAAGATGAAGGAAAACCCTAAATGTAATGGAAACCCTAAAAGTGAACTAGAAACCCTAGGAAGCGAGCTAGATTTAATAGATCTTAATGACATGAGTAATAAAAGGAAATTGTATAATTGTTTCAGGATCTTATTGAATGCTTGCTTTCCTATTGGTTGATTGGATTATTTCGGCCTCACATCAACTTGATAGGTATGTGGTTATGCCTATGAATATCCCGAATTAGTTTCTCAAGGATTTTCGAGGTTTTATCGATGACTTGAATTAAACTGTTGGTTGCATTTAATTCATGCAAATTATAATGTGAATATGACTATCACGTAAGAGATGTGCCTACTAGCTCAGATCCTAGTCCCCTCTGTAGCCTAATGGATTGACCTAGTACATGGCTACCAATGGGGTAGGACCATCAAGTCATCATGAGTAAGGGATTGGGCTACCTTTGGGTAGGGCCATGCGACTCCATAACCCTAGGAATTGGCTACCTGTGTGGTAGGACCATGGGGGTAAGGATCTACCATATGAGAGAGGTAGTATCCATGTCCACTGTAGGGACGGTACAGAGATAGGGGATAGGCAAGGATTGAGTAGTATTGCTTAAAACGTAATCTTGGGTGTTAAATGATATTTGGTTGATTACATTGTTAACATAGTTGCACAATTATTGTTTCCCCCACATACCAGCTTCTTGATGACCGACGTTTTGTTTGTCAGCATTTTAGGTACAAATGAAAAGAGCAAACAGTAAAGTGGCATATGTTGAACTAAATGAGAAATAATGTACACAAGAGGATTAGTTAGATTAGTATCTTCATGGATAGAAGTTTACAAATCCCAGCTTTTAAAAAGGTAAGTAAAGTTTTTATTTTATACCAATTTTCAGTTTAGTAGTAGAAATTATTAATTATTATTGATTATTTGTCAAACCTTTGATCCGGGATTATTAGATAACGGCTCTGATCTCTTGGTCTCCCTTAAGTGGGGGTTACCGGGAGACGGGGTCATTACAATTGGTATCAGAGCATAGGTTCCTCACTTAATCTTTAATAATTATTAAATTTTACAAATTCGGTAGAACCCAAGGGAGCTATTAGAGGATTATTTGAAAGACAGAGGTGTCTAGAAAAGGATCACGACTGGGGGATGGTAATATTTTCCTCTGCACCTCTAGTTAGAATATGAGGACTCTCGAATCCGTGTGACTGCCTGGCCAAGGTCTTAGGGTATGATTCGAAATAAGATACCTTTAGGACTCTCTCATCTTGTTCATCCCTTCTCAACTCAAATTATGTTAAGGACCTTAAGGATTAGGGTTTCCTCTCTTCTCCTCACCCTCTTGAGATATGGGTAAGGTTGATAAGGATTGAGGAATCCTCCACCAAATTAATAAAAAGCATGTAAGTAAGATGTCATGGACTTAAGCTTAATAGAGTAAGCATAAAGGAATAGATACATGCTTAGGTCATATGACACGAGTTGTCATTGCCTCAGGAGAGACCCAAGGATAAGCCTCCTTGGCAGGAGGACGAGTAGAGGGAGTTAGTCTTGGAGGTAGAGACCTCCATTAAAAGTAGAGACCTAGCACATCCTTTGAGGATGATGTTAACCCTAACCCTAAGTGAAGGTTAGAGAGAGAGATGTCCTGATGAGTTAGATGTCATGGTAGATCAGGTGTTGGGATAGACATGCCTTTGGGATGCCAAAAGAGGGTAGATGGCCTAGTACCTTTGGCGACCCAACCCTGGAGAGGGTTGTGCATGTTTGAGCGAAGGATAGCACCTTCATGGGGGATGTTAGAGAAGAATCTATAGAAACCTTATGTGATGTTGCAAGAAGGATATAACTTGCACCCAGAGTACATCTGTAGTAGGACCAGTAGGTGGAAACCCTGGTCAAGGGAGTATGTTGGATAGCTTATGTGATAAGCATAAAGAGCTAAGGATAATCTTGAGCAAAACATGAGTTGAGTATAGGCTTCACCCATGAAGGGATATGCTTGTGATCTTGATCTAACTTCATGGAGAGAGGACCTCTAGTAGTAAGGATGGATGTGGAGTTAGAGCTAGTGAGTGAAAGAAGGAACCAAGAAAGAAGGTTGGAAACCTAAAACCCCAAAGATGTGAGGAACAGTGGGGAGTCAAGAATGATGTGACCTAGGTGGATTATAGTGGTTGCCTCATGCATGATCCCTGGAGGCTGATGATATCTTAAAGGAACCGAACCCTAGAGAGAGGATGTTGCTTCTGCCTGTGGTATATGTGTTTACCTTCTGAGATAGGAAGTAGAGTTCCTTAGACCTGAGAGGTTTAATAACAGGTTGTGAAGCCTTGTACCTTGTTGGTTGTCCTTGAGGAGGACTCAACTCTGAGGTACTGTGTATACAGAAGGATCATGGAAGTACATGACATACCTTGGTTATGCTTGATTCGTGGTTAAGAGATTGAGGATGCAGTTGGATACCCAAAGGTGAAGCTAGGGCTCCTAGGCCTAAGAGGGGAAGCAGTGTACCCCATCCTCATGATGAGATTTGAGTCTCTATGGTACTCCTCCTGTGTAAAGGTAAAAGAAACCCCTTAAGTTAAGGGTATGTTTGAAAAACCCCTCACAACTAAGTTGGTCTAATGTTGAGGAAGAGAACAAGTGTGACCTAGTAGGTACGCTTGTGCCTTAGTAGTTGCTGGTTTAAGCATGCTCATATGGATGTAAACCCTAAGGATGCTTGTGACCTTTGTTATCAAAGTGTGGTTTCCTCCCATCCTGGGAGAGGGACCCTTTGGTAGGGAGTTCACCAGTTTGGTTGGTTTTGAGGTAACCTAAGAAGGTTTCATAGGATCTTGAGAAGCTAAGTGAAGAGTACATGGCATGAGAATGAACCTATAGACCCATAGATAACCATCTCTATGTGCATGGGGATGTGTTACCATGGAGGTAACCGGTATGGGGCTTGACCAAGGTAGGCAGGTTGCCATGATCCCTATGAAAGGATGAAAGTCAGCCCATGAAGGCAGGAAGAGAGATGATGAATGCTTGGGTAAGGTTCTAAGCTAGACATGTACTATAATGGGATCCTAAGTCTATCCTAGGGTCAGGTGGGGATAAGACCGATGGAAGCAGGAGTTGCCTAATTCCCTAGTTGCACATGACCATAGGGTCGGGAGGTAACGGCTATCATTGTCTGAGGGCCATGGGTTAGGAGATTGATCACCTTCATGAACTCATGGGACCCAAAGGGCAGATGAGTAGGGCACTCTCTTGATGCATGAGGGAAGAGGGATGACCCCAAAAGTGGCGGCACCCTATAGACCTAGAGGAGATGACTAAGGGATGTGTGTAAACCTCAGTAGGTTCAAGACTAGTTTTCCATGGAAGTAACCTTGACATCGAGATGATTGTGATGTAGAGGCATAGGTGGCATGTCTCAACTTGGATTTAAAGGTGTACTGGCAAGGTGGGATGTACCATCTCTACTCTTGGAATAGGAAGAACTCTGTATTTGGACTGCAGCCAAATGCTTATTTCCTCTTGTTATGGGAGTGAGAGATAGGACAGTACGCATGCCATACACCAAGGATAAAAGATGATGTGAATTGGAACGTTGCTAAGAGATATGAGGTAGTCATCTTTTGAAGATGTTTTATCAGGAGATATGTGGAATTTGCAAGTTAACCAAGGTTGAGCTTGATCACAATGAGGATGAGCTCAGAGCTTCTTGATGAAGACCAACTTAGAGTTTGAGATGAGATGATAAGTATAATACATGGAGTTGTAGGTTACCTAACACCTAAGGATAAGAAGTAGTCATGAATGCTCTAGTTGAGATATAGTGGCTAGTTTAGCTGGAAGCTAGAAGAAGTTGAGGTTGTTAGGCTAACCTTAAGTCGAGAAAAAGAGATAAGTTTGGTTAACACCCAGATGTATCAATAACGGTTAATCATGTAAATGATTGATTGGTTAGCCTGTCTAGTACATGATATGATGAAGGATGGTTGTAGAACCTCAGATGTACTTCTTTGGAAAGGAAAGTGATGAAGCCCTGATAAGAGTGGTTTAGGGTTTTCGAGGTATCGATCTTGAGGAATCATGACATATCGGAGATCATGGTTTTAGGATCACTAAACACCGTGATACTACAAGTATAGTAAGGGATAGTAGCACTTCGGCTGCTTAATGTGAGTTGCATGTAGCGTGTGGCCATGCAAGCCAGGAGGTGAAGGATGAACACCAGTAACCCAGTACATGGATATAAAGTATAAAGAGTTCCCGAGAGGGAATGGAAATTCATCCACTATGGATGGTGGTAAGTCTTCCCTTGATCAAGAAGGTCAAGGTGCAATATGGGTTATGGTAGATCGCCTTACCTAGATGACAGGAGAAAGGAAGAGTTATGTCACGAGACAGATTTGGTTGAACTACTTAAGAGAGAAGATGGTTCAACCACACCATGATGTAAGTTCAAAAGTTCTTGGGTATGACCAAGGTTCACTTCCATGAGGTGGAAGTAGATACATGAAGAGCTTGATGATAGTATAGGTTATCACCCCTAACTAATGGTTAGTATAATCCAGACTAGAGGGTCTGATGAGAGTCAGTGTGCTTGTTCAGGGTGATACATAGAGACAGTTCTTAAGATGTGATGTTAAACCACCATAGCCTTTATCGGGATGCAAGAAATCTTATAGAGAGGTTGTGTCGGTCACCACTTCATTAAGACGATGTTGGTGAAGGAGGCCTCACGAAGGTCAGAAAAGAACCATAGTGTGTGTAGATGAAGTTTCTTTGATCATGCAATGGCCGAGAGAGAGAACAGTGGTGACATGAGTCACGAGATGATGCAAAGCAGACTGACATGTAGTTCACTATGGGAAAATATGTGATGTGAAAATCCGACCCCTCTAAGCTTCAGCTGAGAAAGCTGTCCCCGATATATGGGTCCATTTGAGATGGATTGGTGGAGATGGTTGTGTTTAGCCTTGCCCCTCAGGATAACATGATGTATAAGGTGTTACATGAGTCTAGTCTAGAGCACTATGTGAGGTACCCAAGCCAGGTGTTGAGCCCTGAACCTATTCAGTTTTTTTGGAGAGGCTGAAATGTCCTGAGTCACCTATGAGGGTACGATATACCAAGGTAAGAAAGAACTCATATGGAAGAATATGAGATGATGAAGGTTCTTGGGAAGCACCATGGAAAGGGTAAGGCCACATGGAAGCCATGATGGACATAAGAAAGGTTTATCCTGATTTGTTTGTTTGCTTGGTGGAATTTTGAGGACAAAATTCTTATAAGAGGGGAAGGATGTTACAACCCCAATTTTGGGTTCATCTGATGAGAAATGCAAACTCTCATATGGGACAAATAATGATGTAATCTCATTTACAATAGCCTTGATGATTGTATTGTGGGCTTTATTGGCTATTGGGCCCAATAATAAGGAAATTCAAATAACTAAGAAATCGAGAAAAGAAAGATGTGGAAACCTCTAGAAGGTAAAAAACTTAATCCAAAGGTGTATTTCATGCCACATGGGTTCCTTGGGTTCTAAGGAGTCCAAAGTTGCATAAAGAGTGCAATAAGAAAGAAAAGATCAATTAAACATTTTTGTGTTAAGAAAGAAATTGAAAATAATGGTGAAATGTGGAAAATAAGTGAAAAGAGGTATAATTGAGTTATCCTTGGTGGAATTTTGTATCCCAATGATTTCTAATGATTAAAAGGAATACCAATGAGGAAAATAAAAGATAAATAAAGAGAAATCCTCAAAAAGGGATATTTTAATAAGAAATCAACATAATAATGAGAAATAATGCATTTAGATGCATCTAGAAGGATAAGAAGTATCATTATGAAGGAATTTCGAAATCATAGAGTTTCTTGGGATCTAAGGAGTCCCAATGAAGAGAGAGGAAAGAGAAAATACCTATAAAAGAAAATAAGAAAATAATGCGAGTACATTATTAATGGATTATGTGGTATTGTTAAAAAGGAAATAGTTTCTACTAAAGGAAAATAGAAATCCGTGGCCAATGAGTTAAAAAGAGCAAGTATAAAGAAAATGAGAGGAAATTTCAAATTCCTAATATCCATATAATAGGGGATATCCAAAGGATAATGAAGAGAGAGAAAGGTTGCTTTTTCATGAAGGAATATAACTTCCTAATAGGAAAGGGACTTGGCAACTCGAGAATAGCCATCTTAAGACTTTGTTACACCCTCTATAAAAGGAGAGAGAGCTCTGGGCCGAGTCCAGGAGGGAGATATCCCACGTATACCCCTTTCTTCCTCTTCTTATTCTTTCTCTTGGCATACAAACCCTAACTAAGGGGTACGGTGTGAACCTGAAGTAGGAGATGGCAAGATGGAGTTGCAGAGAGGAGCATGATGCTCCACGGACCCAGGGAATAGCTCCTCCGTCGAGGACATGCCCCGACCCACGCGCAGCTGCAGCTACTTGGCTGCAACGGCGGCCGCGCCTGGAGGGTTGAGTGCACTTGCATAAGCCAGCCAAATCACGTTCTGAGTAGTGCCCTAGGTGTAGCGGAGGGCATAGAGGCTTGGGCGGCCATCGGTGGCAGTCCAGGAGCCCTAGAGGAAGGAGGGCGCACCCGCGGAGCACTGCAGATCGCGACACTTCTGTTATTGAACCAAGGAAGAAGATGACATGGTCATTGGACCGTTTTGTCCTCCACTAGCTAAAGGGTCGGCCCACTTAACCAAGGGCAAAAGCGACAAATCGAAATGTTTTCCAAACAATGTTGCATGTATAGAGGCGATGTGGCACGCGCTGATTGGCCAGAGTAAGTAAGTTTTGTTAAATTCGTATCTCCTCAACCGTAACTCGGATAGATGCGCATTATACATGAATGTTGCTCAGAAAAATGAGAGGAATCCAATAAAAATATTGTTAGGAGCTAATTCATCTTGCAATTCGAAAAGTAATGAAAGTTATTAACTTTAGATGTAATAATGATTAAGAAACCCTATTTTGGTATGATTAATGTGATCAGTAGAGTTTAATAGATGACTAAAGTTGATATTAATCTGTTAATCATAAAGGGATACATTAAGGTTGAAAAAGATGAATTTTGCACATAATTTGATTAATTTAGGGTTCTGTATGCTTTAATGGGCCTTGAAACCCTAATGATGATAATGGTGACTTTTAATAGCTTTAATTGTTGAAAATCATGATTAAAGTCGAAATAGGATAATTCTAAGCTATTTTGAGCATTAAAGTTCCTAATTGTGGTTAAATACCCTTAATGTGGAAACTAGGGTTTCCTAGTGGATAAAAGGTAGAATTAATGATAAATAATGTTCATATGAGTATTAGAGCATAATGAACTATGAATCGATGATAAATTAGCATAATGATCTTTTCATGGATTAAAAGGATAAAAATAGTAGTTTTAATATAAAAGAGGCTTAATGGACTTATTTAATGGTTAAATGTGCCTTTAATACGAAACTGAGAATTAGATGTTGAAATAATTAGGGTTGGTAATTAATTGCGTTAAATTAGGGTTTGAAATAGTGAAAGATGAAGGAAAACCCTAAATGCAATGGAAACCCTAAAAGTGAACTAGAAACCATAGGAAGCGAGCTAGATTTAATAGACCTTAATGACATGAGTAATAAAAGGAAATTGTATAATTGTTTCAGGATCTTATTGAATGTTTGCTTGCCTATTGGTTGATTAGATTATTTCTGCCTCACATCAACTTGACAGGTATGTGGTTACGCCTATGAATATCCTGAATTAGTTTCTTGAGGATTTTTGAGGTTTTATCGATGACTTAAATTAAATTGTTGGTTGCATTTAATTCATGCAAATTATAATGTGAATATGACTATCACATAAGAGATGTGCCTACTAGCTCAGATCCTAGTCCCCCTTGTAGCCTAATGGATTCACCTAGTACACAGCTACCAGTGTTGTAGGCCCATCAGGTCATTAAATGACTTAGTAAATGGCTACCAAGGGGGTAGGACCATCAAGTCATCATGAATCAGGGATTGGGCTACCTTTGGGTAGGGCCATGCGACTCCATAACCCTAGGAATTGGCTACCTATGTGGTAGGACCATGGGGGTAAAGATCTACCATATGAGAGAGGTAGTATCCATGTCCACTACAGGGATGGTACAGAGATAGGGGATAGGCAAGGATTGAGTAGTATTGATTAAAACGTAATCTTGGATGTTAAATGATATTTGGTTGATTACATTGTTAACATAGTTGCACAATTATTGTTTCCCCCACATACGAGCTTCTTGTTGACCAACAATTTGTTTGTCAGCATTTTAGGTACAAATGAAAAGAGCAAACAGTAAAGTGGCATATGTGGAACTAAATGAGAAATAACGTACACAGGAGGATTAGTTAGATTAGTATCTTCATGGATAGAAGTTTAGAAATCCCAGCTTTTAAAAAGGTAAGTAAAGTTTTTATTTTGTACCAATTTTCAGTTTAGTAGTAGAATTTCTTAATTATTATTGATTATTTGTCAAACCTTTGATTCGGGATTATTAGATAATGGATCTGATCTCTTAGTCTCCCTTAAGTGGGGGTTATCAGGAGATGGGGTTGTTACAAGTGCGCCTATACGAAGCAATTCTATTGATCCAAACACTATAAATAGAAGAAGAGGAAGGCCTAAATTAACATGGGATGAGCTTTTAAAGAGAGATTTTGAATCTCTACATCTCAATCAGAATATGGCCCATGATAGAGCCGAATGGAAATGAAGGATCCATGTAGCTGACCCCAACATAGTTGGGATTGAGGCTTAGATGATGATGATGATGATGATGATGATGATGATGATGATGATGATGATGATGATGATGATGATGACATGATCATGTTTCCACATGAAACATACAGGTACCATGTTACAAATTAACATGAGTATATATATATATAAATATATATATATGAAGACTTAGAATTCAATATTACACTTTTAATAAATTATTGTTAAGTGTATAATTATGTGAGATCCATTTTCATATCCCCATATTGGTAATGCCATCGCACCTATCAATCACGGACATCTCTGTTTCATGAACAACATCACTAATTTTGTATGATGCATTACCCATTAAACTTGAAAATGGTAAGATCCTAGGAAAGTGATCGAATTTAATGAATGCTTTTATAGGATGTCAAATTATCCACTTTCATGAATTTTTCTTCCATAACATTATCTTCTAATATAGAATATAAGATCACATGAGTCTTTCTTATAAGAAATTTTTATTTTTAAAGATAGCATCCTTTTGGTATCTGTTTCAAAGAGTTATCAGAGAAAATAATCCATTTTTGTGATCATACGTAATTAACCACAACAATACAAGAATCCTTTAATTTTGCTAAAAATAGAGAGCATGAGAGATGCAATAGGATTTTTTAACTAAGAGTACCAAACTAGAGGTCCTCTTATGGGTGTGTGTTTAATCTGTGTGCACCTCTTCCCTTATTTGTATGTTTTGTAAGAGTGGTAGATAGATGTAGCCCCTAAACATAGTCCCACCTATTAATTTGTTACAGATTTCACTCTCAATTTCATTCTTTAAAACGCCCCAGGTCCTCCCCTTGTGACTCGAACTAGTACCCACCCCCTAAATCGAGTTGGTTGTAGCATCCTTGTAAGGCCCCTGGCCTATCTTAGTGCTTAAGTGTGCTTGCTTTTCTTAATAAGATGCTTAGGACCTTAATATAATCCTTTTAGATGCTTTTGTAACATGTGACAATCTTATGTTTTCAGTTTGGTCCTGTTTGGTTGATGTTTGAGCTATGTAAGCTTATGTTGGACCAAGTTGCAATTTACCCATGAAAGAGGGTTATCTTGCAATTTGTCACATGTAGAGTGTGCCCTTAGTGCATTAGAATCATGATAGAGAGAATGATTCTACGGGGTGCCTTGTTGGACCTTGGTTGATGAGGTAGCATCATGCGGTGATGTTAGGGTTTCTAGGGTTTTGGCCTTGGAAGTGTGTAGAGACCTCGAGAACATGAAGGGTGTTTTGTGACCACACAACCACTCTTAGATGAGTTTTGTGATCATAACACTTGTCCTGGGTAAGGTTTGTTTCAACCTTGGTGACCTAGAGGTGGTTTGATTGACACAGTTTGTCTTCTAGTGATGTGTCTCGACCATGTTTTGTTTGGGTGATCTCTTGTAGCAGTCTCTACATGGTTCCTTGATATGTTTTGACCGCAACAAGGGTGATGGTGACCCATGAGGTTGATACCCCACCTAGGTTGTATCACCATATGTTGCATGCATGTGTTTAGTGGTTGCATGGTTGTTTCCTTGGTGGATAACTATCCTTTTGGTGCTCTCTTATATGGACACCTCATAAGCCTCTTACTTCTCTCCTACCTTGAGTATATAACCTCTCTCTTCTTTATGCAATTATCCTTTTTAGACCTCTTTCTTCTCCACTCCTTTGTCTTCGTCCTTGGAGATTTAAGGAGCAAAAGAGGGCTGATCTTGGAGCTTTGGTGGTCGATCAACCTTGCATGTGGTGCTTTTGAGCTTGATCATCTCCTTTGTGGTGATCTTTTTCCTTAGTAAGTAGTTTTGAACCCTTGATCACATTTTCTTTTGGTTCTCTACCCTGTCTTCTTCTCCTTTCTTGGTTGTGAGACTATGGTGTAACTATGGTGGCCTTCTCTTGAGGATCTTCTACTCACTAAGGTCAGAAACCATGATACAACCATGGTGGTACCTATGAGAAAAGAAGCTTTCCTCTTTCTCCTTTCTTCTTCTTTGGTTCAACCTAGAGTTTTTCACCTCTTTCTTGATCTCTTATTTGACCATGGTGTTCTTATCTTTTGAGGTGATATTTTATCCTTGGAGTTGCTCTTGGTTGAAGCTTTCTTCTCTCTTGGAGATCGTGATACTTGAAGCTTGGTCTTTCCATAAGGCAGTTTATATAACTCTCTACCTTCTTCTATTATTGCACCTTATTTTTTATAGCATGCTACTATTTATCTCTAGAACATGATATAAAGATGGTGGATAATGTTATCATGATCTAGGGTTTGTGACCTTGTAGTATTCTCATGTAGTTTGTTCTCTTTCTTAAACCCTAATTTCATGTACTCGATTGTTAAGTGGTGGTTGAGGTGATTTTCATACATGCACCATGATCCTTGATTTTATCATCATACTATGGTTCGGTCCTTATGTTTTCCTTGAGGTTTTGGGATCAATTTTCTTGAGGTTGAAGCTTGGTCTTCTCTCTCCTAGTTTGGTTTCTTGGTTGATCATGTTGAAGATCGGTTTTAGAGTCTTGGTGATCATCTTGCATGGAGTTTTTACCTTCTTCATAGTGCCTAGTATCCTTGATGTTACCACCTATTTTGATATTGGTTTATCTCTATTTTGAGGATGGTTAGGTGTTGTTGTGATAGCTTGACCTTGTTGTTTGCTACACCCTTGATTTAGTTTCATTCGACATACTTTGACCTTGGGTGATGGTCATTGTGCTTGGATATGGTTTTGGTCGAGACACATATCCAACAGGTCATTACACTTGTGCTATGTTGGTTGCACGTCTATTTAGGCTGAGTTGGTTGCTACCCTTGCTTTAGTTTCGGTCATAACCCTAACCCTAACGGGCTGATGGTCGTGATACCTATAGGGTCGCTACATATGCTTTTAGTTGGTGTTGTGTTTTGGTCGAGACATCTATTTTGATGGTTGGTCGAGAACCATGTATGATGATAGGTCGAGACACATACTTAGCTAGGTGGGTCACAACACATGGTCACAAGTAGACCATGGTCACTACACCATGATTGGTCGCTACATCGGAAAGTATAAGCAATTGATGTTTAATACATTGTGTTATTTGGATGATCACTTGAGTAACCCTAATCAAGTTTATCAACCCTAATGTGTTCCAAATGTATGGGAGATGAGGTATCTAGGATTTGGTGATAAGTGATGAAATGGAACCCTGATCAGCTATGTGTGTGAAACTCTAACCCTAATTCTAGGGTAGGTTATACTTTATGTGCTTGCTTGGATGAATAGCATATGGTTATGTTTTTCTCTCTCCCACTTGTGCAATCCTAACCCTACAGGTGGAATAAATGTCATAGCTATGTGAATGCTATGGTGATATTTATGAAACATGGGGTGTTGATTATGTGCATTGTGAGGCACACTGTGATATTGAATGAACAGAAGATTGGGTCTACTGACCTGACAAGTGCTTTATACCTAGTTTGAGATGAAATACTCTAGAGATGTGAATGAGGGATTGATATCCCATAGTGATCTGATATTGGTGAAGACCTTTTGAATGGCAGTGATACAAGTATCAAGTGATAATGTGACAAGTTTGCACCTAAATGTTTTATATCTTCTGGAGTTGTAGTATTCCCTTATCCTTGTGGAATTTGTTTAGGGTTTATACATTGTAACTTGATTGATGCTAAAAGATACTCAATTGGACTAACTAATCAAGTGAAACCCTAGTCATGTATCTGCCATGTGCCATAGATCCATAGTCAACGTCAGTACTTTGCTAGATGGTGAAACAGGTATTCCCAAGGGAAACCTAGAGTGCATATTGTTGAGTATGCAAGGTGCAAGTGACTATTTGTCCTTGACATCTTGATCCCAAGTGTTTTGAGAATGATTACGGTCGGGTCTCGGTGATGATATGTGATATGAGGTGATAAAGGACAACCATGGTTGTACCTTATTGATTGGGTTATATACCCTGGTTTCTAGCATTGTGACATGTACAGGAGTAAGGATATGTGTTTTACAGGACCATAGCCTTGACTATGAGTTGTTGTCTATAGCTTTAACTATAAACTGCTATCTTTTGTAGTTTGACTATATGTCACTGCAATGCAGACTCGTACTGACCGAGTAGTGCAGGAGAAGACCATGGGTTCTGCCTCTTCCATTGATCATGTATGGCACCGATTTTGACTTCACAGTGGTCAGTTGGATTTAGGTGGTACGACTCAAATCCTTAGGTCATAATAAAAGACATAATACAATCATGTAGTATATTACTTAGGGTCATATACAATTCACATTAGATGATCCCTTTTCCTTATCTTTGTACTGATTTCTTGAATTATAATGCGGTAAGAGAAATCAACTGGTATACATGTTCTTCATATTCCTTCTTGAAATTTAAATTGCTCTATTGCTCAGTGGTAATTGCCTAAATTGCTTAGTATTTATTATCAGTTCAATAATATCATTGATTTGAAGTTACTATAGACTTGGGCGGAGAGTTATATCTCTCAGTGGGACATTTGGTCTCACCCCGTGGGTTTCCACATCTTTTAGGTGGTCGTGCACGATGCGGTAGAGATCATGTTGTTGAGGCTGAGCAGCAAGAGGAGTAGTAAATGTTGAAAAGTTGGATATGCTGCTAGTGTTTTGTAGTATAATCCTATGTGTCATCCTTGTACTCTCAGGTCCTTGGGGGAGTTTTGTAGATGTTGTATATCTAGACAACATTTTGGCTATATTCCTTATTACACATATATGGCATGTATATATAACAGGTTATCATATGTACAGGTTATGCCTAGTGAGCCAGTGAATAGTATCTTGTAATAATCTTTTTATGTGATGTATGATAGGTGGCTTTTGTGGACTCATATGTAATATGCTTTCACTTGAGGTGGATATGTGATATCAATTTTAATTTACCCTATTTTGTGTTAATTTGGTTTGTTAGTTATAATTCTACACTTTGTTTTGAGTAATCTCGTTTTGTGGCACGTCGGGGCGTCACAATCTTGTTGTTGTCCACCCTCACCGTTCCCCTACAGTTATGACAGAACGAGGGTCATCAGAGAAACTGAGGCTACTAGAGCACAGATGATTGCTTTCTTGGAGTGTCTTCCCCCAATTGGGACTGGGGCATCCTCCTCCTCCTCCACTTCTGATGGAAACACCCATCTTGATGCCTCATCATCATCGACTTTGATGTCCTCCTCTACTCCCTACGACTTCACCCCTATCCTCCACTATGTCATGGACCCATCTCCTTATGACTTCAACTTT
This sequence comes from Alisma plantago-aquatica, assembly GCA_963693085.1. NCBI lineage: Eukaryota > Viridiplantae > Streptophyta > Magnoliopsida > Alismatales > Alismataceae > Alisma > Alisma plantago-aquatica. The sequence goes on from OY856409.1 coordinate 920,901,471, forward strand.
GGCCGCATTGACCACTCCCTCCCCTTCGTCGCTCTTCACCCAACCTCGGCCTTCAATGTCTCACGTTCCATCCACATCGCACGAAGATCCCCTACCCTACCCCTGGATCTATAGGGAAATGGTCATTGTGTTGCTGGCCAAGTCCTAGATGGTTCTTTGAGCATCATTCTCGACATGTGTGGTCTTAACTCAATCAATATACACCCATTTGGCTCAGACGCCTAGGTAGGCATTAGTGCGCTGTGGGGGACCATCCTTGACCTCTGTTTGTTGCATGGTGCCAAAGGGGGTGGGAGGCCAGTGGCACCGCGGTCTTGGACGGACTACCTAGGTCTGACCATGGGCGGGACACTGTCCACCGATGGTGTGAGTGGAAGGCATTCTGATATGGCCCAAAGATGTTGAACGTGAAGAAGCTTGAGGTCATTACTAGGAGAGGCGATGTGGTGGTCTTCTCAGAGAAACATGGATTGAATGTTGAGAGAATGATGATTTCATGCCTTGAGTTCAATCTAGATATCAAAGACAAATGAACAATAAAATCAATATAACGCTAATCATGGATTGTAGTTTGAAGTTATTCTCCAACTTTTCAATTACTTGGGTAGAAATGATGTTGCTAGATAACGCTCATTGCTTGTGATGTCATAAGTTAGTTATTGACACTCACTGCCAATGTAACTTGGGACCTATAGGGTCACACACATAGGATAAACTTGGAAGAGGAGTTTTCTCATGAATATTGTTTGACTTGATCACTAAACTATTTCAGTATTCAATTTAAACAATATTAGTTGTGCATTTTTTGAACTAGAATTTAAACCACCCAATTCAAAAATGAACTGATTGGTTCAAATATGTGAAATGACTAGTTCAGATTTTGAATCACTTGGTTCAATGACCAATGAGATTGAATCAATGGTTGATGTTAGCGTCATACTATGTATTAATCATAACATTAAAGCCAATATGTTTGTGAATAGGACAAAATGTGAACTGACCAATTCAAGTGTTAGATTGACTGTTACACATGTGAAATGACCAGTTCAATTCTGAATATATCAGTTTATGGCTCGCAACTTTTAGAAAATTCATACAATTTCATTCCCTCAACTCCCAGTTAATCTGGAAACCCTAGCACTGACCCGCCTGTAAATAGAGGGACAATCAAGGCATTAAGGAGACACAATTTTAAGTTATGTCAATTATTTCCCTCTCACATTTGTGATAATGTGAGAGCCTGAGCTAGTCTTACCCGTAAAAGGGAGAGACAGTAAGGGAGAGTAGTCAACTCTTGCACATTGACATCAAAGGGACAACTCCTTCCTATCACTTTTAAAAGAATGATAGGAGTTCCCAGTAGTTCAAGTGGATTACGTAGAGGTGTGTAGGCTGTTTCCACCTATAGTAGGAGATCATCGACCACCATCTGTAGTGCTACACCAGGAGATTCCCACCGACAACTATCTGGTGTTTCTTGTGAAAGAAGCACGCCGTTGTAAGGATAATCATTGGACTTCCTCCAAGACCAGATATGTATCTTGCAAACCTTCATTCCCAATCCGTAGTTGTTGACACGATCCACTGATTGAGGGGAATATGGCAAAACATATTTTGTTTCCATTATCATCTCTGTCGCCATATTTTCCAACAATTTTCTCCCCATTTTGATGTCAAAATATTATACATACAATTCAAACCATAGAGAAAGTAAAGATAACAATAAAGTGGAAAATCTAGCATGATTAAGAGTGATTATTGGGTGAAATTGATTTATAAATGCAACCAAAAATGATCCAAAAGAAGATATAAAATGTATACATCAAAAGACATATTCCATAGAGGACTATTCTTCACAAATATTCTTTTATCCACACTTCCGACAACATACTCTCTTCCAAAGAGAGTTTGGGACCCCAAATTTGTTGGGAATAGGAAAAGGATCCTGCCCATGTCTAATTAGATTTGGACTAGAGTAGGAGATGACTTGTGCTACCCATCCTAATACAAGTCAAATCTAAAAGGGAAGGAAGATGGCTCCCTATGTGCAACATGGAGTTGAAGCAGGACTCAGACAAGGATTCCTACTTGCAACCACATGCATGGAGGCCTATAAATAGAGACCCTGGGGGAGGCCATTAAGATCATCCCATCGGTTGTGGTGTGATCCCTTCAATTTCTTGTTGGTGCCTTCTGTGGTAGAGGGCGCCAGAGAATAAGAACAACTGGAGGAGCTCTCTTGGTAAATAAGAGAGGGTCAACGACTTTGCCTTAAAGCGAAGTAGCAGTTGACATTTGGTGACACATTGGGTGCACTGACAGAGCAGCTCTCTTGGTTGATAAGAGAGGGCCAATGACTTTGCCTTGAAGCAAAGTAACGGTTGGCGGTTACAGACGCAGTGTTGCCATAGCGGCAACAATCTGGCCCAATCAACGGTCATAATGGCATCAAGTAGTCCCCAGCAACGACAACGGCCTCGTGAGGAGATCAAGTAAAGGGGAGGTTTTGTGCACACTGAGTGTGATTCTCTTCTTCCTCATCTTTGTTCTCGTGTGGGGAGGGCTACCTGGATTTAGGGGTAACTAAATCCAAGCAATGTGAGTTGTAATCTTAATTACATAGTGCTTGTTGGCCGATATTGCTCTGTGGTTTATATCTCCTTGTCTTGGGGAGAGTTTTTCATGTTAAATTTGGTGTTTCTTCTTTGGATTTATACGCTTGTCGGTAACGCTTCCGCAATAAGTTTTTGTCACATACGAGACTGTATCGGTGCAACATCTCCATCAAAATCATCACAAAAATAAGTTTAGTATACAAAGAAAGAAAAGAGACAATGATGCACATATTCACAGAGCTCCCAATTTTTCATCTCCCACCATGTCCATGCTTTTTCATCTTACTTTCTATCTTTGTTTTCTTATTTACTTATGTATATGCTTAGCTCAATCCTTAAGTGAGGGCCCTAATGACTATTTAACAGTGATTTATACTTTTCTTATATCTATATTTAGTTATCAATAAGTAATTATTGTTTCATCTGCTAGTTATACCATGCTTAATGTGTTCCACGTGTAGACTAATGTCATACATGTTGAATCTTACTTGTTTGGTTAGTTTTTATTTAGCATGAGATATTTACATTCGATGATGTATTATTTAGGAACGCCTAAGTATAACTTATATCTTACAAACTAGGTGTGCTTAATTTTTTTTCTTCATGTAAGGTTTTAACTATTTAATGAGTTAACTTGACTTGTGGGGTAATTAAATCCCTTAACTAATTATATGATTCACATGAGTAGGGGACTATTTTAGAAAGGATTTTCTTAAACTCATCTTGAACTCGGTTGCTACCTTTCTTTTCATTGTGCTTATTGATTGGGCCACTTCCATGTAGTGTATTCTCTTGTTCACTTTAATTATTTGGAAAAAGAATCTGATACGTTTGCCTTTTTACTAACAACAAAGTTGGGTTTTTTTACACATAGGTTTAGACTCAGTTGTGGAAACTAGAGACATGAATATATATACCTTATTTTCTTTTAGGATCAAACATGACTCATCGATCACCACCACTGCATCACACACATACATTCGTGGTTCTATTTTTAATTGTGTGTCTAGAGTTATTATTAACCATATTTCTTGCTTATGTCTCTTATTCGTAGAGTAACCAAAAAATGCCACTGCATCAGACACATATATTCGTGGTTCTATTTTTAATTGTGTGTCTAGAGTTGTTATTAACCATAGTTCTTGCTTATGTCTCTTATTCGTAGAGTAACCACAAAATGCTACTAGATGCCACATACAAGTAACTTCTAATGATGCATAGACTAGTAGCCAGTACTATGTTGTACGCTATGTTGGGTGGGTCATGTTACCAAATAAGATGATAGTGTAGTATGTTCGGGTTTTGCAACCAATTAATAATTTCATTTTTTTCAAGATATCAATTTCCGTAGTGAATATTAGGCACAAATGAGGATCAGTGTTGCAACAATTAATGAAATGATCATAAGCCCTAGTGGTGGGGTGGGACACATTATCGTGATGATAACAAATCACCTATAGACCTATCAAACGGGTGGGTGGGGTTGAGTTTGGTTTGGGCATCGCGGGGGTGAGTCTCGTGAGTGGGGGTCAGAAAAGACCCACTTCTAAATAGGTCATAAAAAAGTCCACCCAAGCCCAATCCGGTGGGCCACCATTCGAACCGCATATAGCCATATAATTTGTAGTAAACTCAAAGTTCTTGTTAAAATATAATAATATATGTTTCTATATTATTTTCTTCATGTGTCTCTCCTTTTGTTTGTAACACAAACTACACCATTTAGTTTATTACATTCACTAGTACAGAAACAGCGTTCAATGACGCTTTTCTAGGCGTCGGTTATTTAGATAAACTGACACCTATGACATTTAGCGTCGGTGCTGTAGGTCATCCGACGTCTGTAGTCAAGACATGGGTACCACTTTGTCTTCAACGTCGGCTGGATAACAAACAACCGACGCCTAAAATCGCTCGCGGAATCCAATTTTTGAGCGAAAACAATTTGGCACATACAGCGTCGGCGTTTTACCAAAACACCGACACCGATATGAGATGAAAATTTGCGCGAAAAGTTCCAGCTTAGGTGTCGGTTATCCTTTGATAACCGACGCCGATAATGGTTCCCGCCAAATTATTTAGGGTAAAATTTGACTAATTGGGTGTCGGTTGTTTAAGTAGAACTGATGCCGAAGACGTTAGGTGGCAGTTTGATGTTAGAACTGACGCCTAATACCCACTTAATAAACCCTCGAATGACGGCCACTATTTGGGTACCCTTTCTTCTGTTTCATCATGAAGCAACAGTTCTGCCCCTCTGCTCTTGCTGCGTCGCCCCGCCCCTCTGCTCTTGTTGTGTCGCCACCCGCCCGCCCGATGCTGCTTGCCGTCGACGCCCACCTGCTGCTGTCTCGCCGCCGACGCCCACCGCCTCTGCTTGCTGCTCTGCGTCGCCTCTGCCGTCCTCTTTGCCGCCGGCCGCCGTATTCTTCTTTCCTGCCGCCCGTCGTCCTTCCTTGTCGTCGCCGCTGTCCTCGTTGGCGTCGCCGCTGCCTGCTCCGTGCTCGCCGCCGTCCTCCCTACCGTGTCGCCTTCCTGCCTGCTGCCCGTCGTAGCCTCCAGGTAGTAGTCGTAGCCTCTGTTCTTCCTTCTCCCTAGCTCTTTACCAACGGTAAACACGGCTGTGGGTGTTGGCCTACCACGGCCGTGTTTGTTGTTGGTAAGGATATGAACAAATCTATATGTAATGCTTTATGTAAATTCTAGGATACGAACAAATCTTTTTGTTTGCATATATTTGTGCTTCTAATCCTAATGCTTGACCTAATTCAGTAAATTTTGATGCATGTTGAAATAAGATTTAAACTTGTCCATTCTAGCATCCTAATTTGATTTGATTAAACCCTAACATTGATGAAACTCTAACATTAATTGTGATGAAACCCTAACATGTACATATCAATTATTGTGTTTGTTGGCCTAGAAAACCCATCCAAGATTTACTCTTTAGGAGTAAATCTTGGATAGTCCCCGATTTGGGACTGTTCTTGAACACCTAATCTCACTTAGGATGTAAGTGTATAATGTATATTGGGTTTTCGAGAAATTTCCGCAGCATTTCCCCGTTTGTTTTCTAAGTACATATGTACTTAGAGAACAGTGGGGAAATGTCGCCGAAATTTTCTCGAAAACCCAATACACATTATACACTTACTAGTGAGATTAGATGTTCAAGGATGGGATAGGTGGTACACATTTATTATATATAAGAATGACATCACATGTGTTTGTTGGCCTAGAAAGTGAACAATCATTGTTCTTTATATTACTTGTACATTGGTATAAATTAGAATGAACAATCACTAAATTATATACTGTTTGTATGGAGTCCGGCTTCATTGTAGATATATATTATTGTGTTTGTTGGCCTAGAAACCCGTCCAAGATTGACTCATTAGGAGTAAATCTTGGATAGTCCTCAGTTTGGGACTGTTCTTGAACACCTAATCTCACTTAGGATGTAAGTGTATAATGTGTATTGGGTTTTCGAGAAAATTTTGGTAGCATTTCCTCGTTTGTTCTCTAAGTACATATGTACTTAGAGAACAGCGGGGAAATGCTGCCGAAATTTTCTTGAAAACCCAATACACATTATACACTTACTAGTGAGATTAGGTGTTCAAGGATGGGATAGGTGGTACACATTTATTATATATAAGAATGACATCACATTATACACTTAGGATGTAAGTGTATACCCTAATCTTTTCCTAATATATACTTGTTTCCTAATATATACTTGTTTTCTCTTTGATCATAGAATGGATAGATCATGGATGTCCATTCGTAATCGTTGCACCCCAGAGTTTATATCTGGTCTTGATCAATTTATTAGATTTGCCGAGGAACATAGGAAAAAACCTACAGATAGGTTCTACTGTCCATGTAGGCATTGCGGTAACAACTTGAAAGTCAACACTGGTGAGGAAATCAAAAGTCATGTCATGTGCAATGGGATTGTACAAGGCTATACAGAATGGCACTGGCATGGAGAGATTTCAAAATCAAAACCAGTAGATGTCGATAGCAGTGCTTGGGTGGAAGAAGAAATTGCCTCCGATGACGTAAATGTGAACGAACTAGTTCCAGCAGACATCGTTGATGCGATGCTGGATAGTTGTAGGGTAGAGCACACCGATCCACCTCCTATCTTTAGAAACATTGTGCATGATGCTGAGATACCGTTATACACAGGCTGTGTTAAGTTTACGAAGCTTAGCGCTGTGTTGAGATTGTATAAGTTGAAAGCTAACAATAGATGGAGCGACAAAAGCTTCACTTCATTGTTGACTTTGTTGAAAGAAATGCTTCCTGAAGGAAACGAGCTTCCAGTCTCAACATACCAGGTAAAGAAAATGTTGTGCCCAATGGGAATGGAGGCCAAGAAGATACACGCATGCCCGAATGATTGTGTATTATTTCAAAAGGACTATGTAGATTTGAAAGATTGTCCAAAATGTGGTGCGTCACGGTATAAACTGATGACTTCGGGGGAGTCCGCAACTGGTTCTCCTGCCAAGGTGTTGTGGTATCTACCTATAATATCACGGTTTCAACGCTTGTTTGCAAATCCGAAAGATGCGAAGAATTTGAGGTGGCATGCAGATGTTAAGAAAAATAATGATGGGATCCTACGACATGCGTCTGATTCCCCACAGTGGAAGAAGATTGATCTATTGTACCCCAAATTTGGTGAAGAAGATAGGAATCTAAGACTTGGGCTTTGTACAGATGGGATGAATCTGTACGGGACATTGAGCAGCCAACATAGCACTTGGCCAGTCATGCTTGTTATATACAATCTTCCTCCCTGGATGTGTATGAAAAATAAGTACGTTATGTCGTCGTTGTTGATATCGGGCCCTAAACAACCCGGAAATGATATCGATGTTTATCTTGAACCTTTGATTGATGACTTAAAGAAACTTTGGGCTGAAGGTGTGATGACATATGATGCTTCAGCAAGAGAGACATTTCGTTTGCACACTATGTTGTTTTGCACTATTAATGACTTTCCAGCATATGGGAATTTGTCTGGATATAGTGTCAAAGGAGCTAAAGTGTGTCCTATATGTGAAGAAAACACTGATTCAATAAGACTAAAACATGGCGGCAAGACTGTATATCTTGGTCATCGAAGGTTTCTTTCAAAATTCCATATGTATCGTAGGAAGCGCAAAGCATTCAATGGATAGAATGATGAACGGAGTGCACCTAAACCTATACCAGGGGATGTTGTTTATGAAAGAGTAAAAGACATTGTCAATGAATTTGGTAAGAAATCACAATGTAGTATGGCCACACGGAGTGACAATTCTTCATTCAAGAAGAAGTCAATATTTTGGGATCTTCCTTATTGGAGTTCTTTGACAGTCAGACATTGTATCGATGTAATGCACGTTGAGAAAAATGTCTGTGATAGCATCATTGGTACTCTGTTAAATATACCAGGTAAGACTAAAGATGGGATAAAATCCAGACTGGACCTACGTGAAATGGGAATAAGGTCAGAATTAACAGAATTACGTGAAATGGGTAATAAAAGAACATACTTACCTCCCGCTTGTTACACGTTGTCTAGAAAGGAGAAGAAAACTTTTTTTGAATGCTTGGTAAATGTTAAGGTGCCACATGGTTACTCATCCAACATCCGTAGATTGGTATTAATGAAAGATCTGAAGTTGATAGGTCTTAAATCTCATGATTGTCACACTCTAATGCAACAAATATTGCCCATGGCAATTCGATCTACATGGCCGAAGCATGTAAGGTTTGCAATTACTAGACTTTGTTTCTTTTTCAACAGTCTATGCAGCAAAGTTATTGACCCTGATACTCTCGATAATTTGCAAAGAGAAGTGGTTGTTACCCTATGTCAGCTTGAGATGTATTTCCCTCCTTCGTTCTTTGATATCATGGTACATCGTGTTGTCCACTTGACTAGGGAAGTGAAAATGTTGGGACCAGTTTTCTTGCATTGGATGTATCCCTTTGAACGATACATGAGCGTTTTTAAAGGTGATGTTCGAAACCGTTATCGACCTGAAGGGAGTATTATTTAAGGTTATGTGGCGAGAGAGGTTATGGATTTTTGCAATGACTTTCTTAGTGGTAATGACACTCCTGATAATGACAAGAATATTGAGGAGGGCAAAGGAATTTTGGGATCACAGGTGAAAGTAATCAGCCGTGAGCAGTTGGAACAAGCTCACTTGTATATTTTATACAATATGGACGAAGTGAGTGTTTATATCGAGGAACATACCAATTTCATAAATAGACAACATCCTCGAGCAAGTTCAATGTGGCTTTCTAGAGAGCATAATAAGACTTTTACTAAGTGGTTTGAAGATAAAGTCTTACATCAACTATCTCAAACACCAAATGATATTATAGAAACTATCAAATGCCTCGCCTTTAAACCAAAACCGAATGTTATGTCTTATGAAGGGTTTGACATTAATGGATTCACATATTACACAAAGCGCCAAGATGATAAGAGTGTCGTCCAAAATAGTGGGGTCACTCTTCAAGCGTCGACTATGTACTTTGCAAGTGCAAAGGATAAGAGTCCACGTGAAGCTAAAATGTCATATTACGGTGTCATTGAAGACATTTGGGAGTTTGACTACATAGATTTTTAAATTCTGCTCTTTAGATGTAATTGGGTTGATAACACCAAAGGAGTTATAGTAAATGAATTGGGTTTCACTTTGGTGAACTTTGAAAAGATTGGCGAGAAGGGTGAACCATTCATATTGGCATCACAGGCGAAACAAATATTCTATATCGATGATCCTGCGAATGATAAATGGTTGGTTGTTCTTCATGGTAAAAGACAGTTCATTGAAGATCCTATAGATGAAGAAGAGTACTATGATAAGTATGATGACTCCAGTCCATTCTCAGTTGGGTTGCCAACTCCACAAAATATTGAAGCTAATGATGACTTATATGTGCACGGAGATCACAATGAAGGATTGTTAATTGATAAAAGATCACAATTTTAGAGACATGTATGTTTATACAAATGCTAAATGTTTGCTTTTTTCTAGTTAATACAAATGCTAAATGTTTGCCTTTTTCTAGTTAATACAAATGCTAAATGTTTGCCTTTTTCTAGTTAATACAAATGCTAAATGTTTGCCTTTTAATGCCATTTTCAGATGGCTGACCATGATGAGCATGATGTCCATGATGAGCATGAAGTCCATGATGAGCATGCTGTCCATGACGAGCATGGCGAGGATACCAATGTAAGTTCTAAAAACATATCATGTATTTCTATAAAATTCATTATCTTCTAGTTATGTCATATATCCTATATTTCTATATTGGGCTAATTCAGTGTGTTTATTTTTGTCAAATTTTAGGTTGATGATGCACATGTACCCACTGAAGCACTGGAGCAACTTGATACGCATCACCAAACACTTAACAAGAAAAGGGGGATCACTCTGTTGAAGAAGTTAATAGCGCTAAGTGGCAGTGGATCCAAATTGGTTGTGGAGTTTGATAATGGAGGAAATGCAATTGGAGTGAACCGCAATAATTTTGTAAACTATCTTGGGTGTACCACTCAGAGCCATTGTGGTGTTAAGTATGATAATTGGCATAAAGTTCCTCAGGGGAAAAAAGACTTGATATGGAAGGATTTATGCGTGAGTTATTATTATTTGCAATTCTATTTTGTAGATTACAAATTCTATTATTTGCAATTCTATTTTGGATACTAGTTAATAACATTTCTATTTTACAAAATTTGTTTGCATTGGATGAGAAGTTGCATCGTAAAAGTGTGATGCAACGCGCTGGAAAGATGCTTAGGAATTATAGGACAAATCTGAATAGAGAATACATAAAAGAGGGTGATAAGAAGAAGAAGTCAGCCCTTGAACAATGGAACTTCTTGGACAAAGAAGATTGGGACAATTTTGTTGCTTCAAGAAAATCTGAAGAATTCAAGGTATTAGGCGTCACTCCCAATTTAATTAATATACATTGTATTCACCTATTCAAAATTAACATTTAGTGCTACTAACCAAATCATTAATGTGCATACTAACTAGGCCCTCAGTGACGCACAAAAAGCAAGGCGTGCACTGAATGTGCATGACCACACTATGGGTCCAAAAGTCTATGCAAGCGTTCACCAAAGACTACAGGCGGAGTCTGCGGCTACTCAAGAGTCTGCTCCTACTCAGGAGTCTGCCACACCCATGCCTCGCCATGATATCTGGATAGCTGGGAGGCAAAACAAGAAGGGTGAAATAAAGAAGTCTGTAACTGCTGAGGCGACTGCGAAAATGGTAAAATACAACTCTTAGAGCAATCGTTTGAATATTGATTATTTGTGGTGTTAACTTACCAATTTCTGTTGATGGTGATTAGCGAGAGTTGCACGTACAGAGGAAACAAGGCACGTTCATCCCTCAGGGCACAAGGGATGAATTGACAGTTGCTCTGGGTAACCCAGAGCATCCTGGACGTGTTAGGGGTGCAGGCGCTGGTGTGGGCATCAAAGCATTCTTTGGGCCATCCCAGCGCAAACCCAGAGTGGGACTTTATCAAGAAGAGGTAACCTATTCTTTTTTTAGAATGTTACTGCAAAAGAAATTCAATAATAAGAAGCTAATGTTTCTTTTATCCATGTATAGGAGAATAAGAGAGTCGAGGATATAGTTGCTAAGAAGGTCAACGATGTAGTTGCTGAGAAGGTCAAGGAAGAATTGATGCAGTGGCAGGCATCTCAGGCTTCCAATCAGCTTATGGCGACCCACTCTTCTCCTGATGCACAGACTGTGAGTAATCCTGGAGACCCATCGCCTAACACGTCTGCTGTAAGTATTGTTTATGACATTGTAGCTAGTATTTTCAAGATGATATGTTTTCAAGATGATATGTATATATGTATAACATTCTTTACGTAAATTTGTAGGCATTGAAGCCATGCCGCTTAAGAATACAAGACTATGTTGTTGCAGAGGCGCAGGCTTACCCGTCCCTTCCTGGGGAAAGGTTTCACGGGACTCCAATGCCACAGGGCTACGTTCGTGTGGGCCCATTACGTGTGTTACCCGATTGGAGGGAAGCTACATTGCCATATCCCCACCCGGATATTGATACACTTGCTGAGGCAGAAGGCAGGGTCATATTGTGGCCCAAAGCAGATTTCGTCTACACTACTGAAATTGTAAGATAAATTTACATTGATTTAGACTGTTAATGTGTATATATGAGGTCAACTGATCTAAAATTATATATACAGGTTAAAAAGAAGACACCAGGAGTACCTAGGCCTCCACCTCCACTTCCCGCATTACCAAGTTGGATTCCAACTGACCTAACATACCTTTTAGGTCCTGCTTATAGGGGAATGGCATGTTGGCTACGGGCACATAGTATACATTGCCCTATAATTGTTTCTTTAGATGCAGATTATGCAGGTCAATCATACGATAGCTCTTTATTTATACAAGATATTATTGAGTTGTTTATGTATGCTTGGCTGAATACATCAATGATAGAGACATGGATAAGGTGAGATCTTATTTATACATCCATATACCTTGTGTAAGATCCGGTGATCTGGTTTCTTATATATTAATACATACGTAATACATGTTTTGCAGCTACTTAGTCGAAGATCAATGCAAACAATTTGTATTTGATCATGTGGGATTTTTGATTCCATCATTGATTAGTATGGTAGCTAAAGACCCTGATAGTGTTCAACAATACTGTATAGATGCTTTTTACAATTTTTGGTCAGCAAAAGAAGACGATAATAATAGCTCCATTCAATGTCAAGTAAGTTTACTTTATTTATAATTTGGACTTAAGAAAATTCCATTTTTATTGTGCATTTTGAGTTATTAATTGTTAACTTTTTACCTCTAGCGGTAGACATTGGGAGTTACTAGTTATTGTCCCCGGAACGTTCACTGTTTATTATCTAGATCCCGCGGGAAGTACATTAAACACTAAAATTAGACACGTAATGAGAATGCCATTATTCTGGTGAGAAATATTTCATTTTTGTATCTGTTAACATATGTTATTACATTACTATTTACTTATGCAATTTACTGTGTTATATTAACATGTAGGGGTTAAGATGCATTCAAAAAGGCTGGAGGAACGGTCCCAAGGAAAAAGAACCAGCCAATAAATTGGCAGAACGTACAAGTAAGTTCCCAACTCCAATGTATATATTATTGATGTGAATTGTGCTTAGTTGTATTATTTTGTATGTTTCAATTTATAGTGCGCTACACAAGACAACGGCTGGGCATGCACATACTATGTGATGCGATTTATGCAGATGATTATTCGACATGCCGCATTGGACATCGATACCATACATGTGGTATTATATATAGTCTCATTAGTTAGTATGAAATATATCAATCTTATTTTTATATTATTACTTATATATATACATCATTCTCTTTGTAGGTGTTTAAAACTGACCACACTATAGGTAATCGCTTAAAAAATATACATGCTCCATATATGATGGAAGCATTAAATGAAATAAGAGAAGAATGGGCAAAAGCCATACAAGCAGTGGCAATTGTAAGATATAATTGGGATGTTGATAGCGATAATGAATGATACTTTGTAAATGAATATTTCTGAATGTTAATACATGTATTTGAATGTTTCTATATGTGTGATTGTGAGAATTGAATTGATGTCTGAATGTATCTACTTGTGTGAATTTTTATTTGTTAATTTTGCAGGTTTGTGGCCTGTTTGTAGGCTGATATCAATGGATGTCGTAAACCTGCAGTTCAAAAAACTGAACTGCAGTTCAGAAAACTGAACTGCAGGTTCTCATCCTGCTAACCAGCCACAGCAGGCCTGCAAACTGATATGAAAAAAAAAGATATAGGCGTCGGTTATTTACAGAAAACCGTCAGCAAAGACCTACAGCGTCGGTTATTGGATAAAAACCGACGCCTAATATTACAAACAACCCGACCGTGCAGGAAAGCACGGTCGTGGTGGAAAAGGCGTCGCTTATTCATATAAAACCGACGCCTATAGTACTAAACACGGCCGTGCAGGGAAGCACGGCCGTGTCGTCTTGAAGTATGGCGTCGGTTGTTTAGTTGATCACCGACGCCAAACGGGTTCGCGCCACAGAAAACGGCGTCATCTAGGACACTTTCTGCGTCGGTTATCAATTAAACACTGACGCAGAATGTGTCCTAGATGACGTCGTTTTTTGTGGCGCGAACCCTTTTTGCGTCGGTTTTCTATAAACAAGCGACGCCTGTACGTTAAATAGGCGTCGGTTAAAAAACCGACGCCGAAGTGTTAAACCTTTAGCGGCGCCCACATAGGTGTCGCTCGGAAACCGACGCCAAAGCTGGTTAAACAACTGACGCTAAAAGGCATTTCTGTAGTAGTGAATCCACATCAACTATAATATAAAACTATATTTTGATAATATAAATTAGTGTTTAAAATCACTAAAAAATACTCAGTTGTTGTTTAATGTCAAATATAAAAGAGAACAATTTGTCGTGCATGTAGATGTTCAACACAAAGAAACAAACTAGTGTAATTTAAAGATAAGAACAAATTAGGATGATGTTAGTATTTCTATCAAAATAAAGTAGAAATGTTTGTGATTATTGTAGATACACAAATATTGGTAAAACAAACACAAAGAAAAACATTCATAAATGTACATATATATAAGTTTAAGTGTGTCAAATATATGTGACATGTAAGTACAAAACACAATGTATACAAATGCTCATTGGGTATATAATTATATCCAAAGTTTTCATAATCACTCATCTATAAAATTTAATTTTTAACTAATGCCATTTTTAAATGGGTCACATGTGGGTCAATCCATGAGGCCCGCCTAATAAACAGGTTGGATCGGATTTGACCCAAAATTAAATGGGTGGTCAAAACCCCTACCCAAACTCATATTAAACGAGTCAACGCCCGCGGGTCAATAACCGATTTTGACAGTTCTAATCACCAAGTTCCATCTGCTACCGTTAGCTACCACTAACAATGTATGGATGCAAGGTGTGTCCATGCATCTCACATCAGATTCAAATCTAAGAAAGTTGAGTGCTTTATACCTGAAATATCAATGAAGAATTATTTAGGAGTGATGGAACGATAATAAGTGGTGGACGGAAACCAAAAAGAAAAGGTAGTTGACTGATAAATACGACATCGTTTCTTTGTGAGGTTTATTCTTAAACAACACTTTGATACCATGTATAACAAATAAGTCAAGAGTGCAACTATTGTATTATTATTGAAAAACGTTTACATGAAGGGGCTACAAGAAACTTCAGATAAATGAAATTGGGTGAAAAGGGGTGAACTTAGATAATAAAAAACACTATTAACTACAGGCTTCATCATGTTTGCATTTTTTTAATAATTAAAAAAACGTTCATCCATTTTAGGGTTAGGATTTCTATTACCATTGTTAATTTAAAAATTATAAGTAATATTTGTCATATTAGTTACTCGACTGAGAAAATTCAGGAACAATAATATAGGTCTATACACAGAGTATCAACCAACTTATTTTATTAAACGAAAAGATTATACTATTTGTGAAAATTATTAAAATTCGTATATCAGATAGAATCTGATACTTTCTTATAGAATACACCGAGTGACTATCATTTCATAACAAGTGTAATTAACGAAAATGGATGTAAAATACTACAAGACTAGCCTGTATGGGACTAGAATAGACCATTTATAGACAAGATTCCACAAGAGGTTGTATCGTGCACGACAAGGAAGTAGTAAGAGAAAACGAAAACATTCGGGTTATGTAAAGGTAATTGTTTCTTATGTGATCATGTTTTCAGATGAAACATACAGATACCATGTTACAAATTAACACAAGTATATATATAAATATATATATATATAAATATAAATATATATATATATATATATATATATATAAATATATATATAAATATATATATATATATATATATATATATATATATATATATATATATATATAGTCAGGCTATTGTACACTCGAGTATACCGGAGGCACCGTACACCTCAGTCGTTTTTAAAGATGCAGTAACATTTTGAAAAATCTAAATTGTTGATCTTCTTAAATACTTTAAGAAGATACTATATAATGAAAAATCTAAACCGTTGATCTTCTTAAATATTTATATATATATATATATATATTATTTACTTTGATGAATTTTTCTTCCATAACATTATCTTCTAATATAGAATAGAAGATTACATGAGTGTTTGTTATAACAAATTTTTATTTTAAAATATATCATCTTTTGGTATTTGTTTGTAAGAGTTATGAGATAAAAAACTCCGCTACTGTGATTGCATGTAATTAACCACAACAATAAAAGAATCCTTTGATTTTGTTAAAAACAGACAGAGAAATGCAATCTGAGTTTTTAACGGGAGTACCAAACTAGGGGAAGTCCTCGCTTCTGTACCTCATACATCCTAACCGCAGGTTTGTCGCCTGATGAGTAGATGCAGACACACTGTACAACCATGATCTGCTGGGACAATGTCCCGGGCACAGAACAAGTGCGCCCACAACACAAAGTAGGTCCTCATGTGGGTTTGCGTTTCATCTATCCCTTGTTTGTATGTTTTGTAAGAGTGGCAGAGAGATGCAGCCCCTCACGCGAAGCAGCACAGTCCCACCTCTTTAAAACCCCCAACTCCTTCCCTTGTTGCTCCAACTAGCACTCCCAAACCGAGCACCCACCTCATCCTGCTACAGTCCACACTAGTAATCCTCCCCCTGCAGCTAACCCGGAACAGGGGCCGCCAAAACCAGAACCAACCGATGATCGCGTTCCTGGAGCGTCTTCCCCCGAGTGGGGCGGCGTCGTCATCTACCTCCGACGGCGACACCCAGTCTGATGCCGCTCCGATGTCCTCCTCTTCTTCCTCCACTACTCCCTACGACCTGACCCCTGTCCTCCACTGCGCCGTGGACCCGTCCCCTTACGCCTCGGACTTTGGCCGTATCCACCAGTCCCTTCCTTTTGCTGCTCTCCGTCCAACCTCGGCCCTGGACGTCTCCCGCCCCATCCACATAGCACGGAGCTCCCCGACCCTGACTCTGGCCCCAAGAGGCAACGGGCACTGCGTCGCCGGCCAGGCCCTGGCGGGACCATCGGGAGCCGTCCTCGACATGTCCGGTCTGGACTCCATCGATATCCACCCGTCCGGCTCACACGCGTGGGTCGGCGCCGGCGCGCTGTGGGGGACCGTCCTTGACTGGTGTTTGTTGCATGGTCCCGGCGAAGGTGGGAGGCCCGTGGCCCCGCGGTCTTGGACGGATTACCTTGGCCTGACCGTCGGCGGGACGCTCTCCAACGGCGGCGTGAGCGGGCAGGCGTTCCGGTACGGCCCGCAGACATCGAACGTGGACGAGCTGGAGGTGGTTACCGGGAGAGGCGATGTCGTGGTCTGCTCGGAGAATCATGAGCCGGAGCTGTTCTTCGCGGCGCTTGGTGGGTTGGGTCAGTTCGGTGTGATCACACGCGCAAGGATCCCGCTTTACCCTGCTCCACACATGGTAATTATATCAACAATTTCGGATCAATGAATATAGTAATGAACCAAGAAACGTGTTGGTGTTGTTAGATTTTGTCCACGCAATCGTCACGGTTCACGAGGAGAGAACATCGGGGGGGGCATTTGGTTGTTTGTTTGTTTGTTTATGAGAGTCTCAAACGCATACATCATCTCTAAACGCCTGTTGTGTAAAATCGTCCTTAGTAGGTGTAGATGTCAGCATTCCTTCTCCCTCCCTCATGTTTCAGGTACGGTGGATACGTCTGGTTTACCACGACTTCACGGACTACAAGTCGGACATCGAGTCCCTGGTGGCCCAAGGACAGCACGACGACGGCGGTCGCGCATTCGACTACGTGGAGGGATTCGCCTTCGTAAATGACGGAGACGACCCAATCAACGGCTGGGACTCCGTCCTGTTCAGTCGAAACCACCGGTTCGACGGCGGCCGCGTGCCGACAGACTCCGGCCCTCTGCTGTACTGCATCGAGCTAGTGCTCCATCACGATTGCGGCGACGGCGCCCAGGCCGTATCCAGTGGGAGGGAACAAGTAGATAAGGTAAGAAGAGCAAATATACCGAATCCTCATTCTATGTCCTATATGATGTGTCCTGGATTTGTAGATATGAGCAAAATCTTGTCGTCATATCTTGAATAAATTACCAAATGCACTCGTGGTATCATGTAGTGGTTGGTAGGTTGGGTTTCCATTCCAGTGATCTTATGGGTGTGTTGATGATGACGACTCATACTTGTTGGGGGTGAGTTGAGGGGGGACACAAAGGGCCCAGCTCAGCACCTTGTATTTGCCTTAATACAAGTGTCCAAATTGGATGGTCTATTCTGGTCCAGAATGAGGTCACGTGAATTTTGTGTCCCCACCTATTGTCATTCCTTCCGCAAGCCTTTATAAAGTTTCAAAAGCTAATCCAGTAACAAATCATCGTTATCTCATGATTAAGAGATATTTCTTTCTCAACGTTTGATATATAACCATAATAGTAATTGAAATTAAAAAAAAAATTATATAAATGATAGAAAAGTGGTTTATTTAAAGGGATAGAGTATTTTGGAATTGATTCCATGTAACTTACATTTTCAACCAACAGTATCTACCATCGTTGCAAGATTATACTTCCCTTTTCCTCTTTTTTTTTTTCTTCAATGTTTGTTACATATCGTATTTTTCGTCTAAATGTCTAGCTATTCATGCATCATCGTCGTCATTATTATCATTATCATCGTTATTTATTATCCTTTTAGTTTTAGCCTCATTTGTTCTTTTTCATTTCTTCTGCAAAGAGAATGGAGGCGATGACCACTCATCTCAAATACATCCGCGGCTTGGAGTTCGCAGCCGACGTTGGATACCGGGACTTCCTCACCCGCGTCAACGGCGCCGAGGCGGCAGCGAGGCTGGCCGGGACATGGGACGCACCTCACCCGTGGCTCAACCTCTTCGTCTCCACCTCCCACGTCGTCGACTTCGAGCGCAGGGTCTTCAGCGGCCTCCTCCGCCGCGGCATCGGCGGGCCCATGCTCGTGTACCCGCTCCTCAAATCCAAGTAAGCTGCTTCTACACCCACCCAGCAATAGAACGACTGAATCTTTGGTTGGAGGTTTTTCCAAACAATTTTGGGATCCTTAGATATGTCTGAGCGTGCGACAACTCCAAAACGGCAAACAACTCCAGCCCCTACCTCACACGAAACAAAGAGCAAGAAAACAACTCAGCCCACCATCCTCCCTCCTTAGATAGATATGCTCAATCAATGAATGCCAGGTGTGGTCCTTACTCATGAGAATAGTTGGATTTTGGGTGAACCTCTCTGCATCTTGACACCTGTTAAAGGTCACTGAGAGGTGGCGCCACTCCTCTCTCCAACTCTCTAATGTTGTTCTTGACCGCTCAATAGTGAGTGCCACTTGTTGTTGGGACGCAAAAGCTGATAGGAAAAGAAGAAAAAAAAAACTATTCTCAAGCCAATCCTACTGTTCCTTTTCCTCTCTTTTGTCAGCTTGCTACATTCTGAATCTTCCCAAACCCAATCTCTATAATCTTCTCTTCTAGTGTGTTGGTGGTTCTGGTGAGATACTCCATCTGATTTGGTACGATCTGCATCTTTCACAACTCTCACTCCTCATTCACAGCAAATCATGATTGCTACCAGAGTTATAAACAAGTAGATCTTCGTCCTCACTCTTGACTTTTTACCGATGAATGGGCTAAACAAGTACATCTCCGTCCTCACTCTTGTCGTCAGAGTCATCACTCTGGCTGTTCACTGAAAAAACGCTCACTCTGTATCTTACGTTGTGCCTGTTGTGATCCAGGTGGGATTCCAGGACTTCAGTGGCGCTACCGGACAGTGACGTCTTCTACCTGGTGGCGCTACTCCGGTTCAACAAACCTCCCCCGCACGGCCCGGACGTAAACGACCTGCTCGATCAGAACAGAGAGATCATCTCCATCTGCGACGACAATGGGTACGACTACAAAGTCTACATCCCGCAGTACAAATCCCAGGACCAGTGGAAGAGGCATTTCGGGGAGGAACGCTGGGAGAGGCTCGTGGACAGGAAGCACAAGTTCGACCCACTGGCAATACTCGCGCCTGGACAAGGGATATTCACTAGAAAGCCACACGACGATGCAGCAGGGTAGGAAAACATGTATGTATGTAATGGTTGTATCTATCATGTCCATTGATCATCCAACATTTGTACAAAGGAAAACGAAACAGGGATTGTGTACCACGCTTGCGTCTTGTTGGTTTGAGGTACCACAAATGGCTCTTTAACACTCATCATCGACCATTTCCGATTGAGCAGATCTGAGTAGGGACTGCAAGCCATCGTGCAAAAAAGTACACCTGCAATTACATTGCGAGGGTGTAGCCGGATGACAAAGTGCGTGTTTAATGTACATTTTTACATTGTGAACTCACACAACTGCACCCTACTACACCCAACCAAACTAGCCCTTAGTTACCCCATTAACCTTTCGTTGTACCCATCAAATCCAGAATGCTTTCACCTCCAAACCTCCGTTATCACCTTCCTTCTAAAGTGGTTTACAAAAGTATAAATACAAATTTATAAACATTATGAATCTCCGTGAGTGCACACACATTTAGATTAACATACATATTCGTACCACCAAGTTAGTTTATCAGGACATATCGGCTTCCCAAGAAATGATCAGATACGAATGAAACATTCCGTCATCCCGGTAGTTCAAGTGGTAGATCTAATATCTTAATCTATATTAGAATCTTCTTCGCTAGCTTTAATTTCTCCATTGGTTCACCCAACTGTCCCGCGCTTGTTCATCATCAATGGCTATGCTGCCTGCAACAGACCACGGACCACTTTCAAGTAATCACAATTTCTGTTCAGATTCCTTTTGAGTGGATTCTTTTTTTCCTTAATTGTAGTTAGTACGTGTATTCCATGGAGGAATCTACTTCTATCCAACTTTTCACTATTTAGTCTCTTCTCTTCCAAAGAAGGTCTGTTCCCCCTCCCTGCTTGTATTGTCTGAATAAGGAACCCTGCTAGTTTGGTCTTTAGTTCTTATTTAAAATGTAATCAGCCATGTTTCTGTAATACTAGAATACAAGGAAGGCCCATATGCGATCCTGTCAAGTCCTATAAATTTGCTGCTCCTTATATATTTCAAATCAGACGAGAATCAATCAAAGGAAACAGAGTTCGCACGGCTCCCCTCGTTCCTCATTTATGTTCCTGTTTTAATCTTTCTAGGGTTTTTACCTTCTTCCTCAAGCTTCTAATGTGGCATCAGAGCTTGAATTCGTGTGTAATGACTTCCGCCGTGACTACATCAACATCTACCTTTTCTTCTTTCTGCACCTCCCTGATCGGAAGGGCTAATGTGAAGTATCCCTATCCCCTTGATGTGAACTTGTCCAATTTCATCTCTCTCAAGCCCTCCAACACAAACTACCTCTACAATTAGATTGATTAACATACATATTCGTACCACCAAGTTAGTTTATCAGGACATATCGTACACACATTTAGATTAACATACATATTCATACCACCAAGTTAGTTTATCAGGACATATCGGCTTCCCAAGAAATGATCAGATACGAATGAAACATTCCGTCTTCCCGGTAGTTCAAGGGGTAGATCTAATATCTTTATCCATATTAGAATCTTCGCTAGCTTTAATTTCTCCATTGGTTCACCCAACTGTCCTGCGCTTGTTCATCATCAATGGCTATGCTGCCTGCAACAGACCACGTACCACTTTCAAGTAATCACAATTTCCGTTCAGATTCCTTTTGAGTGGATTCTTTTTTTTCCCTTAATTGTAGTTAGTACGTGTATTCCATGGAGGAATCTACTTCTATCCAACTTTTCACTATTTAGTCTCTTCTCTTCCAAAGAAGGTCTGTTCCCCCTCCCCGCTTGTATTGTCTGAATAAGGAACCCTGCTAGTTTGGTCTTTAGTTCTTATTTAAAATGTAATCAGCCCTGTTTCTGTAATACTAGAATACAAGGACGGCCCATATGCGATCGTGTCAAGTCCTATAAATTTGCTGCTCCTTATATATTTCAAATCAGACGAGAATCAATCAAAGGAAACAGAGTTCGCACGGCTCCCCTCGTTCCTCATTTATGTTCCTATTTTAATCTTTCTAGGGTTTCTACCTTCTTCCTCAAGCTTCTAATGTGGCATCAGAGCTTGAATTCGTTTGTAATGACTTCCGCCGTGACTACATCAACAACTACCTTTTCTTCTTTCTGCACCTCCCTGATCGGACGGGCTAATGTGAAGTATCCCTATCCCTCTCATGTGAACTTGTCCAATTTCATCTCTTTCAAGCTCTCCAACACAAACTACCTCTACAAGTGTTAGGAATTGTAGTGGGAAAACGACATGTTTTGCAAAACAAAACTCTCCTCAAGACGAGAAGAGAAAAATCACGGGGCAATACCGGCTAACAAGCACTATGTAATCAAGATTACAAGTCACACCGTCCAAATTTAATCACCCATAAATCTAAATAGCTCCCCCACATACACGAGAACCAAGATAGAGAAGAATAGAATTACACCCAACGTGTACAAAATATCCTACTTATCTTTTTCTCCTCAGGACACCTCTGTCTTTGTAGGGGATCAGACACACGGTTGTGTCCTTGCATGTTGTCGTTGCGACCGCTGACCGGGTCGCCTCTGCTCCTGATGAGGTCGCCTGTAACATCCCTGACCTGGGTTATGAGTCAACCCTAGGTGTTTTGCCTAAATATGTAATTAAATCTTTGTGATTAACTCTGAGCATGTAATTAAGTTTCTCAGAAACGTATATTTTAGTATTTGCTCCTTTTTATTTAAAGTTGTAGCATTGTTTTGATATATAGGGACCTATGTGCAATTTACCCAGTTGAAAGGGTTAGCTTGCAATTTGCACATGATGAGATGTTCCTCTGATGTTGAGACATCATGAGAATCTCTTTGGCAAAGTTTGAGGGATTTCCCAAGCTAGAGCACCAAGGTGCAGCTGTGGAAGCAATCCCAGGGCTTGAAACCCTAATTTGGGGTAAAATGCAATTTACCCAAATAAAGGGATGCAATTTGTAAAGAATGTCATCTAAAGTATCTTTTTAGACTCTTGCCATCATTTAGAGAAGAAATGATGAGGAATTCACCTCAATTGAGTTATCAAGTTAAGAAATAGGCTTTGTGATTGAATAATCAGGGTATATGTGCAATATCCCTTTAAGTATGAACTTTATTATTAGATTGTTCTTCCTTGCCTTCTTTTCTATAACTTAAGATAAGGTTCGTCCTTAGGATAAAGAGGAAGGGACGAGAAAGTAATAAAGGAAGGACTTAGTTGGAATAAAGGGAAACTTATGAACTAATGTTGAAAATCCTACCCCATGTATATAAGCTCTCCTTCCCTTAGTTGCAAGGGAACTTACCCTTCGTTCCCTTACTGTTTCATTTCACCAAAGACGACCAAGGACTGCCTTGGAGCTAAGGAGGACGACCAAGGGGTGCAAGGTAGGTTTAAACCCCTCTTCTTGCCTAATTCCATGGTTAAAACTCGAATTCAAGGTCATCTTCATGGCTAACTCTTGAAACCCTACCTTTCTAGCCGTCTCTTTTCATCCTTCCTTGGAGTTTTCACCTTGGACAACCTGTAAGAACTCAAGGACGCCATTAGAGCTTGGAGCTTGAAAGATTGGAGCTCAAGAAGCAAGCTTTAGGCGGGTTTTATAACTCTAAACCCATGCTTTACTATATGCATCCTTTATATGCGGTTAGATGATAGTCCTTCATGTTCCTTACTGTTCTTTGCTATTTTACAAGCAAACCCATGGGATATTCGTACTGTTCTTGAGCTAGGAGATGAAGGCGTGATTTCCAAGAAAAACCCACCGCTTTTCTTTTCCTTAGACGGTCCTAATAGTTTGCTCTCTCGGACTCAAGACCGCGAGGTGAGCAAACGGTCTCGAGACCGCGACAGGGCAAACGGTCTCAAGACCATTTGGCCCCGTTGACCGAGCATGGACCGTATAATAAATCTGTTCCTAATTATATAAGATAATTACCCTCAAAATTTGGGAGACTAACTCTAAAAGAATCGGGAGATATGATCTTTTTAAGTCACAACTTTAAATGAATTAATTGCTGATTTTCAAACGGTCTGAAATTGCCTTTTTGGGCAAACGGTCTCAAGACCGTGTAAGGTCGTTGACTAAGTGTTGACCGTATGAGATTACTGTTCAAATTTATGTTAATTAACAACTCACCAAGTTTGATGGTCTAATTCCAAACGGGCTAAGAGTTGAAGGGTGAATACTAGGGCTAACCCTAGATGAAATCAGTACGGAAATTATGGTGACCTAATTAGGGTTTTTAGGGTTGATTGACCTAAACGGTCTCAAGACCGTTTAGGGGTCCCCCAAACGGTCTCAAGACCGTGAGGGAAATCAACCAAGACTGTTTGGAGGTCTGGGGTCAAGATTTGTTGACCAATTGAAGGTACTTTTACACCAATTTACATTGCAGTTAAATATTGATATAATCATCAACTCAATTTGTTCAACCTTGATGAATTTGCACTAGAATCCAAAATTGGATGGGCAAACGGTCTCAAGACCGTTTGGAACTCATCCAAACGGTCTCAAGACCGAGAGGACAATCACCCAAGACCGTTTGAAGGTCTAGGGTTAAGTATTTTGACCAATTGAGGACCCAATTGCAAATAAGTTATCAATTTAATCAAAATTCTGTTTTGTGACTCAATCATGGTTCAACCCCTATCAAATCACCTTATATTTTGATGAAATCTTGGGCAAACGGTCTCAAGACCATGTGGGGTCCACCCACATGACCTCAAGACCGTTTGGGCCAAGTTTGGGCCCAATTGGAGCTCAATTGAAAGGTTCAACCTTGTGTTGAGTCACATTGTTGAGTGTTGATGGGTGAACATTGATAGACCCTAATTGAATCGATTTCAATCCTACTTGGTCAACAATTGAGGGTCAATTGGTTGACCAATTGGTCAAGCATAATCTTGATTAACCCAATCCATAGGTGGTCAACATAGATTGGACCTTTTGAAGGCTTCAACATCGTTTGACATTATTGGTTGCACCTTTGAGCCTTGTTGAAGGACCAAGCGGCTGAGACCATGAGAGCCTCGCGGTCTCAAGACCGTGAGAGGGCTCGCGGTCTCAAGACCGTGAGGGGGCTCACGGTCTCAAGACCGAGAGGAGGCTCGTGGTCTCAAGACCGCGAAGGGCCGCGCGGTCCTGAGGTCAAACTAGCTAAACGGTCAACGTCTCTTCGCGGTCTCAACCCCAATTTGATCTTCGCGGTCTCAACATCAATTGAACCAATGATAGGGCTCGCGGTCTTGGAGTTAGAAAGAGGCTCGCGGTCTTGGAAAGTCAAAGTGGGCAAACGGTCAACACTTTCAACCGATTTCAACTCAATTGATGATTAATGATTGAAATCAATCAATGTGATTCAAGGTTGACCTCATTCAATCATTTGATGATGCAAATGGTTCAATGTTGCCCAAATCAAACCCTAATGATAATCTAGGATAGTAAGGGGTTAATTAACTAAGGTTTTGACCATAATGATGATCAATGGGGTGAATTACCAAAATACCCCTAAAGGGTCAATTAAGTTATACCTTGCTCAATTCAAACTCTAATTACATGAGAATGATGTTTTTAGTCATAATGACTTTATCCAACTTGACCTAGTCTAATGTTATCATCAACCATTAGTACTCTAGAGAGAGAAAGTACCCTAGAGAGAGAAAGTAACTCTAATCACATAATGGTGATGTTTTTGGCTATGTTAACCTATGATGAATCAATCCAACCTGTTTTAGAGTGATGTTGACATCACCTAACATTATGATGAGAGAGAAAGTACTTCTAGAGAGAGAAAGTACTTCTAGAAAGAGAAAGTACCCTTTTTAAGTGGAAACTCAAGTAAAGCATCTCCAATGCACATAAGTGAGCATAATTAGGGTATGGTCCACCCTTGTGAGGTCATAGAAACCCTAATTCTAATAAATGATGAACCTTTACCTAATCCAAGAGCATCAATGAAGATGTTACTCATACATGATGATGTTATGAGTTTAATTCACCTTGATGTGAATAATAAACTCTAAATCAAGGGTAATGACATGTAATGTGAATAGTAAACCCTAATTCAAGGGTAATGGCATGCTTTTGAGTATTAAACTCTATTTGATTTGAATTAAAGATTTAACTCTTATGACAAGAGTAGGAAGTGCATTCCTTATTGTTGTATTACCTTTATCAGATGTATTAACCATGCAGGTTCGGATATGAAGGTAATCATATCCAGGTATGGATGTTGATGTTATATTCATTAAAGGCATGATGTTAGCCTTATGAATAAGTAAAGTAATCTGATGCCTTGCCAGTGGCATCCTATGCTGATAATGGGCTATGAGAGCCATGAATACCATCAAGGTCATGCCTTAGAGATGATTTGTGATGAGGATAATGAGAAACGATGATTGATATGAGTTAGGCCTGTTACATTTAGTATTCTTCTTTTATAGATGCTATACTACTGTTATTGTTTGAAGAACAATGTATGCTGTTAAAGAAAACTGAATGTACCTAAATAATCAAGTATAATGTAAAGCCCTGATCATAGATCCATCATTGTCAGAAATTAAGTGATGGTGAAACAGGTTTTCCTCAGGGAACTCCTGGAGCACATACTTTTGAGTATGTGGGGTACATGGATGTGTAGAACCTTACATCCTAGTGTAGGAAAGTGATGTAGATGTGGAATCCATCCATCCTTCACTATATTTTCATACCATATCAGTGGTAGGTAAACATGAAACCTCCTGATGACGAAGAAAGCACAGATAACCGTATCAGTGGTAGGTAAATATGAAACCTCCTGATGACGAAGAGAGTACAGAACGCCACTGTGACTCTAAAATAGCGAAGGACCAGTTTACCCTGGTGAGCTATAGTAGTAGAGACACGAGATGTCCTACAAGTGATCCTCTTACTGACTGAGGAAGGTGAAGGTCATGAGAATCCGGCTCTCTTAATGACCTATGTATGATACTGATGTGACTTCTCAGCGATCAGTTGGAGTATGAGTGGTAAGCCTCATCTCCACAGGGCATAATGTTGTTTGAAAAACATAATCAACCATGTAGTATAACTTGTTAGAGATGACTCCAAGTTAGTTGATTGATGTTACATTGCAATAATGTTGATATTCTCCATATCTCCTAAATTGTAGAGATCTTGTTATACCTGCAACTGTTATAGAATGCTTTGAAGGCTTTACTGTTTAAAATAATCTTTGATGTTATAATAAAGCTTCTGGCGAAGTTATAACTCTCGCTGGGACAATTATGTATAATTGTCTCACCCCGTAGGCTTCAACTTCTTAGGTGGACGTCGGAGACAAAGGAACCAGCCTACAGGTGACCAGTCTCAGCAGCAGCACCAGGGGAAGCAGTAATCTCAGGTGGAGATTTGTCCTGCCATGTGGTATAGTTAGAGTCAGTCCTATGTGTCCTCTGTACTCTCATGTCTTGGAGTCTTTTGTATAGTAATCTTGAGATTTTGTATCTTGATGTATATAATTACTCGAGAAGTAATTATCCTGAGATGTAAACAGTTTATCTATCTTTATGAAAGAAGCTTTTATGGATTCAAGCTCTTGTCACGAAAAGTTTTAATTTCCCGTGATTTTGTCTTCCGCTGATTACCGATTCGCTTCCGCTAAGTTTTAATCGTGTTTATGTCATGGTTTGGAGATCAGAGCCCACAACTAGTGGTATCAGAGCTCCAGGTTCAGTTGAGTCTACAGAGGCATAGGACTTAGGATGTTGAGTCTACCTTTAGTACTCCTTCCTCATCTAATAGAATCTTATGCTCCTCAGGAGAAGAAGATACATAAGAATGTCAGAACATCACGATGAGCACGTGGCAGAAAGTAGTGCTAGTGCACCTTGAGGCGGTGCAAGAGTTCCAAGAATAGAACAACCTGCACCTGAGTCGCCAAGAGAGCCACCCCAGTTCGACCCAGCTGACATGAGTGATCCAGCTGTACAGACGATGTTCGGGCAGTTCATGACTGCCATGACACATATAACCGATAGGATGCCCATTCCTGCACCTAGGGCACCTATCCAGCCTGAAGTACAAGGTATTGGTAAGACATTCGAACGACTTCGTCGTGTCGGAGCTACCGAGTACTTCAGAACTGCCAACCCTGCAGATGCTGACTTATGGTTGACAGAGTTGGAGAAGGCTTTCAGGATTCTTATAATTCCGGAAGCTGAGAAGGTTAGACATGCTGTCTATCTTCTCAAAGGCAGTGCTGGTCATTGGTGGAACATGGAAGAACAGAAGAGACCTGGAGTAGAGTTCTCATGGGAAGAGTTTCATCGGGAATTTATCAATAGATATTTTCCAAAGACCTTCCTAGATGAGAAGATGTCTCAGTTTGAGAAACTAAGGCAGGGTATGATGAACATTAGTGAGTATGAAGCTAAGTTCATGGAGTTGTTGCGGTTCTGTCCGCACATGGCCGCTACGGATGAGGAAAGAATCAGAAGATTCGAGAAGGGTTTGAATTCTGATATGTCAACCCCTGTGTCTGCCTTAGAAAATAGAGAGAGATTCTCTACCTTCGTTGAGTCAGTCCGAAGGATAGAGAGATCTGTGGTTGAGAAAAGACAAACCCATAAAAGATATCCACAGTTCCAGGGTTCTTCATCTAGGGATTCCAAGAAACCTAGATTCTCTGCACCTAACCCTCCACCACCCAGATCGAGTTTTCAAACTCAATGGACACCAAGCAGAGGTAGAGGACGGAGTCAACCGCTTCAAGGGACGCATAGTTCTGCATCAGTGTCAGTTACTGGACCACCCAGACCACAGCAACAGGAGAAGAGTTGCTACAACTGTGGTAAGGTGGGACACTTGATGAAGGATTGCCGTTCTAGGCCTGTCGGTGTGACACAACAACCCCCGAGATAGAATCAACAGGGATCTCAGAATAGACAACATCAAGGAGCAGCTCGAGGACGTGGACAAGCGTCTCAAGCTGGATCATCAGCACCACCTCAACACCAGGCGACTGCGAGGTTCTATGCTATGAACCCACCTGAGGCAGTGGTCAATCCACGGGTAGTGGCAGGTCAGATGAAACTTTTATATTATGATATGTCTACATCCTGTATTGTATCCGTTCTGATTGATCCGGGTGCTACACACTCTTTCATCACTCGTGAAGTGATTCGTAACTGCAATATGACTGTTAGTCATAGGACAGATAGTTTGTTGTTAGAGACTCCGATAAGTGGGTCTGCCGTTTTGCAGGAGATATGTTCTCCCTGCATCCTCTTCTTTTCTGACCATCGCATTCAAGTGAATCTTATACCACTTGATATGCAGGGATTTGATATAATCCTTGGGATGGATACCTTAGAAAGGTATAGAGTTGTCTTGGATTGTGAGTCCAAGTTGGCTGTGTTTGCTGATGAAAGCAACACATGGATCTTTCAAGGTGAAAGAAAGATTCTGCCCACCTGTCTTGTGTCAGCTATGGTTGTTGATAAGCTGTTGAGGCAAGGATGTTATGCATTCTTAGCCCATGTGGTAGATGTTACCAAGGAAAGTTCCAATCCTGCTGAAGTTCCCATAGTCAGGGAATTCGAAGATGTGTTTCCTGAAGAACTTCCTGGTATACCACCACCTCGGGAGATTGATTTTGAAATCAATCTGATCCCAGATACGAAACCCATAGCTCAAACTCCGTATAGGATGGCGCCTGCCGAGATGGCAGAACTCAAGAAACAGCTTCAAGAGTTACTTGAGAGAGGTTTTATCCGACCGAGTACTTCACCTTGGGGTGCTCCGATCTTGTTTGTTAAAAAGAAAGATGGGTCAATGCGGTTATGCATTGATTAAAGACAACTCAATAAAGTAACAATAAAGAATAAGTATCCTCTGCCGAGGATTGATGATCTCTTTGACCAGTTGCGTGGTGCAACAGTCTTTTCAAAGATAGACTTGAGGTCTGGATATCATCAACTCCGTATTAAGGATAGTGACATGTCCAAGTCTGCCTTTAGGACAAGATATGGTCACTATGAGTTCACGGTTATGTCGTTTGGACTAACCAATGCACCAGCTGCATTTATGGAACTCATGAATAGAGGTTTTCGACCTTTCCTTGATCAGTGTGTTGTCGTCTTCATAGATGACATACTGATTTATAGTAAGGATGCCCAGCAGCATGAGCAACATCTTCGCCAAGTTTTGACCTTGCTAAGAGAACATAAGCTGTACGCCAAGTTTAGCAAGTGTGAGTTCTGGCTGCCGGAGGTATCTTTTCTTGGACATGTAATATCCGCCTCGGGAATTCGTGTTGACCCTACAAAGGTAGAATCTGTTCTACAATGGGAACAACCGAAAACACCGACGGAGATTCGAAGTTTCTTGGGGTTAGCTGGCTATTATCGAAGGTTCATTAAGAACTTTAGTTCTATAGCTTTACCTTTGACCAAGTTAACCCGGAAAGATGTTTCTTTTTCTTGGAGTGATAAGTGTCAACAATCTTTCCAGCTGCTGAAGGAGAGGTTGACAAGTGCACCTGTGCTAGTGCTACCTGAACAAGGAAAAGGGTATATAGTTTTCTGTGATGCTTCCAAAAATGGACTAGGATGTGTGTTGATGCAGGATAAACAAGTGATTTCTTTTGCTTCCCGACAGCTTAAGAAACACGAGGAGAATCATCCGACACACGATCTAGAGTTAGCTGTTGTGGTTCATGCCTTGAAGATCTAGAGGCATTATCTCTACGGAGAAACATTCCAGATTTTCACAGACCACAAAAACCTTAAGTATATCTTCTCTCAGCATGAGCTCAACATGAGGCAACGTCGCTGGATGGAGTTAATCAAGGACTACGACTGTACAATTGATTATCATCCAGGCAAGGCCAATGTTGTTGCAGATGCCTTGAGTAGGAAATCAGCAACATCAACCATGAATAGAGCACAACTAAACTCTTTAGTATGCTCTAGGAGAGATATGCTTATCTCTTTAAGGCAAGACAATGTACAGTTGAAAGTGTCATTGTTAACCGGTCTGTTAGCTGAGATGCATATTAAACCTACCCTAAGAGAGAAGATTAAGGAAGTACAGCTAGGTGATGTTGCAGTTCAACAGATTAGATCTGAGTATGGAGATGAAAAGCGAGATGGTTTCCATGACTCAGAGGATCAAGTAGCTTGTTATAATGGAAGGATGATAGTGGCGGATGTGGACAACTTGAGGAAGTTAATCCTGGAAGAAGCTCATTCTTCCATGTATGCTATGCATCCAGGGAGCACCAAGATGTATCGGAATTTGAAAGATTTGTATTGGTGGCCTGGAATGAAGAAGGATGTTGCAGAATTTGTTCTGAGGTGTCCTGTGTGTCAGCAAGTTAAAGCTGAACACCAGAAGCCTGCAGGGACAATGCAACCTTTACCCATACCACAGTGGAAGTGGGACCATGTGACCATGGACTTTGTTTTTGGCCTACCCAGGACAAGCAAAGGACATGATTCCATTTGGGTAATTGTTGATAGGTTGACTAAGACAGCACATTTCTTACCTGTCAAAACAACCTATTCTGTTGAAAGGTTATCAGAGTTATATGTTCAAGAGATAGTGCGTTTGCACGGAGTTCCTGTCACAATAGTTTCTGACAGAGGTCCTCAGTTTACGAGTCGCTTTTGGGAAAAGTTACACCGAGCTTTAGGCACCAAGCTGAGGTTTAGTACAACCTTTCATCCACAGACTGATGGACAGTCGGAAAGGACCATACAAACCTTAGAAGACCTGTTAAGGGCATGTGTTCTCCAGTTCACCGGAAGTTGGGATCTACACCTACGCTTGATAGAGTTTGCCTATAACAATAGCTATCAGCATAGTATTGATATGGCACCTTATGAGGCCTTGTATGGTAGACGTTGTAGATCACCTTTGTGTTGGTTTGAGACTGGTGAACATCAGTTGTTAGGTTCTGATCTTGTGCAGCATACTACAGAGAAGATTAAAGTAATAAAATAACAGATTAAGACTACACAGGATAGGCAGAAATCTTATGCTGACAAGCGTCGTAGACCCTTAGAGTTCCAGGTTGGAGACAGAGTGTATCTCAAGGTCTCACCTTGGAAAGGGGTCCTTCGTTTTGGAAGGAAAGGGAAGTTAGCTCCTAGATTTATGGGACCTTATTCAATCATTGAACGAATTGGAAAGGTAGCATATAGACTAGAGCTGCCTCCAGAGTTACAGAGGTTACACCCTGTGTTTCACATTTCTATGCTGAAGAAATGTCACCCCGACATCGAGTCAGTTCTACAACCTATGGAGGTAGAATTGAATGATGATATATCCTATGAGGAGGGACCAGTGTCAATCCTTGATAACAGAATTAAAAAGTTAAAGAAGAAAGACATAAGTCTTGTGAAAGTCCTCTGGAACCACCGTGGTGTTGAAGAAGCCACTTGGGAATTAGAGGATGAGATGAGAAGGAAGTATCCTGCCCTTTTCTCTTAATATGTCTTATCGATTTCGGGGACGAAATCCTTGTAAGGGGTGGATAATTTGTAACATCCCTGACCTGGGTTATGAGTTAACCCTAGGTGTTTTGCCTAAATATGTAATCAAATCTTTGCGATTAACTCTGAGCATGTAATTAAGTTTCTCAGAAATGTATATTTCAATATTTGCTCCTTTTTATTTAAAGTTGTAGCATTGTTTTGATATACAGGGACCTATGTGCAATTTACCCAGTTGAAAGGGTTAGATTGCAATTTGCACATGATGAGATGTTCCTCTGATGTTGAGACATCATGAGAATCTTTTTGGTAAAGTTTGAGGGATTTCCCCAAGCTTGGGCACCAAGGTGCAGCTGTGGAAGCAATCTCGGTGCTTGAAACCCTAATTTGGGGTAAAATGCAATTTACCCAAATAAAGGGATGCAATTTGTAAAAAAAAATATATCATTTAATGTATCTTTTAAGACTCTTGCCATCATTTAGAGAAGAAATGATGAGGAAGTCACCTCAATTGAATTATTAAGTTATGAAATATACCTTGTGATTGAATAATCAGGGTATATGTGCAATATCCCTTTTATGAATGTACCTCAGTATTAGATTGATCTTCCTTGCCCTCTTTTTCTTGATTTTAAGATAAGGTTTGTCCTTAGAATAAAGAGGAAGGGACGAGCAAGTAAAGAAGGAAGGACCTAGTTGGAATTATGGAAAACATATGGACTAATGTTGAAAATCCTACCCCATGTATATAAGCTCTCCTTCCCTTAGTTGCAAGGGAACTTACCCTTCGTTCCCTTACTGTTTCATTTCACCAAGGACGACCAAGGACTGACTTGGAGCTAAGGAGGACGACCAAGGGAAGCAAGGTAGGTTTGGGACCCTCTTTTGCCTAAATTCATGGTTAGAACTCGGATTCAAGGTCAATTTCATGACTAACTCACGAAACCCTATCTTTCTAGCCATCTTTTCTTGAATTTTCCTGGAGGTTTCACCTTGTCCAACCTGTGAGAGATCAAGGACGCCATTAACGCTTGGAGATCGAAAGCTTGGAGCTCAAGAAGCAAGCTTTAGGCGGGTTTTATAACTCTAAACCCATGCTTTACTATATACATCTCTTTTATGTGGTTAGATGATAGTTCTTCATGTTCCCTACTTTTCTTTGCTACCTTGCAAGCAAATCCGTGGGATATCTGTACTGTTCTTGAGCTAGGAGATGAAGGCGTGATTTCCAAGAAAAACCCACCGCTTTTCACTTTCTTAAACGGTCTCCCTAACTTGATCTCACGGTCTCAGGACCGCGAGGTGAGAAAACGGTCTCTGGACCGCGAGAGGGCAAACGGTCCTCACGACCGTTTGGACCCGTTGACCGAGCATGTACCGTATAAGAAATCTGTTCCTAATTATGTAGGCTAATCACCCTCAACAATTGAGAGGTTAACTCCAAAGGAGTTAGGAGATATGGCCTTTTTAAGTAACAACTTTAATTGAATTTACTCCTGATTTTCAAACGGTCTGAAATTGCCTTTTTGGGCAAACGGTCTCAAGACCATGTAAGGTCGTTGACCAAGCTTTGACCATATGAAATTACTGTTTATAATTATGTTAATTAACAATTCACCAAGTTTGATGGTCCAATTCCAAACGAGCTAAGAGTTGAAGGGTGATTACTAGGGCTAACCCTAGATGAAATCAGTACTGAAATTATGGTGACTTAATTAGGGTTTTTAGGGTTGATTGACCTAAACGGTCTCAAGACCGTTTGGGGGTCATCCAAACGGTCTCAAGACCGAGAGGACAATCACCCAAGACCGTTTGAAGGTCTAGGGTTAAGCTAATTTGATCAATTAAGGACCCAATTGCAATAAGTTATCAATTAATCAAAATTCTGATTTTGTGACTCAATCATGGTTCAACCCCTATCAAATCACATTATATTTTGATGAAATCTTGGGAAAACGGTCTCAAAACCATGTGGGGTCCACCCACATGATCTCAAGACCGTTTAGGCCAAGTTTGGGCCCAATTGGAGCTCAATTGAAGGGTTCAACCTTGTGTTGATGCACATTGTTGAGTGTTGATGGTTGAACATTGATAGACCTTATTTGAATCGACTTCAACCCTAATTGGTCAACAATTGAGGGTCAATTGAATGACCAATTGGTTAAGCATAATCTTAATTGACCTAATCCATAAGTGTTCACCATGGCTTTGACCTTTTGATGGCTTCAACATTGGTTGACATCATCGGTTGTAACCATTGAACTTTGTTGATGGTCCAAGCGGTTGAGACCATGTGAGCCTCGCGGTCTCAAGACCGTGAGAGGGCTCGCGGTCTCAAGACTGTGAGAGGGCTCGCGGTCTCAAGACCATGAGGGGCCTCATGGTCTTGAGGTCAAAGGTGAGCAAACGGTCTACATAACCTTCGCGGTCTTGAAACCAAGTTGAAGGCTCGCGGTCTTGGAATAAGATGAAGGCTCGCGGTCTTGGAGTAAGATGAGGGCTCGCGGTCTTGAAAAGTCAAAATAGAGCAAATGGTCAACACACCCTCGCGGTCTTGGAAGTCAAAATTGGCTAAACGGTCAACTCTTTCAAACGATCTCAAACCAATTGGAGGTTGATGGTTGAGATCGATCAAGGTGATTCAAGGTTGACTTCACTTAATCATTTGAAGATATAAATGGATCAATTATGCCCTAATCTAAACCCTAATGATAGCCTAGGACATTAAGGGATTAATTGACTAATGACTTGACCATGATGATGATCAATGGGGTAAATTACCAAAATACCCTTGAAGGGTCAATTGAGTAATACCTTGATCAGATCAAACCCTAATCACATGGTGGTGATGTTTTTGGCTATGTTAGCCTATGATGACTTAATCCAACCTGACCTAGAGTGGTGTTATCACCCTCTACTAGTATGAGGAGAGAGAAAGTACTTCTAGAGAGAGAAAGTACTTCTAGAGAGAGAAAGTACCCTTTTTAGGTGGAAACTCAATTAAATAACCTTCAATACACATGAATGTGCATAATTAGGGTATGATCCACCTGTGTGAAGTCATAGAAACCCTAATTATGATGAATGATGAATCTTTAACTAATCTGAGAGCATCAATGATAATGATACTCTTACATGATGATGTTATGAGTTCAATTCAATGTAATATGAATAGTAAACCCTAATTCAAGGGTGATGACATGTAATGTGAATAGTAAACCCTTATTCAAGGGTAATGGCATGCAAATGATTATTAAACTCCAATTGATGAGAATCAGAGGAGTTAATTGTTATGATAAGAGTGGGAAATGTATTCCTTATTTTTGTATTACCTTTATCAGTTGAATTAACCATGCAGGTTCAGATATGAAGGTGATCTTATCCAGGTATGGATATTGATGTTATATTCATTGAAGGCATGTTGTTAGCCTTATGAATAAGAAAAGTAACTTGATGCCCAGTCAGTGGCATCCCATGAGTTAATGTGCTGTAAGAGCCATGAATACCATCAAAGTCATGCTTTAGAGATGACTTGTGATGAGTATGATGAGAAATTATGATTGATATGAGTTAGGCATGTTACATTTAGTATTCTTCCTTTATAGCTGTTATGCTACTGTTATTGTTTGGAGAACAATGTATGTTGTTAAAGAATACTGAATGTACCTAACTAATCAAGTATAATGTAGAGCCCTGATCATAGATCCATCATTGTCAGAAATCAAGTGATGGTGAAACATGTTTTCCTTAGGGAACTCCTGGAGCACATACTTTTGAGTATGTGGGGTACATGGATGTGTAGAACCTTACATCCTAGTGTAGGAAAGTGATGTAGATGTGTAATCCATCCATCCTTCACTATATTCCCATGCCGTATCAGTGGTAGGTAAACATGAAACCTCCTGATGACGAAGAAATCACAAATATCCGTATCAGTGGAGATAAACATGAAATCTCCTGATGACGAAGAGAGTACATAACACCACTGTGACTCTAGAATAGCGAAGGACCAGTTTACCCTGGTGAGCTATAATAAGTAGAGACACAAGATGTCCTACAAGTGATCCTCTTACTGACTGAGGAAGATGAAGGTCATGAGAATCCGGCTCTCTTAATGACCTATGTATGATACTGATGTGACTTCTCAGCGATCAGTTGGAGTATGAGTGGTATGCCTCATCTCCACAGGGCATAATGTTGTTTGTAAAACATAATCAACCACGTAGTATACCTGCTAGAGATAGCTACGAGTTAGTTGATTGAAGATACACTGTGATAGTGCTTATATTTCTCCATGCCTCATAAATGTTGAACTCTTGTTATATAGTTGCAACTGTTATTTAATACTTTGAAAGCTTTACTGCTTAAGATATTCTTTGATGTTATAATAAAGCTTCTGGCGGAGAGTTATAACTCTCGCTGGGACAATAATGTAAAATTGTCTCACCCCGTAGACTTCAACTTTTAGGTGGACGTCGGAGATGAAGGAACCAGCCTACAGGTGATCAGTCTCAGCAGCAGCAGCACCAGGAGCAGTAGTAGAATCTCAGGTGGAGATTATCCTGCCATATGGTGTAGTTAGAGTCAGTCCTATGTGTCCTCTGTACTCTCAGGTCTTGGAGTCTTTTGTTATGTGATCTTGAGATTTTGTATCTTGATGTATATAGTTACTCAAGAAGTAATTTTCCTGAGATGTAAACAGTTTATCTCTTTTAATGAAAGAAGCTTTTATGGATCCAAGCTCTTGTCTCGAAAAGTTTTAATTTCCCGTGATTTTTGTCTACCGCTGATTATCGAATCGCTTCCGCTAAGTTTTAATCGTGTTTATGTCATGGTTTGGAGATCAGAGCCCACAGTAACATCTTCTCAATGGCTGTAATTTTGTCATCTGGAGAGATGGGACCGTCTTGTTGTCCTTGTTGTTGATAAGGAACTTGGTTGAGATTCTAGAACTGAGGGTTGTTCTGATACTGGTTGTAGTTCTTGTTCTGAAAGTTTCCCTTAAAGTTTCCTTGATTTCTAAAGTTTTGCTGTTGGTTATACTGAAATCTTGGTGGGCCTCGTTGTTGATTGTTTGAACCAAGTTGTCATGATTTTTCTGCTCCTGAAGGATTTCCATATTGAAAACCAGGATGGTTCCTATTCTGATTTGGATTGTAATATCCTTGACCATGGATGGTGTTGACAACATTAAGATTTTCCATTGGACCATTATCTCCTTGGCCACATGCATTTCTTAGAACAACATCATAGAGAACATTACACACTAAAGTGGAATGATCAGTACCTTTACATGCTTCACAGAACAGCGAAGATGACTTAATCTATTCCTTTTGTTGAGGGGGTGAACGTCCTCTTCCAAAAGCAGCAAGGGATGATTCAATATGGTCTTTCTTGGCAACTAGGGGGTTGAAGGTTTCAGCGATTGACTTGTATTTAGGAATAACTTCAGCCATATCTACCTTCAACGCTCCCTTGCCTACAGATCTACCCCAATTAGCTCTATTTTTAGCTCCAAGGGTGACAACCCTCCATGCGCTATCATAACTTTGTCGCATGAAGTTTCCTCTAGACGAGGAATCTAAGAACCTCTGGATATCGTCGTCTACACCCCAATAGAAGATTTTGATGAGTTGATTCTTGGGAATGCCATGGTGTGGACACTTGCTTAGAAGCTCTTTATATCTTTCCCATTCTTCAGCAAGGGTTTCTCCAGGGGCTTGAGTGAACATTGTTATTTGACCCCTAATTTCATAAGTGAGAGAAGGAGGATGGAACTTTTCTAGAAAATCATTTTGAAGTTACTCCCAAGTAGTTATGGGTTCACATTGCAAGGCGTTGTACCAAATTATAGCTCTATCAGCAAGAGAATACTTGAAAAGACGGAGTCGAATAGCATCATCAAACACTCCATTTTTCTTTGTCATAGCACAAAGATCAATGAATCTCAGAAGATGTTCATGACTATCTTCTCCTTGTTTACCATAGAATGGGTTGTTTTGAAGCAAGGTAATCTAATGCGCTCGTATCTTGAAGTTAGGAGCATGGATGGTAGGAGGTTGGACTAGGTGATGAACATCAGCAGCGTTAGGGATTGAGAATTCCCTAAGATCCTTTTGCAGTTCTGCTGCTTGTGTTGCAGCTTGTATTGCTAAGATTTCCTCCTGAACTGCAGCCCTAGCTTCTTGCATGAGTCTTTCTCTCTGTGCATTATTGGTTTGAGCCACCGTTCGGGCTATTTCCTCTTCTTGAGGCATTCTTGTTTGGTTCTCGCTGTTATGACGATAAAAGGTTCTGTCTATCTCCGCATCAAAGCTGGCGGTGTGTCCGAGACTGTTCAAACAGTGCATACGCCAGTCTTTGGGATACCCGAAATGAAAAGATCTAAACTAAGATTGATGAAGTGGAGTGAAATTCAAGTAGATGATCGATTGTATCAAAAGAAAAACAAAATCTTAGATTAGCCTTAAAAGAACTAGATTTGAATAACTGATTTTGTTGTCCCCGACAACGGTGCCAGAATTTGACGTGGAAAATTATCACACTAATAAACTCACTCGGGGTTGAAATCCCTGAGCTTTTACCAAAACCTCATGCAATAATACCACCCGCAAGTGGACGGGTCTTATCGCAGTATAGTTAAGGATTGAATCCCAAAGAACAATGTTTTTAAGAATCTTTGTTAGTCGAGTCTAGCTCAAGTAAGACTAATATGTAGAACGATTGATTGGTTTGTGGTTGATTAAACTAATTATAAGAAAGTAAAAGAGCATAATTAAATTTTGTTCTAGATTAATGCTATGGAATCGTTGGGATGGTCTGGGGTTTTACCACCACTACACATGCAAACACATCCAAACATAAAACATCCAGGAAAGAATCTAACTATCCAAATGGAACTGATGCGAACCCTCCCTAAGGGATGTTTAGGCTCGCGTAAGCATCCCCTTAGGCATCATATTTCTCGTCACCATCTGGATGGACAACATTTTTAAGAATCTTTGTCAGTCGAATCTAGATCAAGTATGGCTAATATTTAGAATGATTGATTGGTTTGTGGTTGATTAAACTAATTGCAAGAAAGTAAAAGAGCAGAATTAAAGTTTTTTCTAGATTAATGATATGGAATCGCTGGGATGGTCTCGGGTTTCACCACCACTACACATGCAAACACATCCAAACATCAAACATCCAGATAAGAATCTAACTATCCAAATGGAACTGTTGCGAACCCTCCCTAAGGGATGTTTAGGCTCACGTAAGCATCCCCTTAGGCATCAAATTTCTCGTCACCATCCAGATCATGCACTCATGATTCCAAAGATACAACATCCAACTGAGGCTGAGTTCCTCCCTAAGGGATGTTTAGACTACAGAAGCGTCACTACGGGCTAGATGGCTCGTCCCCTCATAGATCATACACTTACGACCTCAAGGAATCTCATTCTATTTCTAGTTTGAGAGTCTATCTCATTAATTGACATTCTACCCTACATACATAAGTTCTCATAACATAGGGAAGAACAATATGAAAGCAAGCATGTAATCAAGCTACACACATTATCAATTAACAATGAAATGGAAAGTTATATACATTGCCTTGGAATGTTAAATGAAAAGACATGAAAGCATGGGCAGAGGGGCTAGTCCCCACACCCCAGTGAAAACTGAGTACTTGCTATTGATGCGAGAAACAAGAAAAACAAGAGAGAAGGAAGGTTCCTCCATGAGCATGATGTAGAAGGTAGTCGCAACTTAGTGAAGATGATGCAGTCTTCTACGTCGTGTTGGTGTAACATCCCTGACCTGGGTTATGCTTTAACCCTAGATGTTTTGCTTAATAAAGTTAATTAGATGCTTGATCTTATCTCTTAAAAAGTAATTAAGGCTCAATAGGAACTTATGTTTCAATTTTAGTCCTTTTTGAATGATGTGGAAAACATTGTTTTGTATGTTTTGGACTAAAGTGCATATTACCCAAATTGAGGAGTTAACTTGCAAATTGTACATGATAAAATGTTCCTAAGGTGTTTAAGCATCATAAGAATGAAAATGATGCAGAGGTATGGCTTGTGGAAGCTTGATCACCAAGAAAGAGCTTATTAAGCAATGTTTGTGCATTAAAACCTAGTTTTGGTGTAATGTGTAATTTACCCAAAACCTAGGGTTCAATATGCAAAATGTCACTTTTAGAGAGTCCCTCATGTTTCTTGACATCATGTAGAGAAAATAAAATGAGAGGGGCATCTCATTTGAATCATTTTGGAGGAGAGAGAATCTTGGTATTAAAATAATCAAGATTTAAGCATAATTGGAAACATAATTCAATTTAATGCAAAAATAAATATATTAATGGGAGTCCCTTCAACCAAAAATGTGAAGCTTGAATTTGGATAATATTGGATGTCCTTGTGCCTTGCAAAGGCCATGAAAATATCCTAAGTGAGTGGAGATCCCACTCACATTAGTTAACTAAAAAGTAATATCCACTAAAAATGGGATATTAGTATTATATGAATTAAGGTGCTTAATTGCTTTTCCTTTAATTCATGGATAATGAAGAGGAATTCGAAGGTGGGGAAGATGGATTTTCATTTAAGTAGTTTAGGGGGAGATTTGGCACCAATATTTGGAGAGAAAGGATTTTTATATCACTTTCTCTCTCATTGAAATTCCCTTATAAACACTTCATTTCCCACCCACTTGAAGACTCTTTTGGATTTTCTTTCTCTCCTTGCTTTGGTTGAACAAAATGGAGCTTAGGAGCAATAGGAGGACGTGCCCCAACCTGTAGGTAAGCTCCTTAATCGTCTTCAACCTTGATTTTATGGTGGAAATCGAAAATCAATGCTTGATTTCTTCTTTCCTTCATTCAATCTTCCACCCTAGCCAATTATTTTCACTCAATTGCTTGAGGATGGACCTTGGAAGGTTGAGAAAGCTTCATTCACCATTATAGACTTGGAGCTGGAAGTTTGGTTTCAACTTTGAAGGCGGGTTATATAACTTGAACCCTTAAATGTTATTATTACATTCAATTCTTCATCACTTGTTGATTATTTTGTTCTTCTTGAAAATCCTTTGAATAATTGATGAAATTTCCATAAGAATGCCAGTAGATTTTGAAGGATCAAAGCTTGATGATGATTACATCATCATAAGCACACACCTCAATGAATATCTTGGGCAAACGGTTTCACTATTGAGACTAAACAATCTTAAGATCATTTGGTGAACAAACGGTCTCAAGACCATTTGAGGTCAAATGACCTCAAGACCGTTTGAGGACAAACGAACTCAAGACTATTTGAGGTTAGGAGATGTTATGGTTGGATGATGATCTAATGGTTCTAATTGATTTACTTGTAATAGGTTCAATGATGGATAATCCACTGATTACAAACTCCAATCGATTGAATTGATTGAAGTTTTAATTGATGGAATTGATCAAGACCGAATGGGTAAACTTGATCAAGACCGAATGGGTAAACTTGATCAAGACCGAATGGGTAAACTTGATTAATACTGAATGGGTAAAAGTGATCACGACCAAATGGGTAAAATCAATCAAGATCGAATGGGTAAAGTTGATCAAGATCGAATGGGTAATTGATCTTCAAAATGGTTTGGTCATGTTGACCGTTTGGGAGAGTTGACCGAATGGAGGTCAAGCACCTCAAGATCGAATGGAGGTCAAGCACCTCAAGATTGAATGGAGGTCAAGCACCTCAAGACCGAATGGAAAGCAAGTACCCCCAAGATCGTTTGAAGGATCAATTACTCTCAAACCTAAATGAGTGATCATAAAGTATCTCAAGGTTGATTACAATAAAAGTATCACTAAGGTACTTAGTGAGTAAGTATGCTTAGAATAATTGACATTTTATGCTTATGGAAGCAATGACCTAATACACTATGTAAACTCTTCATTCAAATTGATTCAAATCTAATTGTGATTAAAGCAATTAACCTCCTAGAGAGGATGAGAGAGAGGAACGTATACATGAATGATAATCATGTAGTGATTTAACCTCGACACTCTCAACATAAATACAATATGTAATTAGGGTATGATTCAGGTTGATGAGTTCATAAAACCCTAATTGAGAAGGTTAATGAACCCTAACCCTAATTTAGGGCAATACTAAGTGAAACCCTAATCTAGGGTGATGGTGTAACCCTAATTTAGGGTAATCATATGATAAACCCTAATTTAGGGTATTCTATTGGTAAACCCTAATTTAAGGGAATGCTTCATGAAAACCCTAATGTTGGGCAAAGCTATACATGAAACCCTAATTTTAGAGGAAATGTTATATGAAACCTTAATTCAAGGTAAGGATGTGATGAAAATCCCTAATTTAGGGTAATGATGTGTAAAACCCTAATCTAAGGGATGGTGAAACCCTAATTCAGGGTAATTATGTGTAAACCCTAATACAAGGTGATGTAATGTGATCTGAAACACTAATTTTGGGTTATAGTACATGAAACCCTAATTTTGGGCAATGAGATGATTAACCATAGCCCTAATGATGGGTAATGGGATGAGTATCTCTAATTGACATGAATTGGGAAACCCTAACCCTATTAAAGGATTAGGGGTGTTACCCTTGTATAGCAGGATGCTGATATGTAATTGATATAGTTGTTGTCATGATTACTAACCATGCAAGTATCATGAGAAGATGAGCATAGCCACATATGAGCTATGATGTTTCATTTACTATTGTTAATGGGCCTTGTGATCCATAATATACTTTGTTTCCTAGTGAGAGGTAACAATAGATGAAATGGGCTTTGTGAGCCATATGAGATGTCTGTGTAGCAAGTATCATGTTACCTTGGTCTGATGATCTGAAGGTGTTCTAGTTACCTAATAAGTGGTAACAAATGTTCTTTGATGAACTGAGGGTTTGAATACCCATATTCTATAATCATGATGATGAGTTTGTGAAAAGATGAGAATGCTTCTGATGAGATGAGGGATTGAGATCCCAATGCTTTATTAAAGAATTGAACAGTACCTGATGAAAGTATTACACGTTCTTTGTAGCAATTGTTAAAATAATTGATGTTTGAGAACTTGTTTGATGCAAAAAAGAATATGGTAATACACTTAATTAATCAAGTGATATCATTTAATGTAGTTGCCCTAACCACAGAGCCATCAGTGTTAGAATTTGTTGAATGGTGAAATGAGTTCAACTCGGTGCACATATTTTTGAATATGTAGAGGTAATTGGGTAATTATATCCTTATGCCCCATAGGAATGGCTGTGAGCTATATCCTATGAACGGGATTGGTTACAGACCATACCCCAGTATGAGTATGGCTACGGGCCATGACTCCATGATATGATACTAGGCATTGGCTATGGGTCATAACCCAGAAGAGAGTATATATTATGGGCTATAACTCTATAGGGAAGATGCCACTATACCCTGGCAAGCTAATTGCAGTTTGACACGTGTTGTCTCTGCCATATAATCTCATACTAACTGAGAAGGTTGAGGTATTGGAGTCTGGATCTTCCATTGACCTTGTGTGGTTCTGATGCTTTACGTAATCATGGTCGGTTGGAGCATGAACAATATACTTCATCTCTTCAAGGCATTAAGTATGATTGTAAAATGTAATCAGCCGTGTAGCATATTTGCATAAGGTTGAAATACGAGAATCATTGGTTGATGTTATCTTGCTTAGTATATCGGATAAAAGTTTTACATGTTCTTCATATTCCTTATTAGATAAGTGGCATGCTCTTTATCAAGTTACAACTGAAATGCTTTGAATAAGAATATTGCTCTAATTTGTTTAGACATTAATTTAGCTTTTGTTGAATATATATGATTCCTCTTCTCAGTTTTACTCTAATAA
This sequence comes from Alisma plantago-aquatica, assembly GCA_963693085.1. NCBI lineage: Eukaryota > Viridiplantae > Streptophyta > Magnoliopsida > Alismatales > Alismataceae > Alisma > Alisma plantago-aquatica. Next base: position 920,945,684 of record OY856409.1, read on the forward strand.
ACTGCAATAGTAATATTTCTGGCGGAGAGTTATATCTCTTGCTGGGGAAATTTCAATTGTCTCACCCTGTGGGATCCAACTTTTTAGGTAGACACGGAGGAAGAGGCAGAAACCCTACTGCAGGGGAAGAGCAGCAGCAATAGGGACAGAAGTGAATTCTCTGGTGGAGACATTGGTTGTCAAGTATTGTATATAGAGTCCTATGTGTCGTCTCTGTACTCTCAGGTCCTTGGAGTCAGTAGTTAGTTTAATGAATCGATCTGATATTTTTGGCTTGATGCCTCAATGTTTCAATGTTGCCTATGTATAGTTTAAATAGGGTAGTTGATGTATGTGATCCTCAAGAGGGAATGGTACAAGATATGTACTTGTGAACCAGAATGTAATTGAATTACTTTGGTTCTTTTTGAAAGAGTTTTCCAGTGTATGGATCTCTTTGTAAATGGCTTTAATTTTTAGTGATTTTCAGTAATCCACAGCTAACGAACGCTTCCACTTAAGTAAATGTTGTTTTGTTCGAATGGCATGCCACAGTTTAGTGGTATGAGAGCTCTAGGTTCGCTGAATCGATAGAGATGTATGATTGAGTCGTTGAGTCTGTTCTATTGTCTTCTAGTTTATCTGATAGTGACTTCTGCTCATATAAGAGGAGAAGATGAACTTGAAGATGTCTGGATCACATGAAGAACATGCTGCTGAGAGCAGTGTTGCTGCACCAGGAAGAGGTGCAAGGGACCAGACTAGGGAGGAACATGTACCTGAACAGCCCCAGTTTGACCCAGCCATGATAGAGAATCCAGCTTTCAATGCTCTGTTTGGGAAGTTCATGGCAGTTATGACACACATGATGGATAGGATGCCACCACCTACACCTAGGGTACTAGTCCATAATGAGGGATAGGGAGTCGGCAAGATTTTTGAGAGACTTCACCGGGTAGGAGCCATAGAGTATGTTGGTACAGCTGACCCAGTAGATGCAGACTTATGGTTGACTGAGCTAGAGAAGGCTTTCAGAATCCTCAATATTCTTGAATTCGAAAAGGTGAGGCATGCAGTGTACTTGCTAAAAGGGAGTGCTGGTCACTGGTGGACTATTGAAGAAGGCAAAAGGCCAGGTGTCGAAGTCAGATGGGAAGAATTCTGACAAGAATTCGTCATTAGATACTTCCCTAAGACATACCTAGATGAAAATATATCTCATTTTGAGAAGATAAGACAAGGACCAATGAACATTAGTGAGTATGAGGCTAAGTTCATGGAGCTTTTGCGGTTCTGTCTGCATATGGAAGCTACTGATGAGGAAAGAATTCGACATTTTGAGAAGGGGTTAAATGCTGAATTGACCACTCATGTGTCTTCTTTGGAGAACAGAGAGAGGTTTGCCACTTTTGTGGAGTCTGTCATACGGATAGAGAGTTCTATGATTGAGAAGCGACAGACCGGTGGTAAGAAGGTGTACACTCAGTTTTAAGGACAGAGTTATGAGGGCTTTAAGAAGTCGAGGTTTTCTGCACTGGCAACACCATCAAGATTAATACCCAGATGCAATACACGTTGAGTAGGGGTAGGGGTCGTAGTTTTGTTCCAAATAGAGCCCCCATCACAGTATCAACATCGGTGACTGGACCTCATAGACCCTATCCTGAGACAAGGATCTGTCATCATTGTAGACAAGTGGGACATCTGGTAAGGGATTGTCCAATTAGGAATACAATGATGACTCAACCCCAGAGGCAGAGTCAGCAAGGCTCTCAGAGGAGGCAGTTTTCAAGTGGCACTCGAGGACGTGGGTAAGTGTCCCAAATTGGTTTGTCGGCACCCAACAACCAAGCATCGGTTCAACAACAAGCAATGGCTAGATTCTATGCGATGAATCAACTAGAAGCAGTAGTCAATCCTCAAGTTGTGATAGGTCAGATGAAAATATTTCATTCTGATATGTCTTCATCCTGCTTCGTAACTGTTTTAATTTATCTGGGTGCTACGCATTTCTTTATCACTCGAGAAGTGATTCTTGACTGTAATATGACAGTTGGTCATAGGGCAGAGAGTTTGATGTTGCAAACTCCTTTGCTGGGATCTGCAGTGTTGCGGGAGGTGTGTTCTCTTTGCATTCTTTCCTTTTCTAAACATCGCATTCAAGTGGATCTTATACCACTTGAAATGCATGGGTTTGATATAATTCTTGGAATGGACACCCTAGAAAATTATAAGGTTGTCTTGGATTGTAATTCCAAGCAAGCGGTGTTCACTAATGATGGTGACACATGGATCTTTTAGGGAGATAGAAAGATTCTTCCAACCTGTCTTGTGTCGGCTATGGTAGCTGAGAAGCTGATGAGACAAGGATGCTTTGTGTTTTTGGCTCATGTGGTAGATACCACAATGGAGAGATCTAATATTTCTAAAGTTCTGATAGTTAGGGAGTTTGAAGGTGTATTCCCTGAGGAATTTCTAGGTGTACCTCCGCCCCGAGAGATTGATTTTGAGATTAATCTAATCCCAGGCATGCAACCAATAGCATAAACACCATATAGAATGGCACCTGCTGAGATGGAAGAGCTCAAGAAATAGCTACAGGAGTTGCTTGAGAAAGGTTTTATCTGACCGAGTACTTCACCATGAGGTGCTCCAGTTCTCTTTGTTAAGAAGAAGGATGGATCAATGTGGTTATGCATTGATTATAGATAGATGAATAAAGTAACCATAAAGAACAAGTATCCTCTGCAAGGATCGTTGACTTGTTTGATCAGTTGTGTGGTGCAACTATCTTCTCTAAGATAGATATGAGGTCGGGATACCATCAGTTGTGTATCAAGGAGAGTGGCATACCTAAGTCTTCCTTTAGGATAAGGTATGGTCACTATGAGTTCATAGTTATGTCGTTTGGACTGACTAATTCACCAGTTGCATTCATGGAACTCATGAATAGAATCTTTCGACCTTTTCTTGATCAGTTCATAGTAGTATTCGTAGATGACATCTTGATATACATTAGAGATGCTCAACAGCATGAGCATCACCTCGGTCAGGCTTTAACTTTGCTAAGAGAGCATAAGTTGTATGCTAAGTTCAGCAAATGTCAGTTCTGGTTACCAGAAGTTTCTTTTCTAAGACACGTAATATCTACCTCAGGTATCTGTGTTGATCCTAAGAAGGTAGAATATGTCCTACAATGGGAATAGCCAAAGACACCTACGAAGATACGCAGTTTCCTAGGACTGGCAGGCTATTACAGGAGGTTCATTAAGATCTTCAGTTCTATAGCTTTACCCCTAACCAAATTGACTAGGAAGGAGGTTTCTTTTGTCTAGAATGACAAGTGTCAACATTCTTTCCAGCTGTTGAAAGAAAGATTAACAAGTGCACATGTGCTAGTGCTAGCTGAGCAAGGGAAGGGGTACATAGTTTTCTGTGATGCATCTAAGAATGGTCTAGGATGTGTGTTGATGCAGGGTAATCAAGTGATTTCTTTTGCCTCTTGACAACTTAAGAAACATGAGGAGAATTATCTAACACATGATCTAGAGTTAGTTGTTGTGGTCCGTGCTTCAAAGATATGAAGACATTATCTCTATGGAGAAACATTCCAGATTTTCACTGACCATAAGAATCTAAAATATATCTTCTCACAACATGAGTTGAACATGAGACAACGCCGCTGGATGGAGTTGATAAAGGACTATGATTATACAATTGATTATCATCTAGGGAAGGCTAATGTAGTGGCTGATGCACTAAGTAGGAAGTCATCATCACCAGCCTTAGATAAAGCACAGTTGAACTCCTTAGTGTGCTCTAAGAGAGATATGTTTATCTCTATGAGGCAAAACAATATATAGCTTGAAGTATCATTGTTAGTCGGGTTATTAGCTGAGATGCAAGTGAAACCTACTCTGAGATAGCAGATTAAAGAAGCACAGCAAGCTAATGTTGTGGTTCAGCAAATCAGGTCAAAGTATGGTAGTGAGAAACGGTATGGCTTTCATGAGTCAGAGGATCAGGTAGTCTGTTACCATGGTAGGATGGTAGTGCCTGATGCCAAGGATTTAAGGAAGTTAGTCTTGGAAGAATCTCATTCTTCGATGTATGCAATGCATCCAGGGAGCACCAAAATGTATCATAACCTGAAGGATATGTATTGGTGGCCAGGACTGAAGAAAGATATAGTTGAGTTTGATATGCGGTGTCTGGTGTGTCAGTAGGTTAAAGCTGAACATTAGAAGCCTGCAGGAACAATGCAACCTTTGCCTATACCGCAATGGAAATGGGATCATGTGACCATGGACTTTGTGGTTAGTTTACCCAGAACAGCCAAAAGTCATGATTCCATATGGGTGATAGTTGATAGGTTGACTAAGATAGTACATTTACTTCATAACAAAACAACCTACACTGCTGAGAAGCTTGCACAGTTATATATAGATGAGATAGTGTGGTTGCACGGGGTTCCAACTTCTATTGTTTTTGATAGAGGTCCCCATTTCATGAGTCATTTTTGGGAACAAATCCATAAAGCTATGGGTACGTAGTTAAGGTATAGTACTGCCTTTCACCCAAAGACAAATGGACGATCAAAGAGGACCATAAAAACCTTGGAGGATTTTCTTAGGGCATGTGTCCTTCAGTTTGTAGGAAGTTGGGATCTACACCTTAGCTTCATAGAATTTGCTTACAATAATAGCTATCAACACAGTATTGATATGGCACCATATGAAGCATTATATGGTAGACGTTGTAGATATCCTTTATGTTGGTATGAAACAGGAGAATATCAACTTTTGGGTCCTGAGCTAGTGCAGCAGACAACTGAGAAGATTAAAGTAATCCAACAATAGTTAAAGGTTGCACAGGATAGATAGAAATCATATGCCAAAAAACGACAAAGACCTTTAGAATTCCAAGTTGGAAACAGAGTATACCTCGAGGTCTCACCTTGGAAAAGTGTTCTTAGATTTGGAAAGAAAGGAAAGTTAGCTCCTAGATTTATGGGGCCTTATCCAATCATTGAACGGATTTGAAAGGTAGCCTATAAGCTAGAGTTGCCACCTGAATTGCATAAGTTGCATCTAGTGTTCCATATCTCCATGTTGAAAAAGTGTCATCTTGACACAGAGTTAGTTCTGCAACCTATGGAGGTAGAACTAAATGATGATATATCATATGTTGAAGGACCTATGATGATCCTTGATAAAAGAATTAAAAAGTTGAAAAAGAAAGACATATGTCTTGTGAAAGTTATCTGGCATCACCGTGGCATGGAAGAAGCTATGTGGGAACTAGAGGAAGAGATGAGGAGGAAGTACCCTTCTTTTTTCTCTTGATGATTTTGGGGACGAAATCCCTGTTAGGGGTGGATAATTTGTAACATCCCTGACCTAGGTTATGCTTTAACCCTAGATGTTTTGCTTAATAAAGTTGATTAGATGCTTGATATTATCTCTTGAAAAAGTAATTAAGGATCAATAGGAACTTATGTTTCAATTTTAGTCCTTTTTGAATGATGTTGAAAACAATGTTTTGTCTATTTTGGACTAAAGTGCAAATTACCCAAGTTGGGGGGTTAACTTGCAAATTGTACATGATAAAATGTTACTCAGGTATTGAAGCATCATAAGAATGAAAATGATGCAGAGGTATGGCTTGTGGAAGCCTGAGTACCAAGAAAGAGCTTATTAAGCAATGTTTGTGCATTAAAACCTAATTTTGGTGTAATGTGCAATTTACCCAAAACCTAGGGTTCAATATGCACAATTTCACTTCTAGAGAGTCCCTCATGTTTCTTGACATCATGTAGAGAAATAAAATGAGAGGGACGTCTCATTTGAATCATTTTGGAGGAGAGAGAATCTTGATATTAAAATAATCAAGATTTAAGCATAATTGGAAACATAATTCAATTTAATGCAAAAATAAATATATTAATGGGAGTGCCCTTCAACCAAAAATGTGAAGTTTGAATTTGGATAAGATTGGACGTCCTTGTGCCTTGCAAAGGCCACGAAAATATCCTAAGTGAGTGGAGATCCCACTCACATTAGTTGACTAAAAAGTAATATCCACTAAAAATGGGATATAGTATTATATGAATTAAGGTGCTTAATTGATTTTCCTTTAATTCATGGATAATGAAGAGGAATTATAAGGTGGGGAATATGGATTTGAATTCAAGGATTTGAGGGGGATATGTGGCACCAATTTTGGGAGTTAAAGGATCTTTATATCACTTTCTCTCTCGTTGAAATTCCCTTATAAACACTTCATTTTCCACCCACTTGAAGACTCTTTTTCGAATTTTCTTTCTCTCCTTGCTTTGGTTGAACACAAGGGAGCTTAGGAGAAACAAGAGGACGTGTCCCAACCTGTAGGTAAACTCCTTAATCATCTTCAACCTTGATTTCATGGTGGAAATCGAAAATCAATGCTTGATTTCTTCTTTCCTTCATTCAAATCTTCAACCCTAGCCAATTATTTTCACTGAAAAACTTGAGGACGGACCTTGGAAGATTGAGAAAGCTTCATTCACCTTTATAGACGTGGAGCTTGAAGTTTGGTTTCAACTTTGAAAGCGGGTTATATAACTTGAACCCTTAAATATTATTATTACATTCAATTCTTCATCACTTATTGATTATTTTGTTCTTATTGAAAATCCTTTGAATAATTGATGAAATTTCCATAAGAATGGCAGTATATTTTGAAGGATCAAAGCTTGATGATGATGACATCATCATAATCACACACCTCAATGAATATCTTGGGCAAACAGTTTCTCTCTTGAGACTAAACGATCTCAAGATCGTTTGGTGAACAAACGGCCTCAAGACCATTTGAGGTCAAACGACCTCAAGACGGTTTGAGGACAAACAAACTCAAGACCGTTTGAGTTTAGGAGATTTTATGGTTGGATGATGATCTAATGGTTCTAATTGATTGACTCGTAATAGGTTCAATGATGGATAATCCACTAATTACAAACTCTAATCGATTGAATTGATTGAAGTTTTAATTGATGGAATTGATCAAGACCGAATGGGTAAAATTGATCAAGACCGAATGGGTAAACTTGATCAAGACCGAATGGGTAAACTTGATTAATACTGAATGGGTAAAAGTGATCAAGACCAAATGGGTAAAATCAATCACGATCGAATGGGTAAAGTTGATCAAGATCGAATGGGTAATTGATCTTCAAAACCGTTTGGTCATGTCGACAGTTTGGGAGAGTTGACCGAATGGAGGTCAAGCACCTCAAGATCAAATGGAGGTCAAGAACCTCAAGATTGAATGGAGGTCAAGCACGTCAAGACCGAATGGAGGTCAAGCATCTCAAGATCGAATGGAGGTCAAGCACCTCAAGATCGAATGGAGGTTAAGAACCTCAAGACCGAATGAAGATCAAGTACCCCAAGATCATTTGAAGGATCAATTACTCTCAAACCTAAATGATTGATCATTAAGTATCTCAAGTTTGATTACAATAAAAGTATCACTAAGGTACTTAATGAGTAAGTATGCTTAGAATAATTGACACTTGATGCTTTTGGAAGCAATGACCTAATACACTATGTCAACTCTTCATTCAAGTTGATTCAAATCTAATTGAGATTAAAGCAATTAACCTCCTAGAGAGGATGAGAGAGAGGAACTTATACATGAATGATAATCATGTAGTCATTTAACCTCGACACTCTCAACATAAATACAATATGTAATTAGGGTATGATCCAGGTTGATGAGATCATGAAACCCTAATCGAGAAGGTTAATGAACCCTAACCCTAGTTTAGGGCAATACTAAGTGAAACCCTAATCTAGGGTGATGGTGTAACACTAATTTAGGGTAATCATATGATAAACCCTAATTCAGGGTATTCTATTGGTAAACCCTAATTTATGGGAATGCTTCATGAATACCCTAATGTTAGGCAAAGCTACATGAAACCCTAATTTTAGGGGAAATGTTATATGAAACCTTAATTCAAGGTAAGGATGTGATGAAAATCCCTAATTCAGGGTAATGATGTGTAAAACCCTAATCTAGGGGATGGTGAAACCCTAATTCAGGGTAATGATGTGTAAAATGCTAATACATGGTGATGTAATGTGACCTGAAACCCTAATTTTGGGTTACAATACATGAAACCCTAATTTTGGGCAATGAGATGATTAACCATAGCCCTAATGATGGGTAATGGGATGAGTATCCCTAATTGACATGAATTGGGAAACCCTAACCCTATTAAAGGATTAGTGGTGTTACCCTTGTATAGCATGATGTTGATATGTAATTGATATAGCTGTTGTCATGATTACTAACCATGTAGGTATCATGAGATGATGAGCATAGCCAGGTATGAGCTATGATGTTTCATTTACTATTGTTAATGGGACTTGCGAGCCATAATATACTTTGTTTCCTAGTGAGAGGTAACAAGAGATGAAATGGGTTTTGTGATCCATATAAGATGCTTGTGTAGCAAGTATCATGCTACCTTGGTATGATGACTTGAAGGTGTTCTAGTTACCTAATAAGTGGTAACAAATGTTCTTTGATGAACTGAGGGGTTGAATACCCATATTATACAATCATGATGATGAGTTTGTGAAAAGATGAGAATGATCCTGATGAGATGAGGGATTGAGATCCCAATGCTTTATTAAAGAATGGAACAATACCTGATGAAAGTATTACACGTTCTTTGTAGCAATTGTTAAAATAATTGATGTTTGAGAACTTGTTTGATACTTAAAAGAATATGGTAATACACTTAATTAATCAAGTGATATCATTTAATGTAGTTGCCCTGACCACAAAGCCATCAGCGTCAGAATTTGCTAAATGGTGAAACGAGTTCAACTCGGAGCACTTATTTTTTAATATGTGGGGGTAATTGGGCAATTATATCCTTATGCCCCATAGGAATGGTTGTGGGCTATATCCTATGCACGGTATTGGTTACGGACCACACCCCAGTATGAGTATGGCTACGGGCCATGACTCCATGATATGATACCAGGCATTAGCTATGGGCAATAACCCTGAAGAGAGTATATGCTGCGGGCTATAACTCTATAGCGAAGATGCCACTATACCCTGGCAAGCTAATTGTAGTTTGACATGTTATGTCTCTACCATATAATCTCGTACTAACCGAGAAGGTTGAGATCTTGGACTTCGGCTCTTCCATTGACCTTGTATGGTACCGATGCTTTATGTAATTAGGGTCGGTTGGGGGCATGAACAATATACTTCATCTCTTCAGGGCATTAAGTATGATTGTAAAATGTAATCAGCTGTGTAGCGTATTTGCTTAAGGTTGAAATACAAGAATCATTGGTTGATGTTATCTTACTTAGTATATCGGATAAAAGTTTTACATGTTCTTCATATACCTTATTGGATAAGTGACATGTTACTTTATCAAGTTACAACTGAAATGCTTTGAATAAGAATATTGCTCTAATTTGTTTAGATATTAATTTAACTGTTGTTGAATATATATGATTCATTTGCTCAGTTTTACTCTAATAAACTGCAATAGTAATATTTCTGGCAGAGAGTTATATCTCTTGCTGGGCCAATTTAAATTGTCTCACCCCATGGGATCCAACTTTTTAGGTAGATGCGGAGGAAGAGGCAGAAACCCTACTGTAGGGGAAGAGTAGTAGCAGCAACAGGGATAGCAGTGAATTCTCAGGTGGAGACATTGGTTGTCAAGTCTTGTATATAGAGTCCTATGTGTCGTCTCTGTACTCTCAGGTCTTTGGAGTTAGTAGTTAGTTTAATGAATCAATCTGATATTTTTGGCTGGATGCCTCAATGTTTCAATGATGCATGTGTATAGTTTAAACAGGGCAGTTGATGTATGTGATCCTCCAGAGGGAATGATACAAGATATGTGCTTATGAACCAGAATGTAATTGAATTACTTTGGTTCTTTTTGAAAGAGTTTTCCAGTGTATGGATCTCTTTGTCAATGGTTTCAATTTTTAGTGATTTTAAGTAATCTGCTGCTAACGAACGCTTCCGCTTAAGTAAATGTTGTTTTGTTCGAACGACACACCACATTCAGGGCAGATCTGGACGAGGAGGAAGAACCACCAAGGTAGACCGGGCAAACCTTCTTCTCCACCTTCTTTCTCTTCTCGACCTCCTTTCTCACAGCAAGAGGAGGTGTGGGTGGCGTGACAATGGCGTGAAGATGGTTGAGTAGTGGTGGTGTGGAAGGGAGACTGATCCTTTGTTCAAGCAGCCTATCGGCATCTTGGAATGAATTCCTAAATGAGGACCCTTGTGGTCCTATTTATAGGCTTGGATGGGATCCTCACATTTTTGCTATGAGTTTGCTCCAAACGGTTTAGAGCAACTAGTTTTTTTGAACGGTTTGGAGCGATCGGTCTTGGAAATATATGACCATACAGTCTTGGAAACCGAACAGATCCAACTGGTCTTGGGATTCTGTCTTAATACGGGCTTGCAAACCAATCAAATGACCAAATGGTCTTGGGAAGGAACTGCCCATATGGTCCTCGAACTTTGCTTCTAAATGGTTTAGTGAAATTGATAGGCGCCAACCGGTCTTCACTTGCGCTGGCTTCAAATGGTCTTCGGCGGTAGCTGGCCAAATGGTCTTACAGGTGACTGGCCTATCGGTCTTCAGCAAACGATCATCGTTCACACGGTCTTGGGCTTTAAACGGTTTTGAAGACCAATTGGACCGATCAAATAGTATTCGATACCGATGAATTTCATTCAGTTTTGAGACTGAACGGTCTTCATATCCAACCGATCTTGAAACCGTATGGTTCCAAATGGTCTTGGGACCAAACGGTCTTGCTCTTCATCAGTCTTTGCTTGAGTGTCCAAATGGTCTTGGATCTTTGTCGTCTAAACAGTCTTGAGGACCGATGGCCGCTGATCGATCCTCATCGTCCAAACGGTCCTTGGTCCAAACGGTCTCAAAACCATTAGGTTTCATATGGTCTTGAGACCGTTTGGGCTCAAGCGGTCTTGAGACCGTATGGGCTCAAACGGTTTTGAGACCATTTAGGTAGAGTAGTGAGAGGATGTTACAACCCCAATTTTGGGTTCATTTGCTGAGAAATGTAATTTCTCATATTGAAGATAAATGAACAAATAATCATGTCTTTTGATTGAATGCATGAATTTCGTTACAATAGCCTTGATGATTGCTTTGTGGGCTTTATTGGCTATTGGGCCAAATAATAAGGAAATTCAATTAGTAAATGAATAATTGAGTTTTTGAGAAAAGAAAGGTGTGGAAACCTCTAGAAGGAAAAAGAAATTAATCCCAAAGTGGATTTCGTGCCATATGAGTTCGTTGGGTCCCAAGGAATCCAAAGTTGCAAAGATAATGCAATAAGAAAAGAAAAGATCAATTAAGTTTTCTTTACTAAGAAAGAAATTGAAAATAATGGTAAAATGTGAAAAACAATCAAAAGATGTGATCCTTTGTGGATTTTTGTATCCCAAGGATTCTTAATGATAAAAGGAATACCAATGAGGAAAATAAAAGAGAAATAAAGGGAATCCTCAAAAAGAGATATTTTAATAAGAACAAAACAAGATAATGAAGAATAATGCATTTAGAAGCATCTAGAAGGATAATGAATATCCAAAAAAGAGTATTTCGAAATAGAAGAGTTTCTTGGGATCCAAGGAGTCCCAATGAAGAAAGAGGAAAGAGAAAATACCTATAAAAGAAAATAAGAATATAATGTGAATACATTATTAGTGGATTATTTTTTAAAAAGGAAATAGTTTCTACTAAAGGAAAATAGAAATTCATGCCCATGGGTTAGAAAGCAAATATAAAGAGAGTAATGGAAAGGATTTTCGAATTCCTATTTATCCAAATAATAGAGAATATCCAAAGGATGAAGAAGAGAGAAAATATTACTTCTCATTGAAGGATTTGGTTTCTTATTTGGAAACGGATTCTTTGATTCATGAATAGTTGTCTTAGGGTGTGGATACTCACCCTATATAAAGGGGTAAAGCCCTAGTGCGAGTCCGAGAGAGAGAGAGAGATCCCACGTTCTCCTCCTTGCTCTTTCTGTGGAAAACCTAACCGAGGGTAGGGATCTAACCCTAGAGAAATGTTGGTGTGTTTTGTGGTCTTTCTTGAGGCAGGAAACCTCCACGACCACCCAGGACCACCTGGATACCACCCCCATCGACCCCGAGTTTGTGCATCTACAGCTACATGGCTGCAACGGCGGACATGCTCGGAAGGTCGAGTGCTCATGCACTAGCCAGCTAAACCGCAACTTGGACGGTACCCTAGGAGTGACCAAGGGTAGGGAAGCTTGGGCGGCCATCGGCGGCGGTCTGTGGGCCCTAGGAAGGAGGTGGCACGCTCGCATAGCCCTGCACATAGCGGCTAGGGCGGCAGCCATCGGGCTGCTAAAGGTTGAAGAAGGGAGAGGTGCACTGGATGGTTATACCCTCCACGTTCTAAGGAAGCCAATCACTTAACCAGGGGCATTTCGGACTTTTCAAAATGTTTCAAACATAGCCAAGCAACGTTGCATGGGATGAAGTGATGTGGTGCCCTCCGATTGGCCCAGAGTAAGTGAATTTTATTAAATTCATAACTAATTAACGGTAGCTTGGATAGATGCGCATTATACATGAATTTTGATCAGGAGAACTCAAGGAATGTAATAAAAATATATTTTGATCCTAATTCTGATTACAATTCGAAAAGTAATGGAAGTTATTAACTTTAATGTAATAACGATTAAGAAACCCTATTTTGATATGATTCATGTGATTAGTAGGGTTTAATTGATGATTAAAGTTGATATTAACCTGTTAATCATAAAGAGATACACTAAGATCGAAAAAGATGAATTGTGCACGTAATTGGTTTAATTTAGAGTTTTATGTGCATAAATATGCTTTAATGGGCCTTGAAACCCTAATGATGATAATGGTGACTTTTAATAACTTTAATTGTTTTAAATCATGATTAAAGTCTAAATATGATCATTCTAAGCTATTTCAAGTATAAATATTCTTAATTGAGGATAAATACCCTTAATGTAGTAATAAGGGTTTTCTGATGAATAAAAGATAGAATTAACGGCAAATTGAGTTCATATGTGAATTAGACCATAACAGACTTCGAATTGATGATAAATGAGGATAATGATCTTGTCATGGATTAAAAAGATAAAAACAGTAGCTTTGATGTAAAAGAGGCTTAATGGGTTTAATTGATGCTTAATTATGCTTTTCCTGAAATCAGGGTTATATGTTAACCTTAATATCTTTCATGAAGAATAAATGAGATAAGTAGGGTTTGTGAGTAATTGTATAAAATTGGGGTTTAAAATAGTAAAAGAGAGGTGGAACCCTAATTGCAAAGGAAACCCTAAAAGTGGACTAGAAACCCTAGGAAGCGAGCAAGGTTTAATGGATCTTGATGACATGAGTAATAATAGGAAATTGCATGATTATTTCAGGATCTTGATATGTGTGCTTGCTTGCTTGGATTTCTTATTGCATGGATTATTCTATCTCAAAAGTAGCCTGACAGGTATGTGATTATGCTTATGATTATCCCGCATTTGTGTTCTAAGGATTTTATCGATGTTTACATCATGGCTTGAATTAATTATTGGATGAATTGAATTCATGCAAATTATAATTTGAATATGATTATCACATAAGAGATGTGCCTGCTAGCTCAGGTCATAGTCCCCTCTATAGCCTAATGGATTGACCTAGTACATGGCTACCAATGGGGTAGGCCCATCAGGTTATTGAATGACTTAGTACATGGCTACCAATGGGGTAGGGCCATCAAGTCATCACGAGTCAGAGATTGGGCTACCTTTGGGTAGGGCCATGCGACTCCATAACCCTAGGTATTGGCTACCTATGTGGTAGGGCCATGGGGGTAAGGATCTACCATATGAGAGAGGTAGTATCCATGTCCACTGCAGGGACAGCATAGAGATAGGTGATAGGCAAGGATTGAGTAGTATTGCTTAAAACATAATTTTGGATGTTAAATGATATTTGGATGACTGCATTGTTAACATAGTTGCACAATTATTGTTTCCCCCACATACCAATATATTTCGATATGCTGACCGACGTTTTGTTTGTCAGTGTTTTAGGTACAACCCTGAAATGAACCAACAGTAAAGTGACACATTGTGAAAATATAACATAAAGTGCAAGGAGGATTAGATAGAGTAGATTCAAGCTTGGATAGATAGATTTCCAAAGTTTTAAAAAGGTATGAAAATGTTTATTTTCTTATAGCGTTTTAGTTTAGTTAGTAGAATTTCATAATTATTATTGATTATTTGTCAAACCTTTGATCTGGGTTAATGGATAACTGCTCTGACCTTTTGGTCTCCCTTAAATGGGGGTTACCGGGAGGCGGGGTCGTTACAATTGGTATCAGAGCATAGGTTCCTCACTTAATCTTTAATAATTATTAAATTTTACAAATTCCATAGAACCAAGGGAGTTATTAGAGGATTGTCTGAAAGATTGAGATGTCTAGAAAAGGATCACGTTTGGGGGCTAGCAATATTTTCCTCCACACCGCTAGTCAGAATATGAGGACTCCCTGATTGTGTGACTGCCTCGCTGATGTCTTAGGATATGACTCGAAATAAGATACCTTTAGGACTCTCTCATCTTATTCATCCCTTCTCAACTCAAATTCTATTAAGGACCTTAAGGATTATGGTTTTCTCTCTCTTCCTCACCCTCTTAAGGTATGGGTAAGGTTAATAAGGTCTAAGAAATCATCCACCAAATTAATGAAAAGCATGTAAATAAGATGTCACAGACATAAGCTTAATAGATTAAGCACAAACTAAAGAATAGATACATGCTTAGGTCATATGACACGAGTTGTCATTGTTCTCAGAAGAAACTTGAGGATAGACCTCTTTGTTAGGAGGATAAATATAGAGAGTTAGTCTTGGAAGAAGAGACCTCCATTAAAAGTAGAGACGTAGCACATCATTTGAAGATGACATTAACCCTGACCCTAAGTGAAGGTTAGAGAGAAAGATGACATGATGAGTTAGATTTCATGGTTGACCGAGTGTTTGTTGGACATGCCTTTGGGATGCCATACGAGCCAGGAGAGGTTAGATGACCCAGTGCCTTTGGCGACCCAACCCTGGAAAGGGTCGTGCATGTAAGGGTGAAGGATGGCTCCTTCATGGATGAGGTTAGAAGAGAACCTATAGAAACCCTATGGGCTTATACAAATATGGGATAACATGCACCCAGAGTACGTCAGTAGTATGGCAGTAGGTTGAAACCTTGGCCAGTAAGTACGATGGATAGCTTAAGAGGTAAGCATAAAGAACTAAGGGTAACCTCGAGCAAACATAAGTTAAACATAGGCATCACCCATGTAGAAGTATGCTTGTGAGCTTGATCCTTCAGGGAGAGAGAGGACCTCTAGTAGTAAGGCTGGATGTGGAGTTAGCTCTAGAGAGAGAAAGTATGACTCAAGCAAGAAGGTTGGAAGATTAAATTCTGAGACATG
Organism: Alisma plantago-aquatica; assembly: GCA_963693085.1. NCBI lineage: Eukaryota > Viridiplantae > Streptophyta > Magnoliopsida > Alismatales > Alismataceae > Alisma > Alisma plantago-aquatica. The sequence continues at coordinate 920,961,237 of OY856409.1, forward strand.
AGGAATAGCGGGGAGTTGAGGATGATGCGACCTAAGTGGATGATAGTGGTTGCCTTATGCATGATCCCTGGAGGTTGATGATATCTTGGTTGCCTTTAGAGGAACCAAACCCTAGAGAAAGGATGATGCTTCTGGTACCTATGTGCTTGTGGTATAGGTGTTTACCTTCTGAGATAAGAAGAAGAGTTCCTTAGACCTGGAGAGGTTTGGTAACAGGTTGTGAGGCCTTATACCTTGTTGGTTGTCCTTGAGGATGACTCGACCCTGATGTGTTGCTCGAGTAGAAGGATGGCAGGGAGTGCATGTCATGCCTTATACATGCTTGATTCGTGGTTAAGAGTTTGAGCATGCAGTTGGACACCCAAAGGTGAACCTAGGGTTCCTAGGCCTAAGAGGGGAAGCAGTGTACCCAATGTTCATGATGAGATTTGAGTCTCTATAGTTTCGAGCATGGTACTCCTCATGTGTAGAGGTAGAGGAAACCCCTTAAGTTAAGGGTATGTGTGATGAACCCCTCACAACTAAGTTGATCTAATGTAGAGAATGAGAACAAGGTTGACATAGTATGGTTTAGTAGGTTGTCTGCTTGTGCCTTAGTAGCTTGCTAGGGTTAAGCATACTCATGTGGATGCAGATCCTAAACATAAGGACGGTTGTGACCTTGTTGTCAAGAGTTGTAGTTTCCTCCCATCCTGGGAGAGGAACCCTTTTGTAGGGTGTATACCAGTTTTGTTGGTTTTGAGGTAACTTAAAGAGGTTTCAGAGGATCTTGTGAAGCTAAGTGAAGAGTACGTGGTATGAGAATGAACATGTAGACCCATAGATAACCATCTCTAAGTGCATGTGGATGTGTTACCATGGAGGTAACCGGTATGGGGCCTGACCAAGGTAGGTAGGTTGCCATGACCCCTATGAAGGGATGAAAGTCAGTCATGAATGTAGAGAGAGATGATGAAGGATTGGGTAAGGTTCTAAGTTGAACATGTACTATAATGGAATCCTAAGTCTATCCTAGGGTCAGGTAGGGATAAGACCGATGGAAGTATGAGTTGCCTAATTCCCTAGTTGCACAGGACCCTAGGGTTGGGAGGTAACATCTATCATTGTCTGAGGGCCATGGGTTAGGAGATTGATCACCTTCATGAACTCATGGGATCCAAAGGGAAGATGAGTAGGGAACTCTTTGGATGTATAAGGGAATAAGGATGACCCCTAAAGTGTCGGCACCCTATAGACCTAGAGGAGATGACCAAGGGATGTGTGTAAACCTCAGTAGGTTTAAGACTAGTTTTCCATGGGAGTAACCATGATATCGAGATAATTGTGATGTAGAGACACATGTGGCATGTCTTAACTTGGATTTAAAGGTGTACTGGCAAGGTGGGATGTACCATCTCTACTCTTCGAATAGGAAGAACTCTATATTTGGACTGTATCCAAATTCTTATTTCCTCTTGTTATGGGAGTGAGAGATCGGACAGTACGCATGCCATACACTAAGGATAAAAGAAGATGTGAGTTGGAACATTGCTACAAGGTATGAGGATAGAGATGATAACATATCCTGGTGGAGTGAATGATACATGAATGGTTTACAAACACTAAGATGAATAGTGTAGTCATCTTATGAGGATGTTTTATCATGAGCTATGTGGAGTTTGCAAGTGATACAAGGTTGAGTTTGATCACCATTAGGATGAGCTCAGAGCTTCTTGATGAAGACCAACTTACAGTTGAGATGAGATGATAAGTATAATACATGGAAGTGTATGTCTTCAACATTACCTAACACCTAAGGATAAGAAGTGGTAATGAATGCTCTAGTTGAGATATAGCTACCTAGTTTAGTTGGAAGATAGAGGAAGTTGAGGTTGTTACGCTAACCTTAAGTTGAGAAAAAAGAGATAGGTTTGGCTAACACTCAGATATAATGAGACATGTTGAACAAGATTAGTGGTTGTTTAGTTAGCTAGCCTAGGCCTTGATGCGATAAAAGGATAGTTGTAGAACCTCATATACACTTCTTTGGAAAAGAAGGTGATGAGACCCCGACTAAAGAGGTTTAGGGTTTCTGACGAATCGACCTTGAGGAGTCATGACATATAGGAAACTATGATTTTAAGATCACCATACCCCATGGTACTTCTGAGATAATGAGTGGTAGCAGAACTATGGATGCTGGATATGGGGATGCATGTGGTATGTTGCATGCAAGCCAGGAGGTAAAGGACGAACACCAGTAACCCAGTGTATAGATATAGAGGATAAAAGAGTCCCTGAGAGGGAATGGGAGTTCATCACTATGGATGATGTGGAAAGTCTCCCCTTGACCAAGGAAAGTCATGATGCAATATGGGTTATGGTAGACCGCCCTACCTAGATGATAAGAGAAAGAAAGAGTATTGTCGAGGGATAGATCGGGTTGAACTACATACAAGAGAGAGAGAGCGAGATGGTTCATCTACACCATGATGTGAGTTCAAGAGTTCTTGAGTAGGACCTAAAGGTTCACTTCCATTAGGTGGAAGTAGATACATGAAGAACTCGATGTCAATACAGTTTATCACCCCCATACGAATGGACAGTATGATCCAGACTAGAGGGTCTAATGAGAGAATGTGTGCCCATTCAGGGTGATACATAGAGACAGTTCTTAAGATGTGATGTTAACCACCATAGCCTGTATCGAGATGCAAGAAGTTCTATAAGGAGGGTGTGTCGGTCACCACTTCATTAAGATGATGTTGGTGAAGGAGGCATCGCGAAGGTCAGAAAAGAACCACAGTGTGTGTAGATGAATTCGCTTGATCGAGCAATGGCTGAAAGAGAGCCCAAGGGTGACATGAGTCATGAGCTGATGCAAAGCGGACTGACATGTAGTTCACTGTGGGAGAATATAATGTGAAAATCTGACCCCTCTGAGCTACAGCTGAGAAAGTTGAGTCCCCGATATATGGGTCCATTTGAGATGGATTGGTGGAGAAGGTTTTTTTAACCTTACCCTGCAGGATAACATGACGTGTGATGAGTTCCATATGTCTGGTCTAGAGCACTATGTGAGGTACCCAAGCCATGTGTTGAGCCCTGAACCTATTTAGCTTTTTGAGAAGCTGAAAAGTCCTGAGACACCTATGAGGGTACGATATACCAAGGTAAGAAAGAACTCAGATGGAAGGATATGAGATGATGAAGGTTCTTGGGAAGCACCATGGAAAGGGTGAAGCCACATGGGAGCCCTGATGGACATAAGAAATGATTATCCTATTTGTTTGCTTGCTTGATGGAATTTTGAGGACACAATTCTTATAAGAGGGGAAGGATGTTACAACCCCAATTTTGGGTTCATTTGCTGAGAAATGTAATTTATTATATTAAAGATAAATGAAAAAATAATGATGTCTTTTGATTGAATGCATGAATTTCGTTACAATAGCCTTGATGATTTCTTTGTGGGATTTATTGGCTATTGGGCCCAATAACAAGGAAATTCAATTAGTAAATGAATAATTGAGTTTTTGAGAAAAGAAAGGTGTGGAAACCTCTAGAAGGAAAAATAACTTAATCCTACAGTGGATTTCGTGCCATATGGGTTCGTTGGGTCCCAAGGAGTCCAAAGTTACAAAGATAATGCAATAAGAAAAGAAAAGATCAATCAAGTTTTCTTTACTAAGAAAGAAATTGAAAACAATGGTAAAATGTGGAAAACAAAGAAAAGAGGTGATCCTTTGTAGATTTTTGTATCCCAAGGATTCTTAATGATAAAAGGAATACCAATGAGGAAAATAAAAGAGAAATAAAGGGAAATCCTCAAAAAGAGATATTTTAATAAGAACAAAACAAGATAATGAAGAATAATGCATTTAGAGGCATCTAGAAGGATAATGAGTATCCAATAAAGAGGATTTCAAAATAATAGAGTTTCTTGGGATCCAAGGAGTCCCAATGAAGCAAGAGGAAAGAGAAAATACCTATAAAAGAAAATAAGAATATAGTGTGAATACATTATTAATGGATTATGTGGTATTGTTAAAAAGGAAATAGTTGTTACTAAAGGAAAATAGAAATTCATGCCCATGGGTTAGAAAGCAAATATAAAGAGACTAATGGAAATGATTTTTGAATTCCTATATATCCAAATAATAGAGAATATCCAAAGGATGAAGAAGAGAGAAAATATTACTTCTCATTGAAGGATTTGGTTTCCTATTTGGAAACAGATTCTTTGATTCATGAATAGTTGTCTTAGGGAGTGGATACTCACCCTATATAAAGGGGTAAAGCCCTAGTGCGAGTCTAAGAGAGAGAGAGAGAGATCCCACACTCTCCTCCTTGCTCTTTCTGTGGAAAACCTAACCGAGGGTAGGGATCTAACCCTAGAGAAATGCAGGTGTGTTTTGTGGTCTTGCTTGAGGCGGGAAACCTCCACGACCACCCAGGACCGCCTGGATACCTCCCCATCGACCCCGACTTCGTGCAGCTGTAGCTACATGGCTGCAACAGCGGCCATGCTCAGAAGGTCGACTGCTCATGCACTAGCCAGCTAAACCATGGCCTGGACGGTGCCCTAGGTGTGACCATGGGTAGGGAATCTTGGGCGGCCATCGGCGGCGGTCTGTGGGTCCTAGGAAGGAGGTGGTGTGCTCGCATAGCCCTGCACGCAGCGGCTAGGGCGGCAGCCATTAGGCTGCTGAAGGTTGAAGAAGGGAGAGGTGTATTGGACGGTTCTGCCCTCCGCGTTCTAAGGAAGCCAACCACATAACTAGGGGCATTTCGGACTTTTCAAAATGTTTCAAACATAGCCAAGCAACGTTGCATGGGACGAAGTGGCGTGACACACTCCGATTGGCCCAAAGTAAGTGAATTTTATTAAATTCATAACTAATTAATGGTAGCTCAGATAGATGTGCATTATGCATGAATTTTGATCAAGAGAACTCATGGAATGCAATAAAAATATATTTGAAGCCTAATTCTGATTGCAATTAGAAAAGTAATGGAAGTTATTAACTTTAATGTAATAACGATTAAGAAACCCTATTTTGATATGATTCATGTGATTAGTAGGGTTTAATTGATGATTAAAGTTGATGTTAACATGTTAATCATAAAGAGATACACTAAGATTGAAAAAGATGAATTTAGAGTTTTATGTGCATAAATATGCTTTAATGGGTCTTTAAACCCTAATGATGATAATGGTGACTTTTAATAACTTTAATTGTTTAAAATCATGATTAAAGTCGAAATATGATAATTATAAGCTATTTCGAGTATAAAGATTCTTAATTGAGGATAAATGCCCTTAATGTAGTAATTAGGGTTTTTGATGAATAAAAGATAGAATTAATGGAAAATCGAGTTCATATGTGAATTAGACCATAATGGACTTCGAATTGATGATAAATGAGCACAATGATCTTGTCATAGATTAAAAAGATAAAAACGGTAGCTTTGATGTAAAAGGGGCTTAATGGGTTTAATTGATGGTTAATTATGCTTTTCCTGAAATCAGGGTTATATGTTAACCTTAATATCTTTCATGAAGAATAAATGAGATAAGTAGGGTTTGCGAGTAATTCTATAAAATTGGGGTTTAAAATAGTAAAAGAGAGGTGGAACCCTAATTGCAAAGGAAACCCTAAAAGTGGACTAGAAACCCTATGAAGCGAGCTAGGTTTAATGGATCTTGATGACATGAGTAATAATAGTAAATTGCATGATTATTTCAGGATCTTGATATGTGTGCTTGCTTGCTTGGATTTCTTATTGCATGGATTATTCTATCTCAAAATCAGCCTGACATGTATGTGGTTATGCTTATGATTATCCCGCATTAGTTTTCTGAGGATTTTATCGATGTTTACATCGTGGCTTGAATTAATTGTTGGATGAATTTAATTCATGCAAATTATAATGTGAATATGATTATCACATAAGAGATGTGCCTACTAGCTCAGATCCTAGTCCCCTCTATATCCTAATGGATTGACCTAGTACATGGCTACCAATGGGGTAGGCCCATCAGCTCATTGAATGACTTAGTACATGGCTACTAATGGGGTAGGACCATCAAGTCATCATGAGTCAGAGATTGGGCTATCTTTGGGTAGGGCCATGCGACTCCATAACCCTAGGTATTGGCTACCTGTGTGGTAGGGCCATGGGGATAAGGATCTACCATATGAGAGAGGTAGTATCCATGTCCACTGTAGGGACAACACAGAGATAGGGGATAGGCAAGGATTGAGTAGTATTGCTTAAAACGTAATTTTGGATGTTAAATGATATTTGGATGACTACATTGTTAACATAGTTGCACAATTATTGTTCCCCTCACATACCTATATATTTTGATATGTTGACCGACGTTTTGTTTGTCGGCGTTTTAGGTACAACACTGAAATGAACCAACAGTAAAGTGACACATCATGAAAATAGAACATAATGTGCAAGGAGGATTAGATAGAGTAGATTCAATCTTGGATAGATAGATTTCCAAAGTTTTAAAAAGGTATGGAAAAGTTTATTTTCTTATAGCTTTTCAGTTTAGTTAGTAGAATTTCATAATTATTATTGATTATTTGTCGAACCTTTGATCCGGGTTAATGGATAACAGCTCTGATCTTTCAGTCTCCCTTAAATGGAGGTTACCGGGAGGTGGGGTCATTACATAGGATGACCGTGTAGGTGAATGTTAGAGACCGATAGGTCAAAACTACATGGGTAGACCATTAGGGCAAACCTTTTGGTCAAGAACAAAGTTGAGAGGATCTCGAGTGAATTCCATATGGTGGTTGAACCTAGTCAAGACCTGCACAAAATCGATATAAATCTAGTTAATAATCTTGATAATTGAATTAGTTAATAAATCTTGCATTTTGTGAGATTTAGGAGATGAAATCAAAAGTATTGAATCAAACTGGTCCCAAAAAGGTGACTGGAAATCATGATGAATATGCATTCATTAGTTCTTCCATGGACCTTATATGGCACTGATTTCGACTTAGCATTGGTCAGTTGGATTTAGGTCGTACCACTCAAATATTCAGGGTATAATAAAAGATGTAACACAACCGTTTAGTATATATTTATATGCTTAGGTGACATGCATTTCACATGGGTTGAGCCTTTGCCTTGACTTTTTACTATTTCTTGAACTATAAAATGGTAAGAGAAGTCAATTGTTATACATGTTCTTCACACTCCTTTTCAAAATATAACTTGATCTACTTCTCAGTGGTGACTACCTAATCTTGTTGAATTTGCTTTACATGTTAGATGCATATCATTTAGCTGAATCTGCACATCTAGTTAATCTATTGTTTTACATGTTTAGTTTATATGTACTTTAATGGATTTGGCGAAGAGTTATATCTCTCATTGGGACATTTGGTCTCACACTGCGGGTTTCCACATCTTTTAGGCGACCGTTAATGAAGAGGTAGAGGTCGTGCAACTGAGTAAGAGCAGCAACAAGAGTAGTAGTCGATAAGGTTGAATGTGCTGCTAGTCTTTTGGTGTTAGAGTCCTAGATTCATCCATGTACACTTATGCCCTTGGGGTGTTTTTGAGATGTTTTTTGGTTATGTAATCTATACAAGGTTTTTGACATATATATATATATATATATATATGTATATGTATATATGTATATATATTCATATAAGTTCTTCGCCAGATCTGTCCAGATCTGATGCACCGTAGTGTGTCCTACTACCACACTGAGAATGTCTTCAGTTAAGCCTCCCATGATCTAGCCTTTTACCAAGCGACCAGTCCTCATCCATAGAGTTTGGTTAGAATTTGGAAAGATTGTCCCTTTGTTGTCGATGAGGATCTTCTCTGGTGGCTTGGTTATGTCGTCGACGAAGGACTCGAAGCCATTTCTCTTGATGAGTGCATGAACTTGTTGTTGGAAAAGGATTGTTCCGACCCATGTCCTAATTGGATTTGGGCTTGAGTAGGAGTTGGCTTGTGTCGCCAATCCTAATAGGAGTTAAATCCAATAGGAGAGAAGATGGCTCTCTATTTGCAAGATTGGAATTGGATTAGGAATTAGACTATGTATTGGAGTGGGATTCCTAATTTCTACCACATTTCATGGAAGCCTATAAATAGAGGCCATGGGGGAGGCCATTGGGATCATCCCATCAGTTGTTTCTTATTGGTGCCTTTTGTGGTAGAAGAGCCAAAATACAAGAACAACTGGTGGTGCTCTCTTTTGGTAAGAGAGGGTCGACAACTTTCTCTTGAAGTGAAGTAGCGGCTGACATTCAACGACATATTGGTGGTGCATCGAAGACGGTGGCGTATCTGGTCAGCGGAGGACGCACATCAGTTGGTGGCACTACGTTGGTGCTGTGACAACGACTAATACAACAGTTTGTTCGATCAATGGAGGATGCACATCTGCTCTCTCAGGCAGAGAGAGATTTTGGTTGGTAGGTAAGGTAGGCGACCTCGTTAGGAGCAGAGGCAGCCCGGTCAGTGGTTGCATTAACAATAGGCAAGGACACAACTATGTGTCTGATCCCCTACAACGACAGAGGTGTCGTGAGGAGAAAAAGATAAGTAGGATATTGTATACACATTGGGTGTATATTCATCTATCTTTGTTCTCGTGTGTGGGGGGAGCTGTCCAAATTTAGGGGTGATTAAATTTAGACGGTGTGAGTTGTAATCTTGATTACATAGTGCTTGTTAGCCGGTATTGGCCTGTGGTTTTTCTCTTCTCATCTTGAGAAGAGTTTTCCACGTTAAATCTTGCACTTTTTTTGGCGTGCCATTCGAATAAAACGTATTTAACTAATGTGGAAGCGATTACTAATAGTGGATTACTGAAAATCACTAAAAATTAAAACCATTTATCAAGAGATCAATTCACAAGAAAACTCTTACATTCAGAACCAAAGTAAAACATTTACATCCTAGTTCATATATACATATCATGTGTCATTGCCTCTCGAGGCATACAAGCATCAACTAATCTATCTTAACTGTACACAGGTAGTATTAGAACCTCGAGGCTTAAAGCCAAAATCTTAGATCAAATATATCAGAAGCAATAACTCCTAGGACCTGAGAGTACAGAGACGATTCATAGGACTAACTATACAAAACTAGACAACCAGTATCTCCACCTGATGGATCACTGCTGTCCATGTTGTTGCTGCTACTCTTCCCCTTTAGTAGGGTTTCTGCCTCTTTGTCTATGTCTACCTAAAAACGTTGGATCCCATGGGGGTGAGACAATTATAACAATTGCCCCAGCAGGAGATATAACTCTCCGCCGAAAACATCATTATTGCAGTTTAATAGGAATAAACTGAGCAGTGGAATCATAAGCTTAATAGCAGTTAATTCAACATCTGCACATATTAGAGCAACATTTTTATGCAAGTATTTCAGCTGTGACTTGATAAGAAGCATGTCTAATATTAAATAAAGAATTGAAGAACATAAATAACTTTTATGTATCAAGGACATGCTAAGCAGTATAACATCAACCAGTGATTCTCATATTTTAATCTTATGCAAATACGCTACACGACTGATTACATTTTACAACCATATTTAAGCTCTGAGGAGATGAGGACCATTTCTAGAATCAAAATCGGTACCATACATAGGTCAATGGAAGAGCCAGATTCCCATGACCTCCCACATCCCGGTCAGTACGGGACCACAAGAAGGACTTATGTTAATTGCTCAAATAGCTTTCCAGGGTATACTGGAAACTTCGCTATAGAGTTACAGCATCAACTACACTCTCATCGGCAATCAAGATATTTAATGTTTATCTCCATCGACCCGACATGAAATATCATTGGGAGATTAATGATACATCCATCCCAACCATCGGGAGATTTGTGGTACATCCATCCCAACACATGAAGGATTGAGAGGTTTAATGTTTAGCTTCCATCAATCTCTTCACCAGGACGTAAGGATATTTTCGCCCATTTACCCCCACATATTCAAAATATGCGAATTCCAAGAAATCCCATAGGAAAACCTGCTTCACCATCACCAACTTCTGACAATGATGGATCTATGGTCAGAGCACTACATGAATAGATTTGACTTGATTAATTAAGTACATTTTCATATTCTTTTAGCATCAGGCAAGTTCTCAAACATAACTTATTATGACAATGCTATAAATAAACATGTACTATTTAATCCACTACTTAACCGTCTTTAAAAGACATTGGGAGTTCAATCCCTTATTTCAAAATTGGGAATTATCATCCATTCACAATCTCATCACCCTAATCATATGGCTCTGGGTATTTAAACCCTTGACTCATCATTGAGCATTGTTACCACTTTTCTAGGTAATTATAACCTTCAGGTCAACTAACCAAGGCAAACATGATACTTGCTATTACAAGCATCACTTCATGGTACTTGAGGCCCATTAACTATCTTGTTACCTCTTACCAGGCAGCAAGGTATATTATGGCACACAAGGCCCAACACAATAGTGAATTGATTATCATAGCTCATACCTAGCCATGATCATCATTTCAACATACCTGCATGGTTAGCACAAATGATAACAGTGATATCAATTGCATACCAGTACCATGCACAATAAATATGAATTCACTATTCATGGGTAGCACCACTATTCCCTTGTTAGGGTTAGGGTTTCCCATTTCATGTCATATCTTTTAAGAATAAACATCCCTTCACCCATATCAGGGTTATGGTTTATCACCATATTGCCCAAGATTAGGGTTCATTAAGCATTACATACTATTACCCTGGATTTGAGCTCCACATCACATCAAACATCCGGGTTTCTCATGAAACCATTCTTAGTTAGGGGTTTCTCATAATTTTCACCCTAGAATAGGGTTTACATCAATAATCCACAATCAGGGTTTACTATTCATCCCAATTAGGGTTTCATGTTCATTAACCATAATTAGGGTTTACTATTCATCCCAAGTAGGGTTTCATGTTCATTACCCATAATTAGGGTTTACACATATCAACACCCTGGATTAGGGTTACATCCATACCCTGGATTAGGGTTTCAATTATAATTGCCCTGAATTAAGGTTAAGGTTCAACAACCTTGTCAATTAGGGTTTATGCTCATGATTAGGGTTTCATGATCTCTTTACTTAAGGATCATACCCTTAATCACCATATGAATCATACTCATGTATGAATTCCATTCTTTCATTCTATCAACTTGATTAGGTCATATCAGCCCTTCAGTCAAGTACATACAACTATGATTGACATAGTGTACCAAGTTATTGTTCTTATAAGCAATTAGGGTTCATCCCTTAATTGGTACTAATCACTTAGGTACTATTAGGGTTTCAACCTTTTTACCTTCATTGATTACTATTACTAACAATCATTGGATTATTGGAACAATCATCACCATTAATTTCCAAATGATTGAACCACATTGAATTCCATTCGGTTTTGAAGGTTTCATCACCAAACGGTTTTGAAACCATTTTCCCTCAAACAGTTTTGAAACTGTTTGACCCCAAAATGTTTCAAGACCGTTTGGGCTCAAATGATCTCAAGACTGTTTGGGCTCAAACCAGCCTCAAAACCACATGGGCCATTTAGGGCATTCACCAATCCAATCAAATGTAATTGCATCACTGAATTAACTGTTGGTTATACAATTGAAGGATTCATCTATCAACACCATTAAAATTTTATCCAATTTGTCAAGGATCAACCACTAACCCTCCAAATGGTTTTGAAACTGTTTGGTCCCAAACAGTTTCAAAACCATTTGGGCTCAAACAGTCTCAAGACCGTTTGACCCAATTTGTCTTGAAATCATTAGGACCAATCAAGGATTCTTCAATCAACTTGATTAGGGTTTCCAATTGAAGGATTGTGCACACATTGAATCAATCAATTGGATCCATTAGATCATCATCCAACACAAACTTAGGTTCAGACCTCAAATGTTCAACTAAACCAAATGGTCAACTCTCTCATGCGGTTTGGAGTCCATGTCACCAAACGTTTTGCAAACCGTTTGGTCTCAAACGGTTTGGTGAAACCGTTTGGACCAAAAGTCCAAGACCGTTTGCCCTTGTTCTTGATTGGGGTGTGTGGTTGTGAACAGGTTATCATCTTCAACCTTCAAACTCACAAAAATTACTGCCATTCCTGTGGCAACTCCATCAATCAAACAAAGGAATTGCAAGAATAACAATTAAATCAATTGAATTGAGAAATCGAATCCAATAGCAAAGATTAAGGGTTCAAGTTATATAACCCACCTTCTAATCTGATCCCAAGCTCCAAGCTTCACGGATCCAATGGTGGATGAAGCTCTAGCAACCTCCCAAGGACCGTTCTCAAGCTTTTGGAGTGAAAGGATCGGCTAGGGTTGAAGATGGAATGAAGAAATGAAGGAATTATGCATTGTTTTATGATTTCCACCATGAAATCAAGAAGAACGAAGGTCAAGGACTTACCAACAGGTTGGGGGCGTCCTTCCTGCTGTTCCTAGCTCCCTTAGTCGTTTTTGCAAGTAAGGAGAAGAAAGGAATCTGAAAAAGTCCTTGGTTGAGTGGTAAAGGGTTCTTTTATAAGAAAATCAATGAGAGAGAAAATGTTTTTTATAAACATCATTTAATTACAAAATTGTTGCCACTACCTCCCCCTTGGTTTCTTGCATGAAAAGGAAACTCTATCCCACAGATATCCCTTCCATTATCCATGACTTAAGGGAAAATAAATTAAGCACCTTAATCCCTTATAATATTAATATATATTTTTGAGTGGAAATTCTTTTCCTTATAATAAGGTGAGTGGAGTTTTCACCTCCTAGGATATTTCGTGGTCCTTAAAAAGATCAAGGACGTCCACACACATCTGAATCCAACCATTTTAATTTTGTTTGAAGGCCCTTCAATTACTTTATTTATTTTTTCATTAAATTTGAATTATGGTTTCCATTATACTTAAATCTTGATTATTTTAATATCAAGATTCTCGCTCCTTCAAAGAGATAAAAATGAGATGCCACTCTCATTTTATTTACTCCACATGATTCCAAGACACATTATGGACCTTATTGAAGTGGTAATTTGCATATTGCACCCTAGGTTTTGCGTAAATTGCACATTACACCAAAACTAGGTTTTCATGCACAAACATTACTTTATCAGCTCTTTCTTGGTATTTAGGCTATCACAAGCCATACCTCTGCATCATCTTCACTCTCATGATGCTTCAACACATGAGGAACACATTATCATGCACAATTTGCAAATAAACCCCTCAACTTGGGTAATTTGCACTTTAGTCCAAAACTGGTAAAATATTAATTTCAACAATATATAAAAAGGACTAAAATTGCAATATAAGTTCCTCTTGAGCCTTAATTACTTTTCAAAAGATAAGAGAAATCATATAATCACTTTTATTAAACAAAACACCTAGGGTTAATTCATAACCCAGGTCAGGGATGTTACAAGTTTATCCACCCCTTACAATGATTTCATCCCCGAAATCATCAACAAAACATTAAGAGAAAAGAGTAGGGTATTTCCTCCTCATCTCTTCCTCTAATTCCCATGTGGCTTCCTCAAAGACACGGTGATTCCATAGGACATTTACAAGACTAATGTCTTTCTTTTTCAACTTCTTGATTCTTCTGTCAAGAATCAACACATGTCCTTCCACATAAGATATGTCATCATTTAGTTCTACCTCCACAGGTTGTAGAACTAGCTCAGTGTCAGGATGACACTTCCTCAACATAGATATATGAAACACTAGCTGTAATCTATGCAACTCAGGTGGTAACTCCATCTTATAGGCTACCTTTCCCATCCTCTCAATGATTTGATAAGGCCCCATAAATCTAGGAGCTAACTTCTCTTTCTTTCCGAATCTCAGGATACCTTTCCAAGGTGAAACCTTGAGGTACACCCTGTCTCCAATTTGGAATTCTAAGGGTCTACGATGCTTGTCAGCATAGGATTTCTATCTATCCTGGGCAGCTTTCAACTGTTGTTGTATGACCTTAACCTTCTCATTCGTTTGCTGAACCAACTCAGGACCCAAAAGTTGGTATTCACCTGTTTCATACCAACATAGGGGAGATCTACAACATCTACCATACAAAGCTTCATATGGTGCCATGTCAATGTTGTGTTGATAGCTATTATTATAAGCAAACTCTATCAAGCTCAGATGTAGATCCCAACTCCCTACAAACTGAAGGACACATGCCTGAAGAAAGTCCTCCAAAGTTTGTATCATCCTCTCTGATTGTCCATCTATTTGGGGATGAAAGGTTGTACTAAAACTTAAATCGTGTACCCAAAGCTTTATGGAGTCGCTCCAAAATATGACTCGTAAACTGGGGACCTCTATCAGAAACTATGGTAACTGGAACCCCGTGCAAATGCACTATCTCGTCTATGTATATCTGTGCAAGCTTCTCAACAGTATAGGTTGTTTTTACAGGTAAGAAATGTGTTGTCTTAGTCAACCTATCAACTATCACCCAAATGGAATCATGACTTTTGGCTGTTCTAGGAAAACCAATCACAAAGTCCATGGTTACATGATCCCATTTTCACTGTGGTATTGGCAGAGGTTGCATTGTTCCTGCAGGCTTCTGATGTTCAGCTTTAACCTGCTGACACACCGAACACTGCATAACAAACTCAGCAACATCCTTCTTCAATCTAGGCCACCAATACATATCTTTTAATTTATGATACATCTTGGTGCTCCCTAGATGCATGGCATACATTGAAGAATGAGCTTCTTCCAGGATTAACTTTCTTAAGTTATCAACATTAGGTACTATCATCCTACCATGATAACAGACTACCTGATCATCAAAATCATGGAAACCATCCCGTTTCTCACTACCATACTCTGACCTGATCTATTGAATCATAGAATCAGTTTGTTGTGCTTCTTTAATCTACTATCTCAGAGTAGGTTTTATGTGCATCTCAGCTAGCAACCCGGCTAACAATGACACTTTAAGTTGTACATTGTCTTGCCTTAAGGAGATAAACATATCTATATTAGAGTACACTAAAGATTTTAGGTGTGCTTTATCTAAAGCTAGTGTTGCTAATTTTCTGCTTAATGCATCAGCAACCACATTGGCTTTCCCTGGATGATAATCAACTGTACAGTCGTAGTCCTTGATTAACTCCATCCAGCGGCGTTGCCTCATGTTTAGCTCATGCTGGGAAAAGATATACTTTAGGTTCTTATGGTCTGTGAAAATCTGGAATGTTTCTCCATAGAGATAATGTCTCCATATCTTTAAGGCATGGACCACAGCAGCTAGCTCTAGATCATGTGTCAGATAATTCTCCTCATGTTTCTTAAGCTATCGAGAAGCAAAAGAAATCACTTCTTTATCCTGCATCAACACACATCCTAAGCCATTCTTAGATGCATCACAAAAGACTATATACCCCTTTCCTTGCTCAGGTAGCACTAACACAGGTGCACTGGTTAACCTTTCCTTCAGCAACTGGAAAGATTGTTGACACTTGTCATTCCAGACAAAAGGAATCTCCTTTCTGGTCAACTTGGTCAAGGGTAAAGCTATAGAACTGAAGTTCTTAATGAACCTCCTATAATAACCTGCCAGTCCTAGAAAACTACGTATCTCTGTCGGTGTCTTTGGTTGTTCCCATTGCAGGACAGATTCTACTTTCTTAGGATCAACACGAATACCTGAAGCAGGTATTATGTGTCCAAGAAAAGAAACTTCTGATAACCATAACTCACATTTGCTAAACATAGCATACAGCTTATGCTCTTTTAGCAAAGTCAAGGCTTGACGGAGATGTTGTTCATGTTGTTGAGCATCTCTACTATATATCAGAATGTCATCTATAAAGATGACAACACACTGATCAAGAAAAGGTCGAAAGATTCTATTCTTGAGTACCATAAATGTAGTTGGTGCATTAGTTAGTCCAAACAACATAACTGTGAACTCATAGTGACCATACCTTGTCCTAAAGGCAGACTTAGGTATGTCACCCTCCTTGATACGCAATTGATGATATCCCGACCTTAGATCTATCTTAGAAAAGACAGTTGCACCACGCAACTGATCAAACAAGTCATATATTCTTGGCAGAGGATACTTGTTCTTTATGGTTACTTTATTTAGTTGCCTATAATCAATGCACAACTGCATCGATTCATCTTTCTTCTTAACAAAGAGGACTGGAGCACCCCATGGTGAAGTACTTGGTTAGATACAACCCTTCTCGAGGAACTCCTGAAGTTGTTTCTTGAGTTATGCCATCTCAGCATGTGTCATTCTATACGACGTTTGTGCTATAGGTTGCGTGCCCAGAACTAGATTAATTTCAAAATCAATCTCTCGGGGCGGTGGGACACCTGGAAGTTCTTTAGGAAATACATCTTCAAATTCCCTGACTATTGGAACTTCACAAAGATGAGGGCTCTCCATTGTGGTATCAATTACATGGGCTAAGAATGCAAGGCATCCTTGTCTCATCAACTTCTCAGCTACCATAGCTGACACAAGACATGTTGGAAGAATCTTTCTATCTCCCTGAAATATCCATGTGTCACCATTATCTGTGAACACAGCTTACTTGGAACTACAATCCAAGACAACCTTATACTTCTCTAAGGTGTCCATTCCAAGGATTATATCAAAACCCTGCATCTCAAGTGGTATTAGATCCACTTGAATGCGATGTTCAGAAAAAGAAAGAGTGTAGGGAGAACACACCTCCAGCAACACTACAGATCCTAGCAAAGGTGTCTCTAACAACAAGCTATCTGCTCTATGACTGACAATCATCTTGCAGTCATCTGTCACTTCTCGAGTGATAAAAGAGTGCATAGCACTCGGATCAATTAACACAGATACGAAGTAGGATGAAGACATGTCAGAATAAAATAATTCCATCTGACCTGTCACAACCCTAGGGTTGACAACTGCTTCGGGTTGATTCATTGCATAGAATCTAGTCGTTGCTTGTTGTTGACCCTGTGCTCGATTGTTGGATGTCGACGAACTGGCTTGGGACACTTATCCACGTCCTCTAACACCAGTGCCAGATTGGTGCCTATGAGAGCCTTGCTGACTCTGCCTCGGTTGTTGGCTCACATTCTTGACTTTCTCAGGACAGTCCCTCATCACGTGGCCTTCTCTCCCACATCTATAATAGGTTACATTTCCCTTCTGTGGTCTGGGTGGTCATGTTACTGACATTGAGGCTGAGCTATGAGCTCCCTTCGGTGGTAAACTATGGCCTCTACCCTTACTTGATGTCCATTGTGTCTGGGTATTGAACCTTGGTGGTGGTGTAGGCACATAATACCTTGGTTTCTTAAAACTTCCAGAACTCCATCCTTGGAACTGTGGGTACTCTTTCTTACCCTTGGTTTGTCGCTTCTCAATCACAAACCTCTCTATTCGTCTTACTGACTCCACAAAAGTGGCAAACCTTTCTGGGTTCTCCAGAGCAGACACTGGAGTGGTCAATTCAGCATTCAGTCCCTTCTCGAATCGATGAATTCTCTCCTCATCTGTAGATTCCATATGCAGACAAAACCGCAACAACTCCATGAACCTAGCTTCATATTCGCTAACGTTCATTTGTCCTTGCCTCAATCTCTCAAATTGAAAGATTTTCTCATCTAGATACATCTTGGGAAAGTATTTAGTGATGAATTCATGCCGGAATTCATCCCATCCGATCATGACACTAGGTCTTTTGCCCTCCTCGATGGTCCACCAGTGACCAGCACTCCCTTTTAAGAGATATACAACATGCCTCACCTTCTCATCATCAGGAATCATGAGGATTCTAAAGGCTTTCTCCAGTTCGGTCAACCATAGGTCAGCATCTACTGGGTCGGTTGTTCCAGCATACTGTAGGGATCCTACCCTCCTAAGTCGTTCAAAAGTCTTGTCGACCCCATGTCTTTCATCATGGGTTGGTGCCCTTGGTGCAGGTAATGGCATCCTATCCGTCATATGGGTCATTGCTGCTATAAACTGTCCAAACATAGCTTGGAAAGTTGGGTTCCCCATATCAGTTGGGTTGAACTGGGGTTGATCAAGTACAAGCTCCTCCCTATCTTGATCTCTTGCACCTCCCCCAAGTGCAGCAACACTGCTCTCAGCAGCATGTTCATCGTGTGATCCAAACATCTTTTGTTCTTCTTCTCCTCCTATATGAGCAGAAGACACTATCAGACCGACTGGAAGACACTAGAACAGATTCACAACCTTAATCCTATGTCTCTGTAGACTCAGCGAACCTAGAGATCTGATATCACTCAATTGTGGTGTGTCGTTGGAATAAAACGTATTAAACTAATGCGAAAGCGATTACTAACAATGTATTTCTGAAAATCACTAAAAATTAAAACCATTTATCAAGAGATCCATTCACAGGAAAACTCTTTCATTCAGAACCAAAGTAAAACATTTACATCCTGGTTCATATATGCATATCATGTGTCATTGCCTCTTGAGGCATACAAGCATCAACTACTCTGTCTTACTGTACACAGGTAGTATAAGAACCTCGAGGCTTAAAGCCAAAATCTCAGATTGAATATATCAGAAGCACTAACTCCTAGGACCTAAGAGTACAGAGATGACTTATAGGACTAACTATACAAAACTAGACAACTGATATCTCCACCTGATGGATCACTATTGTCCTTGTTGTTGCTGCTGCTGCTCTTCCCCTTCAGTAGGGTTTCTGCCTATTTGTCTACGTCTACCTAAAAATGTTGGATCCCACAGGAGTGAGACAATTATAACAATTGCCCCAGCGGGAGATATAACTCTCCGCCGAAAACATCATTATTGAAGTTTAATAGGAATAAACTGAGAAGTGGAATCATAAGCTTAACAGTAGTTAATTCAACATCTGCATAGATTAGAGCAACATTTTTATGCAAGTATTTCAGCTATGACATGATAAGTAGCATGTCTAATATTCAATAAAGAATTGAAGAACATAAATAACTTTTATGTATCAAGGACATGCTAAGCAGTATAACATCAACCAGTAATTCTCATATTTCAATCTTATGCAAATATGCTACACGGCTGATTACATTTTACAACCATATTTAAGCTCTGAGGAGATGAGGTATACCGCTCATACTCCAACCAACCATTTCTAGAATCGAAATTGATACCATACATAGGTCAATGGAAGAGTCAGATTCCCATGACCTCCCACATCCCGGTCAATACGGGACCACAAGCAGGACTTATGTTAACTTCTCAAATAGCTTTCCAGGGTATATTGGAAACTTCTCTATAGAGAAACTGCACTCTCATCAGCAATCGAGAGATTTAATGTTTATCTCCATCGACCCGACATGAAATATCATTGGGATATTAATGATACATCCATCACAACCATCGGGAGATTTATGGTACATCCATCCCGACACATGAAGGATTGAGAGGTGTAATGTTTACCTTCCATCAATCTCTTCACCAGGACGTAAGGATATTTTCTCCCATTTACCCCCACATATTCAAAATATGCAAATTCCAGGAAATCCCATAGGAAACCCTATTTCACCATCACCAACTTCTGACAATGATGGAACTATGGTCAGAGCACTACATGAATAGATTTCACTTGATTAATTAAGTACAATTTCATATTCTTTTAGCATCAGGCAAGTTCTCAAATATAACATATTATGACAATGTTATAAAGAAACATGTACTATTTAATCCACTACTTAACTGTCTTTAAAAGACATTGGGAATTCAATCCCTTATTTCAAAACTAGGAATTCTCATCCATTCACAATCTCATCACCATAATCATATGGCTCTGGGTATTTAAACCCTTGACTCATCATTGAGAATTGTTACTACTTTTCCAGGTAACTATCACCTTCAGGTCAACTGACCAAGGCAAACATGATACTTGCTATTACAAGCATCACTTCATGGTACTTGAGGCCCATTAACTCTCTTGTTACCTCTTACCAGGCAGTAAGGTATATTATGGCACACAAGGCCCAACACAATAGTGAATTGAATATCATAGCTCATACCTGGCCATGATCATCATTTTAACATACCTGCATGGTTAGCACAAATGATAACAGTGATATCAATTTCATACCAGTACCATGTACAATAAATATGAATTCACTATTCATGGGTAGCACCACTATTCCCTTGTTAGGGTTAGGGTTTCCCATTTTATATCATATCTTTTAAGAATAAACATCCCTTCACCCATATCAGGGTTATGGTTTATCACCATATTGCCCAAGATTAGGGTTCATTAAGCAGTACATACTATTACCCTGGATTTGAGCTCCACATCACATTAAACATCCAGGTTTCTCATGAAACCATTCTTAGTTAGGGGTTTCTCATAATTTTCACCCTAGAATAGGGTTTACATCAATAATCCACCATTAGGGTTTACTATTCATCCCAATTAGGGTTTCATGTTCGTTACCCATAACTAGGGTTTACTATTCATCCCAATTAGGGTTTCATGTTCATTACCCATAATTGGGGTATTCAAATATCAACACCCTAGATGAGGGTTACATCCATACCCTGGATTAGGGTTTCAATTATAATTGCCCTGAATTAGGGTTAAGGTTCAACAACGTTATCAATTAGGGTTTATGCTCATGATTAGGGTTTCATGATCTCTTTACTTAAGGATCATACCCTTAATCACCATATGAATCATACTCATGTATGAATTCCATTCTTTCATTCTATCAACTTGATTAGGTCATATCAACCCTTCAGTCAAGTACATACAACTATGATTGACATAGTGTACCAAGTTATTGTTCTTATAAGCAATTAGGGTTCATCCCTGAATTGGTACTAATCACTTAGGTAATATTAGGGTTTCAACCTTTGTACCTTCATTGATTACTATTACTAATAATCATTGGATTATAGGAACAATCATCACCATCAATTTCCAAATGATTGAACCACATTGAACTCCATTCGGTTTTGAAGGTTTCATCACCAAACGGTTTTGAAACCGTTTGCCCTCAAACGGTTTTGAAACTGTTTGACCCCAAACAGTTTCAAGACCGTTTTGGCTCAAACAGTCTCAAGACCGTTTGGGCTCAAACCAGCCTCAAAATCGCATGGTCCATTTAGGGCATTCACCAATCCAATCAAATGTAATTGCATCACTGAATTAACTATTGGTTATACAATTGAAGGATTCATCTATCAACACCATTAGATATTTATCCAATTTGTCAAGGATCAACCACTAACCCTCCAAATGGTTTTGAAACCGTTTGGTCCCAAACAGTTTCAAAACCGTTTGGGCTCAAACGGTCTCAAGACCATTTGTGATGGAGTGGACTTTTAAAATCCTTAAATGTCCAATGATTTAAGTGAAAGCATAAGGTTGAGATAGATTGAGGATTCCAAGCTCATGACAAAGTAGGTTTGTCGATTGATATTAATATCATGATTAAGATCCTTAACTCTACGCCTTTTTGATGAATTTATTTGAATGGTCTAGAAGTTGAGTTTTAATGCCTAATTCGAGGACAAGGTAGCTTGAGTTGTGAGGAAGTTGTGGTCGAAATTTGGTGGCAATTGGATGTTCCTAGAGGAAGCTATTAATGTTTGAAAATGATGAAATAATGTGAATCATTAAGGATTTTAGCCTAAGTAGTTGATCAAATAAGGTGTCACACGCCCCTTGGTTTGGGATGGGCCTGTGTGGCTGAATCTTGGCCGTCCATATTTGATATGGCGGCTGGGACAATTAGTTTGATTGAGCCGCGGATAGGCTCAAGTCAGGGACTAACTCGGACCACATGATTAGAGATCAAGGGTCTTTGGGTTGTCTCCTACCTTATGGTTAGAGCAAGGTCGTGTGGCATACACCCCACTATCATCCCAGCCACCACTCGTTCAAGTCGTGGGATGTAAAGGGGAAGAAGTGGGAGGTTGGACTTGCCTCATTGAGATGAGAAGTCTGACCCATCATTTTTGGTTAGTGGGTGAGAGAACACGAAGAACGAGCCCTCAGTTTCCAGTTGCTCTCCATCGCAATGAGCAGGCGATAGCTGGGAGAAGGGAGAAGGGGCTTTTGAGGAACCTAAGGAGGGGAAGATACTCCCTGTAGTTGGACGAACCCGGAAAGACATCTAGCTCACTTCCAGCTTTGACTGCCATGGGAGGGGACAAAGTCAAGTTGGTCGAGAAGCTTGTGATGTTCATTGGGGCAGAAGGAGGAGCTCTCAGGCGCAATCAAGAAGAGGAACAACTTAGAGGAGGTGTTTTGAATCTTTTGGAAGCTTCAAACCGGAACAAGGATGAGCGGAGGCAAGTCGCCTCATCATGCTCCACCGTGGCTGAACCATCCCGACGGCGGCCTAGTGGAGAAGGAGCTCCATGGCTGACAACTCAGAGATGAGTAGTCGTGGAGGTGCGGAAGAGTCTGCTGAAGCTAATGATAGCCATAGAAGCTGGTGAGGGGAGCCTTGTCTCAATAGATCGCTCACCGGAGCTTCCCCAGCCGTGACGGTGGCCCTTGCCAGTAGCTCCAGGACAGGGAGCCTCAGAGCCAAGGTCGAGAAGCATAGTAGCCGTGGAGGCTTGTCCTGAGTCGCCGAAGCTGATACTGGCGTCTGTGGAGGTATGGGATCCCTGCACCTCTATTGCTTGCTCATCGGAGCATCTCCCTCACGGCGGCGCCCTGCAGAACAGAGTCCCGCTTAGGACTGATCATGTGAGAAAGAGAAGGGGAGCGGACCGGTATGGACTTCCACTCAATCAGAGTGAACCGGGTCTAGTAGCTATAAACCGACCAAAACCAGCCTGGGACCGACCGCAGCAAGAAAAGGGTGTGTGCCAGCCCTGGAGCCACGTGGCGATGGCCGATTGGCCGCAATAAGGTAAATAATCTGAAAAATCTCAGACCTTGTATAAATCGTATAAAATAGCTTGTTTATCATAAAATTACAAATAATATACCAAAATGTTCAGAAAAATGGTTAGAACAAGATGAGACTATAATATCAGTATTTTGAAACTGAAATCTTAGTGATATCATGTAAGCTGTGTAACGCGTGTTTAATGGATCATAAATACCAAATGATGACATAAAATTATGGGAAAATGTCAGTAAGTCCATAACCATTTCTTAAATGCATTTGATGTCAGATATGGCCATATTGATCCATGGAATCTTATAATTTGCACCATATGGGTAATTAGGGCTAATAACCCTAAATAAAATGTAATAAATACATACATACTCAATAAATAGTGAAATTTACATAATAAGTTCATATTAGTAATCTGAAGATGAGATGAAAATCAGGTATCAGTTAGATGCATATAATTCATGTTATATGAAGTTGACCTTAATGCATGGTGTAAAATCCTAGTTACGTTAATAATGTAACCTAGGGTTAATGTGTGACATAGTGTTAATATGTTCACCTAATGATGGAAAATATGATTATAAGTTATTGAATAATAATCTGGAATATGGGATCAGTAACTTAATTATAAGAAGATAAGACCAGTAATGATGCACATGTCATAATGATATAAGCTAAACCCTAATGAACACGATTAGGGTTAAGATGAGATATAAGAAGATGAGAACCTGATGATAGTATATGGTCTTGTCTTGATCAGGTTTGACTAAGCTTATAGTTGGCATCAGTGGTATGTGATTAGGATGTCTCTTTGGAAGGTACGTCATTACCTCTTACTTGGCTTATTATACAATATGCTTGTGCTATATGCATAGTAAAATACTTGGCATATGATATTGGATGAAATGATTGTTCTTGTATGATATCTTGCTTGATTTTCCATATTTATGGCTATGAACACTTGAAACATAATATATCTGTTCCATTATATGAAAGCACTATATCTCTTTGGTAAGCATAGTGCTAGTGAGTGATCTATCTCTTTGGTAAGCGGATCATATGTACAATGATCTATCTCTTTGGTAAGCAGATCATAAGGCCTGAATGCATCTATCCCATTGGTAGGCGGATGCACGAGCATATAATGGAAAATGAGCTTAAAATATGTGTTCTCTTTTGTTAATGAATATCTTTGTGCAAGTATACGCTTTTCTTATATTCTTCTGTTACTACCAAGTATATTAGTTTTATCTTATTGCCAAGATATGATGAGAGATATATAAAAGACACGTAGGCGTACTCAGTTTAATATTCTTGAAATATTGTGCTGACGTGTACCGCATGTAATCTTTTGTTTAGGTTGTGGTTATGCTCTTGAAGATCCAGGATAGTGAGAGTTGTGTGGCGAGCTGATGTATAGGTGGACCTGTTGTCTTAAGATCCTGTAGTTTAGATGTAGTACATGTATATGTATAGTTTGATGTTCAATATGTAATATCAAATGTTGTAACAATTCATGTTGTAATTATATGTTGAATGGTGAACATGTGTGTATGGTTTTATTATTGTGCATGTGCATGTGCTACTGTGTTTTCTTTTGACTCGCTTGATCTTCTTCTTCTTAGCCTCATGTGGGATGTTTAAATTGGGATTCTCACTGAGGTGAGGGTTTCAATTTGGACGTCATACATCAGATTAAGTTTTAGAGAATTTGGGGACGTTACAGGTGGTATCAGAGCATGAACAATAGTAAAGCCTGCCATTTGCTCATTATGCAACTCAAAACCAAAGAACCTTGAACTTAATAATCTTTTAGGGTTAGATTAGTCATCTTTTAGAGATTAGATCTGACCTAACCTCTAGGTTAGCACCTAGATGTCCGAGAACTAGGTCTAGACTGGTGCTTGTTGAGTAGCAAGTCCTTAGATGTCATTCTTTCCTTATAGTGAAGCGGTATGGGACATTGCACTATTTGGAAATGGCATGCATCAAGGGAAGAGAAACCCTAGACATATTGTGCACGTTGTCTAGAGTAGCTACACTAGTCTACCCCTTGTTCTCACCCTTTTCACTAGTTTTCATTGCACTGTACTCTCTACAATGTGTGGGACACTCATTTTCTGAATTTGGTTTTTTATTCCAATTGGATCGAACCTTGATAGTTTTCTCTGACGCATGTTTTATCGGAGAAAAACTATATAATATTTTATTATGTATATGTATTACAAAAATGTGTCCCCACACATGTACGAGTAGGAGGTGGTCATGAAACCTAAGTGAAAGTGATGACATCAGTCTAGAAGAGAGAGAAGTTCTATATTAGATGTCTAGAGCCTTGTTAGAATATGAGATAGATGAAATATATGAAATAAGCTCTTATGTAAGTCTTGCATAGATGATATAAGATGGTTATGCTAATTTATGAATGCCTTTGAGGACATGAGTTAGGTTTGAGGTTTTGAGATAAGTCTTGATGATGCAAGTAACTAGGCTTTTATGAGATAAGATATGTTAAGTTAAGACAAGGTTGTGAGTCAGCATGAGCCTCAAGCTCTTTTACAAAGGAGGACCTCTAGTGTTAGGACCAGTTTTGGGGTTAGCTCAAGAGAGAGCGAGACCCACAGGGAGAATGTCATAGAACCTAGACTCCACGATATGAGAAATATGAGATATGGGATATGATATGTCCTAAACTAGACTACTCCTGAGTGATTGAGTTGAGTCTCTTTATGCATGATTCCTATAGATATTTTGAACCCTAGATGTCCTTGGGAGGACCAAACCCTAGAGTCAGAGAGAGGCTGGCTATATGTGCATATGTGAACATCAATATGAGTGCCTGCCATATGGGTGAGGGAGAGAGCCCAAGACCCTGGAGGAGGTAGCTATGTTAGTTTCTGTGAAGCCTCATGCTCGGGTTGGTGGTTTCCCACATAGGAATCTAGTGGTGTATATAAGAGTGTTTTGGGTAAGCATGTCTCATGGGTGGAGAACCTATGAAGAGTATGTCATAACATGTTTTGGTTGTGCTTACGTGGCTAGAGCTAATGAAGTTATCACTAGTGCCAATGAGGTAATCTGAGAATCCTAAATTGAGAGGAAAGATAAAGTATATGCATGTGAGATACTCATAGAGTCGAGTTAGCTTAGAGAGACTAAGCATGACACTACCCTCGTGATATGGGATAGGAGAACCTCAATTGGACTATATAAAGTTTTGATACATGTTTCACAAGCCACTTGTACACTTTTGTTAGTACAACCATGATATAATATATGTAAGGATGTGATCGAATCTTGAGCTATGATAGTGGATATGATATGATGGAAACCTAGAGATGGTTTAATATAAATATCAATGTATAAATGGTTAACCTTGTACAGGAATAATGATGATTAATGTGAAACCATTATTTAATCTTATGATGAACACACTACAAAATGATGCAATTTAGTATGAACAATGAAATAATATCATATGTATGAAACATGTCGCACAAGGTGTTAATCTTAGTGCTTAATAAATATGGGAAAATATAGCTTGATAATTAGCACAACATAATGTTTATGACACCTTGACGCATGGGTTAACTTTAGTTAACTCCTTTAGAACATGGTAATATGATATGGGAACCCTAATGCATGGGTAAAGATAAGGATGCAAATCCTAATATATGAGATATGTCATGACATAACCTAAGCTTCTAAATCCTTACTTGAGCCTTCTATGGAGTGAGGTTTCACCCTTGATGCTTTTGAAACGTCCTAATAGTCCTTTGGATACATGGTTCTAGATAACCTTTGTGGATATGTTACATGCAGAATAGTGCCCACATGTGGATGAAGGCAAGATAAGGTTTTCCCTGGAAGTATGAGAACGACTTAATTTTGAGGACGAAATTTCTTTTAAGATGTATATGATGTGACAAAGTGGGTTTTCTGGCTTAATTCTGAGGACGGAATTTCTTTTAAGGTATGTAGGATGTGATGGAGTGGACTTTTAAAATCCTAAAATGTCCAATGATTTAAGTGAAAGCATAAGGTTGAGATAGATTGAGGATTCCAAGCTCATGACAAAGTAGGTTTGTCAATTAATGTTAATATCATGATTAAGATCCTTAACTCTATGACTTTTTGATGAATTTATTTGAATGGTCTAGAAGTTGAGTTTTAACGCCAAATTCGAGGACAAGGTAGCTTGAGTTGTGAGGAAGTTGTGGTCGAAATTTGGTGGCAATTGGATGTTCCTAGAGGAAGCTATTAAGGTTTGAAAATGATGAAATAATGTGAATCATTAAGGATTTTAGCCTAAGTAGTTGATCAAATAAGGTGTCACATGCCCCTTGGTTTGGGCTGGGCCTATGTGGCTGAATCTTGGTCATCCATATCTGATCTGGCGGCTGGGACAGTTAGTTTGATTGATCCGCGGATAGGCTCAAGTCATGGACTAACTCGGACTGCAGGATTAGAGATCGAGGGTCTTTGGGTTGTCTCCTACCTTACGGTTAGAGCAAGGTCGTGTGGCATACACCCCACTATCATCCCAGCCACCACTCGTTCAAGTCGTGGGATGTAAAGGGGAAGAAGTGGGAGGTTGGACTTGCCTCATTGAGACGAGAAGTCTGACCCATCATTTTTGGTTAGTGGGTGAGAGAACATAAAGAACGAGCTCTCAGTTTCCAGTTGCTCTCCATCGCAATGAGCAGGCGATAGCTGGGAGAAGGGAGAAGGGGCTTTTGAGGAACCTAAGGAGGGTAAGATACTCCCTGTAGTTGGACGAACCTGGAAAGACATCTAGCTCACTTCCAGCTTTGACTGCCATGGGAGGGGACAAAGTCAAGTTGGTCGAGAAGCTTGTGATGTTCATTGGGGTAGAAGGAGGTGCTCTCAGGCGCAATCAAGAAGAGGAACAACTTAGAGGAGGTGTTTTGAATCTTTTGGAAGCTTCAAACCGGAACAAGGATGAGCAGAGGCAAGTCGCCTCATCATGCTCCACCGTGGCTGAACCATCCCGACAGTGGCCTAGTGGAGAAGGAGCTCCATGGCTGACAACTCAGAGATGAGTAGTCGTGGAGGTGCGGAAGAGTCTGCTGAAGCTAATGATAGCCATAGAAGCTGGTGAGGGGAGCCTTGTCTCAATAGATCGCTCACCAGAGCTTCCCCAGCCGTGACGGTGGCCCTTGCCAGTAGCTCCAGGACAGGGAGCCTCAGAGCCAAGGTCGAGAAGCAGAGTAGCCGTGGAGGCTTGTCCTGAGTCACCGAAGCTGATACTGGCATCGGTGGAGGTATGGGATCCCTGCACCTCTACTGCTTGCTCATCGGAGCATCTCCCTCATGATGGCGCCCTGCAGAACAGAGTCCTGCTTGGGACTGATCGCGTGAGAAAGAGAAGGGGAGCGGACCGGTATGGACTTCCACTCAATCAGAGTGAACCGGGTCTAGTAGCTATAAACTGACCAAAACTAGCCTGGGACCGACCGCAGCAAGAAAAGGGTGTGTGCCAGCCCTGGAGCCACGTGGCGATGGCCGATTGGCCGCAATAAGGTAAATAATCTGAAAAATCTCAGACCTTGTATAAATCGTATAAAATAGCTTGTTTATCATAAAATTACAAATAATGTACCAAAATGTTCAGAAAAATGGTTAGAACAAGATGAGACTATAATATTAGTATTTTTAAACTGAAATCTTAGTGATATCATGTAAGATGTGTAACGCTTGTTTAATGGATCATAAATACCAAATGATGACATAAAATTATGGGAAAATTTCAGTAAGTCCATAACCATGTCTTAAATGCATTTGATGTCAGATATGGCCGTATTGATGCATGGAATCATATAATTTGCACCATATGGGTAATTAGGGCTAATAACCCTAAATAAAATATAATAAATACATACATACTCAATAAATAGTGAAATTTAAATAGTAAGTTCATATCAGTAATCTGAAGATGAGATGAAAATCAGGTATCAGTTAGATGCATATAATTCATGTTATATGAAGTTGACCTTAATGCATGGTGTAAAATCCTAGTTACGTTAATAATGTGTCCTAGGGTTAATGTGTGACATAGTGTTAATATGTTCACCTAATGATGGAAAATATGATTATAAGTTATTGAATAATAATCTGGAATATGGGATCAGTAACTTAATTATAAGAAGATAAGACCAGTAATGATGCACATTTCATAATGATATAAGCTAAACCCTAATGAACACGATTAGGGTTAAGATGAGATATAAGAAGATGAGAACCTGATGATAGTATATGGTCTTGTCTTGATCAGGTTTGACTAAGCTTATAGTTGGCATCAGTGGTATGTGATTAGGATGTCTCTTTGGAAGGTACGCCATTACCTCTTACTTGGCTTATTATACAATATGCTTGTGCTATATGCATAGTAAAATACTTGGCATATGATATTGGATGAAATGATTGTTCTTGTATGATATCTTGCTTGATTTTCCATACTTATGGCTATGAACACTTGAAACATAATATATTTGTTCCATTATATGAAAACACTATATCTCTTTGGTAAGCATAGTGCTAGTGAGTGATCTATCTCTTTGGTAAGCGGATCACATGTACAATGATCTATCTCTTTGGTAAGAAGATCATAAGACCTGAATGCATCTATCCCATTGGTAGGCGGATGCACGAGCATATAATGGAAAATGAGCTTAAAATATGTGTTCTCTTTTGTTAATGAATATCTTTGTGCAAGTATACGCTTTTCTTATATTCTTCTGTTACTGCCAAGTATATTAGTTTTATCTTATTACCAAGATATGATGAGAGGTATATAAAAGACACGTAGGCGTACTCAGTACAATATTCTTGAAATATTGTGCTGACGTGTACCGCATGTAATCTTTTGTTTAGGTTGTGGTTATGCTCTTGAAGATCCAGGATAGTGAGAGTTGTGTGGCGAGCTGATGTACAGGTGGACCTGTTGTCTTAAGATCTTGTAGTTTAGATGTAGTACATGTATATGTATAGTTTGATGTTCAATATGTAATATCAAATGTTGTAACAATTCATGTTGTAATTATATGTTGAATGGTGAACATGTGTGTATGGTTTTATTATTGTGCATGCACATGTGCTACTGTGTTTCCTTTTGACTCCCTTGATCTTCTTCTTCTTAGCCTCATGTGGGATGTTTAAAGTGGGATTCTCACTGAGGTGAGGGTTTCAATTTGGACGTCATACATCAGATTAAGTTTTAGAAAATCTGGGGACGTCACAGGTGGTATCAGAGCATGAACAATAGCAAAGCCCGCCATTTGCTCATTATGCAACTCAAAACCAAAGAACCTTGAACTTAATAATCTATTAGGGTTAGATTAGTCGTCTTTTAGAGACTAGATCTGACCTAGCCTCTAGGTTAGCACCTAGATGTCTGAGAACTAGGTCTAGATTGGTGCTTGTTGAGTAGCAAGTCCTTAGATGTCGTTCTTTCCTTATAGTACAGCGGTATGGGATGTTGCACTATTTGGAAATGACGTGCATCAAAGGAAGAGAAACCCTAGACATATTGTGCACGTTGTCTAGAGTAGCTACACTAGTCTACCCCTTGTTCTCACCCTTTTCACTAGTTTTCATGGCACTGTACTCTCTACGATGTGTGGGACACTCGTTTTCTGAATTTGGTTTTTGATTCCAATCGGATCGAACCTTGATAGTTTTCTCTGACGCATGTTTTATCGGAGAAAAACAATATATAATATTTTATTATGTATATGTATTACAAAAATGTGTCCCCACACATGTACGAGTAGGAGGTGGTCATGCAACCTAAGTGAAAGTGATGACATCAGTCTACAAGAGAGAGTAGTTCTAGATTAGATGTCTAGAGCCTTGTTAGAATATGAGATAGATGGAATAGATGAAATAAGCTCTGATGTAAGTCTTACATAGATGATATAAGATGATTATGCTAATTTATGTTTGCCTTTGAGGACATGAGTTAGGTTTGAGTTTTTGAGATAAGTCTTGATGATGCAAGAAACTAGGCTTTTATGAGATAAGATATGTTAAGTTAAGACAAGGTTGTGAGTCAGCATGAGCCTCAAGCTCTTTTACAAAGGAGGACCTCTAGTGTTAGGACCAATTTTGGGGTTAGCTCAAGAGAGAGCGAGACCCACTGGGAGAAGGTCAGAGAACCTAGACTCCACGATATGAGAAATATGAGATATGGGATATGATATGTCCTAAACTAGACTACTCCTGAGTGATTGAGTTGAGTCACTTTATGCATGATTCCTATAGATGTTTTGAACCCTAGATGTCCTTGGGAGGACCAAACCCTAGAGTTAGAGAGAGGCTGGCTATATGTGCATATGTGAACATCAATATGAGTGCCTGCCATCGGGGTGAGGGAGAGAGCCCAAGACCCTGGAGGATAGCTATGTTAGTTTCTGTGAAGCCTCATGCTCGGGTTGGTGGTTTCCCACATAGGAATCTAGTGGTGTATATAAGAGTGTTTTGGGTAAGCATGTCTCATGGGTGGAGCACCTATGAAGAGTATGTCATAACATGTTTTGGTTGTGCTTACGTGGCTAGAGCTAATGAAGTTATCACTAGTGCCAATGAGGTAATCCGAGAACCCTAAACTGAGAGGAAAGATAAAGTATATGCATGTGAGATACTCATAGAGTCGAGTTAGCTTAGAGAGACTGAGCATGACACTACCCTCGTGATATGGGATAGGAGAACCTCAATTGGACTATATAAAGTTTTGATACATGTTTCACAAGCCACTTGTACACTTTTGTTAGTACAACCATGATATAATATATGTAAGGATGTGATCGAATCTTGAGCTATGATAGTGGATATGATATGATGGAAACCTAGAGATGGTTTAATATAAATATCAATGTATAAATGGTTAACCTTGTACAGGAATAATGATGATTAATGTGAAACCATTGTTTAATCTTGTGATGAACTCACTAGCAAATGATGCAATTTAGTATGAACAATGAAATAATATCATATGTATGAAACATGTTGCACAAGGTGTTAATCTTGGTGCTTAACAAAGATGGGAAAATATAGCTTGATAATTAGCACAACATAATGTTTATGACACCTTGACGCATGGGTTAACTTTAGTTAACTCCTTTAGAACATGGTAATATGATATGGGAACCCTAATGCATGGGTAAAGATAAGGATGCAAATCCTAATATATGAGATATGTCATGACATAACCTAAGCTTCTAAATCCTTACTTGAGCCTTCTATGGAGTGAGGTTTCACCCTTGATGCTTTTGAAACGTCCTAATAGTCCTTTGGATACATGGTTCTAGATAACCTTTGCGGATATGTTACATGCAGAATAGTGCCCACATGTGGATGAAGGAAAGATAAGGTTTTCCCTGGAAGTATGAGAACGACTTAATTTCGAGGACGAAATTTCTTTTAAGATGTATATGATGTGACAAAGTGGGTTTTCTGGCTTAATTCCGAGGACGGAATTTCTTTTAAGGTATGTAGGATGTGATGGAGTGGACTTTTAAAATCCTAAAATGTCCAATGATTTAAGTGAAAGCATAAGGTTGAGATAGATTGAGGATTCCAAGCTCATGACAAAGTAGGTTTGTCGATTGATGTTAATATCATGATTAAGATCCTTAACTCTATGCCTTTTTGATGAATTTATTTGAATGGTCTAGAAGTTGAGTTTTAATGCCAAATTCGAGGACAAGGTAGCTTGAGTTGTGAGGAAGTTGTGGTCGAAATTTGGTGGCAATTGGATGTTCCTAGAGGAAGCTATTAAGGTTTGAAAATGATGAAATAATGTGAATCATTAAGGATTTTAGCCTAAGTAGTTGATCAAATAAGGTGTCACACGCCCCTTGGTTTGGGCTGGGCCTGTGTGGCTGAATCTTGGTCATCCATATCTGATCTGGCGGCTGGGACAGTTAGTTTGATTGAGCCGCGGATAGGCTCAAGTCAGGGACTAACTCGGACCGCAGGATTAGAGATCAAGGGTCTTTGGGTTGTCTCCTACCTTACGGTTAGAGCAAGGTCGTGTGGCATACACCCCACTATCATCCCAGCCACCACTCGTTCAAGTCGTGGGATGTAAAGGGGAAGAAGTGGGAGGTTGGACTTGCCTCATTGAGACGAGAAGTCTGACCCATCATTTTTGGTTAGTGGGTGAGAGAACACAAAGAACGAGCCCTCAGTTTCCAGTTTCTCTCCATCGCAATGAGCAGGCGATAGCTGGGAGAAGGGAGAAGGGGATTTTGAGGAACCTAAGGAGGGGAAGATACTCCCTGTAGTTGGACAAACCCGGAAAGACATCTAGCTCACTTCCAGCTTTGACTGCCATGGGAGGGGACAAAGTCAAGTTGGTCGAGAAGCTTGTGATGTTCATTGGGGCAGAAGGAGGAGCTCTCAGGCGCAATCAAGAAGAGGAACAACTTAGAGGAGGTGTTTTGAATCTTTTGGAAGCTTCAAACTAGAACAAGGATGAGCGGAGGCAAGTCGCCTCATCATGCTCCACCGTGGCTGAACCATCCCGACGGTGGCCTAGTGGAGAAGGAGCTCCATGGCTGACAACTCAGAGATGAGTAGTCGTGGAGGTGCGGAAGCGTCTGCTGAAGCTAATGATAGCCATAGAAGCCGGTGAGGGGAGCCTTGTCTCAATAGATCGCTCACCGGAGCTTCCCCAGCCGTGACGGTGGCCCTTGCCAGTAGCTCCAGGACAGAAAGCCTCAGAGCCAAGGTCGAGAAGCAGAGTAGCCGTGGAGGCTTGTCCTGAGTCACCGAAGTTGATACTGGCGTCGGTGGAGGTATGGGATCCCTGCACCTCTACTGCTTGCTCATCGGAGCATCTCCCTCACGGCGGCGCCCTGCAGAACAGAGTCCCGCTTGGGACTGATCGCGTGAGGAAGAGAAGGGGAGCGGACCGGTATGGACTTCCACTCAATCAGAGTGAACTGGGTCTAGTAGCTATAAACCGACCAAAACCAGCCTGGGACCGACCGCAGCAAGAAAAGGGTGTGTGCCAGCCCTGGAGCCACGTGGCGATGGCCGTTTGAACGCAATAAGGTAAATAATCTGAAAAATCTCAGACCTTGTATAAATCGTATAAAATAGCATGTTTATCATAAAATTACAAATAATATACCAAAATGTTCAGAAAAATGGTTAGAACAAGATGAGACTATAATATCAGTATTTTGAAACTGAAATCTTAGTGATATCATGTAAGATGTGTAATGCTTGTTTAATGGATCATAAATATCAAATGATGACATAAAATTATGGGAAAATGTCAGTAAGTCCATAACCATGTCTTAAATGCATTTGATGTCAGATATGGCCGTATTGATGCATGGAATCATATAATTTGCACCATATGGGTAATTAGGGCTAATAACCCTAAATAAAATGTAATAAATACATACATACTCAATAAATAGTGAAATTTACAGAGTAAGTTCATATCAGTAATCTGAAGATGAGATGAAAATCAGATATCATTTAGATGCATATAATTCATGTTATATGAAGTTGACCTTAATGCATGGTGTAAAATCCTAGTTAAGCTAATAATGTAACCTAGGGTTAATGTGTGACATAGTGTTAATATGTTCACCTAATGATGGAAAATATGATTATAAGTTATTGAATAATAATCTGGAATATGGGATCAGTAACTTAATTATAAGAAGATAAGACCAGTAATGATGCACATGTCATAATGATATAAGCTAAACCCTAATGAACACGATTAGGGTTAAGATGAGATATAAGAAGATGAGAACCTGACGATAGTATATGGTCTTGTCTTGATCAGGTTTGACTAAGCTTATAGTTGGCATCAGTGGTATGTGATTAGGATGTCTCTTTGGAAGGTACGCCATTACCTCTTACTTGGCTTATTATACAATATGCTTGTGATATATGCATAGTAAAATACTTGGCATATGATATTGGATGAAATGATTGTTCTTGTATGATATCTTGCTTGATTTTCCATACTTATGGCTATGAACACTTGAAACATAATATATCTGTTCCATTATATGAAAGCACTATATCTCTTTGGTAAGCATAGTGCTAGTGAGTGATCTATCTCTTTGGTAAGCGGATCACATGTACAATGATCTATCTCTTTGGTAAGCAGATCATAAGGCCTGAATGCATCTATCCCATTGGTAGGCGGATGCACGAGCATATAATGGAAAATGAGCTTAAAATATGTGTTCTCTTTTGTTAATGAATATCTTTGTGCAAGTATACGCTTTTCTTATATTCTTCTGTTACTGCCAAGTATATTAGTTTTATCTTATTGCCAATATATGATGAGAGGTATATAAAAGACATATAGGCGTACTCAGTACAATATTCTTGAAATATTGTGCTGACGTGTACCGCATGTAATCTTTTGTTTAGGTTGTGGTTATGCTCTTGAAGATCCAGGATAGTGAGAGTTGTGTGGCGAGCTTATGTACAGGTGGACCTGTTGTTTTAAGATCTTGTAGTTTAGATGTAGTACATGTATATGTATAGTTTGCTGTTCAATATGTAATATCAAATGTTGTAACAATTCATGTTGTAATTATATGTTGAATGGTGAACATGTGTGTATGGTTTTATTACTGTGCATGTGCATGTGCTACTGTGTTTCCTTTTGACTCCCTTGATCTTCTTCTTCTTAGCCTCATGTGGGATGTTTAAATTGGGATTCTCACTGAGGTGAGGGTTTCAATTTGGATGTCATACATCAGATTAAGTTTTAGAAAATCTGGGGACGTCACACCATTTGACCCAGTTTGTCTTGAAATCGTTAGGACCAATCAAGGATTCTTCAATCAACTTGATTAGGGTTTCCAATTGAAGGATTGTGCACACATTGAATCAATCAATTGGATCCATTGGATCATCATCCAACACAAACTTAGGTTCATACCTCAAACGGTCAACTAAACCAAACGATCAACTCTCTCATGTGGTTTGGAGTCCAAGTCACCAAACACTTTGCAAACCATTTGGTCTCAAACAGTTTGGTGAAACTGTTTGGACCAAAGGTCCAAGACCGTTTTCCCTTGTTCTTGATTGGTGTGTGTGCTTGTGAATAGGTTATCATCTTCAACCTTCAAACTCACAAAAACAACTGCCATTCCCATGGCAACTCCATCAATCAAACAAAGGAATTGCAAGAATAACAATTAAATCAATTGAATTGAGAAATCGAATCCAATGGCAAAGATTAAGGGTTCAAGTTATATAACACGCCTTATAATCTGATCCCAAGCTCCAAGCTTCACGGCTCCAATGGTGGATGAAGCTCTAGCAACCTCCGAAGGTCCATTCTCAAGCTTTTGGAGTGAAAGGATCGGCTAGGGTTGAAGATGGAATGAAGAAATGAAGGAATTATGCATTGTTTTATGATTTCCACCATGAAATCAAGAAGAACGAAGGTCACGGACTTACCAACAGGTTGGGGGCGTCCTTCCTGCTGTTCCTAGATACCTTAGTCATTTTTGCAAGCAAGGAGAAGAAAGGAATCTGAAAAAGTCCTTGGTTGAGTGGTAAAGGGTTCTTTTATAAGAAAATCAATGAGAGAGAAAATGTTTTTATAAAAATCATTTAATTCCAAAATTGTTGCCACCACCTCCCTCTTGGTTTCTTGCATGAAAAGCCAACTCTATCCCACCGAGATCCCTTCCATTATCCTTGAATTAAGGGAAAAGAAATTAAGCACCTTAATCCCTTATAATATTAATATATATTTTTGAGTGGAAATTGTTTTCCTTATAATAAGGTGAGTGGAGTTTTCACCTCCTAGGATATTTCATGGTCCTTGCAAAGCTCAAGGACGTATACACAAATCTGAATCCAAACATTTTAATTTTTTTTGAAGGCCCTTCAATTACTTTATTTATTTTTGCATTAAATTAAAATTATGGTTTCCATTATGCTTAAATCTTGATTATTTTAATATCAAGATTCTCTCTCCTTCAAAGAGACACAAATGAGACACCCATCTCATTTTATTTACTCCACATGATGCCAAGAAACATTAGGGACCTTATTGAAGTGATAATTTGCATATTGCACCCTAGGTTTTGGGTAAATTGCACATTACACCAAAACTAGGTTTTCATGCACAAACATTGCTTTATCAGCTCTTTCTTGGTATTCAGGCTATCACATGCCATACATCTACATCATCTTCACTCTCATGATGTTTCAACACATGAGGAACACATTATCATGAACAATTTGCAAATAAACCCCTCAACATGGGTAATTTGCACTTTAGTCCAAATTAGGCAAAACATTGATTTCAACGACATATAGAAAGGACTAAAATTGCAATATAAGTTGCTATTGAGCCTAAATTACTTTTCAAAAGATAAGAGCAAGCATATAATCACTTTTATTAAATAAAACACCTAGGGTTAATTCATAACCCAGGTCAGGGATATTACACTTTCTATTTTGCAGAACACGTTGTTTTCCCACTACAATTCCTAACAAGTAGTATCTGAGTAAGGTTCGAAGGTTGAAGTGGAAACGTCAGTGGCATATGAAGACAGAAAAGTGTGCATTGATAAGTTTATTGGCAAGGATTTCAAATTCTGGAAGGTGCAGATTGAAGAGTATCTGTACCAAAATAAATTGTATCAATCTCTAATGGGGACTAAACTTGAACAGATGAAGTAGAAGGATTGGGATATCCTTGATCGTCAGGCACTTGGGGTGGTCAGGTTGACATTGGCATTAAATGTTACAATAAACATAGACAACGAAGAGATGACGACGTGACTTCTGAAGACGTTGTCAAATATGTACAAGAAGCCAACTGCTGCAAACAAGGTATATTTGATGTGTTATTTTTTCAACCTAAAGATGAGCGAAGGAGCCTCAGTATCAGATCACATCAATGAGTTCAATGTCATAATTACTCAACAAAACTCAGTGGAGATACTATTTGATGATGAAGTCAAAGCCCTTATCTTACTTTCCTCTTTACCTGAGAGTTGGTCTGCTACGGTGACAAAATCAACAGTTTGTTAGGAAGCATGAAGCTGAAGCTAGACGGTATTTGGGATTTGATTTTGATTGAATATATCCGCAGAAGGGAATGTGGAAAATATGATTCTTCAGTTTAAACTCTATACGTTGAAGGTAGAGGAAGAAATCAGAGTTACAATCACAATTCTAGTTGTGGGAATTCAAAGCCAAAGAATAAAGAATGTTACTGTTGCGAAAAAGTTAGACACTTCAAGAAAGATTGCAAGATCTAGAAGGTGTCACAAGAACTTGAAATAGAACACGAGGATGATGACCAGAGCAATACATCTACAATTGCAGAAGATCTAATATTGACAATCCAAGAGTAGGAATCGAATACAGAGGATGGTGTTGAGTGGGTTGTAGACACAGGAGCGACGTGTCATTCTGCAACTCATAGGAAGTTCTTCACAAAATATAGAAGAGGGAACTTTGGCAATGTGAGGATGGGGAATACTAGCTACTCAAAGATCATCGTGATTGGTGATGTCTACGTCAAATTAGATGTTGGAAGTACTATCATGCTCAAGGATGTTTGTCATGTTCTAAACTAGAGGCTTAGTGTAATTTCTGATTCCTTTTGGATAGGAGCGGATATGATCTAGGGTTCGATGGTGGCATGTGCAAGGTAACAAAAGGGTGTTTGGTGATAGCTCGAGGAAGACTATGCTGCAATCTATATTAAACCACATTGAGAGTGCACAAAGAGAAGGTTTAGGAAGTCAAGAAGTCAACGTCAGTTCAAAGGAAACGAGGAGGACTTGCAAGTACTCCTACAGATAGCTGCAGGTTTGAGCTACATGATTCTCTCAATGATGTCAATAAGGGTAGAAAGGTAAGTTTCTACAAGCATCAGGATGGCTTCAGTTAGAAAAGGTCGCTCCAAAGACTTCTTCTGGACAATGCACACATGAGGAAGAAGGACGATATAGTGGACATGTAGTTTATACATGAAGAATGGAGGATCATGCTCTTGATGTAGGGATACATCGACAGGGGGAGCGTAAAAGAAATGTTTCTAAGTCTTACTGTAGAAGGTTAGATATACAATTTCATCCATGATGGCTCGACAGACCGGTCAATGAGAGCAAAGAAAGTTCCTAAGTGTGGGCATGGATAGAGAAGCAACACTGCCAGAATACTTCTTCTCAGTTTCTTGGAAACAAAGTGAAGTCAGGGTGGTACTTCAAGAAAAGGGATGAAAATGATAGGATGTTGACATGCTTGAGGAAAATGACCACCTATAAGGATCCATCACAAGTGGTGATGGAACCCAGAAGTTACTCTGGATGATTGTGGAAGACAATGTCTCCCTTATGGGCCAGAAGGAGAGATTGTTAGAAAAGGATTGTTCCATCCCATGTCCTAATTGGATTTGGGCTTGAGTACGAGTTGGTTTGTGTCGCCAATTCAAATAGGAGTTAAATCCAATACGAGAGAAGATGGCTCTCTATTTACAACATTGGAATTGGATTAGGATTTTTAATTACTACCACATGTCAAGGAGGCCTATAAATAGAGGCCCCAGGGGACTCCATTGGGATCATACCATTAGTTGTTTGTTGTTGGTGCCTTCTATGGTAGAAGAGCCAGAAAATAAGAACAACTGGTGGTACTCTCTTTTGGTAAGAGAGGGTTAGTGACTTTGCCTTGAAGTGAAGTAGCGGCTGACAGTCAGTGACACATTGGTGGTGCATCGATGACGACGGCGTATCCGGTCAACAGAGGACGCTCATCAGCTGGTGGCACTACGTTGGTGCTGCAACAACGACTACTACAACAGTCCATCCGATCAACGGAGGACGCGCATATGGTCTCTCAAGCGGAGAGAGCTTTTGGTTGACAGGAGAGGTAGGCGACCTCATCAGGAGCAGAGGTGGCCCAGTCGGTGATCGCAATGATAACATGTAAGGACACAACCATGTGTCTAATCCCCTACAACGACATATGTGTCCTGAGGAGAAAAAGATAAGTAGGATATTTTGTACAGATTGGGTGTAATTCTATTCTTCTCTATCTTGGTTCTCTTGTATGTGGGGGAGCTATTTAGATTTAGGGGTGATTAAATTTGGATGGTGTGACTTGTAATCTTGATTACATAGTGCTTGTTAGTCGGTATTACCCTATGATTTTTCTCTTCTCATCTAGAGGAGACTTTTCTATGTCAATCAGTTTTGCAAAACATGCCCTTTTCCCACTACAATTCCTAACACTTGTAGAGGTAGTTTGTGTTGGAGAGCTTGAGAGAGATGAAATTGGACAAGTTCACATCAAGGGGATAGGGATACTTCACATTATCCCTTCCGATCAGGGAGGTGCAGAAAGAAGAAAAGGTAGATGTGATGTAGTCACGGCGGAAGTCATTACACACGAATTCAAGCTCTGATGCCACATTAGAAGCTTGAAGAAGAAGGTAGAAACCCTAAAAATATTAAAACAGGAACATAAATGAGGAACGAGGGGAGCCGTGCGAACTCTGTTTCCTTTGATTGATTCTCGTCTGATTTGAAATATATAAGGAGCAGAAAATTTATAGGACTTGATAGGATCGCATATGGGCCTTCCTTGTATTCTAGTATTACAGAAACATGGTTGATTACATTTTAAATAAGAACTAAAGACCAAACTAGCAGGGTTCCTTATTCAGACAATACAAGCAGGGAGGGGGAACATACCTTCTTTGGAAGAGAAGAGACTAAATAGTGAAAAGTTGCATAGAAGTAGATTCCTCCATGGAATACACGTACTAACTACAATTAAGGAAAAAAAGAATCCACTCAAAAGGAATCTGAACAGAAATTGTGATTACTTGAAAGTGGTCCATGGTCTGTTGCAGGCAGCATAGCCATTGATGATGAACAAGCATGGGACAGTTGGGTGAACCAATGGAGAAATTAAATCTAGCGAAGAAGATTCTAATATAGATTAAGATATTAGATCTACCACTTGAACTACCGGGATGACAAAATGTTTCATTCGTATCTAATCATTTCTTGGGAAGACGATATGTCCTAATAAACTAACTTGGTGGAAAGAATATGTATATTAATCTAAATGTGTGTGCACTCATGGAGATTCATAATGTTTATAAATTTGTATTTATACTTTTGTAAACCACTTTAGAAGGTAGGTGATAACGGAGGTTTGGAGGTGAAAGCATTCTAGATTTCATGGGTACAACGAAAGGTTAATGGAATAACGAATTGCACTTGTATTTTTTTGCACGATAGCATGCAGTCCCTACTCAAATCTGCTCAATCGGAAATGGTCGATGATGAGTGTTAAAGAGCCATTTGTGGTACCTCAAACCAACAAGATGCAAGCATGGTAGATTTGAAATCACACAATCCCTGTTTCATTTTCCTTTGTACAAATCTTGGATGATCAATGGACATGATAGATACAACCATTACATACATACATGTTTTCCTACCCTGTTGCATCGTCGTGTGGCTTTCTAGTGAATATCCCTTGTCCAGGCGTGAGTATTGCCAGTGGGTCAAACTTGTGCTTCCTGTCCACGAGCCTCTCCCAGCGTTCCTCCCCGAAATGCCTCTTCCACTGGTCCTAGGATTTGTACTGCGGGATGTAGACTTTGTAGTCGTACCCATTGTCGTCGCAGATGGAGATGATCTCTCTATACTGATCGAGCAGGTCGTTTATGTCTGGGCCGTGCGGGGGAGGTTTGTTGAACCGGAGTAGTGCCACCAGGTAGAAGACGTCACTGTCCAGTAGTGCCACTAAAGTCTTGGAATCCCACCTGGATCACGACATGCACAACGTAAGATACAGAGTGAGCATTTTTTTAGTGAACAGCCAGAATGATGAGTGATGACTCTGACTCTGAGCCAATTCATCGGTAAAAAGACAAGAGTGAGGATGGAGATCTACTTGTTTATCCCATTCATCGGTAAAAAGACAAGAGTGAGGACGAAGATCTACTTGTTTATAACTCTGGTAGCAATCATGATTTGTTGTGAATGCAATGCTAGAGGAGTGAGAGTTGTGAAAGATACATGTTTATAACTCTGGTAGCAATCATGATTTGTTGTGTTTTTTTTCTTGAGGTGATCTTGTGGTCGAAATTGGAGCTTTTGGTGGAGCTTGATCTTCCTTGGTGATCATGTGCTTGGAGCTTGCCTTCCTTGGAGTGATCTTCCTTAAGGCAGGTTATATAACTCTTAACCTTCTCTATTATTGAACTTTCCATGCTTGCATGTTGATGTTTTCTCTCTCTAGAGGTTACCTTAATGTTATAGTAGATGATGATAGACTTAGAAGTTGGATGATGATGAGATCATGCTTTGTTTGGATGCAATCTGAAACCCTGATTTGCTTTGTACTCGATTTTTGGTGTTTGTAGTGCATAGTGTTTTTCCTTCCTTCTTGACCTTGGTTTGAGTTTCATGTATGATGATAGAGTGTTTTAGTGTTCTATGAAGCCTTGGTTTAGTTTTAATGGAGAAGATCTTGGTTTCTCTCCCTCGTTGAGGTTGCTTTTCATGATGGTTTCATGAAGCTTGTTTTAGGGTTTGGTGACCGTTTTGCATGAGGATTTCCTATATGATGGCGATGAGTTTCCCTTATTGGATCACCTATTTTAGTCATGGACTTATCTTTGTTTTGACCTTGGGAGATTGTGGTTCTTTGCCTTAGTAGAGACTTGACCCTTAGTGGTCACCATGCCTTGTTTTGTCCTGAGTCACGACATCTCTTGCCTTGGTGTTGGTCGCGATCGTAACATTACGTTTGCCTAGTTTTTGGTTGTGATCATAATGCCACATTTTGGTTTTTGGTTTCATGATAGGTGTTCCCTTTGGAGCGTGACATCTGGTTTGGTCGCGACCCATGAGCTGCTTCAGTTGGGATGCACTAGTTGAGTGTCATTTTCTCCTACCTTGGCTTGGTAGGACCTTGGTTCTATTTTAGATGAATCCTTTCTCTTGTGTCAAAGACGCCCCCTATCCTTGTTTTGGGTTGTGACATGCTCCCCCTTGGGTGGTTGAATCCTAACCCTAGCTGCTGTGACATGTTTTCTTCTGGGATGAGACATCACAC
Source organism: Alisma plantago-aquatica (assembly GCA_963693085.1). Classification (NCBI taxonomy): domain Eukaryota; kingdom Viridiplantae; phylum Streptophyta; class Magnoliopsida; order Alismatales; family Alismataceae; genus Alisma; species Alisma plantago-aquatica. Next base: position 921,004,263 of record OY856409.1, read on the forward strand.
ACCCTTGGTGTGTCACAATCACGACATGAGGAAGATTGGTCGCGGTTGTGGCATCATGGATGATGGTGGTCATGATATGTGCATGATGGTGGCCACAACCCAAGATGGTGGTGGTCGTGACACATAGTTGAGGTATGGTGCTGACACATGCTTGAGTACCTAACCCATATACATCTATGAGTATTGTTTGAGCCACATGTAGTTCTATGTGGTTAATGGTTTGTATGCCATGCACTAACATTACAGGTGATATGTATGCCATGGCTTATGTATGTTATGGTGATGGCTATGTGATACAGGGTGGTTCATATGCACACTAATGAGACAATATGTGATGATGAACATGTAGGGCTTAATGTGATAGGTCTTATGACCTGGTAATGGCTTGATACCTATTGAGAGGTGATGTCTTTAAGTGATGTGATTAAGGGGTTAAGATCCCACGGTGATATGTGACACTGAATATTTCCTTCTGGATGGAAAAACCTTGAGTACCATGTTGTTGTTGTGTGACAAGATCACACCTTATACATTTTACATCATTTGGAGTTGCAACACACCCTTATTCTTATAGAGATTGTTTTAGATTTATATGTTGTAACTTGATTCATGATAAAAGTTACCCAATCGAATAACTAACCAAGTGAAACCTAATCATGCAGTTTTCCCTATGCCATAGATCCAATTCCAATGTCAGCTTTATTAGATGGATTGGTGACATGAGTATAACTCAAAGCGCATATTTTTTAATATGTGGGGTGCAAGTTGAGTATCTCCTTGCATGCTTAATTACAGATTGTGTGAGACGGCCATGCACGAGTCGATCTTCATGTGATATGGATCATCATGAGAGAGTCACTCCTTTTAAGAACAACCATGTGTGAGCCTATTCTTCTAGCATCGTCACATGTACCAAGGTGGGCTAGGTGTTTACATATATGGACGACCATGCGTGAGTGGATCCTTATGTTGACTATATGTCACTCTTTTACAATTGATGGATATGTCTTTGTGGTGTTCTCTTGAGATGACCAAGAGGTGTTGGAGAGGTCTTGGATTTTAGTTCTTGACATGGAAAGTTATCGCACTAACAAACTCACTCGGGGTTGAAATCCTCGAGCTTTTACGAAAACCTCATGCAATAATACCACCCGCACGCGGATGGGTCTTATCGCAGTATAGTTGAGGATCGAATCCCAAAGGAAACATTTTTAAGAATCTCTATCAGTCGAATCTAGCTCAAGTAAGACTAATATTTAGAATGATTGATTGTTTTGTAGTTGATTAAACTAATTGTAAGAAAGTAAAAGAGAAGAATTAAAGTTTGTTCAAGATTAATGATATGGAATCACTGGGATGGTCTCAGGTTTCACCACCACTACACATGCAAACAGATCCAAACATCAAACATCCAGGAAAGAATCTAACTGTCCAAATGGAACTGCTGCGAACCCTCCCTAAGGGATGTTTAGGCTCACGTAAGCATCCCCTTAGGCATCAGATTTCTCGTCGTCATATGGATCATGCACACACGATTCTGAAGATACAACATCTAACTGAGGCTAAGGTCCTCCCTAAGGGATGTTTAGACCATAGAAGAATCACCGCGGGCTACATGGCTCGTCCCCTCACGGATCATACACTTACGACCTCAAGGAATCTCATTCTTTTTCTAGTGAGGGAGTCAACCGTGCTAATCGACAAGTGAGTAAATTTATGAAATTTATGAAAAGGGTCCAAATGGACTAGAAGGCCAAGAAAAAGCTCAAAAGTGGGTAAATTGCAGGGAAGACCATGAGATTCAGTATGTTACAGCACACCACCCCTTAAAGAGGATTTCATCCCCGAAATCACAACAAGAGGAAAGAGAGGGTGAGTGTGCAACTTCCCAACCTTAAACACTAGGTTATAACCCTTAATCTAGGGTACAACACAAAATCTACATAAGTCAGGTGTTACTAAGGTTTCCACAAAACCTATAGCCTTTTATCAAACTTAAATTAACATTTTTAGCTTATTAGCATAATCTCCACATGAAGAGGTATCATATTTATTATACTATCACTTGTGCCACATTTAATTCAAAACAATTACATCATGTGTATTTCCCTCATCAAGGGTTTTAAGCACAATTAGGGTTTACTAAGCCATTTCAACATTACTTAATGTGTTAGGTCAAAAATCTTAATAACATGAATTCATTTTCCATTATCCTCTTAAAACTATCGTGTAGAATTATAACAAATTATTTTGTAGAAAAGGTTAATATTATCCAACAAGTTATTAAGCCTATAATAATTCCAAATAATGTTCATATTACACATTGTCATATCATCTTTCATATTCCTATTAATGACATCATTAATCATTTTCGTCCATTACACTTCATATTATAAATTATACATATTTTACTTCACATTAGGCATTTATGAATATTTATGTGAATCCAATCATTCATTATCATATTTGAGTCATTATATGTATTTTAGTGAATAGGATGTAACCCATTAAATATTAATGGATTAATTAATATATCAAGTTATGATGAGGTGTTCATTAGAGAACAAGGTGATATACCTTACATATATTGATAACTTAGTGACTATAATCCATTTATATGCATCAAGGTATATTATGTGATGATGACACCTAATGCCATTAATGTATCATGAAAGGCATTAAGGGTATATATATATGTATATGTTGTCAAAGCTAGATGATTACATATTAGGGTTTAGGTCAACATGATCATTACATGTTAAAGCATCCTTAGGGTGCATTGTCCTTACATATTTTACCATTAGGGTGACATAGTCAACGTTATGTATATTTTCCATTAGTAATAAGTAACTCATTAGTATGTGCATCAACAATATGTGAAGGTTCAAGCATATGAATTATATGACTTATTAATTTGTTCATAATCAAACAAGATGAATTACAAGTGTAATGTGTTTGGTAAATTTCTTGTTCACATAAGTTATTATGTACATATGTCCACATAGATAGGGTTTCTAACTCTAAAGGTATTTTGATTTTGCTTTTAATTAGAATTCCATCCCCCTAAAGAGGGATTTCGTCCTCGAAATCAGATTTGCAAAACCAAATAGGGTACTAACACCATTATCCTCACACTGCCCCTTAAAAGGGTCAAACTAAGTCAAACTAAGCTAAGGGTAAAAGGGTACATAAAAATCAACACTAAAATGTTGTAAAGACCAAGTCTCTACTATAAACATGATCAACAAAAACACCAATTGTGTAGCAGCGGAAATTTAAATCTTGACTTTATTCAAAATGTATAAAGAGTACATAACAAATTTTTCCCAAAAGGGGTACATCTTTATACAAGGAACTAGGATCTAGGTAGAGGAAGACTTAGACTAATATATCATTGTCTCCAAACAAAACAACCATATAACATAAAAGCAACTAAGATCATGCAAGCTATATGTTCTTTCCTTCTTGTCCTTATCCTTAGCCTTAGGTTCACCAAGCTTCCATGCGCACTCTGATCCTAGCCTGGATGGTTGGGGTCATCTAGCAAGAGAAAGATAAAAGGTATGTGTTAAAAATAGGAATAAGGCAATCAATAAGCTAAGAAAAAATATTCCATTAAGGGATTTCAAGAAGTGAGAGCAAATGAGTGAATAAGATTCTACAAAACTGCCACATTCCAATATCAACAAATATCACAATTGCATGAATATAAATTATGACTCAACATCCTCTCAATGTAGGGTGAGGCACCTACCGGACCTCACCAATGCCAGGGGGACTAAAACCCCATTGCCTAACATATAAAATGGCAGGGGGACTAAAACCCCAGTGCCCGGCAGGGGGACTAAAACCCCAGTGCCCTGTGGGTGGTTTGTACTCATGTACACTACATTGTCAATTGGCCAATAACTATATCATGCATAACATTCACTTGGCAGTAGAGTGAAAAGTATAACAAGATAACATCATAGCATTGGGAATAAAACCCAAAAATTAATTAAATAGGCCATCATAGGCCACAACAATATCCAAGAACTCCAAGAAGTAAATGAGTCAACAAGCAACAACATTATACAATGCTTCCAAATATTTCAAAAGGATGAGCCACATAGGCAATAACAAGATTAAAGCATTTCCAAGTAAAGGAGGCAACATATAGCAAGTTTCACCTTATTCAAATGAATGAGCCACAATGGCATTAGAAGCATAAAATAAGTAAGGAGCCAATAAATGCAATTAGAGGGATAATCAAGCTAGCACAATAATGATTGTGGGGTTGGAAAAGTGCCAACTGAAGGATAGGTAGTTTGCACAATTACATTCACATTCATACATAGAGATCACATATATGAATAGGGTCCACACAATAGGAGTCACATACAAAATAGGTTCCACATACATGTTTTTAATTATTTACCATAACATTCACCAAGTTGATTGCAATCCATCCACATTTCCTAGTTACATTATTACACATGTATTAATATATGTAAAAACATAAATCATAGGGAAAACCCTAATTTTCTACCTTGAAAACCAAAGGTCGATTTGTGACTCAAAACCTTGACCAAACGATTATTCATAACCTCCTGATTAATAAAACATACCTTATTTTACAAATTGGAGTTAAAATGAATTAATTAGGTATTTTTAGAATACTTTATATGCTTAAAAAGGCATTCAAGGCAAACTTCGAAAAAGGAATCATATTCATGACTCAAAAACTCCAAAATCGAATTCTACATTAAAAATCCTTTACATTGACTATTTATTTGCATTTTTCTGACAATAGATCGATTTACTATGAATTAAGTAAAATCGACCAATCAAGATGCAGGAAAACTATAGAGTGACAGTTATTTAAATCAAAATAAAATTTGATGTAAATAATAGGTGAAATGACTAAACTACCCCTTCTCGTCAAACCAAAGCAATTACAACTACGAGGGCAGATCAGTAATTTGTATGAAACGAAACCTTGCCAAAGGGAAACATAATCCAAGGTGAAAATACGAGATTACCCCTGTATTGCAAAGTTGGCTGGCCAGAGGGCGAGGGTTGCCTTGGTCATTTACTGACCTGGCTTCTTCCTCATCCAGACCATGGCGTGAGGCTTGCTCCAGTGCTTCTCCTGCGATCAGCCAACTTGGGTGTTGAGGATGTATTGGCTGAGGAAATCAGTCGAGTGAATCAGCGGGGAGTTTCTGGGTTGAAAGCTATCGATGCGAACGTGAAAGGACCGTTGTGGCCCTAGGACAGGTCGCCGATGCGTCAAGGACAGAGGAGAAAGTCAGAGCTCGATGGCCAGAGGAGAACATGGTAAACCGGAAAACTGAGATCGGGATCAATTGGAGGGGTGAAAATGGACCGAAGCCAGGTCCTAGCATGGGAGGAGGAGCACCAAAATGCAAAAACATAGGTGGCGGCGGAGCTCGACGGTGAGCCTACAGGACCCAACATTCGGGGGCATCGCGAGGCGAAACAAAGACATAGAATTGAAGAATAAGCATCGAGGATGCTTACCTAGAAGCTAATTGAACGGAGGTGGTTGGAGCAGCGAGCAGCGGTTCGAGGTCACCGGAGAAGAAGAGTGGCCCGATCAGGGCAGTCGAGGGTGCTGGGGAGCTAATTGAAGGAGGAGGAAGAAAATAAGAAGCCCGAAAGTCATTTCTACAACCTCATATAGGCGTGAGGAGGGTTCTAGGCCCTTCTGTAACTTCACGACAGAGAAGAGGAGGAGGCCCCGATTGGGCATTTTGCGAAAACGGCGAGGTAGGCGATGAGTTAGGGTTCGTTTGAACTGGCGGCGGGAGACGAAGCCATCAAGACAAGAATCGCAAGAAACGATGAAGAGGAGAGGGTGAGCTGGGTCGAGAAGCCTAAAGCAGCCTGCCTGTTCAATTGCTGGAGGTAGGAGATGGCGGGAGGGCTGTTGGATTAAATGGGAAGCATATCCCATCTGTCGGATGGCACTGAAGATGAAAGGGGCACATGACAAGTAAAATGAACTGGGACTATATCGTTACAAAGAAATAAATGAAATCGATTCAATGCAATATAGTTACACATAACTAAAGCTTATAAAATGGATTTCAAGGGTCAAATGAAGTCCAAATGACACCAAATTTGGACCATAGGTTCATGTTAGCATTTAGAACGATGCTATATAATTAGATTTCGTATTTATATCCAATAAGGCCCTTAATTAATACATTGCTCATTAAAGTGTATTTTAACACATTAAAAGGTGTGAATTATTATGAAATGACTATATTAATGCAATTAGTTAGTCAAATTCGAGGTGATAGATATATATGAGTATTAAGGGCAAAATATCAACCTTTAAATATATTTTCACACATTTATCATCAAATTGGAGGAGAGAGAAAGTAAAGAGGTTAATATACTCATAATTAATTCAAATGCTTATTATTATTAATATATTTATCCAAAAAGCTCCAAATTAATATTATCTACTTATATCCATCCTTAATGACCAAATTACATTATTAACCTTCACTTATCTACTTAATTGGGTTATTTGTGCAAACACCCCTTCATTATCGTAAATGAGGGGAAAAGGTGATTTTAAACATTGAATTGTGCTCAAATTGCACAAGAGGTCCAAAAAGAATATAAAACAAGGGAAATTTATGAAAAAGGTCCAAATGGACTAGAAGGCCAAGAAAAACCTCAAAAGTGGGTAAATTGTAGGTAAGACCCTGAGATTCAGTATGTTACAGCACACCACCCCTTAAAGAGGATTTCGTCCCTGAAATTACAACAAGAGGAAAGAGAGGGTGAGTGTGCAACTTCCCAACCTTAAACACTAGGTTATAACCCTTAATCTAGGGTACAACACAAAATCTACATAAGTCAAGTGTTACTAAGGTTTCCACAAAACCTATAGCCTTTTATCAAACTTAAATTAACATTTTTACCTTATTAGAATAATCTCCACATGAAGAGGTATCATATTTATTATACTATCACTTGTGCCACATTTTATTCAAAACAATTACATCATGTGTATTTCCCTCATCAAGGGTTTTAAGCACAATTAGGGTTTACTAAGCCATTTCAATGTTACTTAATGTATTAGGTCAAAAATCTTAATAACATGAATTCATTTTCCATTATCCTCTTAGAACTATCATGTAGAATTATAACAAATTATTTTGTAGAAAAGGTTAATATTATCCAACAAGTTATTAAGCCTATAATAATTCCAAATAATTTTCATATTACACATTGTCATATCATCTTTCATATTCCTATTAATGACATCATTAATCATTTTCATCCATTACACTTCATATTATAAATTATACATATTTTACTTCACATTAGGCATTTATGAATATTTATGTGAATCCAATCATTCATTATCATATTTGAGTCATTATATGCATTTTAGTGAATAGGATGTAACCCATTAAATATTAATGGATTAATTAATATATCAAGTTATGATGAGGTGTTCATTAGAGAACAAGGTGATATACCTTACATATATTGATAACTTAGTGATTATAATCCATTTATATGCATCAAGGTGTATTATGTGATGATGACACCTAATGTCATTAATGTATCATGAAAGGCATTAAGGGTATATATATATATGTATATGTTGTCAAAGCTAGATGATTACATATTAGGGTTTAGGTCAACATGATCACTACATGTTAAAGCATCCTTAGGGTGCATTGTCCTTACATATTTTACCATTAGGGTGACATAGTCAACGTTATGTATATTCGCCATTAGTAATAAGTAACTCATTAGTATGTGCATCAACAATATGTGAAGGTTCAAGCATATGAATTATATGACTTATTAATTTGTTCATAATCAAACAAGATGAATTACAAGTGTAATGTGTTTGGTAAATTTCTTGTTCACATAAGTTATTATGTACATATGTCCACATAGATAGGGTTTCTAACTCTAAAGGTATTTTGATTTTGCTTTTAATTGGAATTCCATCCCCCTAAAGAGGGATTTCTTCCTCGAAATCAGATTTGCAAAACCAAATAGGGTACTAACACCATTATCCTCACACCATCCCTTAAAAGGGTCAAACTAAGTCAAACTAACCTAAGGGTAAAAGGGTACATAAAACTCAACACTAAAATGTTGTAAAGACCAAGTCTCTACTATAAACATGATAAACAAAAACACCAATTGTGTAGCAGCGGAAATTTAAATCTTGACTTTATTCAAAATGTATAAAGAGTACATTACAAATTTTTTCCAAAAGGGGTACATCTTTATACAAGGAACTAGGATCTAGGTATAGGAAGACTTAGACTAATATATCATTGTCTCCAAACATAACAACCATATAACATAAAAGCAACTAAGATCATGCAAGCTATATGTTCTTTCCTTCTTGTCCTTATCCTTAGCCTTAGGTTCACCAAGCTTCCATGTGCACTCTGATCCTAGCCTGGATGGTTGGGGTCATCCAGCAAGAGAAAGATAAAAGGTATGTGTTAAAAATAGGAATAAGGCTATCAATAAGCTAAGCAAAAATATTCCATTGAGGGATTTCAAGAAGTGAGAGCAAATGAGTGAATAAGATTTTAGAAAACTGCCACATTCCAATATCAACAAATATCACAATTGCATGAATATAAATTATGACTCAACATCCTCTCAATGTAGGGTGAGGCACCTACCGGACCTCACCAATGGCAGGGGGACTAAAACCCTAGTGCCTAAAAAGTGGCAGGGGGACTAAAACCCCAGTGCCTAATATATAAAATGGCAGGGGGACTAAAACCCCAGTGCCCGACAGGGGGACTAAAACCCCAGTGCCCTATGGGTGGTTTGTAGTCATGTACACTACATTGTCAATTGGCCAATAACTATATCATGCATAACATTCACTTGGCAGTAGAGTGAAAAGTATAACAAGATAACATCATAGAATTGGAAATAAAACCCAAAAATTAATTAAATAGGCCATCATAGGCCACAACAATATCCAAGAACTCCAAGAAGTAAATGAGTCAACAAGAAACAACATTATACAATGCTTCCAAATATTTCAAAAGGATGAGCCACATAGGAAATAACAAGATTAAAGCATTTCCAAGTAAAGGAGGCAACATATAGCAATTTTCACCTTATTCAAATGAATGAGCCACAATGGCATTAGAAGCATAAAATAAGTAAAGAGCCAATAAATGCAATTAGAGGGATAATCAGGCTAGCACAATAATGATTGTGGGGTTGGAAAAGTCCCAACTGAGGGATAGGTAGTTTGCACAATTACATTAACATTCATCCATAGAGATCACATATATGAATAGGGTCCACACAATAGAAGTCACATACAAAATAGGTTCCACATACCTATTTTTAATTATTTACCATAACATTCACCAAGTTGATTGCAATCCGTCCACATTTCCTAGTTACATTATTACACATGTATTAATATATGTAAAAACATAAATCATAGGAAAAACCCTAATTTTCTACCTTGAAAACCAAAGGTCGATTTGTGACTCAAAACCTTGACCAAACGATTATTCATAACCTCCTTATTAATAAAACATACCTTATTTTACAAATTGGAGTTAAAATGAATTAATTAGGTATTTTTAGAATATTGTATATGCTTAAAAAGGCATTCAAGGGAAAATTCTAAAAAGGAATCAGATTCATGACTCAAAAACTCCAAAATCAAATTCTACATTAAAAATCCTTTCCATTGACTATTTATTTGCATTTTTCTAACAATAGATCGATTTACTATGAATTAAGTAAAATCGACCAATCAGGATGCAGGAAAACTATAGAGTGACAGTTATTTAAATCAAAATAAAATTCGATGTAAATAATAGGTGAAATGACTAAACTACCCCTGCTCGTCAAACCAAAGCAATTACAACTACTAAGGGCAGATCAGTCATTTGTATGAAATGAAATGTTGCCAAAGGGAAACATAATCCAAGGTGAAAATATGAGATTACCCTTGTATTGCAAAGTTGGTTGGACAGAGGGCGAGGGTTGCCTTGGTCATTTACTGACCTGGCTTCTTCCTCAGCCAGACCATGGCACGAGGCTTGCTCCAACGCTTCTCCTGTGATCAGCCAACTTGGATGTTGAGGCTGTATTGGCTGAGGAAATCAGTCGAGTGAATCCGCGGGGAGTTTCTGGGTTGAAAGCCATCGATGTGAACATGAAAGGACCGCCGTGGCCCTAGGACAGGTCGCTGATGCGTCAAGGATAGAGGAGAATTCGGAGCTCGACGACCAGAGGAGAACATGGTAAACCGGAAAACTGAGATCAGGATCAATTAGCGGGGTGAAAATGGACCGAGGCCAGGTCCTAGCGTGGGAGGAGGAGCACCAAAATGCAAAAACACAGGTGGCGGCGGAGCTCGACGGAGAGCCTATAGGACCCAACATTTGGGGGCATCGTGAGGCGAAACAAAGACATAGAATTGAAGAACAAGCATCGAGGATGCTTACCTAGAAGATAATTGAACGGAGGTGGTTGGAGCAGTGAGCAGCGGTTCGAGGTCTCCGGAGAAGAAGAGCGGCCCGGTCAGGGCAGCTGAGGGTGCTGGGGAGCTAAATGAAGGAGGAGGAAGAAAATAAGAAGCCCGAAAGTCATTTCTACAACCTCATTTAGGCGTGAGGAGGGCTCTAGGCCCTTCTGTAACTTCACGACAGAGAAGAGGCGGAGGCCCCGATTGGGCATTTTGTGAAAATGGCGAGGTAGGCGACGAGTTAGGGTTTGTTCAAACCGGCGGCGGGAGACGAATCCATCAAGACAAGAATCGCAAGAAACGATGAAGAGGAGAGGGTGAGCTGGGTCGAGAAGCCTAAAGCAGCCTGCCTGTTCAGTTGCTGGAGGTAGGAGACGGCGGGACGGCCGTTGGATTAAATGGGAAGCAGATCCCAGCCGTCGGATGGCGCTGAAGATGAAAGGGGTGCGTGACAAGTAAAATGAACCGGTACTATAGCGTTACAAAGAAATAAATGAAATCGATTCAACTCAATTTAGTTACACATAACTAAAGCTTATAAAATGGATTTGAAGGGTCAAATGAAGTCCAAATGACACCAAATTTGGACCATAGGTTCATGTTAGCATTTAGAACGATGATATATAATTAGATTTCGTATTTATATCCAATAAGGCCCTTAATTAATACATTGCTCATTAAAGTGTATTTTAACACATTAAAAGGTGTGAATTATTATGAAATGACTATATTAATGCAATTAGTGAGTCAAATTCGAGGTGATAGATATATATGAGTATTAAGGGCAAAATATCAACCTTTAAATATATTTTCACACATTTATCATCAAATTGGAGGAGAGAGAAAGTAAAGAGGTTAATATACTCATAATTAATTCAAATGCTTATTATTATTAATATATTTATCCAAAAAGCTCCAAATTAATATTATCTACTTATATCCATCCTTAATTACCAAATTACATTATTAACCTTCACTTATCTACTTAATTGGGTTATTTGTACAAACACCCCTTCATTATCGCAAATGAGGGAAAAAGGTGATTTTAAACATTGAATTGTGCTCAAATTGCACAAGAGGTCCAAAAAGAATATAAAATAAGGGAAATTTATGAAAAAGGTCCAAATGGACTAGAAGGCCAAGAAAAAGCTCAAAAGTGGGTAAATTGTAGGGAAGACCCTGAGATGCAGTATGTTACAGTTATATACATTGCCTTGTAATATTAAATGAAAAGATATGAAAGCATGGGCAACAGGGCTAGTCCCCGCACCCCAGCAAAAAGTGACTACTCGCTCATGATGTGAGAAACAAGAAGAATAAGAGAGAAGGAAGGTTCCACCATGAGCATGATGTAGAAGGTAGCCACAGCTCAGTGAAGATGATGTGGTCTTCTACGTCGTGGCGGGGTAGATCTGGACGAGAAGGAAGAACCACGAAGGCAAACCAGGCAGACCTTCTTCTCCACCTTCTTTGTCTTCTCGACCTCCTTGCTCATAGTAAGAGGAGGTGTGGGTGGCGTGACAATGGCGTGAAGATGGTGGAGTGGTGGTGGCATGGAAGGGAGACTGATTCTTTACTCAAGTAGCCTCTCGGCGTCCTGGAATCGATGCCCAAATGAGGATCCTTGTGGTCCTATTTATAGGCTTGAATGGGGTCCTCACATTTTTGCTGTGAGATTGCTCCAAATGGTTTAGAGCAACCAGTTTGCTTGAACGGTTTGGAGCAAACAGTCTTGGAGACCGTTTGACATTCAAATGGTCTTGGAAATATATGACCATACAGTTTGGGAGACCGAACAGATCCAATTGGTCTTGGGACTCTAGCTTCATACAGGCTTTCCGACCGATCAAATGACCAAATGGTCTTGGGAAGGAACTTCCCATAAGGTCCTAGAACTTTGCCTCAAAACTATTTAGTAAAACCGATAGGCACCAACCGGTCTTCACTTGTACTGGCTTCAAACGGTTTTTGGCGGTAGCTGGACAAACGGTCTTACAGGTGACTGGCCTATCAGTCTTCAGCAAACAATCTTCATTCACATGGTCTTGGGCTTTAAATGGTTTTGAAGACCGATTGGACCAATCAAACGGTCTTTGAGACTGATGGATTTCATTCAGTTTTGAGACTAAACGGTCTTCGTCTCCAACCGGTCTTGAGACCGTATGGCTCCAAACGGTCTTACAGGTGACTGGCCTATCGGTCTTCAGCAAACAATCTTCATTCACATGGTCTTGGGCTTTAAATGGTTTTGAAGACCGATTGGACCAATCAAACGGTCTTTGAGACTAATGGATTTCATTCGGTTTTGAGACTAAACGGTCTTCGTCTCCAACCGGTCTTGAGACTGTATGGCTCCAAACGGTCTTGGGACCAAACGGTCTTCGTCTCCAACCGGTCTTAAGACCGTATGGCTCCAAACGGTCTTGCTCTTCATTGGTCTTTGCTTGAGTGTCCAAATGGTCTTCATCCAAACAGTCTTGGATCTTCGTCATCCAAACGGTCTTGAGGACCGATGGCCTCCGATCGGTCTTCGTCGTCCAAACGGTCCTTGGTCCAAACGGTCTTGAAACTGTTAGGTGTCATACGGTCTTGAGACCGTTTGGGCTCAAGCGGTCTTGAGACCGTATGGGCTCAAATAGTTTTGAGACCATTTAGGTAGAGTAGTGAGAGGAGGACCGTGTAGGAGAATGTCTGAGACCGATAGGTCAAAACTGCATGGGTAGACCGTTAGGGAAAATCGTTTGGTCAAGACTGATTGGTCAAGATCAAAGTTGAGAGGATCTCGAGCAAATTCCATATAATGGTTGAACCTAGTCAAGACCTGCACAAAATCGATATAAATCTAGTTAATGATCTTGATAATTGAATTAGTTAAGAAATCTTGCATTTTGTGATATTTAGGAGATGAAATCGAAAGTATTGAATCGAATTGGTCCCAAAAAGGTGACTGGAAATCATGATGAATATGCATTCATCAAAACACCCCGAACTTCAACGTTGCTCATCCTCGAGTAACACAAAATCTAAAATAGTCGCCAAATGAATACTTTTTGATCATGTGATTGCCTCCTCTTCAAATCACGATTGTTTCCTTTCTACTTAGTATGACTAAGCATCTCAACTTTCTGAGACCACTGAACACATCTTACCATATTTTCGTTCCCGAGTTTGCTTTCCAACTTTACTTACTCCTCACTTTTTCCAACAACAAGCATGTCAAAGAGTTTCGTAAGAGTCCAGAGATACCCACAGAAGAACAAGTGTGCATTTGATCTGACACTAGTGTATTTCAGGGTAGTGGAGGCATTTATTATGCCATTAGGTAGAAAAGGGAGTGAAGGGTGGTATGGAAGGAAGAAATAAATCTCTCCTCTATTCGACTCGAGATTTTTATTATATTATTTGCAATTTCATTTATTGCATTTTTATGTGAATCTCTCCTCTATTCGACTCAAGATTGCATTTTTTGTGTGCGCTATGGCATCTTTTCTTGGTGGTACGCCCCTATTAATTTGCGAGGGGTATGGAAGAAGATGATATAGAGGGGAGTGGTGTGCCACCCCGAACTTAGGGTTTGACACTATATTGGCTATTTTTGTTTCTTTTTTATGGATGGAGGGGTACGAAGGTGATAGAAGAAGTGTAGAAGAGAGTTCAAATCAGAATGCAACTTGATTTACAATTCTGTGCACCGGGTTGTTCTCTATATCATACTATGTTCAAATAATGACTTGATGAGGATCTGGTGGGGATTCCATGTTGTTGTTCCACTAGTTAGTTAGGAAGCACGACGTGTTTGATCCCTATCAGTTCGACAGATGCTTGCCATTTTTACATAAAGATCATGATGTTAGGATTCATAAGCTTCACAAGATGATTTCAATCAAAAGGCTAGTTTTCAGAAGAAGGTCCTTTTGAGGATCTTCTTAAAATAAGGAGGGAATAATGATTTAAAATTCATAGAGGTTGAAATGAAAAGTGTCAAAACTTCATCAAGTTTCTGTGCAATTCCTTTGGAAAACTTTAAAATTTTTGAAAATTTGAAAATTTTGGTCAAAAAATCCAACGATGAAATCTTAACTCTGAATTAGATGGGTGAAGGTGGAAAGTAAGATACGTACCACCCACCCTACACCCCAAACTTAGAAATTTGCTCATCCCGAGCAAACTCTAAATCCGAGATGGAGGGGAAATTGTATGTCGGTTGGACCACTAGATGTGGTTGCGTTCCAATCAGCGTGCATCCTCCATCTGTAAATCTAAAAAATGAAGACCAATCATAACTTCAAGATAGCATCTCGAGATGCAATTTTTTATTGGGTGCAAAATTATCTAAAAAGTAAAAACAAAATTAAGAAACATTTCTAAAATTAAAACTCAATATGAATTTATTGATCGAGTTGCCTCTCGACAAGCGTCGTTGTTTTGTGTTGATGGCTCGACTTGGTTTCTTCAACTTTTATGGTGGATATGTTGGATTGGTGAGTTCTAGTATTTCTTCGGTGCCTTTGTCAGCTGAGGTGAAATATATCTTCAAATGTTGACCATTTGCCACGAATTCTCTTGACTTTTCACTCCATAAAGAGAAAGCACCATGTGGGGAGATGCTCTTGACAATGTAAAGTCCTAACCAGCGAGAATGGAGTTTTCCTACTAATAACCTTAGTCTTAAGTTGAACAAAAGAACTTGGTCTCCCACTTGTATGTACTTTCTTTTTAGATGGCCATTGTGCCAAAGTTTCGTGTGTTCTTTATAGATTTGTGCATTCTCATAAGCTGTCATCTGGAGTTCTTCCAGCTCCTGGAGTTGCAGAATCCTAGCTTGACCTGCTTTCTTCATATCAAAATTAAGTTGTTTAATTGCCCACCATGCTTTGTATTTAAGTGCAATGGGCAGGTGGCAAGACTTTCCATAGATCAATCGAAATGGTGTAGTTCTAAGGGGAGTTTTAAAAGCAATTCGGTAGGCCCACAATGCGTCATTGATTTTTACTGACCAATCCTTCCGGTTGTGGCCTACAGTCTTTTCCAAAATAGCCTTAAGTTGACGGTTAGAAACCTCTACATGTCCACTTGTTTGTGGATGGTAGGGTGAGGCTACCTTGTGAGTTACACCATATTTCCTCAGCAATGCTTCAAAGCTTCTTTCCAGGAAATGAGAACCTCTGTCGAAAATCACGGTGTGTGGGACTCTGAATCGGGGGAAAATGATATCTTTGAACATTTTGATGACAGGTTTGGAATCACTAGTGATGGTTAGTATAGCTTCAACCCATTTTGAGACGTAATCCACCACTACTAGGATGTAGGAAAATCTATGAGAAGATGGGAACGAACCCATGTAGTCCACACCCTAAAAATCAAATATCTTGACTTCTTGCCACAAGTTCAATGGAATCTCATCTCTCTTTGTTATGTTACCTATTCTTTGACATTTGTCACATGATAGAACAAAGTTGTAGGAATCTTTGGATATGGTTGGCCAAAAGAAACCACATTGCAAAACCTTTATAGTAGTTTTCTTAGAACTCATATGGCCTCCAACTAGGCCTGAGTGACATTGCTCTAAAATAAGTTGAGCTTCTTCCTCAGCAATAAAACGTCTGTATAGACCATCAGCATAGAGTTTGAAAAGGTATGGCTCATTCCAATAATATTGTTTCACATCATGCATAAATTTCTTCAATGCATTTCCGGTGCATTCGGGGTGGATGACACATGCAACCAGGTAGTTTACATAGTCAACATACCAAGGGATAGCCCCTGAAACTTTCATAAGTTGGTCGTCTTTAAGAGAATCATTGATGGGGATCTTCTCGGTTTCCAAGCCATGGATACAACTGAGGTGGTATGCCATGACATTCTCTGTACCTTTCTTGTCTCTTATCTCTATATCAAACTCTTATAAGAGGAGAATCCATCTAATTAACCTAGGTTTAGCATCTTTTTTTCCAGGAGGTAACAGATAGTGGCATGATCCATGTAGATAATGGCTTTTGAACCAATGAGGTAGGATTTGAATTTGTCAAAGGCATACACGACCACAAGAAATTCTTTCTCGGTAGTTGTATAATTCCCCTAATCTTCGTTGAGGATTTTCGATGCATAGTAGATCACATAATGTTTCTTTTCTATACATTGGTCCAAGACAGCACCCACATCATAATCACTGGCACCACACATAATTTCAAAAGGGTGATCCCAGTCAGGGGCTCTGATGATGGGTGTTGTTGTAAGAGCATGCTTTAGATGGTTGAAACTTTTAACGCATTCTTCATCAAAATTGAATTCAACATCCTTTAGTAGCAAATTTGTCATCGGCTTGGTTATCTTTGAGAAATCCTTTATAAACCGTCAGTATAAGTCTGCATGACCTAGGAATGTGCAAACCTCCCTTACATTGATAGGGATAGAGAACTTGAAATCACTTCGATCTTGGTCTTGTCTACTTCAATTCCTCGATTACTGACCATATGGCCGAGGACAATGCCTTCCTTTACCATAAAGTGACACTTCCCCTAGTTTAACACAAGAATTTCTTCTTCACACCGTTTGAGAACAAGGGAGAGGCGTTTTAGGCATGAGTCGAATGAATCTTCGTATACAAAAAAATCATCCACAAAAACTTTCATAATTGTTTCAGTGAGACCAGCGAATATGGTAGCCATGCAAAGCTGGAAGGTTGTAGGTTCATTACAGAGGCCGAATGGCATTCTTCTAAATGTGTATGTTCTGAATGGGCAAGTGAAAGTAGTTTTCTCTTGGTCATCTGGATGTATGGGTATTTGATAGAATCCAAAGTAACCATCGAGATAACAAAAATATTCTTGATGAGCCAACCATTCTAATACTTGATCAAGAAAAGGCATTGGGAAATGATCCTTTTGAGTTGCCTTGTTTAACTTTTTATAATCAATGCACATCATCCACCCTGTAATCGTTTGAGTGGGGAAGAGTTCATCATTTTCATTTCGTATCACAGTAGTTCCACCTTTATTTGGGACCACATGTGCGGGACTCACCCATGGTGAATCCGATATCAAATAGATTATCCCAGCAATGAGCAGTTTAATGACTTCAAGACGGACTACTTCCTTCATATTTGGATTCAATTTGCATTGATGTTTAATAGTTGGCTTGTGATCTTCCATCATGGGGATTTTGTGCATGCACAGTGCTTGACTAACCCCAGTGAGGTTGCTCATCTTGTAGCTGATTGCTTTTCTTCTTTCCTTCAATTCCTTCAAAAGTTTGTCTTCTTGTCCCGCCGTTAGATCTAAATTTATGATGACAGGGCAGATCTTGAGTTCATCTAGAAACACGTATTTCAATCCTTCTGATAGGGGCTTCATTGTAGGTGCTTGTGGCTTTTCACATGATTCTTTAGTAACATCCACTACTTTTAGTTCCTCAATCTTGGCTTCGGGATCTTCTTCAGCAATATCGAGGTGGAAAACACAACTTTTCACTTATTGGTCATCTGAACTTTCTGCATTCAGATTGGTGAGGGTCATCCCTAAAGGATATTCTTGTTCATAATCCTCCTGCATTAGAAGTGACATCTTCTCTATGCACTCAATCAAGTAGACTTCCTCTTGCATGCTTAGCCTTCACATGCTTTCAAAAACCTTGAATTCAAGAGTTTCTTTACCTAATCTGAGCAACAAAGTTCCTACTTCAACATCGATCAGAGCTCTTGCAGTGGCGAGGAAAGGTCATCCAAAGATGAGAGGGTATCTAGCATCTTCATTTATTTCCATGATGAGAAAGCCACACGGAACATAGGAATCTTCTCCTACCTTGATAGGGACATCCTCAATGATTCCTAAAGGTAGAGTCACAGTGTTATCTGCAAGTTTCATGGTCATGCCAGTCGGGAAAAGTTCAACAAACCCTAGCCTTTTGCAAAATCTACGTGGCATGAATGAGATATTGGCGCCAAGATCGGCCAATCCTTTCTTACACGATGAATCACGGATATGGCAGGAGATCCTAAGAGATCCTGGATCTTTCTACTTCTTGGGCATCTTACTCTGGATGATGTCTGAAGAAGTTGTTGCTAACTTGACTATTTCATATTCTTCAGTTATATATTTCCTGGTGAGAAGTAACTTCAAGTACTTTGTCCAAGATGGTATCTCAGCCAGTGCATCTAGAAAAGGTATATCAACATGGAGTTTCTTCATGGCTTCTTTGAACTTGTTGAATCAAGTGTCAAGATTTGTCTGCCTTAAACGAGATGAGAAAGGTATACGAGGCTTGTACACTGGTACTTCTGGCTCTGGTGTTTCTGGTTCAGCATCAGTTGTTTTCTTAGAACTTTGCTCGTCTGTCTTATCAGCAGTTGTTGCTTCTTTTAGTTGAGACTCAGGTGTGGTAGAGTCTTGTTCAATTACATAGTCGTCCTTGTCTGTAATAATCAAAGGTGGCTTGACAGGGGGACCCGAATAGTCTTTTTCGGACCTGGTGGTGACAGCCTTTAGTTTCTCAGGGTGCTTAGGATTATTTTCTGGTTGGCCAGTAAAGGCTCCAGCATGTGGCTGCATGCTAGCTGCAAGTTGAGCTAGTTGAGATTCAATAGCTTTCCAATGGGCTTGCTGGTTAGCTATCATAGTCTGTTGTGATTGTAACATCTTCTAAATTGTTGTAAGTTTGTCATATGGAGAGATGGGACTGGCTTGTTGTCCTTGTTGTTGATAAGGAACTTGGTTGAGATTCTAGAACTGAGGGTTGTTCTGATACTAGTTGTAGTTCCTGTCTGAAAATTTCCCCTACAGTTCCCTTGATATCCAAAGGCCTCGTTGTTGGTTATACTGAAATCCTAGTGGGCCTCATTGTTGATTGTTTGAACCAAGTTGTCACGAGTTTTCTGCTCCTGAAGGATTTCCATATTGAAAACCATGATGGTTCCTATTCTGATTTGGATTGTAATATCCTTGACCATGGATGGTGTTGACAACATTAAGATTTTCCATTTGACCATTATCTCCTTGGCCACATGCGTTGCTTAGAACAACGTCATAGAGAACATTGCACGCTAAAGTGGAATGATCAGTACCTTTACATGCTTCACAGAACAACGAAGCTGACTTAATCTGTTCCTATTGTTGAGGGGGTGAACGTCCTCTTCCAAAAGCAGCAAGGGATGATTCAATATGGTCTTGCTTGGAAACTAGAAGTTTGAGGGTTTCAGTGATTGACTTGTATTTAGGAATAACTTCAGCCATAGCTACCTTCAACACTCCCTTGCCTACAGATCTACCCCAATTAGTTTGATTTTTAGCTCCAAGGGTGACAACCCTCCATGCGCTATCATAACTTTGTCGCATGAAGTTTCCTCCAGACGAGGAATCTAAGAACCTCTTGATATCGTCGTTCACACCCCTATAGAAGATTTTGATGAGTTGATTCTTGGGAATGCCATGGTGTGGACACTTGCGTAGAAGCTCTTTATATCTTTCCCATTCTTCAGTAAGGGTTTCTCCAGGGGCTTGAGTGAACATTGTTATTCGACCTCTAATTTCATAAGTGAGAGAAGGAGGATAGAACTTTTATAGAAAAGCATTTTGAAGTTACTCCCTAGTAGTTATAGGTTCACATTGCAAGGAGTTGTACCAACTTATAGCTCTGTCGGCAAGAGAATACTTGAAGAGACGGAGTCAAATATCATCATCAAACACTCCATTTTGCTTTGTCATAGCGCATAGATTAATGAATCTCAGAAGATGTTCGTGACTATCTTCTCCTTGTTTACCATAGAATGGGTTGTTTTGAAGAAAGGTAATCCAATGCGCTCGTATCTCGAAGTTAGGAGCATGGATGGGAGGAGGTTGGACTGGGTGATGAACATCAGCAGCGTTAGGTATTGAGAATTCCCTAAGATCCTTCTGCAGTTCTGCTATTTGTGTTGCAGCTTGTTCTGCTAAGATTTCCTCTTGAACTGTAGCCCTAACTTCTTGCATGAGTCTTTCTCTCTGCGCATTGATGGCTTGAGACACCGTTCGGGCTATTTCCTCTTCTTGAGCCATTCTTACTTGGTTCTCTCTGTTATGACGATGAAAGGTTTTGTCTATCTCTGGATCAAAGTTGGTGGTGTGTCCGGGACTGTTCAAACGGTGCATACACTAGTCTTGGGGTACCTAAAATGAAAAGATCTGAACTAAGATTGATGAAGTGGAGTGAAATTCAAGTAGATGATCGATTGTATCAAAAGAAAAACAAAATCTTAGATTACCCTTAAAAGAACTAGATTTGAATAACTAATTCTGTTGTCCCCGACAACGGTGCCAGAATTTGACGTGGAAAATTATCACACTAACAAACTCACTCGGGGTTGAAATCCCCGAGCTTTTACCAAAACCTCATGCAATAATACCACCCGCAAGAGGATGGGTCTTATCGAAGTATAGTTAAGGATCGAATCCCAAAAAACAACATTTTTAAGAATCTTTATCAGTCAAATCTAGCTCAAGTAAGACTAATATTTAGAATGATTGATTGGTTTGTGGTTGATTAAATGAATTGCAAGAAAGTAAAAGAGCAAAATTAAAGTTTGTTCTTGATTAATGATATGGAATCACTGGGATGGTCTCGGGTTTTACCACCACTACACATGTAAACACATCCAAACAATGAACATCCAGGAAAGAATCTAACTATCCAAATGTAACTGTTGTGCACCCTCCCTAAGGGATGTTTAGGCTCGTGTAAGCATTCCCTTAGGCAACATATTTCTCGTCACCATCCGGATGGACAACATTTTTAAGAATCTTTGTCAGTCGAATCTAGCTCAAGTAAGACTAATATTTACAACGATTGATTGGTTTGTGGTTGATTAAATTAATTATAAGAAAGTAAAAGAGCAGAATTAAAGTTTTTTTCTAGATTAATGATATGGAATCACTGGGATGGTCTCGGGTTTCACCACCACTACACTTGCAAACACATCCGAACATCAAACATCTAGACAAGAATCTAACTATCCAAATGGAACTGTTGTGAACCCTCCCTAAGGGATGTTTAGGCTTGCGTAAGCATCCCCTTAGGCATCAGATTTCTCATCACCATCTGGATCATGCACTCACGATTCCAAAGATACAACATCCAACTCAGGCTAAGGTCCTCCCTAAGGGGTGTTTAGACCACAGAAGCATCACCGCGGGCTACATGGCTTGTCCCCTCACAGATCATACACTTACGACCTCAAGGAATCTCATTCTATTTCTAGTTTGAGAGTCTATCTCATTAATTGACATTCTACCCTACATACAGAAGTTCTCATAACATAGGGAAGAACAAGATGAAAGCAAGCAGGTAATCAAGCTACAAACATTATCAATTAACAACGAAATAGAAAGTTATATACATTGCCTTGGAATGTTAAATGAAAAGACATGAAAGCATGGGAAGCGAGGCAAGTCCCCGCACCCCAGCAAAAAGTGACTACTTGCTCATGATGCAAGAAACAAGAAGAACAAGAGAGAAGGAAGGTTCCGCCGTGAGCATGATGTAGAAGGTCGTCACCGATTAGTGAATATGATGTGGTATTCTACGTTGTGTCCAGGAAAATCTGAATGAGGAGGAAGAACCACCAAGGTAGTCTGGGCAGACCTTCTTCTCCACCTTCTTTCTCTTCTCGACCTCCTTGCTCGCAGCAAGAGGAGGTGTGGGTGGTGTGACAATGGCGTGAAGATGGTGGAGTGGTGGTTGCATGGAAGGGAGACCGATCCTTTGCTCAAGCAGCCTCTCGGCATCCTAGAATTGATGCCCAAATGAGGACCGTTGTGGTCCTAATTATAGGCTTGGATGGGGTCCTCACATTTTTGCTATGAGTTTGCTCCAAACGGTTTAGAGCAACCAATTTGCTTGAACAGTTTGGAGCGAACGGTCTTGGAAATATATGACCATACGGTCTTGGAGACCGAATAGATCCAACTGGTCTTGGGATTCTATCTTAATACGGGCTTGCAGACCAATCAAATGACCAAACGGTCTTGGGAAGGAATTTCCCATACGGTCCTGGAACTTTGCCTCCAAATGGTTTAGTGAAACTGATAGGTGCCAACCGGTCTTCACTTGCGTTGGCTTCAAACGGTCTTCTGGCCAATCGGTCTTATAGGTGACTGGCCTATCACTCTTCAGCAAACGATCATCGTTCACACAGTCTTGGGCTTTAAACAGTTTTAAAGACCGATTGGACCTATCAAACGGTCTTGGAGACCGATGGATTTCATTCGGTTTTGAGACCGAACGGTCTTTGTCTCCAACCGGTCTTAAGATCGTATGGCTCCAAATGGTCTTGGGACCAAACAATCTTGCTCTTCATCGATCTTTGCTTGAGTTTCCAAATGGTCTTCATCCAAATAGTCTTGGATCTTCGTCGTCCAAACGGTCTTGAGGACCGATGGCCTCCGATCGATCTTCATCGTCCAAACAGTCCTTGGTCCAAACAGTCTCAAAACTGTTAGGTGTCATACGGTCTTGAGACCATTTGGGCTCAAGTGATCTTGAGACCGAATGGGATCAAACGATTTTGAGACCGTTTAGGTAGAGTAGTGAGAGGAGGACCGTGTAGGAGAATGTTGGATGCTGATAGATCAAAACCGCATAGGTAGACCGTTAGGGCAAACCTTTTGGTCAAGACAAAGTTGAGAGGATCTTGAGCAAATTACATATGGTGGTTGAACCTAGTCAAGACCTGCACAAAATCGATATAAATCTAGTTAATAATCTTGATAATTGAATTAGTTAAGAAATCTTGCATTTTGTGAGATTTAGGAGATGAAATCGAAAGTATTGAATCAAACTGGTCCCAAAAAGGTGACTGGAAATCATGATGAATATGCATTCATCAGTTCTTCTATGGACCTTATATGGCACTTATTTCGACTTAGCAGTGGTCAGTTAGATTTGGGTCGTATGACTCAAATACTCAGGGTATAATAAAAGATGTAACACAACCGTGTAGTATATATTTATATGCTTAGGTGACATGCATCTCACATGGGTTGAGCCTTTGCCTTGTCTTTTTACTATTTCTTGAACTATAAAACGGTAAGAGAAGTCAATTGTTATACATGTTCTTCACACTCCTTTTCATAATATAACTTGATCTACTTCTCTGTGGTGACTACCTAATCTTGTTGAAATTGCTTTACATGTAAGATGCATATTTGCACATCAAGTTAATCTATTGTTTTACCTGTTTAGTTTATCTGTACTTTAATGAATTTGGCGAAGAGTTACATATCTCGTTGGGACGTTTGGTCTCACACTGTGGGTTTCCACATCTTTTAGGTGACCGTTAACAAAGAGGTAGAGGTCGTGCAACTAAGCAAGAGCAGCAACAAGAGTAGTAGCCGATAAGGTTGAATGTGTTGCTAGTCTTTTGGTGTTAGAGTCCTAGAGTCATCCATTTACACTCATGTCTTTGGGGTGTTTTTGAGATGTTTTGTGGCTATGTAATCTATACGAGGTTATATATATATATATATATATATATATATATATATATATATATATATATATATATATATATATATATATATATATATATATATACATACACATATACATATATATACATACATATATACACATATATATAAATATATATATATATATATTCATATAAGTTCTTTGCCAGATATGTCCAGATATGATTCACCGTAGTGTGTCCTACTACCACACTAAGAACGTCTTTAGTTAAGCCTCCCATGATCTAGCCTTTTACCAAGAGGCCAATCCTCATCCATAGGGTTTGGTTAGAATTTGGAAAGATTGTCCATTTGTTGTCGATGAGGATCTTCTCTGGTGGCTTGGTTATGTCATCGATGAAGGACTCTAGGCCATTTCTCTTGATGAGTGCATGAACTTGTTGTTGGAAAAGGATTGTTCCGACCCATGTCCTAATTGGATTTGGGCTTGAGTAGGAGTTGGCTTGTGTCGCCAATCCTAATAGGAGTTAAATCCAATAGGAGAGAATATGACTCTCTATTTGCCAGATTGGAATTGGATTAGGAATTATACTATGTATTGGAGTGGGATTCCTAATTTCTACCACATTTCATGGAATCCTATAAATAGAGGCCCTGGGGGAGGCCATTGGGATCATCCCATCAGTTGTTTATTGTTGGTGCCTTTTGTGGTAGAAGAGCCAAAAAAGAAGAACAACTGGTGGTGCTCTCTTTTGGTAAGAGAGGGTCAGCAACTTTGTCTTAAAGTGAAGTACCGGCTAACAGTCAATGACACATTGGTGGTGCATCGACGACGGTGGTGTATCTGGTCAGCGGAGGATGCACATCAGTTGGTGGTACTACGTTGGTGTTGTGACAACGACTAAGACAACAGTCTGTTCGATCAACAGAGGATGCACATCTTCTCTCTCAGGCAGAGAGAGATTTTGGTTGGTAGGTAAGGGAGGCAACCTCATCCGGAGCAGAGGCAGCCCAGTCAACGGTCTCATCGACAACATGTAAGGACACAACTGTGTGTCTGATCCCCTACAACGACAGAGGTGTCGTGAGGAGAAACAGATAAGTAGGATATTTTATACACATTGGGTGTAATTTTATTCATCTATCTTTTTTCTCATGTGGGGGGGAGTTGTCCAGATTTAGGGGTGATTAAATTTAGACGGTGTGAGTTGTAATCTTAATTACATAGTGCTTGTTGGCCGGTATTGGCCCGTGGTTTTTCTCTTCTCGTCTTGAGGAGAGTTTTCCATGTTAAATCTTACACTTTCTATTTTTCAGAACACGTCACTTTCCCACTACAATTCCTAACAAGTAGTATCTGAGTAAGGTTTGAAGGTTGAAGTGGAAGCGGTAGTGGCATCTGAAGATAGAAAAGTGTGCATTGATAAGTTTATTGGAGAGGATTTTGAATTATAGAAGATGCAGATTGAAGAGTATTTGTACCATTGATCGTCAGGCACTTGGGGTGGTCAGGTTGACATTGGCATGAAATGTTACAATCAAAATAGACAATGAAGAGACGACGATGGGACTTCTGAAGATGCTATCAAATATGTACAAGAAACCAACTGCTGCAAACAAGGTATATTTGATGTGTTGTTTGTTCAACCTAAAGATGAGCGAAGGAGCCTTGGTAGCAGATCACATCAATGAGTTCAATGTCATAATTACTCAACTAAACCCAGTAGAGATAGTGTTTGATGATGAAGTCAAAGCCCTTATCTTACTTTCCTCTTTGCCAGAGAGTTGGTCTGCTACGGTGACAACAATCAACAATTTGTTAGGAAGAATGAAGCTGAAGCTAGATGATATTCAGAATTTGATTTTGATTGAAGATATCTGCAGAAGGGAATGTAGAAAATCTGATTCTTCAGTTTCAACTCTATATGTTGAAGGTAGAGGAAGAAATCAGAGTCACAATCACGGTTCTAGTTGCGGGAAGTCAAAGCCAAAGAGTAAAGAATGTTATTGTTGTGAAAAAGTTAGGCACTTCAAGAAAGATTGCAAGATCTAGAAGAAGGTGTCACAAGAACTTGCCAAAGAACACGAGGATGATGACCAGAGAAATACGGCTACCATTGCGGAAGATCTAATATTGACATTCCAAGAGTAGGAATCGAACACAGAGGATGGTGTTGAGTGGGTTGTAGACACGGGAGCGACGTGTCATGCTGCAACTCCTAGGAAGTTCTTCACAAAATATAGAAGAGGGAACTTTGGCAATGTGAGGATGGGTATACTAGTTACTCAAAGATCATCATGATTGGTGACGTCAACGTCAAATTAGATGTTGGGTGTACTATCATGCTCAAGGATGTCTGTCATGTTCTAAACTAGAGGCTTAGTGTAATTTCTGATTCCTTGTTGGATAGGAGCGGATATGATCTCAGGTTCGATGGTGGCATGTGCAAGGTAACAAAAGGGTGTTTGGTGATAGCTCGAGGCAGACTATGCTGCAATCTATATTAAACCACATTGAGAGTGCACAAAGAGAAGGTTTAGAAAGTCAAGAAGTCAACGCCAGTTCAAAGGAAATGAGGAGGACTTGGAAGTACTTTACCGATAGTCGTAGGTCTGAGCTACGGGATTCTCTCAATGATGTCAATAAGGGTAGAAAGGTAAGTTTCTACAAGCATCAGGATGGCTTTAGTTAGAAAAGGTCGCTCCAAAGACTTCTTCTGGACAGTGCACACATGAGAAAGAAGGACGATATAGTGGACATGTAGTTGATACATGAAGAATGGAGGATCATGCTCTTAATGTAGGGATACATCGACAGGAGGAGCGTAAAAGGAATGTTTCTGAGTCTTACTACAGAAGGTCAGATATATAATTTCATCCATGATGGCTCGACAGATCGGTCAATGAGAGTAAAGAAAGTTCTAAGTGTGGGAATGGAGAGAGAAGCAGCACTTCCAGAATACTTCTTCTCAGTTGCTTGGAAATAAAGTGAAGTCGGGGTGGTATTTCAAGAAAAGGGATGAAAATGACAGGATGTTGACATGCTTGAGGAAAATGACCACCTATCAGGATCCATCACAGGTGGTGATGGAAACCAGAAGTTACTCTGGATGATTGTGAAAGACAATGTCTCCCTTATGGGCTGGAAGGAGAGATTGTTAGAAAAGGATTGTTCCATCCCATGTCTTAATTGGATTTGGTCTTGAGTAGGAGTTGGCTTGTGTCACAAATCCTAATAGGAGTTAAATCCAACAGGAGAGAAGATGGCTCTCTATTTGCAACATTGGAATTGGATTAGGATTTTGAATTGCTACCACATGTCAAGGAGGCCTATAAATAGAGGCCCTAGGAGAGGCCATTGGGATCATCCCATCAGTTGTTTGTTTTGGTGCCTTCTATGGTAGAAGAGCCAGAAAATAAGAACAACTAGCGGTACTCTCTTTTAGTAAGAGAGGGTCAGTGACTTTGCCTTGAAGTGAAGTAGCGGCTGACAGTGAGCGACACATTGGTGGTGCATCGACGACGACGGCATATCCGGTCAATAGAGGATGCTCATCAGTTGGTGGCACTATGTTGGTGCTGTGACAACGACTACGACAGCAGTCCATCCAAACAACGGAGGACACGCAAATGCTCTCTCAAGCAGAGAGAGATTTTGGTTGACAGGCAAGGTAGGCAACCTCGTCAGGAGCAGAGGTGGCCCGGTCAGCGGTCGCAGTGACAACATGCAAGGACACAACCGTGTGTCTGATCCCCTACAAAGACAGAGGTGTCCTGAGGAGAAAAAGATAAGTAATATCTTTTGTACATGTTGGGTGTAATTCTATTCTTCTCTATCTTGGTTCTCATGTATGTGGGGGAGCTATTTAGATTTATGGGTGATTAAATTTGGACGGTGTGACTTGTAATCTTGATTACATAGTGTTTGTTAGCCGGTATTGCCTCGTGATTTTTCTCTTCTCGTCTTGAGGAGAGTTTTGTTTTGCAAAACATGTCATTTTCCCACTACAATTCCTAACACTTGTAGAGGTAGTTTGTGTTGGAGAGCTTGAAAGAGATGAAATTGGACAAGTTCACATCAGAGGGATAGGGATACTTCACATTAACCCGTCCAATCAGGGAGGTGCAGAAAGAAGAAAAGGTAGTTGTTGATGTAGTCACGGCGGAAGTCATTACAAACGAATTCAAGCTCGGATGCCACATTAGAAGCTTGAGGAAGAAGGTAGAAACCCTAGAAAGATTAAAATAGGAACATAAATGAGGAATGAGGGGAGCCATGCGAACTCTGTTTCCTTTGATTGATTCTTGTCTGATTTGAAATGTATAAGGAGCAGAAAATTTATAGGACTTGACATGATCGCATATGGGCCATCCTTGTATTCTAGTATTACCGAAATAGGGTTGATTACATTTTAAATAAGAACTAAAGAACAAACTAGCAGGGTTCCTTATTCTGACAATACAAGCGGGGAGGGTGAGCAGACCTTCTTTGGAAGAGAACAGACTAAATAGTGAAAAGTTGGATAGAAGTAGATTCCTCCATGGAATACACGTACTAACTACAATTAAGCAAAAAAAGAATCCACTCAAAAGGAATCTGAACAGAAATTGTGATTACTTGAAAGTGGTATGTGGTCTGTTGCAGGCAGCATAGCCATTGATGATGAACAAGTGTAGGATAGTTGGGTGAACCAATGGAGAAATTAAAGCTAGCGAAGAAGATTCTAATATAGATTAAGATATTAGATCTACCACTTGAACTACCGGGACGACGGAATGTTTCATTTGTATCTGATCATTTCTTGGGAGGCCGATATGTCCTGATAAACTAACTTGGTGGTACGAAGATGTATGTTAATCTAAATGTGTGTGCAATCACAGAGATTCATAATGTTTATAAATTTGTATTTATACTTTTGTAAACCACTTTAGAAGGAAGGTGATAATGGAGGTTTGGAGGTGAAAGCATTCTGGATTTCATGGGTACAACGAAAGGTTAATGGGGTAACTAATTGTAGTTGTATTTTTTGGCACGATGGCTTGTAGTACCTACTCAGATCTGCTCAATCGGAAATGGTCAATGATGAGTGTTAAAGAGCCATTTGTGGTACCTCAAACCAACAAGATGCAAGCGTGGTAGATTTGAAATCACACAATCCCTATTTCGTTTTCCTTTGTACAAATCTTGGATGATCAATGGTCATGATAGATACAACCATTACATACATACATGTTTTCCTTCCCTGCTGCATCGTCGTGTGGCTTTCTAGTGAATATCCCTTGTCCAGGTGCGAGTATTGCCAGTGGGTCGAACTTGTGCTTCCTATCCACGAGCCTCTCCCAGCGTTCCTCCCCGAAATGCCTCTTCCACTGGTCTTGGGATTTGTACTGCGGGATGTAGACTTTATAGTCGTGCCCATTATCGTCGCAGATGGAGATGATCTCTCTGTTCTGATCGAGCAGGTCATTTATGTCTGGGCCGTGCGGGGAAGGTTTGTTGAACCGGAGTAGCGGCACCAAGTAGAAGACGTCACTATCCGGTAGAGCCACTGAAGTCCTGGAATCCCACCTGGATCACGACAGGCACAACGTAAGATACCGAGTGAGCGTTTTTTTAGTGAACAGCTAGAGTGATGAGTGATCACTCTGACTCTGAGCCAATTTATTGGTAAAAAGACAAGAGTGAGGACGGAGATCTACTTGTTTAGCCCATTCATCGGTAAAAAGACAAGAGTGAGGACGAAGATCTACTTGTTTATAACTCTAGTAGCAATCATGATTTGCTGTGAATGCAATGCTAGAGGAGTGAGAGTTGTGAAAGATACATGTTTATAACTCTGGTAGCAATCATGATTTGCTGTGTTTCTTTTTCTTGAGGTGATTTTGTGGCCGAAATTGGAGCTTTTGGTGGAGCTTGATCTTCCTTGGTGATCATGTGCTTGGATCTTGCCCTCCTTGGAGTGATCTTCCTTAAGGCAGGTTATATAACTCTTAACCTTCTCTATTATTGAACTTTCCATGCTTGCATGTTGATGTTTTCTCTCCCTAGAGGTTACCTTAATGTTCTAGTAGATGATGATAGACTTAGAAGTTGGATGATAATGAGATCATGCTTTGTTTGGATGCAATCTGAAACCCTAATTTCCTTTGTACTTGATTTTTGGTGTTTGTAGTGCATAGTGTTTTTCCTTCCTTCTTGACCTTGGTTTGAGTTGCATGTATGATGATAGAGTGTTTTAATGTTCTATGAAGCCTTGGTTTAGTTTTAATGGAGAAGATCTTGGTTTCTCTCCCTCGTTGAGGTTGCTTTTCATGATGGTTTCATGAAGCTTGTTTTAGGGTTTGGTGACCGTTTTGCATGAGGATTTCCTCTGTGATGGTGATGAGTTTCCCTTGTTGGATCACCTATTTTATTCATGGACTTATCTTTGTTTTGACCTTGGGAGATTGTGGTTCTTTGCCTTAGTATAGACTTGACCCTTAGTGGTCACCATGCCTTGTTTTGTCCTGAGTCACGACATCTCTTGCCTTGGTGTTGGTCGCGATCGTAACATTACGTTTGCCTAGTTTTTGGTTGTGATCGTAATGCCACATTTTGGTTTTTGGTTTCATGATAGGTGTTCCCTTTGGAGCGTGACATCTGGTTTGGTCGCGACCCATGAGCTGCTTCAGTTGGGATGCACTAGTTGAGTGTCATTTTCTCCTACCTTGCCTTGGTAGGACCTTGGTTCTATTTTAGATGAATCCTTTCTCTTGTGTCAAAGATGCCCCCTATCCTTGTTTTGGGTTGTGACATGCTCTCCCTTGGGTGGTGGAATCCTAACCCTATCTGATGTGACATGTTTTCTTCTGGGATGAGACATCACACACCCTTGGTGTGTCGCAATCACGACATGAGGAAGGTTGGTCGCGGTTGTGGCATCATGGATGATGGTGGTCATGATATGTGCATGATGGTGGCCGCAACCCAAGATGATAGTGGTCGTGACACATAGTTGAGGTATGGTGGTGACACATGCTTGAGTACCTAACCCATGTACATCTATGAGTAATGTTTGAGCCACATGTAGTTCTATGTGGCTAATGGTTTGTATGTCATGCACTAACCTTACAGGTGATATGTATGCCATGCCTTATGTATGCTATGGTGATGGCTATGTGATACAGGGTGGTGCATATGCACACTAATGAGACAATATGTGATGATGAACATGTAGGGCTTAATGTGATAGGTCTTATGACCTGGTAATGGCTTGATGCCTATTGAGAGGTGATGTCTTTAAGTGATGTGATTAAGGGATTAAGATCCCACGGTGATATGTGACATTGAATATTTCTTTGTCGATGGCAAAACCTTGAGTACCATGTTGTTGTTGTGTGACAAGATCACATGTTATACATTTTACATCTTTTGGAGTTGCAACACACCCTTATTTTTGTAGAGATTGTTTTAGATTTATACGTTGTAACTTGATTCATGATAAAAGTTACCCAATCGAATAATTAACCAAGTGAAACCTAATCATGTAGTTTTCCCTATGCCATAGATCCAATTCCAATGTCAGCTTTATTAGATGGATTGGTGACATGAGTATAACTCAGAGTGCATTTTTTTTAATATGTGGAGTGCAAGTTGAGTATCTCCTTGCATGCTTAATTACAGGTTGTGTGAGACGGCCATGCACGACTCGATCTTCATGTGATATGGGTCATTATGAGAGAGACACTCCTTTTAAGAACAACCATGTGTGAGCATGTTCTTCTAGCGTCGTTACCTGTACCAAGGTGGGCTAGGTGTTTACATATATGGACGACCATGCGTGAGTGGATCCTTATGTTGACTATATGTCCCTCTTTTACAATTGATTGATATGTCTTTGTGGTGTTCTCTTGAGCTGACCAAGAGGTGTTGGAGAGGTTTTGGATTTTAGTTCTTGACATGGAAAGTTATCGCACTAACAAACTCACTCGGGGTTGAAATCCTCGAGCTTTTATGAAAACCTCGTGTAATAATACCACCCGCAAGCAGATGGGTCTTATCGCAGTATAGTTGAGGATCGAATCCCAAAGGAAACATTTTTAGGAATCTTTGTCAGTCGAATCTAGCTCAAGTAAGACTAATATTTAGAATGATTGATTGGTTTGTAGTTGATTAAACTAATTGTAAGAAAGTAAAAGAGCAGAATTAAAGTTTGTTCTAGATTAATGATATGGAATTGTTGGGATGGTCTCGGGTTTCACCACCACTACACATGCAAACACATCCAAACATCAAACATCCAGGAAAGAATCTAACTATCCAAATGGAACTGCTACAAACCCTCCCTAAGGGATGTTTAGGCTCACGTAAGCATCCCCTTAGGCATCAGATTTCTCATCATCATCCGGATCATGCACTCACGGTTCCGAAGATACAACATCTAACTGAGGCTAAGGTCCTCCTTAAGGGATGTTTAGACCACAGAAGCGTCACCGCAGGCTGGATGGCTCGTCCCCTCATGGATCATACACTTACGACCTCAAGGAATCCCATTCTATTTCGAGTCAGGGAGTCAACCGCGCTAATCGACAAGCGAGTAGGTGATTAATCTACAAGAAAACATCGACGATTAACAAAGAAGATACAAAATCCAACTAAGGTTTTGGCCCTCCCTAAGGGATGTTTCGGCCATAGAAGCGTCACTATAGGCTAGATGGCTCGTCCCCTCACGGATCATACACTTACGACCTCAAGGAATCTCATTCTATTTCTAGTTTGAGATTCTACCTCATTAATTGATATTCTACCCTACATACAGAAGTTCTCATAACATAGGGAAGCACAAGATGAAAGCAAGCAGGTAATCAAGCTACAAACATTATCAATTAACAAAAAAATGGAAAGTTATATACATTGCCTTGTAATATTAAATGAAAAGACATGAAAGCATGGGCAGCAGGGCTAGTCCCTGCACCCCAGTGAAAAGTGACTACTCGCTCATGATGCAAGAAACAAGAAGAACCAGAGAGGAGGAAGGTTCCTCCATGAGCATGATGTAGAAGGTAGTCACAACTCAGTGAAGATGATTTGGTCTTCTACGTCGTGTCGGGGTAGATCTGGATGAGAAGGAAGAACCACCAAGGCAGACCAGGCAGACCTTCTTCTCCACCTTCTTTCTCTTCTTGACCTCCTTACTCGTAGCAAGAGGAGGTGTGGGTGGCATGACAATGGCGTGAAGATGGTGGAGTGGTGGTGGCATGGAAGGGAGATCGATCCTTTACTCAAGAAGCCTCTCGGCATCCTGGAATCGATGCCCAAATGAGGATCCTTGTGGTCCTATTTATAGGCTTGGATGGGGTCCTCACATTTTTGTTGTGAGATTGCTCCAAACGGTTTAGAGCAACCAGTTTTCTTGAACGGTTTAGAGAAAACAGTCTTGGAGCCCGTTTGACATCCAAACGGTCTTGGAAATATATGACCATACAGTTTGGGAGACCGAACAGATCCAATTGGTCTTGGGATTCTGTCTTCATACGGGTTTGCAGACCGATCAAATGACCAAACAGTCTTGGGAAGGAACTGCCCATAAGGTCCTAGAACTTTGCCTCCAAACTATTTAGTAAAACTGATAGGCACCAACCGGTCTTCACTTGCGCTGGCTTCAAATGGTCTTTGGCGGTAGCTGGACATACAGTCTTACAGGTGACTGGCCTATCGGTCTTCAGAAAACAATCTTCATTCACACGGTCTTGGGATTTAAATGGTTTTGAAGACCGTTTGGACCGATCAAACGGTCTTTGAGACTGATGGATTTCATTCGGTTTTAAGACTAAACAGTCTTCGTCTCCAACCGGTCTTGAGACCGTATGGCTCCAAATGGTCTTGGGACCAAATGGTCTTTCTCTTCATTGGTCTTTGCTTGAGTGTCCAAATGGTCTTCATCCAAATAGTCTTGGATCTTCGTTGTCCAAATGGTCTTGAGGACCGATGGCCTCCGATCGGTCTTCGTCGTCCAAACGGTCCTTGGTCCAAACGGTCTTAAAACTGTTAGGAGTCATACGGTCTTGAGATCATTTGGGCTCAAGCGGTCTTGAGACCGTATGGGCTCAAACAGTTTTGAGACCATTTAGGTAGAGTAGTGAGAGGAAGACCGTGTAGGCAAATGTCAGAGACCGATAGGTCAAAACTGCATGGGTAGACCGTTAGGGAAAACCGTTTGGTTAAGACCGATTGGTCAAGATCAAAGTTGAGTGGATCTTGAGCGAATTCCATAGAATGGTTGAACCTAATCTAGACCTGCAAAAAATCGATATAAATCTAGTTAATGATCTTGATAATTGAATTAGTTAAGAAATCTTACATTTTGAGAGATTTAGGAGATGAAATCGAAAGTATTGAATCAAATTGGTCCCAAAAAGGTGACTGGAAATCATGATGAATATGCATTCATCGAAACACCCCAAACTTCAACGTTTCTCGTCCTCGAGTAACACAA
Organism: Alisma plantago-aquatica; assembly: GCA_963693085.1. NCBI lineage: Eukaryota > Viridiplantae > Streptophyta > Magnoliopsida > Alismatales > Alismataceae > Alisma > Alisma plantago-aquatica. The sequence goes on from OY856409.1 coordinate 921,038,681, forward strand.
AATCTAAAACAGTCGCCAAATGAATACTTTCTGATCATGTGATTGCCTCCTCTTCACATCACAATTGTTTCCTTTCTACTTAGTATGACTAAGCATCTCAACTTTCTGAGACCACTGAACACATCTTACCATATCTTCATTCCCGAGTTTGCTTTCCAACTTTACTTCCTCCTCACTTTTTCAAACAACAAGCATGTCAAAGAGTTTCGTAAGAGTCCAGAGATACCCACAGAAGAACAAGTTTGCATCTGATCTGACACTAGTGTATTTCAGGGTAGTGGAGGCATTTATTATGCCATTAGGTAGAAAAGGGAGTGAAGGGTGGTATGGAAGGAAGAAATAAATCTCTCCTCTATTCGAATCAAGATTTTTATTATATTATTTGCAATTTCATTTATTGCATTTTTATGTGAATCTCTCCTCTATTCGACTCAAGATTGCATTTTTTGTGTGCGCTTTGGCATCTTTTCTTGGTGGTACGCCCCTATTAATTTGTGAGGGGTATGGAAGAAGATGATATAGAGGGGAGTGGTGTGCCACCCCGAACTTAGGGTTTGACACTATATTGGCTATTTTTGTTTCTTTTTTATGGATGGAGGGGTACGAAGGTGATAGAAGAAGTGTAGAAGAGAGTTCAAATCAGAATGCAACTTGATTTACAATTCTGTGTACCGGGTTGTTCTCTATATCGTACTCTGTTCAAATAATGACTTGATGAGGATCTGGTGGGGATTCCATATTGTTGTTCCCCTAGTTAGTTAGGAAGCACGACGTGTTTGATCCCTATCAGTTCGACAGATGCTTTCCATTTTTACATAAAGATCATGATGTTAGGATTCATAAGCTTTACAAGATGATTTCAATCAAAAGGCTAGTTTTAAGAAAAGGTCCTTTTGAGGATCTTCTTCAAATAAGGAGGGAATAATGATTTAAAATGCATAGAGGTTGAAATGAAAAGTGTCAAAACGTCATCAAGTTTCTGTGCAATTCCTTTGAAAAACTTTAAACTTTTTGAAAATTTTGGTCAAAAAATGCAACGATGAAATCTTAACTCTGAATTAGATGGGTTATGGTGGAAAGTAAGATACGTACCACCCACCCTCCACCCCAAACTTAGAAATTTGCTCATCCCGAGCGAACTCTAAATCTGAGATGGAGGAGAAATTATATGTCAGTTGGACCACTAGATGTGGTTGCGTTCCAATCAGCGTGCATCCTCCATCTGTAAATCTCAAAAATGAAGACCAATCAGAACTTCAAGATAGCATGTCGTGATGCAATTTTTTATTTGGTGCAAAATTATCTAAAAAGTAAAAACAAAATTAAGAAACATTTCTAAAATTGAAACTAAACATGAATTTATTGATCGAGTTGCCTCTCGACAAGCGTCGTTGTTTTGTGTCGATGGCTCGACTTGGTTTCTTCAACTTTTATGGTGGATATGTTAGATTGGTGAGTTCCAGTATTGCTTCGGTGCCTGTGTCAGATGAGGTGAAATATCTCTTCAAATGTTGACCATTTGCCACGAATTCTCTTGACTTTTCACTCCATAAAGAGAAAGCACCATGTGGGGAGATGCTCTTGATAATGTAAGGTCCTAACCAGTGAGAATGGAGTTTTCCTAAGAATAACCTTAGTCTTGAGATGAACAAAAATAACTTGGTCTCCCACTTGTATGTATTTTCTTTTTAGATGGTTGTTGTGCCAAAGTTTTGTGTGTTCTTTATAGATCTGTGCATTCTCATAAGCTGTCATCCGGAGTTCTTCCAGCTCCTGGAGTTGCAGAATCCTGGCTTGACCTACTTTCTTCATATCAAAATTAAGTTTGTTTAATTTCCCACCATGCTTTGTGTTCAAGTGCAATGGGCAGGTGGCAATACTTTCCATAGATCAATCGAAACGGTGTAGTTCTAAGGGGAGTTTTAAAAGTAGTTCGGTAGGCCCACAAAGCGTCATTGATTTTTAATGACCAATCCTTCCGGTTGTGGCCTACAGTCTTTTCCAAAATAGCCTTGAGTTGACGGTTAGAAACCTCTACATGTCCACTTATTTGTGGATGGTAGGGTGAGGCTACCTTGTGAGTTACACCATATTTCCTCAGCAATGCTTCAAAGCTTCTTTCCAGGAAATGAGAACCTCCGTCGGAAATCACGGTGTGTGGGACTCTAAATCGGGGGGAAATGATATCTTTGAACATTTTGATGACAGGTTTGGAATCACTAGTGATGGTTAGTATAGCTTCAACCCATTTTGAGACGTAATTAACTACTACTAGGATGTAGGAAAATCCATGAGAAGATGGGAACGGACCCATGTAGTCCACACCTTAAACATCAAATATCTTGACTTCTTGTCACAAGTTCAATGGCATCTCATCTCTCTTTGTTATGTTACCTATTCTTTGACATTTGTCGCATGATAGAACAAAGTTGTAGGAATCTTTGGATATGGTTGGCCAAAAGAAACCACATTGCAAACTTTTATAGCAGTTTTCTTAGAACTCATATGGCCTCCAACTGGGCCTGAGCGACATTTCTCTCAAATAAGTTGAGCTTTTTCCTCAGTGATACAACGTATGTATAGACCATCAGCATAGAGTTTGAAAAGGTACGGCTCATCCCAGTAATATTGTTTCACATCATGCATAAATTTCTTCAGTGCATTTCAGGTGCATTCGGGGTGGATGACACAAGCAGCCAGGTAGTTTACATAGTCAACATACCAAGGGATAGCCCCTGAAACTTTCATAAGTTGGTCGTCTGGAAGAGAATCATTGATGGGGATCTTCTCAGTTTCCAAGGCATGGATACGACTGAGGTGGTTTGCCACGACATTCTCTATACCTTTCTTGTCTCTTATCTCTAGATCAAACTCTTGTAAGAGGAGAATCCATCTAATTAACCTAGGTTTAGCATCTTTCTTTGCCAGGAGGTAACAGATAGTGGCATGATCCATGTAGATAATGGCCTTTGAACCAATGAGGAAGGATCTGAATTTGTCAAAGGCATACACGACCACAAGAAATTCTTTCTCGGTAGTTGTATAATTCCTCTAAGCTTCGTTGAGGATTTTTGATGCATAGTAGATCACATAATTCTATACATTGTCCCAAGACATCACCCACATCATAATCACTAGCACCACACATAATTTCAAAAGGGTGATCCCAATCAGGGGCTCTGATGATGGGTGTTGTTGTAAGAGCATGCTTTAGATGGTTGAAACTTTTAATGCATTCTTCATCAAAATTGAATTCAACATCCTTTAGTAGCAAATTTGTCATCGGCTTGGTTATCTTTGAGAAATCCTTTATAAACTGTCGGTAAAGGTCTGCATGACCTAGGAATGTGCGAACCTCCCTTGCATTGATAGGGATAGAGAGCTTGGAAATCACTTCAATCTTGGCCTTGTCTACTTCAATTGCTCTATTACTGACCCTATGGTCGAGGACAATGCCTTCCTTTACCATAAAGTGGAACTTCCCCCAGTTTAACACAAGATTTTCTTCTTCACACCATTTGAGGACAAGGGAGAGGTGTTTTAGGCATGAGTCAAATGAATCTTTGTATACAGAAAAATCATCCACAAAAACTTCCATAATTGTTTCAATGAGACCAGCGAATATGGCATCCATGCAATGCTGGAAGGTTGTAGGTTCATTACAGAGGCCGAATGGCATTCTTCTAAATGTGTATGTTCCGAATGGGCAAGTGAAAGTAGTTTTCTCTTAGTCATCTAGATGTATGGGTATTTGATAGAATCGAGAGTAACCATCGAGATAACAGAAATATTCTTGATGAGCCAACCATTCTAATACTTGATCAAGAAAAGGCATTGGGAAATGATCCGTTTGAGTTGCCTTGTTTAACTTTTTATAATCAATGCACATCCTCCACCCTGTAATCGTTCGAGTGGGGATGAGTTCATCATTTTCATTTTGTATCACAGTAGTTCCATCTTTCTTTGGGACCAGATGTACGGGACTCACCCATGGTGAATCCGATATCAAATAGATTATCCCACCAGTGAGTAGTTTAATGAATTCAAGACAGACTACTTCCTTCATATTTGGATTCAATTTGCATTGATGTTTAATAGTTGGTTTGTGATCTTCCATCATGGGGATTTTATGCATGCACAGTGCTTGACTAACCCCAGTGAGGTTGCTCATCTTGTAGCCGATTGCTTTTCTTCTTTCCTTCAATTACTTCAAAAGTTTGTCTTCTTGTCCCACCGTTAGATCTAAATTTATGATGACTGGGCAGATCTTGAGTTCATCTAGAAACATGTATTTCAATCCTTCCGGTAGGGGCTTCATTTCAGGTGCTTGTGGCTTTTCACATGATTCTTCAATAACATGCACTACTTTTAGTTCCTCAATCTTGGCTTCGGGATCTTCTTCAGTAGTATCGAGGTGGAAAACACAACTTTTCACTTGTTGGTCATCTAAACTTTCTGCATTCAGATTGCAGAGGGTCATCCCTAAAGGATCTTGTTGTTCATAATCCTCCTACATTAGGAGTGACATCTGCTCTACGCACTCAATCAAGTAGACTTCCTCTTGCATGCTTGGCCTTCACATGCTTTCAAAAACCTTGAATTCGAGAGTTTCTTTACCTAATCTGAGCAACAAAGTTCCTGCTTCAACATCGATCAGAGCTCTTGTAGTGGCGAGGAAAGGTCATCCAAAGATGAGAGGGTATCTAGCGTCTTCATTTATGTCCATGATGAGAAAGTCACACGAAACATAGGAATCTTTTCCTACCTTGACAGGGACATCCTCAATGATTCCTAAAGGTAGAGTCACAGTGTTATCTGCAAGTTGCATGGTCATGCCAGTCGGGAAAAGTTCAACCAACCCTAGCCTTTTGTAAAGGCTAAGTGGCATGATGGAGATATTGGCGCCAAGATCGGCCAATCCTTTCTTACACGATGAATCACCGATATGGCAGGAGATCCTAAAAGATCCTGGATCTTTCTACTTCTTGGGCATCTTACTCTGGATGATGTCTGAAGTAGTTGTTGCTAACTTGACTGTTTCATATTCTTCAGTTATATATTTCTTGGTGAGAAGTAACTTCAAGTACTTTGTCCAAGCTGGTATCTCAGCCAGTACATCTAGAAAAGGTATATTAACATGGAGTTTCTTCATGGCTTCTTTGAACTTGTTGAATCGAGTGTCAAGCTTTGTATGCCTTAAACGAGATGGGAAAGGTATACGAGGCTTGTACACTGGTACTTCTGGCTCTGGTGTTTTTGGTTCAGCATCATTTGGTTTCTCAAAACTTTGCTCGTATGTCTTATCAGCAGTTGTTGTTTCTTTTGGTTGAGACTCAGGTGTGGTAGAGTCTTGTTCAATTACATAGTCATCCTTGTCTGTAATAATCACAGGTGGCTTGACATGGGGACCCGAATAGTCTTTTCCGAACCTGGTGGTGACAACCTTTAGTTGCTCAGGGTGCTTAGGATTATTTTCTAGTTGGCCACTAAAGGCTCCAGCAGGTGGCTTCATGCTAGCTGCAAGTTGAGATAATTGAGATTCAATAGCTTTCCAATAGGCTTGTTGGTTAGCTATCATAGTCTGTTGTGATTGTACCATCTTCTCAATTGTTGTAAGTTTGTCATCTAGAGAGATGGGACTGGCTTGTTGTCCTTGTTTTTGATAAGGAACTTGGTTGAGATTCTAGAACTGAGGGTTGTTCTGATACTAGTTGTAGTTCTTGTTCTAAAAATTTCCCCTAAAGTTCCCTTGATTTCCAAAGGCCTCATTGTTGGTTATACTAAAATCCTGGTGGGCCTCATTGTTGATTGTTTGAACCAAGTTGTCACGAGTTTTCTTCTACTGAAGGATTTCCATATTGAAAACCAGGATGGTTCCTATTCTGATTTGGATTATAATATCCTTGACCATGGATGGTGTTGACAACATTAAGACTTTCCATTTGACCATTATCTCCTTGGCCACATGCGCTGCTTAGTACAATGTCATAGAGAACATTGCACGCTAAAGTGGAATTATCAGTACCTTTACATGCTTCACCGAACAGCGAAGCTGACTTAATCTGTTCCTGTTGTTGAGGGGGTGAACGTCCTCTTCCAAAAGAAGCAAGGGATGATTCAATATGGTCTTTCTTGGCAACTAGGAGTTTGAGGGTTTCAGTGATTGACTTGTATTTAGGAATAACTTCAGCCATAGCTACCTTCAACACTCCCTTGCCTACAGATCTACCCCAATTAGTTTGATTTTTAGCTCTAAGGGTGACAACCCTCCATGCGCTATCATAACTTTGTCGCATGAAGTTTCCTCCAGACGAGGAATCTAAGAACCTCTTGATATCGTCGTCCACACCCCTATAGAAGATTTTGATGAGTTGATTCTTTTGAATGCCATGGTGTGGACACTTGCGTAGAAGCTCTTTATATCTTTCCCATTCTTCAGAAAGGGTTTCTCTAGGGGCTTGAGTGAACATTGTTGTTCGACCTCTAATTTCATAAGTGAGAGAAGGAGGATAGAACTTTTCTAGAAAAGCATTTTGAAGTTACTCCCTACTAGTTATGGGTTCACATTACAAGGAGTTGTACCAACTTATAGCTCTATCGGCAAGAGAATACTTGAAGAGACGAAGTCGAATATCATCATCAAACACTCCATTTTGCTTTGTCATAGCACATAGATCAATGAATCTCAGAAGATGTCCGTGACTATCTTCTCCTTGTTTACCATAGAATGGGTTGTTTTGAAGCAAGGTAATCCAATGCGCTCATATCTCGAAGTTAGGAGCATGGATGGGAGGAGGTTGGACTGGGTGATGAACATCAGCAACGTTATGGATTGAGAATTCCCTAAGATCCTTTTGCAGTTCTGTTGTTTGTGTTGCAGCTTGTTCTGCTAAGATTTCCTCTTGAACTGTAGCCCTAACTTCTTGCATGAGTCTTTCTCTCTGTGCATTGATGGCTTGAGCCACCGTTTGGGCTATTTCCTCTTCTTGAGCCATTCTTACTTGGTTCTCTCTGTTATGACGATGAAAGGTTTTGTCTATCTCCGGATCAAAGTTGGCGGTGTGTCTGAGACTGTTCAAACGGTGCATACACCAGTCTTGGGGGTACCTGAAATGAAAAGATATGAACTAAGATTGATGAAGTGGGGTGAAATTCTAGTTGATGATCGATTGTATCAAAAGAAAAACAAAATCTTAGATTAGCCTTAAAAGAACTAGATTTGAATAACTAATTCCGTTGTCCCCGACAACGGTGCCAGAATTTGACGTGGAAAATTATCACACTAACAAACTCACTCGGGGTTGAAATCCCCGAGCTTTTACCAAAACCTCGTGTAATAATACCACCTGCAAGCAGACGGGTCTTATCGCAGTATAGTTAAGGATCGAATCCCAAAGAACAACATTTTTAAGAATCTTTGTCAGTCGAATCTAGCTCAAGTAAGACTAATATTTAGAACGATTGATTGGTTTGTGATTGATTAAACGAATTGCAAGAAAGTAAAAGAGCAGAATTAAAGTTTGTTCTATATTAATGATATGGAATCGCTGGGATGGTCTCGGGTTTTACAACCACTACACATGTAAACATATCTAAACATCAAACATCCTGGTAAGAATCTAACTATCCAAATGTAACTGTTGTGAACCCTCCCTAAGGGATGTTTAGGCTCGCGTAAGCATCCCCTTAGGCAACATATTTCTCGCCGCCATTCGGATGGGCAACATTTTTAAGAATCTTTGTCAGTAGAATCTTGCTCAAGTAAGACTAATATTTAGAATGATTGATTGGTTTGTGGTTGATTAAACTAATTGTAAGAAAGTAAAAGAGTAGAATTAAAGTTTTTTTCTAGATTAATGATATGGAATCATTGGGATGGTCTCGGGTTTCACCACCACTACACATGCAAACACATCCAAACATCAAACATCTAGACAAGAATCTAACTATCCAAATGGAACTGCTTCGAACCCTCCCTAAGGGATGTTTAGGCTTGCGTAAGCATCCCCTTAGGCATCAGATTTCTCGTCACCATCTGGATCATGCACTCATGATTCCAAAGATACAACATCCAGCTGAGGCTTAGGTCCTCCCTAAGGTATGTTTAGACCACAAAAGCGTCACCGCGGGCTACATAGCTCGTCCCCTCACGGATCATACACTTACGAACTCTAGGAATCTCATTTTATTTCTAGTTTGATAGTCTACCTCATTAATTGACATTCTACCCTACATACAAAAGTTCTCATAACATAGGGAAGAACAAAATGAAAGCAAGTAGGTAATCAAGCTACAAACATTATCAATTAACAACGAAATAGAAAGTTATATACATTGCCTTGGAATGTTAAATGAAAAGACATGAAAGCATGGGCAGTGAGGCAAGTCCCCACACCCCAGCGAAAAGTGACTACTTGCTCATGATGCAAAAAACAAGAAGAACAAGAGAGAAGGAAGGTTCCGCCATTATCATGATGTAGAAGGTAGTCACAACTTAGTGAATATGATGCGATCTTCTACGTTGTGTCGGGGCAGATCTGGATGAGGAGGAAGAACCACCAAGGTAGTTCGGGCAGACCTTCTTCTCCACCTTCTTTCTCTTCTCGACCTCCTTGCTCACAGAAAGAGGAGGTGTGGGTGGCGTGACAATGGCGTGAAGATGGTGGAGTGGTGGTGGCATGGAATGGAGACTGATCCTTTTCTCAAGCAGCCTCTCGGCGTCCTAGAATCGATGCCTAAATGAGGACCGTTGTGGTCCTAATTATAGGCTTGGATGGGGTCCTCACGTTTTTGTTTTGAGTTTGCTCCAAATGGTTTAGAGCAACCAATTTGCTTGAACGGTTTGGAGCGAACGGTCTTGGAAATATATGACCATACAGTCTTGGAGACCGAATAGATCCAACTGGTCTTGGGATTCTGTCTTAATACGGGCTTGCAGACCGATCAAATGACCAAACGGTCTTGGGAAGGAACTGCCCATACGGTCTTGGAACTTTGCTTCTAAATGGTTTAGTGAAATTGATAGGCACCAACCGGTCTTCACTTGTGTTGGCTTCAAACGGTCATCTGTCCAAATGGTCGTACAAGTGACTGGCCTATCGCTCTTCAGCAAATGATCATCGTTCACACAGTCTTGGGCTTTAAACGGTTTTAAAGACCGATTGGACCTATCAAACGGTCTTGGAGACCGATGGATTTCATTCGGTTTTGAGACCGAACGGTCTTCGTCTCCAACCGGTTTTAAGACCGTATGGCTCCAAATGGTCTTGGGATCAAACGGTCTTGCTCTTCATCGGTCTTTGCTTGAGTGTCCAAAAGGTCTTCATCCAAACAGTCTTGGATCTTCGTCGTCCAAACGGTCTTGAGGACTGATGGCCTCCGATCGATCTTCATCGTCCAAACAATCCTTGGTCCAAACAGTCTCAAAACTGTCAGGTGTCATACGGTCTTGAGACCATTTGGGCTCAAGCGGTCTTGAGACCGTATGGGCTCAAATGATTTTGAGACCGTATGGGCTCAAATGATTTTGAGACCGTTTAGGTAGAGTAGTGAGAGGAGGACTGTTTAGGTGAATGTTGGAGACCGATAGATCAAAACCGCATGGGTAGACCGTTAGGGCAAACCTTTTGGTCAAGACAAAGTTGAGAGGATCTCGAGAAAATTCCATATGGTGGTTGAACCTAGTCAAGACCTGCATAAAATCGATATAAATCTAGTTAATAATCTTGATAATTGAATTAGTTAAGAAATCTTGCATTTTGTGAGATTTAGGAGATGAAATCGAAAGTATTGAATCAAACTGGTCCCAAAAAGGTGACTGGAAATCATGATGAATATGCATTCATCAGTTCTTCTATGGACCTTATATGGCACTGATTTTGACTTAGCAATGGTCAGTTAGATTTGGGTCGTATGACTCAAATACTCAGGGTATAATAAAAGATGTAACACAACCATGTAGTATATATTTATATGCTTAGGTGACGTGCATCTCACATGGGTTGAGCCTTTGCCTTGTCTTTTTACTATTTCTTGAACTATAAAATGGTAAGAGAAGTCAATTGTTATACATGTTCTTCACACTCCTTTTCAGAATATAACTTGATCTACTTCTCTGTGGTGACTACCTAATCTTGTTGAATTTGCTTTACATGTAAGATGCATATCATGTAGTTGAATCTGCAGATCCAGTTAATCTATTATTTTACATGTTTAGTTTATCTGTACTTTAATGGATTTGGCGAAGAGTTATATCTCTCGTTGGGACGTTTGGTCTTACGCTGTGGGTTTCCACATCTTTTAGGTGACCGTTAACAAAGAGGTAGAGGTCGTGCAACTGAGCAAGAGTAGCAGCAAGAGTAGTAGCCGATAAGGTTGAATGTGTTGTTAGTCTTTTGGTGTTAGAGTCCTAGAGTCATCCATGTACACTCATGTCCTTGGGGTGTGTTTGAGATGTTTTGTGGTTATATAATCTATACGAGGTTTTTGATTTTATATATATATATATATATATATATATATATACATATATATACATATATATACATACATATATATACATACATATATATATATATATATATATATTCATATAAGTTCTTTGCCAGATCTGTCCAGATCTGATTCACCATAGTGTGTCCTACTACCACACTGAGAACATCTTCAGTTAAGCCTCCCATGATCTAGCCTTTTACCAAGCGGCCAATCCTCATCCATAGAGTTTGGTTAGAATTTGGAAAGATTGCCCCTTTGTTGTCGATGAGGATCTTCTCTGGTGGCTTGGTTATGTCGTCGATGAAGGACTCGAGGCCATTTCTCTTGATGAGTGCATGAACTTGTTGTTGGAAAAGGATTGTTCCGACCCATGTCCTAATTGGATTTGGGCTTGAGTAGGAGTTGGCTTGTGTCGCCAATCCTAATAGGAGTTAAATCCAATAGGAGAGAATATGACTCTCTATTTGCAAGATTGGAATTGGATTAGGAATTAGACTATGTATTGTAGTGGGATTCCTAATTTCTACCACATTTCATGGAAGCCTACAAATAGAGGCCCTGGGGGAGGCCATTGGGATCATCCCATCAGTTGTTTGTTGTTGGTGCTTTTGTGGTAGAAGAGCCAAAAAACAAGAACAACTGGTGATGCTCTCTTTTGGTAAGAGAGGGTCAGCAACTTTGTCTTGAAGTGAAGTAGCAACTGACAGTCAATGACACATTGGTGGTGCATCAACGACGGTGGTGTATCCGGTCAGCGGAGGATGCACATCAATTGGTGGCACTACATTGGTGTTGTGACAACGACTAAGACAGAAGTATGTTTGATCAATGGAGGATGCACATCTGCTCTCTCAGGCAGAGAGAAATTTTGTTTGGTAGGTAAGGTAGGCGACCTCGTCAGGAGCAGAGGCAACCCAGTCAGCAGTCTCATCGACAACATGTAAGGACACAACTATGTGTCTGGTCCTCTACAATGACAGAGGTGTCGTGAGGAGAAACAGATAAGTAGGATATTTTATACACATAGGGTGTAATTTTATTCATCTATCTTTGTTCTCGTGTGGGGGGGGAGATGTCTAGATCTAGGGGTGATTAAATTTAGACGGTGTGAGTTTTAATCTTAATTACATAGTGCTTGTTGGCCGGTATTGGCCTGTGGTTTTTCTCTTCTCGTCTTGAGGAAAGATTTCCACGTTAAATCTTACACTTTCTATTTTGCAGAACACGTCGCTTTCCCACTACAATTCCTAACAAGTAGTATCTGAGTAAGGTTTGAAGGTTGAAGTGGAAGTGGCAGTGGCATCTGAAGACAAAAAAGTGTGCATTGACATGTTTATTGGCAAGGATTTCAAATTCTAGAAGATGCATATTGAAGAGTATCTATACCAAAAAAAATTGTATCAATCTCTAACGGGGACTAAACCTGAACATATGAAGTAGGAGGATTGGGATATCCTTGATCGTCAGGCACTTGGGGTGGTCAGGTTGACATTGGCATGAAATGTTACAATCAACATAGACAATGAAGAGACGGCGATGGGACTTCTGAAGACGTTGTCAAATATGTACAAGAAACCAACTGCTGCAAACAAGTTATATTTGATGTGTTGTTTGTTCAACCTAAAGATGAGCGAAGGAGCCTTGGTAGCAGATCACATCAATGAGTTCAATGTCATAATTACTCAACTAAACTCAGTAGAGATAATGTTTGATGATGAAGTCAAAGCCCTTATCTTACTTTCCTCTTTTCCTGAGAGTTGGTCTGCTGCGGTGACAACAATCAACAATTTGTTAGGAAGAATGAAGCTAAAGCTAGACGATATTCAGGATTCGATTTTGATTGAAGATATCCGCAGAAGGGAATGTAGAAAATCTGATTCTTTAGTTTCAACTCTATACGTTGAAGGTAGAGGAAGAAATCAGAGTCACGATTACGGTTCTAGTTGCGGGAAGTCAAATCCAAAGAGTAAAGAATGTTACTGTTGTGAAAAAGTTAGGCACTTCAAGAAAGATTGCAAGATCTAGAAGAAGGTGTCACAATAACTTGCCAAAGAACACTAGGATGATGACCAGAGCAATACGACTACCATTGCGGAAGATCTAATATTGACAGTCCAAGAGTAGGAATCGAACACAGAGGATGGTGTTGAGTGGGTTGTAGACACGGGAGCGACGTGTCATGCTGCAACTCATATGAAGTTCTTCACAAAATATAGAAGTGAAAACTTTGGCAATGTGAGGATGGGGAATACTAGCTACTCAAAGATCATCGTTATTGGTGACGTCTACGTCAAATTAGATGTTGGGTGTACTATCATGCTCAAGGATGTTTGTCATGTTCTAAACTAGAGGCTTAGTGTAATTTCTGATTCCTTGTTGGATAGGAGCGGATATGATATAGGGTTCGATGGTGGCATGTGCAAGGTAACAAAAGGGTGTTTGGTGATAGCTCGAGGCAGACTACGCTGTATTCTATATTAAACCACATTGAGAGTGCACAAAGAGAAGGTTCAGAAAGTCAAGAAGTCAATGCCAGTTCAAAGGAAATGAGGAGGACATGGAAGTACTCTTACAGATAGCCGCAGGTCTGAGCTACGGGATTCTCTCAATGATGTCAATAAGGGTAGAAAGATAAGTTTCTACAAGCATCAAGATGGCTTTAGTTAGAAAAGGTCACTCCAAAGACTTCTTCTGGACAGTGCACACATGAGGAAGAAGGACGATATAGTGGACATGTAGTTGATACATGAAGAATGGAGGATCATGCTCTTGATGTAGGGATACATCGATAGGAGGAGCGTAAAAGGAATGTTTCTGAGTCTTACTACAAAAGGTCAGATATACAATTTCATCCATGATGGATCGACAGACCGGTCAACGAGAGTAAAGAAAGTTCTAAGTGTGGGCATGGAGAGAGAAGCAGCACTGCCAGAATACTTCTTCTTAGTTGCTTGGAAACAAAGTGAAGTCAGGGTGGTACTTCAAGAAAAGGGATGAAAATGACAGAATGTTGACATGCTTGAGGAAAATGACCACCTATCAGGATCCATCATAGGTGGTGATGGAATCCAGAAGTTACTCTGGATGATTGTGGAAGACAATGTCTCCCTTATGGGCTGGAAGGAGAGATTGTTAGAAAAGGATTGTTCCATCCCATGTCTTAATTGGATTTGGGCTTGAGTAGGAGTTGGCTTGTGTCGCCAATCCTAATAGGAGTTAAATCCAACAGGAGAGAAGATGGCTCTCTATTTGCAACATTGGAATTGGATTAGGATTTTTAATTGCTACCACATGTCAAGGAGGCCTATAAATAGAGGTCCTAGGAGAGGCCATTGGGATCATCCCATCAGTTGTTTGTTGTTGGTGCCTTCTATGGTAGAAGAGCCAGAAAATAAGAACAACTGGCGGTACTCTCTTTTGGTAAGAGAGGGTCAGTGACTTTGCTATGAAGTGAAGTAGCGGCTGACAATCAGTGACACATTGGTGGTGCATCGACGACGACGGCATATCCGGTCAGTAGAGGAAGCTCATCAGTTGGTGGCACTACGTTGGTGTTGTAATAACGACTACGACAGCAGTCCATCCGAACAACGGAGGACGCGCAAATGCTCTCTCAGGCAGAGAGAGCTTTTGGTTGACAGGCGAGGTAGGCGATGTGCGCTCTGATCTTCAAACCATGACATAAACACGATTAAAACTTAGCGGAAGCAAATCGGTAATCAGCGGAAGACAAAATCACGGGAAATTAAAACTTTTCATGACAAGAGCTTGAATCCATAAAAGCTTCTTTCATAAAGATAGATAAACTGTTTACATCTCAGGATAATTACTTCTCGAGTAATTATATACATCAAGATACAAAATCTCAAGATTACTATACGAAAGACTCCAAGACCTGAGAGTACAGAGGACACATAGGACTGACTCTAACTACACCACATGGCAGGACAAATCTCCACCTGAGATTACTGCTGCCCCTAGTGCTGCTGCTGAGACTGGTCACCTGTAGGCTGGTTCCTTTGTCTCCGACGTCCACCTAAAAAGTTGAAGCCTACGGGGTGAGACAATTATACATAATTGTCCCAGCGAGAGTTATAACTCTTCGCCAGAAGCTTTATTATAACATCAAAGATTATTTTAAATAGTAAAGCCTTCAAAGCATTCTATAACAGTTGCAGGTATAACAAGATCTCTACAATTTAGGAGATATGGAGAATATCAACATTATTGCAATGTAACATCAATCAACTAACTTGGAGTCATCTCTAACAAGTTATACTACATGGTTGATTATGTTTTTCAAACAACATTATGCCCTGTGGAGATGAGGCTTACCACTCATACTCCAACTGATCGCTGAGAAGTCACATCAGTATCATACATAGGTCATTAAGAGAGCCGGATTCTCATGACCTTCACCTTCCTCAGTCAGTAAGAGGATCACTTGTAGGACATCTCGTGTCTCTACTACTATAGCTCACCAGGGTAAACTGGTCCTTCGCTATTTTAGAGTCACAGTGGCGTTCTGTACTCTCTTCGTCATCAGGAGGTTTCATATTTACCTACCACTGATACGGTTATCTGTGCTTTCTTCGTCATCAGGAGGTTTCATGTTTACCTACCACTGATACGGTATGAAAATATAGTGAAGGATGGATGGATTCCACATCTACATCACTTTCCTACACTAGGATGTAAGGTTCTACACATCCATGTACCCCACATACTCAAAAGTATGTGCTCCAGGAGTTCCCTGAGGAAAACCTGTTTCACCATCACTTAATTTCTGACAATGATGGATCTATGATCAGGGCTCTACATTATACTTCATTAGTTAGGTACATTCATTATTCTTTAACAGCATACATTGTTCTTCAAACAATAACAGTAGTATAGCATCTATAAAAGAAGAATACTAAATGTAACAGGCCTAACTCATATCAATCATCATTTCTCATTATCCTCATCACAAGTCATCTCTAAGGCATGACCTTGATGGTATTCATGGCTCTCATAGCCCATTATCAGCATAGGATGCCACTGGCAAGGCATCAGATTACTTTATTTATTCATAAGGCTAACAACATGCCTTTAATGAATATAACATCAACATCCATACCTGGATATGATTACCTTCATATCAGAACCTGCATGGTTAATACATCTGATAAAGGTAATACAACAATAAGGAATGCACTTCCTACTCTTGTCATAAGAGTTAAATCTTTAATTCAAATCAAATAGAGTTTAATACTCAAAAGCATGCCATTACCCTTGAATTAGGGTTTACTATTCACATTACATGTCATTACCCTTGATTTAGGGTTTACTATTCACATCAAGGTGAATTAAACTCATAACATCATCATGTATGAGTAACATCTTCATTGATGCTCTTGGATTAGGTAAAGGTTCATCATTTATTAGAATTAGGGTTTCTATGACCTCACAAGGGTGGACCATACCCTAATTATGCTCACTTATGTGCATTGGAGATGCTTTACTTGAGTTTCCACTTAAAAAGGGTACTTTCTCTTTGTAGAAGTACTTTCTCTCTCTAGAAGTACTTTCTCTCTCATCATAATGTTAGGTGATGTCAACATCACTCTAAAACAGGTTGGATTGAGTCATCATAGGTTAACATAGCCAAAAACATCACCATTATGTGATTAGAGTTACTTTCTCTCTCTAGGGTACTTTCTCTCTCTAGAGTACTAATGGTTGATGATAACATTAGACTAGGTCAAGTTGGATAAAGTCATTATGACTAAAAACATCATTCTCATGTAATTAGAGTTTGAATTGAGCAAGGTATAACTTAATTGACCCTTCAGGGGTATTTTGGTAATTCACCCCATTGATCATCATTATGGTCAAAACCTTAGTTAATTAACCCCTTACTATCCTAGATTATCATTAGGGTTTGATTTGGGCAACATTGAACCATTTACATCATCAAATGATTGAATGAGGTCAACCTTGAATCACATTGATTGATTTCAATCATTAATCATCAATTGAGTTGAAATCGGTTGAAAGTGTTGACCGTTTGCCCACTTTGACTTTCCAAGACCGCGAGCCTCTTTCTAAATCCAAGACCGCGAGCCCCCTTAGGCTTCAAGACCGCGAGCCCTATCATTGGTTCAATTGATGTTGAGACCGCGAAGATCAAATTGGGGTTGAGACCGCGAAGAGACGTTGACCGTTTAGCTAGTTTGACCTCAGGACCGCGAGGCCCTTCGCGGTCTTGAGACCGCGAGCCTCCTCTCGGTCTTGAGACCGTGAGCCCCCTCACGGTCTTGAGACCGCGAGCCCTCTCACGGTCTTGAGACCGCGAGGCTCTCATGGTCTCAGCCGCTTGGTCCTTCAACAAGGCTCAAAGGTGCAACCAATAATGTCAAACGATGTTGAAGCCTTCAAAAGGTCCAATCTATGTTGACCACCTATGGATTGGGTTAATCAAGATTATGCTTGACCAATTGGTCAACCAATTGACCCTCAATTGTTGACCAAGTAGGATTGAAATCGATTCAATTAGGGTCTATCAATGTTCACCCATCAACACTCAACAATGTGACTCAACACAAGGTTGAACCTTTCAATTGAGCTCCAATTGGGCCAAAACTTAGCCCAAACGGTCTTGAGGTCATGTGGGTGGACCCCACATGGTCTTGAGACCGTTTGCCCAAGATTTCATCAAATTCTAAGGTGATTTTATAGGGGTTGAACCAGTGAATAAAAAAGCGGATGAAGCGGCTGCTTAAGCGCCCAAGCACATATGCCGCTGTATTTTCATTGAAGCGGGCTGTGAGGCGTTTTTCACTGAAGCGGCCACTTTTTTCCGCTTTTTCCCGCTTTAGGCCACTTTTCTGGGTCCGCTTAAGTGGCCGCTTCAGGGCGCTTCACAACATGTTTTCCTGGACTTGCCCAATTTCCTTCTAAATTTAAAAAGAATGAAAACTATGTATTGTAATAGGTGTAACAATCACTTTGGTAATTAGTATCTCTAATTAATTACTTCTGTTTGTACATTATCTACGTCTATATGTAAACTATGTACTTCATCTGCCATTTATAGAGTCTGTAATATAATATTAGTAATAGTTGCAGGATTTCTTTGATGTTTCATCCCTATTCCTTCTATATTTTAATTTACATCATATAATATTAGTAATACATCATGTTTCAGCTGTGGTTGAATTTGCATGATTTTTTTGATATTGCACAATCTCATAAGGTAACCTCCTATAGGAAAGCACATCATCCCATTACATA
Source organism: Alisma plantago-aquatica (assembly GCA_963693085.1). NCBI lineage: Eukaryota > Viridiplantae > Streptophyta > Magnoliopsida > Alismatales > Alismataceae > Alisma > Alisma plantago-aquatica. The sequence goes on from OY856409.1 coordinate 921,056,450, forward strand.
TATACGATTGCTTTTGCTGTTGGTTGTTGTACAATTTCATCATGTCAAATGAATCGATACATACCATCATGACACTTGTATATGATTGCATGATTCCATAATGAATAAAATATGCTGCAATGTCACACATTAATCACTGTAAAAACTAATATTATGATTAATTTATTTATTGTAAATTCAGTAGTAATTGCTGCAATGTATCATTCATCAAGACTTAGCCTACATTGTTATATTTAAATTTTAATTGTATGCATTATGATTCTATGACTCTAAAATATACTTACTCAATTTGGAAATTAATCTACTAATTATTCTATTTTATATCACAATTAGTATGGACGAGGGTGAATAAAGTTTGGCTAAGACAAGTGATCCAAGGTGGAAGTAATGCACTATTCCAGATACAGCGTGAAGGGAGAAAGTGAAATGCAAATTTGTCTAAATTTTGCTAAGTTCTTTAAAACAATGTGGACCGCTTTTTCAAAAAGCGCCCGCTTTAGTCCGCTTCAAAACCCGCTTCCCGCTTTCCGCTTCACGGGGGGCATTCCGCACGCTTCGCGCTTTCCAAAACCTTGGGTTGAACCATGATTGAGTCACAAAATAGAATTTTGATTAAATTGATAACTTATTTGCAATTGGGTCCTCAATTGGTCAAAATACTTAACCCTAGACCTTCAAACGGTCTTGGGTGATTGTCCTCTCGGTCTTGAGACCGTTTGGATGAGTTACAAACGGTCTTGAGACCGTTTTCCCATCCAATTTTGGATTCTAGTGCAAATTCATCAAGGTTGAACAAATTGAGTTGATGATTATATCAATATTTAATTGCAATGTAAATTGGTGTAAAAGTACCTTCAATTGGTCAACAAATCTTGACCCCAGACCTCCAAACGGTCTTGGTTGATTGCCCTCGCGGTCTTGAGACCGTTTGGGGGACCCCTAAACGGTCTTGAGACCGTTTAGGTCAATCAACCCTAAAAACCCTAATTAGGTCACCATAATTTCAGTACTGATTTCATCTAGGGTTAGCCCTAGTATTCACCCTTCAACTCTTAGCCCGTTTGGAATTAGACCATCAAACTTGGTGAGTTGTTAATTAACATAATTTTGAACAGTAATCTCATACGGTCAACGCTTAGTCAACGACCTTACACGGTCTTGAGACCGTTTGCCCAAAAAGGCAATTTCAGACCGTTTGAAAATCAGCAATTAATTCATTTAGAGTTGTGACTTAAAAAGATCATATCTCCCGATTCTTTTGGAGTTAGTCTCCCAAATTTTGAGGGTAATTATATTATATAATTGGGAACAGATTTCTTATACGGTCCATGCTCGGTCAACGGGGACAAACGGTCTTGAGACCGTTTTCCCTGTCGCGGTCTCGAGACCGTTTGCTCACCTCGCGGTCTTGAGTCCGAGAGAGCAAACTGTTAGGACCGTTTAAGGAAAAGAAAAGCGGTGGGTTTTTCTTGGAAATCACGCCTTCATCTCCTAGCTCAAGAACAGTACGAATATCCCATGGGTTTGCTTGTAAAATAGCAAAGAACAGTAAGGAACATGAAGGACTATCATCTAACCGCATATAAAGGATGCATATAGTAAAGCATGGGTTTAGAGTTATAAAACCCGCCTAAAGCTTGCTTCTTGAGCTCCAATCTTTCAAGCTCCAAGCTCTAATGGCGTCCTTGAGTTCTTACAGGTTGGACAAGGTAAAAACTCCAAGGAAGGATGAAAAGAGACGGCTAGAAAGGTAGGGTTTCAAGAGTTAGCCATGAAGATGACCTTGAATTCGAGTTTTAACCATGGAATTAGGCAAGAAGAGGGGTTTAAACCTACCTTGCACCCCTTGGTCGTCATCCTTAGCTCCAAGGCAGTCCTTGGTCGTCTTTGGTTAAATGAAACAGTAAGGGAACGAAGGGTAAGTTCCCTTGCAACTAAGGGAAGGAGAGCTTATATACATGGGGTAGGATTTTCAACATTAGTTCATAAGTTTCCCTTTATTCCAACTAAGTCCTTCCTTTATTACTTGCTCGTCCCTTCCTCTTTATCCTAAGGACGAACCTGATCTTAAGTTATAGAAAAGAAGGCAAGGAAGAACAATCTAATAATAAAGTTCATACTTAAAGGGATATTGCACATATACCCTGATTATTCAATCACAAAGCCTATTTCTTAACTTGATAACTCAATTGAGGTGAATTCCTCATCATTTCTTCTCTAAATGATGGCAAGAGTATAAAAAGATACTTTAGATGACATTCTTTACAAATTGCATCCCTTTATTTGGGTAAATTGCATTTTACCCCAAATTAGGGTTTCAAGCCCTGGGATTGCTTCCACAGCTGCACCTTGGTGCTCTAGCTTGGGAAATCCCTCAAACTTTGCCAAAGAGATTCTCATGATGTCTCAACATCAGAGGAACATCTCATCATGTGCAAATTGCAAGCTAACCCTTTCAAATGGGTAAATTGCACATAGGTCCCTGTATATCAAAACAATGCTACAACTTTAAATAAAAAGGAGCAAATATTGAAATATACATTTCTGAGAAACTTAATTACATGCTCAGAGTTAATCACAAAGATTTAATTACATATTTAGGCAAAACACCTAGGGTTGACTCATAACCCAGGTCAGGGATGTTACAAATTATCCACCCCTTACAAGGATTTCGTCCCCGAAATCGATAAAACATACTACGAGAAAAGGGCAGGATACTTCTTTCTCATCTCATCCTCTAACTCCCAAGTGGCTTCTTCAATACCACGATGGTTCCAGAGGACTTTCACAAGACTTATATCTTTCTTCTTTAACTTTTTAATTCATTTATCAAGGATTGAAACTGGTTCCTCCTCATAGGATATGTCATCATTCAATTCTACCTCCATAGGTTGTAGAACTGACTCGGTGTCTGGGTGACATTTCTTCAACATAGAAATGTGAAACACAGGATGTAACCTCTGTAATTCTGGGGGAAGCTCTAGTTTATATGCTACCTTTCCAATCCGTTCAATGATTGGATAAGGCCCCATATATCTAGGAGCTAACTTCCCTTTCCTTCCAAAACGAAGGACCCCTTTCCAAGGTGAGATCTTGAGATACACTCTGTCTCCAACCTGGAACTCTAAGGGTCTACGACGTTTGTCAGCATAAGATTTCTGCCTATCCTGAGCAGTCTTAATCTTATGTTGTATAACTTTAATCTTTTCCGTGGTTTGCTGCACCAGGTCAGGACCTAACAACTGGTGCTCACCAGTCTCAAACCAACACAGGGGTGATCTACAACGTCTACCATATAAGGCTTCATAAGGTGCCATATCAATACTATGCTGATAGCTATTGTTATAGGCAAACTCTATCAAGCGTAGGTGTAGATCCCAACTTCCAGTGAACTGGAGAACACATGCTCGCAACAGGTCTTCTAAGGTTTGTATGGTCCTTTCCGACTGTCCATCAGTCTGTGGATGAAAGGCCGTACTAAACCTTAGCTTAGTGCCTAAGGCTTTGTGCAACTGTTCCCAAAAACGACTGGTAAACCGAGGACCTCTGTCAGAAACTATTGTGACAGGAACTCCGTGCAAACGCACTATCTCTTGAACATACAACTCTGATAACCTTTCAGCAGAATAGGTTGTTTTGACAGGTAAGAAATGTGTTGTCTTAGTCAACCTATCAACAATTACCCAAATGGAATCATGTCCTTTGCTTGTCCTGGGTAGGCCAAAAACAAAGTCCATGGTCACATGGTCCCACTTCCACTGTGGTATGGGTAAAGGTTGCATTGTTCCTGCAGGCTTCTGGTGTTCAGCTTTAACTTGCTGACACACAGGACACCTCAGAACAAATTCTGCAACGTCCTTCTTCATCCCAGGCCACCAATACAAATCTTTCAAATTCCGATACATCTTGGTGCTCCCTGGATGCATAGCATACATGGAAGAATGAGCTTCTTCCAGGATTAACTTCCTCAAGTTGTCCACATCCGCCACTATCATCCTTCCATTATAACAAGCTACTTGATCCTCTGAGTCATGGAAACCATCTCGCTTTTCATCTCCATACTCAGATCTAATCTGTTGAACTGCAACATCACCTAGCTGTACTTCCTTAATCTTCTCTCTTAGGGTAGGTTTAATATGCATCTCAGCTAACAGACCGGTTAACAATGACACTTTCAACTGTACATTGTCTTGCCTTAAAGAGATAAGCATATCTCTCCTAGAGCATACTAAAGAGTTTAGTTGTGCTCTATTCATGGTTGATGTTGCTGATTTCCTACTCAAGGCATCTGCAACAACATTGGCCTTGCCTGGATGATAATCAATTGTACAGTCGTAGTCCTTGATTAACTCCATCCAGCGACGTTGCCTCATGTTGAGCTCATGCTGAGAGAAGATATATTTAAGGTTTTTGTGGTCTGTGAAAATCTGGAATGTTTCTCCGTAGAGATAATGCCTCCAGATCTTCAAGGCATGAACCACAACAGCTAACTCTAGATCGTGTGTCGGATGATTCTCCTCGTGTTTCTTAAGCTGTCGGGAAGCAAAAGAAATCACTTGTTTATCCTGCATCAACACACATCCTAGTCCATTCTTGGAAGCATCACAGAAAACTACATATCCTTTTCCTTGTTCAGGTAGCACTAGCACAGGTGCACTTGTCAATCTCTCCTTCAACAGCTGGAAAGACTGTTGACACTTATCACTCCAAGAAAAAGGAACATCCTTCCGGGTCAACTTGGTCAAAGGTAAAGCTATAGAACTAAAGTTCTTAATGAACCTTCGATAATAGCCAGCTAATCCCAAGAAACTTCGAATTTCCGTCGGTGTCTTCGGTTGTTCCCACTGTAGAACATATTCTACCTTTGTAGGGTCAACACGAATTCCCGAGGGAGATATCACATGACCAAGAAAAGATACCTCCGGCAACCAGAACTCACACTTGCTAAACTTAGCATACAGCTTGTGTTCTCTTAACAAGGTCAAAGCTTGGCGAAGATGCTGCTCATGCTGCTGGGCATCCTTACTATAGATAAGAATTTCGTCTATGAAGACGACAACACACTGATCAAGGAAAGGTCGAAAAATTCTATTCATGAGTTCCATAAATGCAGTTGGTGCATTGGTTAGTCCAAACGACATAACCGTGAACTCATAGTGACCATACCTTATCCTAAAGGCAGATTTGGATATGCCACTATCCTTAATACGGAGTTGATGATATCCAGACCTCAAGTCTATTTTAGAAAAGACGGTTGCACCACGCAACTGGTCAAAGAGATCATCAATCCTCGGTAGAGGGTACTTATTCTTTATTGTTACTTTATTGAGTTGTCTATAGTCGATGCACAACCGCATTGACCCATCTTTCTTTTTAACAAACAAGACCGGAGCACCCCAAGGTGAAGTACTCGGTCGGATAAAACCTCTCTCAAGTAACTCTTGAAGCTGTTTCTTAAGTTTTGCCATCTCGGCAGGCGCCATTCTATACGGAGTCTGGGCTATGGGTTTCGTATCCGGGATCAAATTGATTTCAAAATCAATCTCCCGAGGTGGTGGTATACCAGGAAGTTCTTCAGGAAACACATCTTCGAATTCCCTGACTATAGGAACTTCAACAGGATTGGAACTTTCCTTGGTAACATCTACCACATGGGCTAAGAATGCATAACATCCTTGTCTCAACAACTTATCAGCAACCATAGCTGACACAAGGCAGGTGGGCAGAATCTTTCTCTCACCTTGAAAGATCCATGTGTTGCTTTCATCAGCAAACACAGCCAACTTGGACTCACAATCCAAGACAACTCTATACCTTTCCAAGGTATCCATCCCGAGGATTATATCAAATCCCTGCATATCAAGTGGTATAAGATCCACTTGAATGCGATGGTCAGAAAAGAAGAGGATGCAGGGAGAACATACCTCCTGCAAAACGGCAGACCCATTCAACGGAGTCTTCAACAACAACCTATCTGTCCTATGGCTAACAGTCACATTGCAGTTACGAATCACTCCATGAGTGATGAAAGAGTGTGTAGCACCCGGATCAATCAGAACAGATACAACACAGGATGTAGACATATCAGAATATAAAAGTTCCATCTGACCTGCCACTACCCGTGGATTGACCACTGCTTCAGGTAGGTGCATAGCATAGAACCTCGCAGTCGCCTGGTGTTGAGGTGGTGCTGATGATCCAGCTTGAGACGCTTGTCCACGTCCTCGAGCTGCTCCTTGATGTTGTCTATTCTGAGATCCCTGTTGATTCTGTCTCGAAGGTTGTTGTATCACACTAGCAGGCCTAGAACGGCAATCCTTCCTCAAGTGTCCCACCTTACCACAGTTATAGAAACTCCTCTCCTATTGTTGTGGTCTGGGTGGTCCAGTGACTGACACAGATGCAGAACTGTGCATCCCTTACAGCGGTTGACTCCGTCCTCTACCTCTGCTTGGTGTCCATTGAGTTTGAAAACTTGATCTGGGTGGTGGAGGGTTAGGTGCAGAGAATCTAGGTTTCTTGGAATCCCTAGATGAAGAACCCTGGAACTGTGGATATCTTTTATGGGTTTGTCTCTTCTCAACCACAGATCTCTCTATCCTTCGGACTGACTCAACGAAGGTAGAGAATCTCTCTCGGTTCTCTAAGGTAGATACAGGGGTTGACATATCAGAATTCAAACCTTTCTCGAATCTTCTGATTCTTTCCTCATCTGTAGCAGCCATGTGCGGACAGAACTGCAACAACTCCATGAACTTAGCTTCATACTCGCTAATGTTCATCATACCCTGCCTTAGTCTCTCAAACTGAGAGATCTTCTCATCTAGGAAGGTCTTTGGAAAATATCTATTGATAAATTCCCGACGAAACTCTTCCCATGAGAACTCCACTCTAGGTCTCTTCTGCTCTTCCATGTTCCACCAGTGACCAGCACTACCTTTGAGAAGATAGACAGCATGTCTAACCTTCTCAGCTTCCGGGATGATAAGAATCCTGAAAGCCTTCTCCAACTCTGTCAACCAAAGGTCAGCATCGGCGGGGTCGGTAGTCCCGAAGTACTCGGTAGCCCCGACACGACGAAGTCGTTCGAACGTCTTACCGATACCCTGTGCTTCAGGATGGACAGGTGCCCTAGGTGCAGGCATGGGAATCCTGTCAGTTATGTGTGTCATGGCAGTCATAAACTGCCCGAACATCGTCTGTACAGCTGGGTTACCCATGTCGGCTGGGTCCAACTGGAGTGGCTCTCTTGGTGACTCAGGTGCAGGCTGTTCTATTTTTGGAACCCTTGCACCATCTCGAGGTGCACTAGCACTACTCTCCGCCACGTACTCATCATGTGGCTCAACCATTCTTATGTATCTTCTTCTCCTGAGGAGCAGAAGATTCTATTAGATAAGGAAGGAGTACTAAAGATAGACTCGACATCCTAAGTCCTATGCCTCTGTAGACTCAACTGACCTAGAGCTCTGATACCACTAATTGTGGGCTCTGATCTCCAAACCATGACATAAACACGATTAAAACTTAGCGGAAGCGATTCGATAATCAGCGGTAGACAAAAATCACGGGAAATTAAAACTTTTCGATACAAGAGCTTGGATCCATAAAAGCTTCTTTCGTTAAGAGAGATAAACTGTTTAGATCTCAAGATAATTACTTCTTGAGTAACTATATACATCAAGATACAAAATCTCAAGATCACATAACAAAAGACTCCAAGACCTGAGAGTACAGAGGACACATAGGACTGACTCTAACTACACCATATGGCAGGATAATCTCCACCTGAGATTCTACTACTGCTCCTGGTGCTGCTGCTGCTGAGACTGATCACCTGTAGGCTGGTTCCTTCGTCTTCGACGTCCACCTAAAAGTTGAAGTCTACGGGGTGAGACAATTTTACATTATTGTCCCAGCGAGAGTTATAACTCTCCACCAGAAGCTTTATTATAACATCAAAGAATATCTTAAGCAGTAAAGCTTTCAAAGTATTAAATAACAGTTGCAACTATATAACAAGAGTTCAACATTTATGAGGCATGAAGAAATATAAGCACTATCACAGTGTATCTTCAATCAACTAACTTGTAGCTATCTCTAGCAGGTATACTACGTGGTTGATTATGTTTTACAAACAACATTATGCCCTGTGGAGATGAGGCATACCACTCATACTCCAACTGATCGCTGAGAAGTCACATCAGTATCATACATAGGTCATTAAGAGAGCCGGATTCTCATGACCTTCATCTTCCTCAGTCAGTAAGAGGATCACTTGTAGGACATCTTGTGTCTCTACTTATTAAAGCTCACCAGGGTAAACTGGTCCTTCGCTATTCTAGAGTCACAGTTGTGTTATGTACTCTCTTCGTCATCAGGAGATTTCATGTTTATCTCCACTGATACGGATATCTGTGATTTCTTCATCATCAGGAGGTTTCATGTTTACCTACCACTGATACGGCATGGGAATATAGTGAAGGATGGATGGATTACACATCTACATCACTTTCCTATACTAGGATGTAAGGTTCTACACATCCATGTACCCCACATACTCAAAAGTATGTGCTCCAGGAGTTCCCTAAGGAAAACCTGTTTCACCATCACTTGATTTCTGACAATGATGGATCTATGATCAGGGCTCTACATTATACTTGATTAGTTAGGTACATTCAGTATTCTTTAACAACATACATTGTTCTCCAAACAATAACAGTAGCATAACAGCTATAAAGGAAGAATACTAAATGTAACATGCCTAACTCATATCAATCATAATTTCTCATCATACTCATCACAAGTCATCTCTAAAGCATGACTTTGATGGTATTCATGGCTCTTACAGCACATTAACTCATGGGATGCCACTGACTGGGCATCAAGTTACTTTTCTTATTCATAAGGCTAACAACATGCCTTCAATGAATATAACATCAATATCCATACCTGGATAAGATCACCTTCATATCTGAACCTGCATGGTTAATTCAACTGATAAAGGTAATACAAAAATAAGGAATACATTTCCCACTCTTATCATAACAATTAACTCCTCTGATTCTCATCAATTGGAGTTTAATAATCATTTGCATGCCATTACCCTTGAATAAGGGTTTACTATTCACATTACATGTCATCACCCTTGAATTAGGGTTTACTATTCATATTACATTGAATTGAACTCATAACATCATCATGTATGAGTATCATTATCATTGATGCTCTCAGATTAGTTAAAGATTCATCATTCATCATAATTAGGGTTTCTATGACTTCACACAGGTGGATCATACCCTAATTATGCACATTCATGTGTATTGAAGGTTATTTAATTGAGTTTCCACCTAAAAAGGGTACTTTCTCTCTCTAGAAGTACTTTCTCTCTCTAGAAGTACTTTCTCTCTCCTCATACTAGTAGAGGGTGATAACACCACTCTAGGTCAGGTTGGATTAAGTCATCATAGGCTAACATAGCCAAAAACATCACCACCATGTGATTAGGGTTTGATCTGATCAAGGTATTACTCAATTGACCCTTCAAGGGTATTTTGGTAATTTACCCCATTGATCATCATCATGGTCAAGTCATTAGTCAATTAATCCCTTAATGTCCTAGGCTATCATTAGGGTTTAGATTAGGGCATAATTGATCCATTTATATCTTCAAATGATTGAGTGAAGTCAACCTTTAATCACCTTGATCGATCTCAACCATCAACCTCCAATTGGTTTGAGATCGTTTGAAAGAGTTGACCGTTTAGCCAATTTTGACTTCCAAGACCGCGAGGGTGTGTTGACCGTTTGCTCTATTTTGACTTTTCAAGACCGCGAGCCCTCATCTTACTCCAAGACCGCGAGCCTTCATCTTATTCCAAGACCGCGAGCCTTCAACTTGGTTTCAAGACCGCGAAGGTTATGTAGACCGTTTGCTCACCTTTGACCTCAAGACCGCGAGGCCCCTCACGGTCTTGAGACCACGAGCCCTCTCACGGTCTTGAGACCGCGAGGCTCACATGGTCTCAACCGCTTGGACCATCAACAAAGTTCAATGGTTACAACCGATGATGTCAACCAATGTTGAAGCCCTCAAAAGGTCAAAGCCATGGTGACCACTTATGGATTAGGTCAATTAAGATTATGCTTAACCAATTGGTAATTCAATTGACCCTCAATTGTTGACCAATTAGGGTTGAAGTCGATTCAAATAAGGTCTATCAATGTTCAACCATCAACACTCAACAATGTGCATCAACACAAGGTTGAACCCTTCAATTGAGCTCCAATTGGGCCCAAACTTGGCCTAAACGGTCTTGAGATCATGTGGGTGGACCCCACATGGTTTTGAGACCGTTTGCCCAAGATTTCATCAAAATCTAATGTGATTTGATAGGGGTTGAACCATGATTGAGTCACAAAATCAGAATTTTGATTAAATGATAACTTATTGCAATTGGGTCCTTAATTGATCAAATTAGCTTAACCCTAGACCTTCAAACGGTCTTGGGTGATTTTCCTCTCGGTCTTGAGACCGTTTGGATGACCCCAAATGGTCTTGAGACCGTTTAGGTCAATCAACCCTAAAAACCCTAATTAAGTCACCATAATTTCAGTACTGATTTCATCTAGGGTTAGCCCTAGTAATCACCCTTCAACTCTTAGCTCGTTTGGAATTGGACCATAAAACTTGGTGAATTGTTAATTAACATAATTTTAAACAGTAATTTCATATGGTCAAAGCTTGGTCAACGACCTTACACGGTCTTGAGACCGTTTTCCCAAAAAGGCAATTTCAGACCGTTTGAAAATCAGGAATAAATTCAATTAAAGTTGTTACTTAAAAAGGCCATATCTCCTAACTCCTTTGGAGTTAACCTCTCAATTGTTGAGGGTGATTAGCCTACATAATTAGGAGCAGATTGCGTATACGGTCCACGCTCGGTCAACGGGTCCAAACGGTCGTGAGGACCGTTTTCCCTCTCTCGGTCCAGAGACCATTTGCTCACCTCGCGGTCCTGAGACCGTGAGAGCAAGTTAGGGAGACCGTTTAAGAAAGTGAAAAGCAGTGGGTTTTTCTTGGAAATCACGCCTTCATCTCCTAGATCAAGAACAGTACAGATATCCCACGGATTTTCTTGCAAGGTAGCAAAGAAAAGTAGGGAACATGAAGAACTATCATCTAACCGCATAAAAGAGATGTATATAGTAAAGCATGGATTTAGAGTTATAAAACCACCTAAAGCTTGCTTCTTGAGCTCCAAGATTTCGAGCTCCAAGCTTTAATGGCGTCCTTGAGCTCTCACAGGTTGTCCAAGGTGAAACCTCCAGGAAATTTCAAGAAAAGATGGCTAGAAAGATAGGGTTTCGTGAGTTAGTCATGAAATTGACCTTGAATCCGAGTTCTAACCATGAATTTAGGCAAAAGAGGGTCCCAAACCTACCTTGCGTCCCTTGGTCGTCCTCCTTAGCTCCAAGGCAGTCCTTGGTCGTCCTTGGTGAAATGAAACAGTAAGGAAACGAAGGGTAAGTTCCCTTGCAACTAAGGGAAGGAGAGCTTATATACATGGGGTAGGATTTTCAACATTAGTCCATATGTTTTCCATAATTCCAACTAGGTCCTTCCTTCTTTACTTGCTCGTCCCTTCCTCTTTATTCTAAGGACAAACCTTATCTTAAAATCAAGAAAAAGAGGGCAAGGAAGATCAATCTAATACTGAGGTACATTCATAAAAGGGATATTGCACATATACCCTGATTATTCAATCACAAGGTATATTTCATAACTTAATAATTCAATTGAGGTGACTTCCTCATAATTTCTTCTCTAAATGATGGCAAGAGTCTTAAAAGATACATTAAATGATATTTTTTTTTTTTACAAATTGCATCCCTTAATTTGGGTAAATTGCATTTTACCCCAAATTAGGGTTTCAAGCACCGGGATTGCTTCCACAGCTGCACCTTGGTGCCCAAGCTTGGGGAAATCCCTCAAACTTTACCAAAAAGATTCTCATGATGTCTCAACATCAGAGTAACATCTCATCATGTGAAAATTGTTCAACTGGGTAAATTGCACATAGGTCCCTGTATATCAAAACAATGCTACAACTTTAAATAAAAAGGAGCAAATACTGAAATATATGTTTCTGAGAAACTTAATTACATGCTCAGAGTTAATCGCAAAGATTTGATTACATATTTAGGCAAAACACCTAGGGTTAACTCATAACCCAGGTCGGGGATGTTACAGTTACAGTCACAACAGACTATGATAGCTAACCAGCAAGACCATCGAAAAGCTTTTGAATCTCAACTAGCTCAACTTGCAGCTAGCATGAAGCCACCTACTGGAGCCTTTGCTGGCCAACTAGAAAATAATCCTAAGCACCCTGAGCAACTAAAGGTAGTCACCACCAGGTCTGGAAAAGACTATTCGGGTCCCCCTGTCAAGCCACCTCTGATTATTACAGATAAGAATGACTTTGTAATTGAAGAAGACTCTACCACACCTGAGTCTCAACCAAAAGAAACAACAACTGCTGATATGAAAAACAAGCAAAGTTTTGAGAAACCAACTGATGTTGAACCAGAAACACCAGAGCCAGAAGTACCAGTGTACAAGCCTTGTATACCTTTCCCAGCTCATTTAAGGCAGACAAAGCTTGACACTCGATTCAACAAGTTCAAAGAAGCCATTAAGAAACTCCATGTTGATATACCTTTTCTAGATAAGCTGGATGAGATACCAGCTTCGACAAAGTACTTGAAGTTACTTCTCACCAGGAAATATAAAACTCAAGAATATGAAACAGTCAAGTTAGCAACAACTACTTTAGAAATCATCCATAGTAAGATGCCCAAGAAGCAGAAAGATCCAGGATCTTTTAGGATCTCCTGCCATATCGGGGATTCATCATGTAAGAAAGGATTGGACGATCTTGGCACTAATATCTCCATCATGCCACTTAGCCTTTGCAAAAGGCTAGGTTTTGCTGAACTTCTCCCGACTGGCATGACCATTCAACTTGCAGATAACACTATGACTCTACCTTTAGGAATCATTGAGGATGTCCTTGTCAAGGTAGGAGAAGATTCCTATGTTCCGTGTGACTTTGTCATCATGGACATAAATGAAGACACTAGATACCCTCTCATCTTTGGACGACCTTTTCTCACCACTACAAGACCTCTGATCGATGTTGAAGCAGGAACTTTGCTGCTCATATTAGGTAAAGAAACTCTTGAATTCAAGGTTTTTGAAAGCATGTGAAGGCCAAGAATACAAGAGGAAGTCTACTTGATTGAGTGCGTAGAGCAGATGTCACTCCTAATGCAGGAGGATTATGAACAAGAAGATCCTTTAGGGATGACCCTCACCAATCCGAATGCAGAAAGTTCAGATGATCAAGAAGTGAAAAGTTGTGGAAAACCTCAATACTGCTAAAGAAGATCCCAAAGCAAGATTGAGGAACTAAAAGAAATGTATGTTACTGAAGAAGCATGTGAAAAGACACAAGCACCTGAAATGAAACCCCTACCGGAAGAATTGAAAAACGTGTTTCTAGATGAACTCAAGATCTTCCCAGTCATCATAAATTCAGATCTAACAACGGGACAAGAAGACAAACTTTTAAAGGAATTGAAGGAAAGAAGAAAAGCAATCAGCTACAAGATGAGCAACCTCACTGGGGTTAGTCAAGCACTATGCATGCACAAAATCCCCATGATGGAAGATCACAAGCCAACTATTGAACATCAATGCAAATTGAATCCAAATATGAAGGAAGTAGTATGTCTGGAAGTCATTAAATTGCTCACTGCTGGGATAATCTATTCGATATCGGATTCACCATGGGTGAGTCCCATGCATGTAGTCGTAAAGAAAGGTGGAACTACTGTGATACAAAATGAAAATGATGAACTCATCCCCACTCGAACGATTACATGGTGGAGGATGTGCATTGATTATAGAAAGTTAAATAAGGCAACTCGAAAGGATCATTTCCCAATGCCTTTTCTTGATCAAGTATTAGAATGGTTGGCTCATCAAGAATATTTCTGTTATCTCGATGGTTACTCTGGATTCTATCAAATACGCATACATCTAGATGACCAAGAGAAAACTACTTTCACTTGCCCATTCGGAACATACACATTTAGAAGAATGCCATTCGGCCTCTGTATTGCACCTGCAACCTTCCAACGTTGCATGGCTTCCATATTCGCTGGTCTCACTGAAACAATTATGGAAGTTTTTATGGATGATTTTTCTTTATATGGAGATTCATTCGACTCATGGCTAAAACACCTCTCCCTTGTCCTCAAACGGTGTGAAGAAGCACATCTTGTGTTAAATTGGGGGAAGTGTCACTTTATGGTAAAGGAAGGCATTGTCCTCAGCCATAGGGTTAGTAATCGAGAAATTGAAGTAGACAAGGCCAAGATCAAAGTGATTTCTATCCCTATCAATGTAAGGGAGGTTCACACATTCCTAGGTCATACAGGATTTTACCGACGGTTTAAAAAGGATTTCTCAAAGATAACCAAGCCGATGACAAATTTGCTACTAAAGGATGTTGAATTCAATTTTGATGAAGAATGCGTTAAAAGTTTCAACCATCTAAAACATGCTCTTACAACAACACCCATCATCAGGGCCCCTGATTGGGATCACCCTTTTGAAATTAAGTTTGATGCCAGTTATTAAGCTATGGGTGCTATCTTAGCCCAATGTATAGAAAAGAAACATTATGTGATCTACTATGCATCAAAAATCCTCAACGAAGCTTATAGGAATTATGCAACTACTGAGAAAGAATTTCTTGCGGTCATGTATGCCTTTGACAAATTCAAATCCTACCTCATTGGTTCAAAAGCCATTGTCTACACGGATCATGCCGCTATCTGTTACCTCCTGAAAAAGAAAGATGCTAAACATAGGTTAATTAGATGGATTCTCGTCTTATAAGAGTTTGATCTAGAGATAAGAGACAAGAAAGGTATAGAGAATGTCGTGGCAGACCACCTCAGTCGTATCCATGCCCTGGAAACCGAGACGATCCCCATTATTGATTCTCTTCTAGACGACCAACTTATGAAAGTTTTAGGGGCTATCCCTTGGTATGAGGACTATGTAAACTACCTAGCTGCGGGTGTCATCCACCCCGAATGCGTCAGAAATACATTGAAGAAATTTATGCATGATGTGAAACAATATTACTGGGATGAGCCGTACCTTTTCAAACTCTGTGCTGATGGTCTATACAGACATTGTATCACTGAGGAAGAAGCTCAACTTATTTTAGAGCAATGTCACTCAGGCCCAGTTGGAGGCCATATGAGTTCTAAGAAAACTACTATAAAGGTTTTGCAATGTGGTTTCTTTTTGCCAACCATATCCAAAGATTCCTACAACTTTGTTCTATCATGTGACAAATGTCAAAGAACATGTAGCAAAATAGAGATAGATGAGATGCCATTGAACTTGTGGTAAGAAGTCGAGATATTGGATGTTTGAGGTGTGGACTACATGGGTCCGTTCCCATCTTCTCATGGATTTTCCTACATCCTAGTAGCGGTGGATTACATCTCAAAATGGGTTGAATCTATACCAACCATAACTAGTGATTCCAAACCTGTCATCAAAATGTTCAAAGATATCATTTCCCCCCGATTCGGAGTCCCACACACCGTGATTTCTGACGGAGGTTCTCATTTCCTGGAAAGAAGCTTTGAAGCATTGCTGAGGAAATATGGTGTAACTCACAAGGTAGCCTCACCCTACCATCCACAAACAAGTGGGCATGTAGAGGTTTCTAACTGTCAACTCAAGGCTATTTTGGAAAAGATTGTAGGCCACAACTGGAAGGATTGGTCAATAAAAATCAATGACACTTTATGGGCCTACTGAACTGCTTTTAAAACTCCCCTTGGAACTACACCATTTCGATTGATCTATGGAAAGTCTTGCCTTCTGCCTATTGCACTTGAACACAAAGCATGGTGGGCAATTAAACAACTTAATTTTGATATGAAGAAAGCAGGCCAAGCCAGGATTCCGCAACTCTAGGAGCTAGAAGAACTCCAGATGACATCTTATGAGAATGCACGAATCTATAAAGAACGCACAAAACTTTGGCACAACGACCATATAAAAAGAAAGGAAAAGAAAGGTCATACAAGTGGGAGACCAAGTTCTTTTGTTCAACTCAAGACTAAGGTTATTCCCAGGAAAAATCAATTCTCACTAGTCAGGACCTTTTGTCAAGAGCATTTCTCCACATGGTGCTTTCTCTTTATGGAGTGAGAAGTCAAGCAAATTCATGGCAAATGGTCAACGTTTGAAGAGATATTTCACCTCAGCCGAAACATGCACTAAAGCAATACTGGAACTCACCAATCCAACATATCCACCATAAAAGTTGAAGAAACCAAGTCGAGCCGTCGACACAAAACAACGATGCTTGTCGGGAGGCAACCCGATCAATAAATTCATATTTAGTTTCAATTTTAGAATTTTTTCTTAATTTTGTTTTTACTTTTTAGATAATTTTGCACCCAATTAAAAAATGCATCGCGAGATGCTATCTTGAAGTTCTGATTGGTCTTCATTTTTGAGATTTACAGATGGAGGATGCACGCTGAATGGAACACAACCACATCTGGTGGTCCAACCGACATACAATTTCCCCTCCATCTCATATTTAGAGTTTGCTCAGGATGAGAAAATTTCTATGTTTGGGTTGGAGGGTGGGTGGCATGTATCTTACTTTCCACTTTCACCCATCTAATTCAGATTTAAGATTTCATCGTTGCATTTTTTGACCAAAATTTTCAAAATTTTTAAAGTTTTCTAAAGGAATTGCTCAGAAACTTGATGAAGTTTTGACACTTTTCATTTCAACCTCTATGCATTTTGAATGATTATTCCCTCCTTATTCGAAGAATATCCTCAAAAGGACCTTCTTCTGAAAACTAGCCTTTTGATTGAAATCATCTTATGAAGCTTATGAATCCTAACATCATGATCTTTATGTAAAAATGGCAAGCATCTGTCGAACTGATAGGGATCAAACACATCATGCTTCCTAAATGACTAGTGGAACAACAACATGGAATCCCCACCGGATCCTCATCAAGTTATTATTTGAGCAGAGTACGATAAAGACAACAACCTGGTGCACAGAATTGTAAATCAAGTTGCATTCTGATCTGAACTCTCTTCAACACTTCTTCTATCATCTTCGTACCCCTCCATCCATCAAAAAGAAAAAAAAATAGCCAATATAGTGCCAAACCCTAAGTTCGGGGTGGCACATCACTCCTCTCTATATCCTCTTCTTCCATACCCCTCACAAATTAATAGGGGCGTACCACCAAGAAAAGATGCCAAAGCGCACACAAAAAGTGCAATCTTGAGTCGAATAGAGGAGAGATTCACACAAAACAATTCAATAAATGAAATTGCAAATAATATAATAAAAATCTAGAGTCGAATAGAGGAGAGATTTATTTCTTCCTTCCATACCACCCTTCACTCCCTTTTCTACCTAATGGCACAATAAATGCCTCCACTACCCTGAAATACACCAGTGTCATATCAGATGCACACTTTTTATTCTGCGGGTATCTTTGGACTCTTATGAAACTCTTTGACATGCTTATTGTTGGAAAAAGAGAGGAGGAAGTGAAGTTGGAAAGCAATCTCAGGAATGAAGATATGGTAAGATGTGTTTAGTGGTCTCAGGAAGTTGAGATGCTTAGTCATACTAAGTAGAAAGGAAACAATCGTGATGCGAAGAGGAGGGAATCACATGATCAGAAAGTATTCATTTGGTGATTGTTTCATATTTTGTGTTACTTGAGGACGAGCAACATTGAAGTTCGGGGTGTTTTGATGAATTCATATTCATCATGATTTCCAGTCACCTTTTTGGGACCAATTCAATTCAATACGTTCGATTTCATCTCCTAAATCTCACAAATGCAAGATTTCTTAACTAATTCAATTATCAAGATCATTAACTAGATTTATATTGATTTTGTGCAGGTCTTGACTAGGTTCAACCATCATATGGAATTTTCTCAAGATCCTCTCAACTTTGGTCTTGACCAAACGGTTTGCCCTAACATTCTACCCATGCGGTTCTGGCCTATCAATCTCTGACATTCGCCTACACGGTCCTCCTCTCACTACTCTACCTAAATGGTCTCAAAACTATTTGATCCCATACGGTTTCAAGATCACTTGAGCCCAAATGGTCTCAAGATCGTATGACGCCTAATGGTTTCGAGACCATTTGGACCAAGGACCGTTTGGACGGCGAAGATCGATCGGAGGCCATTGGTCCTCAAGACCATTTGTACAATGAAGATCCAAGACCGTTTGGACACTCAAGAAAAGACCAATGAAGAGCAAGACCCTTTGGTCCCAAGACCGTTTGGATCCATACGGTCTCAAGACCGATTGGAGACGAAGACTGTTCAGTCTCAAAACTGAATGAAATCCATCAGTCTCAAAGACCTTTTGATTGATCCAATTGGTCTTCAAAACCATTTAAAGCCCAAGACTGTGTGAACGAAGATCGTTTGCTGAAGACTGATAGGCCAGTCACCTATAAGACCGTTTGTCCAGCTACTGCCGAAGAGCATTTAAAGACAACGCAAGTGAAGACCATTTGGTGCCTATTGGTTTCACTAAACAATTTGGAGGCAAAGTTCTAGGACCGTATGGACAGTTCCTTCCCAAGACCATTTGGTCATTTGATCGATCTGCAAGCCCGTATGAAGATAGAATCCCAAGACCAGTCGGATCTGTTCGATTTCCAAGTCTGTATGGTCATATATTTCCTAGACCATTTGGATGTCAAATGGTCTCCAAGACCGTTCGCTCCAAACCGTTCAAGCAAACAGGTTGCTCTAAACCGTTTGGAGCAATCTCACAACAAAAATGTGAGGACCCCATCCAAGCCTATAAATAGGACCACAAGGGTCCTCATTTGGGCATCGATTCTAAGACGCCGAGAGGCTGCTTGAGAAAAGGATCAGTCTCTCTTCCAGGCCACTGCCACTCCATCATCTTCACACCATTGTCACACCACCCATACCTCCTCTTGCTACGAGAAAGGAGGTCGAGAAGAGAAAGAAGGTGGAGAAGAAGGTCTTCCTAGTCTGCCTTGGTGGTTCTTCCTCCTCGTCCAGATTTGCCCCGACATGACGTAGAAGACCGCATCATCTTCACTGAGCTGTGATTACCTTCTACATCATGCTCATGGCGGAACCTTCCTTCTCTCTTGCTCTTCTTATTTCTCACATCATGAGCAAGTAGTCACTTTTCGTTGGGGTGCGGGAACTAGCCCCGCTACCCATGCTTTGATGTCTTTTCATTTAACATTCTAAGGCAATGTATATAACTTTCAACTTCGTTGTTAATTGATAATGTTTGTAGCTTGATTACCTTCTTGCTTTCATCTTGTTCTTCCCTATGTTATGAGAACTTTTGTATGTAGGGTATAATGTCAATTAATGAGGTAGACTCTCAAACTAGAAATAGAATGAGATTCCTTGAGGTCATAAGTGTATGATCCATGAGGGGACGAGCCATCTAGCCTACGGTGATGCTTCTGTGGCCTAAACATCCCTTAGGGAGGGCCACAACCTTAGTTGGATTTTGTATCTTCTTTGTTAATCGTCGATGTTTTCTTGTAGATTAATCACCTACTCGCTTGTCGATTAGCGTGGTTGACTCCTTGACTAGAAATAAAATGGGATTCCTTGAGGTCGTAAGTGTATGATCCGTGAGGGGACGAGACATCTAGCCCGCGATGATGCTTATGTGGTCTAAACATCCCTTAGGGAGGATCTCAACCTCAGTTAGATGTTGTATCTTCAGAACCATGAGTGCATGATCTAGATGGCAACGAGAAATATGATGCCTAAGGGGATGCTTACGCGAGCCTAAACATCCCTTAGGGAGGGTTCACAGCAGTTCCATTTGGATAGTTAGATTCTTTCCTGGATGTTTGATGTTTAGATGTGTTTGCATGTGTAGTGGTGGTGAAACCAGAGACCATCCCAGTGATTCCATATCATTAATCTAGAACATACTTTAATTCTACTCTTTTACTTTCTTGCAATTAGTTTAATCAACTACAAACCAATCAATCATTCTAAATATTAGTCTTACTTGAGCTAGATTCGACTGACAAAGATTCTTAAAATTGTTGTCCTTTGGGATTTGATCCTCAACTATACTGCGATAAGACCCATCTGCTTGCGAGTGGTATTATTACATGAGGTTTTGGTAAAAGCTCGGGGATTTCAACCCCAAGTGAGTTTGTTAGTGTGATAATTTTCCACGTCAAGAACTAAAATCCAAGACCTCTCCAACACCTCTTGGTCAACTCAAGAGAACACCACAAAGACATATCAGTCAATTGTAAAAGAGTGACATATAGTCAACATAAGGATCCACTCATGCATGGTCGTCCATCTATGTAAACACCTAGCCCACCTTGGTATAGGTAACGACGCTAGAAGAACAGGCTCACATATGGTTGTTTTTAAAAGGAGTGGCTCTCTCATGACGAACCATATCACATGAAGATCATCTCGTGCATGGCCATCTCACACAACCTGTAATTAAGCATGCAAGGAGATACTCAACTTGCACCCCACATATTAAAAAATATGCGCTCTGAGTTATACTCATGTCACCAATCCATCTAATAAAGCTGACATTGGAATTGGATCTATGGCATAGGGCAAACTACATGATTAGGTTTCACTTGGTTAGTTATTCGATTGGGTAACTTTTATCATGAATCAAGTTACAACGTATAAATCTAAAACAATCTCTACAAGAATAAGGGTGTGTTGCAACTCCAAAAGATGTAAAATGTACAAGGTGTGATCTTGTCACACAACAACAACATGGTACTCAAGGTTTTTCCATCCACAAGGCAATATTTAGTGTCACATATCACCATGGGATCTTAATCCCTTAATCACATCACTTAAAGACATCACCTCTCAATAGGCATCAAGCCATTTCCAGGTCATAATACCTATCACATTATGCCATGCATGTTCATAATCACATATTGTCTCATTAGTGTGCATATGCACCACCCTGTATCACATAGCCATCACCATAACATACATAAGCCATGGCATACATATCACCTGCAAGGTTAGTGCATGACATACAAACCATTAACCACATAGAACTACACATGGCTCAAACATTACTCATATATGTACATGGGTTAGGTACTCAAGCATGTGTCACCACCATACCTCAACTATATGTCACGACCACCCCCATCTTGGGTCGCGACCACCATCATGCACATATCACGACCACCATCATCCATGATGCCACAACCGCGACCTACCTTCCTCATGTCGTGATTGCGACACACCAAGGTTGTGTGATGTCTCATCCTAGAATATGTCGTCTTTGACACAAGAGAAAGGATTCATCTAAAATAGAACCAAGGTCATACTAAGCCAAGGTAGGAGAAAATGACACTCAACTAGTGCATCCCAAATGAAGCATCTCATGGGTCACGACCAAACCTAATGTCGCGCTCCAAAGGGAACACCTATCATGACACCAAAAAAATGTGGCATTACGATCACAACCAAAAACTAGAAAAACACAATGTTATGATCGCGACCAACACCAAGGCAAGAGATGTCGTGACTCAGGACAAAACAAGGCATGGTGATCACTAAGGGTCAAGTCTCTACTAAGGCAAAGAACCACAATCTCCCAAGGTCAAAACAAAGATAAGTCCATGACTAAAACAAGTGATCCAACAAGGGAAACTCATCATCATCATAGAGGAAATCCTCATGCAAAACGGTCACCAAACCCTAAAGCAAGCTTCACGAAACCATCATGAAAAGGAACCTCAATGAGGGAGAGAAACCAAGATCTTCTCCATTAAAACTAAACCAATGCTTCATAGAACACTAAAACACTCTATCATCATACATGCAACTCAAACCAAGGTCAAGAAGGAAGGAAAAACACTATGCACTACAAACACCAAAAATCGAGTACAAAGGAAATTAGGGTTTCATATTGCATCCAAACAAAGCATGATCTCATCATCATCCAACTTCTAAGTTTATCATCATCTACTAGCACATTAACTTAACCTCTAGAGAAATAAAACATCAACATGCAAGCATGGAAAGTGAAATAATAGAGAAGGTTAAGAGTTATATAACTTGTCTTAAGGAAGATCACTCCAAGGAAGGCAAGCTCCAAGCACATGATCACCAAGGAAGATCAAGCTCCACCAAAAGATCCAACTTTGGCCACAAGATCACCTCAAGAAAAAGAAACACCAAGGTCAAGGGATATCTCAAGAAAGAGGGCAAGGAGTTCAAGATCGAACCTAAAGAAAGAAAGGGGGAAGAAGGAGAGAAGAAACTTCCTTCTCACTTGGGTGTTGTTTTGTCAAAACATGAACTATTACCCTTGTGATGAGGAGATTACTCTTAAGAACGACCACCATGTAAAAACACAGTCTAGGGCTGAGAAAAAAGAAGAAGATGGGGTAGAACATCCAAGTAAAACATCAAAGAGGAAAGATAAACACTCACCAAGATTGAAGATGACCAAGGATCACCAGAAGCACCGCATGCAAGGGTTGAACCACCTCTAAGTCACCAAGAATAGCTTCTTATTGCTCCACCAAGCTCCAAGGATGAGAAAAAGCAAAGGGAGGAAGAAGATGGCCAAAAAAGGCCATTTGCATGGAGAAAATAGGGTTTATATAGCAAAGGAGGAGAGAGAGAGCAAGGGATGAGGTGTCAATGAAAGAAGGCCCCAAAGGGACACTTGACTCCTCAAGAAACTAACATGAAACAACATAAAGACCACATGCATGATATGGTGATACACTCTAGGTTGGATCTCGACCACTTAGGCCATCCAACCCTCATGTCAGGCCGCAACACACCATGGGAACCACCCATGGTTGCGACACACCACCAAGGACCACTAGGTCGTGACACTCTACACAAGAGCACCCATCTCGACCCAAGACACCCAAGACCATCACAGTCAAGAAAAACATACCTAGAGGAGGTGTCTCAACCGTGAAACCCTCCAACCAGGCCCTAGGTCGTGACCTAGGTCGAAACAACCAGCAAGGGTCACAAGGTCAAGGCAAACCAAACCCTAGAAAACACTAATCACCACTAAGGGTGACACCACTCAACCAAGGGTCAAAAAAATTTCCCCAAAGAACCACACTATCTCTCATGAAACAAATAGAGAGAAGGAACACTCTAGATATGGAAAATTACAAGAATACACCCCTTCAAATGGGTAATTTGTAATTTGTACCAAACCAGCATAGAAAACACAAACAACATCCAACAAGCTCAAACTGAAGACTTAAGCTCTCCACATGTTCTATGATCATGTCAAAGGATTAGAGCAAGGTTCTAAGCACATCATCAAGCCAAAGAAAATAGGGTTAACCCAAAGCACGGGTTAGGGGTCTTACAAGCCATAAACCCCTAACAAGGATTTCTCCCCTGAAATCCTAAGTGAAAGAGACGGGTACTTCTTTCACATCTCTTCCTCAAGCTCCCACATGGCTTCCTCAACACCATAGTGATGCCATAGAACCTTCACAAGCCCTATGTCATTATTCTTCAACTTCTTCACCCTCTTGTTAAGGATCAACACGGGCCCTTCAACATAGGACATGCCATCATTAAGCTCAACCTCCACTAGCTGTAAAACCAATTCGATATCAGGGTAGCACTTCCTCAACATAGACACATGGAACAATGGATGCAACCTATACAACTCAGGTGACAACTTCAACCTCTACTCCACCTTCCCAACATGTGCCACCACATCAGAAGGTCTCATATACCTAGGAGCCAACTTACCCTTCTTTCCAAACCTCAAAACACCCTTACAAGGAGAGACTTTGAGATACACCTTGTCTCCCACTTAGAATTCTAATGGTCTTTGACGGTTATTAGCATATGACTTCTGTTTGTCATGTCCTGCTTTCGACTACTGTTGAATCATTTTGATCTTCTTTGTTGTCTATTGCACCAGCTCATGACCAAGAAGCTGATATTCACCTATCTCATACCAACACAACAGAGACCTGCAACATCTTCCATACAATGCCTCATGTGGTTCCATGTCAATGCTCCTTTGATAACTGTTATTATAGGAAAACTCTATTAGACTGATATGGATGTCCCAACTCTCCAAAAAATGCATGACACAAGCCCTCAACGGGTCCTCTAAGGTCTATATGGTCCTCTCAGACTGTCCATCCATCAGTGGGTGGAAAGCAGTGTTGAACCTCAACTATGTACCCAAAGCTGTGTGCAATTGTTCCCAAAAGTGACTCATGAACTGAGGACCTCTATCTGACATGATAGAAGCTGGGACACCATGCAAATGCACTATCTCATCCACATACATCTGAGCGAGCTTTTCTACTAAATATGTCATCTTCACTGGCAAGAAGTGCACTGACTTTATCAACCGGTCAAGTATCACCCAAATAGAATCATGTCCTTTGGTTGTCCTAGGCAGACTAACCACAAAATCCATCGTAGCGTGGTCCTGTTTCCAGTGTGGTATGGGTAACGACTGCAACATCCATGTAGGCTCCTTATGCTCTTCCTTGACTTGTTGACATACTGCACTCTTAGCCACAAACTCAACCACATTCCACTTCAAGCCAAGCCACTAATATATATCTTTAAGATTATGGTACAACTTGGTGCAACCTGGGTACATCACATACATCAAATATTGGGCTTCTTATAGAATCATCTTCCTCAGAATACTAGCATTGGGAACCAAAACTCTATTGTGGTAACAGACTGTCTCATCATCTGCCTCATGGAAAACATCACACTTCTCACTGTCGAACTCTGATCATATCTGTTGTATCACAACATCAGCTCGTTGTGCCTCTTAGATTTGTTGTCTCAATGTGGGATTCACCTACAACTATACCAACATCCCTGCTAGTATGGACACCTCTAGCTTCACGTTCATCTGACGTAAGGAGACCAACATGTCTCTCTTATGACACACCAAATAGTTCAACTATGCATTTCCCACTGATGATGTCAAAGAAGACCTTTTGCTCAGTGCATTTGCTATGACATTCAATTTGTCTGGATGATAATAAATAGTATAGTCATAATCCTTGATTAACTCTATCCAATGCCTCTGTCACATATTCAATTCCTACTGTGAGAAGATATACTTTAGGTTCTTGTGATCTGTGAAGATCTGACACTTTTCACCATAAAGGTAGTGTCTCTAGGTATTCAAGGTATGAACCACTGTGGCCAACTCCAGGTCATGGGTACGATAGTTATCTCCTCATGTTTCTTAAGGTGTCGACAAGCAAAAGATATCACATTCTTGTCTAGCATCATAACACAACCCAAACCATTCTACGATACATCACAAAAAACTATGTAACCTTTCCTTTGCTTAGGAAGTAGAAGCACTAGTGCACTTCTCAGTTTTTCCTTCAACAACTGAAAGGCACATTGACATCTGTCATCCAAACAAAAGGTACATCCTTCCTCATCAACTTGGTTAGGGGCAACACCACCGAGTTGAAGTTCTTAATGAACCTCGTGTAGTATCCTGCCAAACCTAGAAAGATACAAACTTCCATTAGCATCTTCAGATGCTCCCACTCTAGCATGGATTCAACCTTATTGGGGTCTACACAGACACTTTGAGTAGACATCACATGTCCTAGGAAAGACACCTCCTTCAACCAAAACTCGCACTTGCTGAACTTCACGTATAACTGATGTTGCCTCAATACAGTCAATGCCTAACAAAGATGTTGTTCATGTCATTGACTATCACAACTGTATACCAAGATGTCATCTATGAACACTACCACAAACTGATCTATGAACGGTCAGAACACTCTGTTCATCAAGTCTATGAACATTTCCGGTGCATTGGTTAGCCCAAACGGCATAACCAAAAACTCATAATGACCATACCTTGTCCTAAAAGATGACTTAGGTATGTCATCCACCATAATCTGTAACTGGTGATATCCCGACATCAAGTCTATCTTAGAGAAGATTGTAAACCCTCATAACTAATCAAACAAGTCATCTATCCTTGACAAAGGATAATTGTTCTTTATCGTCACCTTGTTCAACTGTCTGTAGTCTATATACAACCTCATGGATCCATCTTTGTTCTTCACGAACAACATGAGAGCACCCCACAGAGATGTACTCAGTCTGATGAAGCCCTCTTCAAGAATATCTTGCAATTGTTTCTTTAAGTCTGCCATCTCAGCTGGTGCCATCCTATACAGTGTCTGCGCTATTAGTTGCATGCCCGTGACTAGATTGATCTCAAAATCAATCTCTCTGATAGGGGTAACACCTGGGAACTCATCTGGGAACACATCCTCAACCTCTCTAACAATTAGTACCACTTGGATACTTAGACTCCTCACTTTGGTACCTACCACATGTGCTAAGAATGCATCACAACCTAGTCTAATCAACTTCTCAACCACCATCACTGACACCAAACAAGTAGGAAAAATATTCCTATCACCTTGGAAGGTCCACATCTCAACACTATATACAAATGTTGCCACCTTGGAACTACAATCCAAGACCACGTGATACTTCTCCAAAGTGCACATTCTAAGGATCACATCAAATCCATGCATGCCAAGTGGTAAGAGGTCCACTTGAATGCTATGTACTAAAAAAGAAAGGACACAAGAAGGAAACACCTCTCACAACTCCGTGGGACCAACTAATGGGGTTTCTAAATGAAGGCTATCCCATCTACAACTAACAATAAAATAACAAGCATCAATGACTTCTCGAGTGACAAGTGAGTGCATCACACTCGGGTCAACCACAATAGATATAAAGCAAGAAGAAGACAAATCATAATGAAATAACTCCATCTAACCTGTCACTACTAGTGGGTTGACCACTCCTTTAGGTTGACTTATAGAGTAGAATCTAGCTATCGCATGTTGCCGCCCTCTTCCTTTGTGGTCCTATCTTGAAGAGCCAGCTTGAGATGCTTGACCACGTCCCCTTCCACTACCACTGAACTATTATCTCTGTGAGTCCTGTTGGACTTGCCTCAATTGCTGGGTGATTTCTTCATCCTTCACATGACATAGCAACTTTGTATGACCAACTTGTATGCACTTGTAGCATGTCTTGCTCTCATACCATGGCCGAGACAACTCTGTCACTGAAGTTGATGCCATACTATGAGCTCCCTCCAGTGGAAAACTTCATCCTCTTCCCTTACTGGGCGACCACTGTGTCGGTGCACTAGACCTATGCTATGTTGGCAGTGTAGAAAACCTAGGCTTCTTAAAGCCTCCCGACGACTACCCCTAGTATTGTTTCGGTCTTTTCATTACACTCCTATACCATTTTTCAACCATAGACCGTTCAATCCTCCTAATAGACTCCACAAACATTGCAAACTTCCCACGGTTCTCAAGCATTGCTGTCGCCGCCATCAGATCACCATTCATACCCTTCTCAAAACAATTGATCCTTTCCTCATCTGTCGATTCCATTTGAGGACATAACCTCAACATCTCCATAAACTTTGATTTGTGCTCATTGATCAACATGGACACCTACTGGATCTACTCAAACTATCTAATCTTCTCATCCAGATAGGTATGCAGGAAATACCTGCTGAAAAAGTCTCATTTGAATTCCTCCCAAATGATATCAACATATGTTTGTTTCTCCTCTTCGATGACCCACCAATGTCCATCACTCCCTTTCAAAAGATACACTATGTGTTTTACCTTATCAACCTCATGGATATTAAGGATCTTGAAATCCTTTTCCAACTCCGTCAGCTAAAGATCGACATATGTTGGATCAGCCGCACCATCATACTCTACAACACCCACACGTCTCAGCCTCTCAAAGGTCTTCCAAACTCCTAGAGATTTGGCACTAGGGACATCTACCCTGGAATGAGGGGCAACCATTCTGTATGCCATGTGCATCGTCGTTTCCATAAAATGCCCAAACAGAGACTGGAAAGTAGGATTCTCGACCACAGCCAGGTCAAATTGGGGCTCATCAAGCACCCAATCTTCTCTTTCTTGAGCCCTCACACCATCACTGGGTGCAACAACACTGCTCTCTGCAGTGTGTTTTTCATGTTCTCCAGCCATCTTTTCTACTCTTCTTCTACCTCTGCATAAGGAGTCACTATATGACAGACTGGAGGATACTAGAATGGACACAAACCCTAGTCCTAGGTCCCTATAGACCTAGTGAACCTAAAGCTCTGATACCAACCAAACTATGACACCCTGTCGTGGCACAAAGCAATATTACTCAAAACCCAAAAGCAGAAACAACACTAAGGAAACATATTACCAGAAAATGCAGGTAATTGAAACCGATCTCATCAAAGCATCATAAGTCAAAAACTTATTACATATGAGTCCACAAAGCCTGCCACATGCAGCATATATCATGTTACGTGGTGCTTACGTCACTATAGTTCAACATTCTTATCATCAACATGTTACACAAGATGCTCGTTCCACATACACACACACACATATATATATATACACACACACACACACATATATATATATATATATATATATATATATATATATATATATACATGCCATAAACCTTGTATAGATTACATAACCACAAAACATCTCAAAAACACCCCAAGGACCTGAGTGTACAAGGATGACTCTAGAACTCTAACACTAAAAGATTAGCAACACATCCAACCTTATCAGCTACTGCTCTTGCTCAACTGCATGACCTCTACCTCTTCGTGCACGGTCACCTAAAAGATGTGGAAACCCACAAGGTGAGACCAAATGTCCCAGCAAGAGATATAACTCTCTGCCAACTCTATTAAAGCACAAATAAACTAAATAGGTAAAACAATAGATTAAACAGATGAGTATATTTATCTAAATGATATGTATCCAATAGGTATAACTATTTAAACAAGATTAGGCAGTCACCATTGAGAAATAGATAAATTTATATTTTAAAAAGGAATATGAAGAACATGTATAACAATTGACTTCTCTTACAATTGTATAATTCAAGAAATCAATAAAAAGACATGGCAAAGGATCAACCCATGTGATACATATGTCACCTAAGCATATAAATATATACTACACGGCTATGTTACATCTTTTATTATGCCCTAAGGATTTGAGTCGTACCTCCCAAATCCACTTGACCACTGCTAAGTCGAAATCAGTACCATTTAAGGTCCATGTAAGATCCAAAATCCATGACTTCTCCAACACCTCTTGGTCATCTCAAGAGAACACCACAGAGACATATCTATCAACTGCAAAAGAGTGACATATAGTCATCACAAGGATCATCTCACACATGGCCGTCCATATATGTAAACACCTAGCCCACCTTGGTACATGTAACAATGCTAGAAGAACATGCTCACACATGGACATTCTTAAAAGATGGAGTAACTCACTCATGGCCATCCATATCAAAGGGAGATCGGCTCACGCATGGCCGTCTCACACAACCTATAATTAAGGGTGCAAGGAGATACTCAACTTGCACCCTGCATATTAAAAAATGCGCTCTGAGTTATACTCTTTTCACCAATCCAAGAAATAAAGTTTACAATGGAATTGGATCCACGTATAAAGCTAAAACAAGCGCTATAAGAATAAGGGGGTTTTGAAACTCCAAATGGCATAAAACGTACAAGGTGTGATCTTGTCACACAACCTCCACATGGTACTCAAGGTTTTGCCATCCACAAGGCAATCATCAATGTGACATATCATCATGGGATCTTCATCCCTTAATCACATCACTTAAAGACATCACCTCTCAAAGGCATCAAGCCATTACCAGGTTATAGGACCTATCACATTAAGCACTGCATGTTCATCATCACATATTGTCTCATTAGTGTGCATATGCACCCCCTGTATCACATAGCCATCACCATAGCATACATAAGCAATGGCATACATTTCACCTACAAGGTTAGGGCTTGTAAACAAGAGAGAGAAAACATTCTTCATGATGAACATCTCATGGGGGAGAAAGAAAACACATAATTCAACATTAGGGTTAGGGTTCCAAGATTTATCCAATTAGGGTTTTGTAAATGCATACAAGTATTAAACCCTAGATAAAGCGCCTTCCATGTCCTTGGAACACTTAGAGTTAAGAAGCAATATTAATGTTAAGAAAACCGTTATCCACATAGCACTACATGTGGCTCAGATATTACTCATAGATGTACATGGGTTAAGTAGTCAAGCATGTGTCACCACCATACCTCAACTATGTGTTGCGACCACCACCATCTTGGGCTGCGGCCACCATCATGCACATATAGCAGCCACAATCATTCATGGTACCATGACTGTGACCAACCTTCCTCATGTCGTGACCGAGACACACTAAGGGTGTGTCAAGTCTCATTCCACAAGCAACTAGGTCACATCAGCAAGGGTTAGGATTCAACCACCAAAGGGAGAGCATATCACGACCCAAAATAAGGATAGGGGACGTCTTTAAAATAAGAGCAAGGATTGATCAGAAACAGAAGTAAGGTCCTACCAAGCCAAGGCATGAGAAAATGACACTCAACTAGGGCATACCAACTGAAGAAACTCATGGGTCATGACCAACCCTGATGTTGCTATCATGACATACCAATGGGAAGACCTATCATGACCCCAAAAATGAAAATGTGGTGTTAGGTCGCGACAAAAAATAGGCAAACCAACATCATGACTGCGACCAACACTAGGGAAAGAGATGTCATGACTCAGGACAAAACAAGGCATGGTGACCACTAAGAGTCAAGTCACCACTAAGGAAAAAAACCATGATCTCCCAAGGTCAAAACAAAGATACATCTATGACTAAAATAGGTGATCCAACAAACTTAGTGTAGAGCGGGTGGAAAAGTAAGCCCCCAACACAATATACTTTTGACGTGTCTAAGACGGAAGAGATCTTGAAGCAAAAAGAGAAGCCTAAGGTTTTAATCAGCCTTTTCTTCTTCAACTTGGCATTTCTGACTGGTACTGGCTGGGCGAAGTAGGCTCCAGAAGGTAGGCTCACAGGTAAAGGAGCTCCAATTCGTGGTTGGAGGGTCGGAGTAAATAGGGGGGGAGGGGTTGTCACGCACAAGATCAAAGAGCTACTCGGAGTACCCTCCCACCAAAAAAAGATGTGGAAACTCATCATCATCATAGAGGAAAACCTCATGCAAAATGGTCACCAAACCCTAAAACAAGTTTCATGAAACAACCATGAAAAGGAACCTCAACAAAAGAGAGAAAGCAAGATCATCACCATAAAAACCAAACTGAGGATTCATAGAACACTAAAACACTAGATCATCATGCATGCAACTCAAACCAAGGTCAAGGATGAAGGAAGACCACCATGCACTACAAACACCAAAAATTGGGTACAGAGGAAATTAGGGTTTCAGATTGCATCCAAAAAAAGCATGATCTCATCATCATCCCAGTTCTAAGGTCTATCATCATCTACTAGCATATTAAGGGAACCTTTAGAGACACAAAATAACAACATATGCATGGAAATTGCAATAATAGATATGGTTATAAGTCATATAACCCACCTTAAGGAAGATCACTATAAGGAAGGAAGCTCCAAGCACACGATCATCAAGGAAGATCAAGCTCCACTAAAAGCTCCACTTTTGGCCACAAGATCACCTCCAGAAAAAGAAACACCAAGGTCAAGGGATACATCATAAAAGAGGGCAAGGAGTTCAAGGCCGAATAAAAAGAAAGAAAGGGGAAAAACAGAGAGAAGAAACTCCCTTCTCACTTGGGTGTAACCTTGTCAAAACATGGCCTATTACCCTTGTGATGAGGAGTTTACTCTCAAGAACGACCACCATGTCAAAAAATAATCTAGGACCAAAAAAAGGAAGGATACAGGGTAGAATATCTAAGGAAAACATCAAAGAGGAAAGATAAACACTCACCAAGATTGAAGATGACCAAGGATCATCACAAGCACCACATGCAAGGTTTGAACCAACTCTAAGGAACCAAGAACAACTTATTCTTACTCCACCAAGATCCAAGGACAAGCACAAGGGAAGGGATGAAGAAGATGGCAAAAAAAGACCACTTGCATAGAGAAAAGAGGGTTTATATAGCAAATGAGGATACAGAGAGTAAGAGATGAGGTGTCAACAAATGAAGGCCCCAAAGGGACACTTGTTTCCTCAAGAAACTAACATGCAACAACATAAAGCCAACATGCATGCAATGGTGATACACTCTAGGTTGAATCTCGACCACTTAGGCCATCCAACCCTCATGTCATAACCACGACACACCATGGGAACCACCCATGGCCGCGACACACCACCAAGGACCACTAGGTCACGACACTCTACATAAGAGAACCCAACTCAACCCAAGACACCCAAGACCATCTCAGTTACGACAACCATACTAAGAGGAGGTGTCTCAACTATGACACCCTCCATCCAGGCCATAGGTTGCGACCTAGGCCGAAACAACCAATAAGGGTCACAAGGTCGAGGCACACCAAACCCTAGAAAACCCTAATTACCACTAAGGGTGATGCCACACAACCAAGTGTCAAACGAAGTGCCCCAAAGAACCACACTCTTTGTCACTAAACCAATAGATAGAAAGAACACTCTAGAGATGGAAAATTACAAGAATACCTCGTGATTTGCACCAAAACTAGCATAGAAAACACAAACAACATCCAACAAGTTCAAACTAAAGACTTAAGCTCTCCACATGTTCTAAGATCATCTCAAAGGATTAGAACAAGGTTCTAAGAACATCATCAAGCCGAAGCAATAGGGTTAACCCAAAACATAGGTTAGGGGTCTTTTACTAACACTAGTATGGCAAGTCAAAATATATTAGATACAAGAGAGACATGGAAATATGATTATTCTCACTCTAATTATAAGTCACTCATATAACACACTAAATTCTACTGGTATTGGCTTATTTGAAGATGATTCACCTACTGTGTTCTCCTGAATCCAACATAAATACATATGCCTCACAATATGATTCTAATATTAATACTCACATGCATAATTCTAATAGTCGAGACACTTTTACTTCAAATATAAATGATGAAGAATGGAAAAATTATGGTGAAGGATTTTCTATGTATGACCTAATAATTTTAAATACACAGGAGATAATCATGCTAGTGATGTTTTCTTCTCATCTTCCTCTGATTGTACTTTTGATATATCAAAGATGAGTGTTACAACATCAAATAGGTTACCCATGGCATCTATACCTACTCACACTCATCATATGGTTACCAAACTAAAGGAAGGCATCAATAAACCAAACCTAAAAGATTCCTTATCATCTCACCCCACACCCTATCTTCCTATAACTATATAAAGTTCTCTTAAAGACCCCAACTAGGCATCCACAATGAAAGAGAAGCTAACAATACTCGACAAAAATAATACATGGTCTCTAGTGCCTCAACCAAAGTTTACTAATATTTTTGGGTCAAATTGGGTGTAGAAAGTCAAGCTAAAAGCTTATGATTATATAGAATAATTAAAAGAAAAAAAAAATCAGCCAAGGGTTATAGTAAAAAAGAGGGAATTAACTATACGGAAACCTACAACCATGTGGTTAAAGATTCTACAGTAAGCATTGTCCTCACGCATGGTACGCATATTTACTAGGATCTTCTACAAATAGACATCTTCAATGCTTTTTTTATTTGGAGACCTAACATAACCAATATATATGGATTGACCACCTAGTTTCACATATTTTATGTATCTTGACTTTGTATGCAAACTTAACAAACATCAATATGGTCTATAACACACTCCAAGAGCATGGTTTAACAAATAAAGTGACTATTTGTTCAATTACGGAATCACTAGCAATTTTGTTAATCTCTCGTTATTCATACAAAGCAATGATAATTTTGTCATCTATCTTATGATGCATGTTGATGATATTATACTCACAATGAATAACTCTTCCTTTCTTCAAATGTTCCAATAGAACATAAGAAATGCCTTCAATTAATGATATCTTAGACCTCTACATTATATTTTGGGTATTCAAGTTCTTCGTCAACAATCTAGTTTACTCTTTAGTCAAGAAAAGTACATTTTAGAGGTTCTCAATCATGCTAACATGATGGAATGTAAACATGTATCTGGACCAATTTCTCTCACTATCATAAGCAACAATCTAGGATACCTATTCAAGAGCCTTATTTGTATCACAAGCTAGTAGGATGCCTATAATATATCACGATCACACACCATGATATTACCTATGTTGTCAACACAACATGTCAGTACCTTTCTTCACAATGTGAAAGTCATTTTATTCGAGTGAAATGTATTCTACATCATTTAAAAGGCTCTCTCTCTTGTGGTTTCACTATAAATCTCTCTCAAAACTACAATTTATAGTCTTTAGTGACTCTGATTGGTAAGGTTGTATAAAAAACCAAATCAAACCTCAACCAAATCAAACAAAAACCACTTCATTTTGGTTGTATGGGGCCAAATGATTTAGTTTGGTTTCAAAAAATTTCAAACCATTAAACAATGGTTTGGTTAAGTTTGAGGGTGTAGTTCAACCAAACAAAATTGAAACAATGCATCTATATCCATATCTATCTATCTCTCTCTCTCTCTCTCTCTCTCTCTCTATATATATATATATATATATATATATATATATATATATATATATATATATAGTCATGAGCCCATTTGAATGAGTGTAAGTCACTCATCCAAGGGCAACAAAATCAATGCACGAAACTAATTTGAAATGCATAATTTTTGTGTTCTTTATAACATGACTTATAAATTTCCAAATGTGCTCAAATTTTGCGTATGAGCTATTCACAAGATGTTTAAGAAGTTTAACAGATTAGATTTATGAAAAAATACTGCATCATGAAAAACTACTTTTGTGTATTCTACTCTTAATACACTCAAGTGTATTCTAGTCTGACTCTCTCTCTCTCTCTTTATATATATATATATATATGTATATTGTGACAAATACTTATCTAAACTAAATTTTAATATAATCAACAAGTTTGTCTTTGTTAATTAGTAAAATAAGTGCTAAATCAAAGAAGCCAACATATCAAAATTTTAGACTGTGTGGTATAAGGCATACTTCTAAAGTTAGTTGAACATTTTTTAGCTTACAATTTATATATTTATTATTATATTACCCATTTGTAAACAATATTTTTCATATGAAGTTTGTTTATCATGCTAGATGCCTTGATCAAGGTGATGCCAAAAATGGTATAATGGAAGTGTGGTGGGCCTATAACCCACATGTCCTAGGATTGAAACCTGCCTCTGATAGAGTGGATTTTGTGATGTTTAAACTCCTCCTATGTTTTCATACATTTTCTGCAAATATAGCTGGTCCCAAGCCTAGGTAAAGGAGTAGGGTTGGCGGTAGGCTGATAGACAACCATAAAAACATTATCATTCTTTCTATGACATGGATCCCTATAAAACTTTCATTGGAGCGTACCTACCTAGCGACACGCTGTACTAACACCCAAGTGAAGTGATAAATATGCAAGGGGTTTTGATACAACGATGCCTGATTGTGTTGAAGGACAAACAAGGGTTTCCACATCTTGAACGAGTGTGGGTAAAGAAGCTAGTTTTGTTGCATCATCACCCAGATGTAGCAAAAAATGTGCAAGGGTTTCCACATCTTGGATGGATGTGGGTAAAGAAGCTAGTCATGTCACATCATTGCCAAAATGTAGTGAAAAATTTGCAAGGGAAACATTTTTTAAGAAGGCAGGTAAAGAAGAAAGTTTAACAAAAAAGGATTAGGGTTGTATCTTGGAATATTGGCTCTCTAACATGGAAATATTTGGAGATGGTGGATACTATGATGAGAAGAAAAGTCAATATAGCTTGCTTGCAGGAAACCAAGTGGATAGGGGAACGTTGTAGAGAGATTGGATACATGGGATACGAAATTTGGTTTACATGTATTGATAAACATAGAAATGGCATAGGTATTATTGTTGATAAGATGTTGAAGGATGATGTTGTAAAGATCACAAGGATGGGTGATAGAAGCATAGCTATCAAGGTTGTTCTTGGGGGAAATATTTTTAACATTATTAGTGCTTATGCCCCCCAAGTTGGCTTTAGCGAGGAGGGTAAGAAGGATTTTTTAGATGACATGGATGAATTGATGCAGGGAATACTGACAGACGAGAAGATTATTATTGGAAGGTATTTAAATGGCCATGTGGGGAGTATCAATTCCAGATATGAGAGAGTTCATGGTGGTTTTAGATATGGCAACTGAAATGAAGAAGGAGTGAGGATTTTAAATTTTGTAGTTGCATTTGATATGATTTTGGAAAACATCCATTTCAAGAAAAGAGAATCTCATAAGATTACTTTGAAGAGTGGAAACAATTGTAGCCAAATTGATTGTCTCCTTACGAGGAAGGGGGATCGTAATATATGAAAGGTTTGTAAAGTGATTCCTGGCAAAGAACTCACGACCCAACATAGGTTGGTGGTTTTGGATATTAACATGTAAAGGTAAGTATAATAGAAACCAAGATAGCAGAATCAAGTGGTGGAATCTTAAAGGAGAAAATAAATTGACTTTTCATGATAAACTAAACAAAGAGAGAACTTGGAACTTGGAGTCTGATGTTAACACTATCTGGCATAACATGATCTCCTGCATAACAAAAATTGCCAAAGAAGTTTTGGGGGAGTCCAAAGGTTGTGGGCCTCCATAGAAAGAGACTTGATGGCGGAATGATGAAGTACATAAGGCTATTAAACTGAAAAGGGAGATCTATAGGAGCTTGCCTAAATATCAAGATGATGCAACATTCCAAAGATACAAGAAAGCAAAGAAAAAGCTAAAAAAGTTGTTCAGGAGGCAAGGTCTAGATTCTTTGATGATATTTATAAGAAGTTGGATACAAGATAAGGAGAATATATATATATATATAATGGCTCGTATAAGAGAAAGGAAAGGAAGGGACTTGAGTCAAGTGAAATGCATCAAGGATGAAGATCACAGGGTGTTGGTGAAGGACGATGATATCAAGAATTAATGGAGAAATTACTTCCGTAAGCTTTTCAATGGAGATACTACAAATAATGTTAGAGACTCGTGTGACATGAATACAAGAGATATAATTTACACACAACAAGTTCCACCATTTGAGGTCAAGAATGCTTTGAAGAAGATGGAAATGGGAAAGGCATGTGGACCGGATGGTATTCACATTGATGTATGGAAGAGTATGGGGAATGAAGGAGTTATGTGGTTAATAAAGCTCTTAAAAAAGATCATGGAAACCAATAAGATGTTGGATGAGTGGAGAAATAGTACTATAGTCCCCATATACAAGAACATAGGTGATGTTTAGAGTTTCACAAACTACAAAGGTATCAAGTTGATGAGTCACACAATGAATCTTTGGGAGAGGATTATTGAACAAAAGGCTAAGATATATAAAGCATATATCAAACAACTAATTTGGTTTCATGCCTGGAAGATCAACAATAGATGCTATTTTTCTAGTAAGGAGGCTTATGTAGAAGTATAGAGAAAGCAAAATAGATCTTCATATGGTGTTTATTGATTTGGAAAAGGCTTATGATTTAGTACCTAGAGAAGTGTTGCAGATGGTTTTGAAAAAAAGGGTGTGTCAATCCAATACATTGATTTGATCAAAGACATGTATGATAGATCTACTGCAAGTGTGAAGACTCCTAGAGGAGATACACCAACTTTTCCTATCACATTTGGGGTACACTAAGGATCCACACTCAGCCTTTATCTGTTCGTTCTTGTTATGGATGAGCTAACAAATAATGTTCAAGATGATATTCCTTAGTGTATGTTATTTGTTGATTATATTTTATGATTGATGAAACTAAAGATGTATTAAGTGATAAAGTTGAAGGGTGGAGAGAGGCATTGGAATCAAATGGATTGATGGTTATCAGGCTCAAAACTGAGTATATGCATTGCAATTTCAGCCAATTCCACAATGTGAATGATGGATCCAAGTTGGGCGGAGTAGATATACTAACATGTAATAAATTCCATTACTTGAGTTCTATTATTTAAATATATGGGGATATCCAAAATGATGTTTTTCATAGGATCACTATAGGATGGTTGAAATGGAGGAGTACAATTAGAGTTTTATGTGATCAAAAGATCCCTCTCAGGTTGGAAAGTAAGTTTTATAGAACAACTATATAGCCAACCGTGCTCTAAGGGAGTGAGTGTTGGGCGGTGAAGAAACAAGGTCTCAACAAGATGAGCGTGGCTAAAATTCATATGCTGAGATGGATGTGTGGGAAACCAAGAAAAGGTTGCTTGAGAAATGATTATATCAGGAATAAAGTGGGAGTGGTGAGCATTGAGGACAAGTTGCACAAGGGTCGACTTAGATGGTATGGACATGTGCAACATAGACCGACTAATGCGCCTATAAAAATCAATGCTATTGATCAAGAACAATAAATAGAAGAAGAAGACCTAAATTAACATGGGATGAGCTTATAAAGAGAGATTTTGAATCTCTACATCTCAACCAGAATCTGGTCCATGATAGAACGGAATGGAAATGAAAGATCCATGTAGCCAACCCTAACATAGTTGGGACTAAGGCTTAGATGATAATGATGGTTTATAGTTTCTCAAATAATAGTTTGAAACCAAACCAAACCAAACCAAACCAAACCACAATTCAATAGTTCAATTTGCTTTTGTTTTGGACTAGTTAACGATTTGGTTTGGTTTGAAAAATACACAAATCAATACATCTGGTTCGATTTGTAATTTTAGTGGTAAATCAAACCAAATAGAACTATGCCCACCCTTACTAAGTGGGATGGATGTCCCTGTACACAGAGGTCAATGAATGGTCTCTATATTTTCTTGGGTGATACATGTGTATGTTGGAGTGTAAAGAAACAAACCAGAAAAACACTACCAAGTTATGAAGCAGAATACATGGCACTAGCATCAGCAACTGCTGAAATAATGTGGATCTCATTTCTTCTGTAGGACCTCAGGTTTTCTTTTTCAAAACCATCAGTGTTATTGTGTGATAATGTGAGTGGATTACAACTTAATATCAACCCAGTGTTTCATGCTCGTTCAAAGAACATCAACATTAACTATCATTTCATGTGAGAAAAAGTTGCTTTAAAGCACACTTTCACTGCTCATGTCCCATCTAGAGATTAAAATGTAGACATATTCATCAAGTCCATGGCAAAGGTTGTGTTTCAACATCTTCAAACCAAAATGGGGCTTCTATATACCTCATCCAGTTTACTAGGGGTTATTGTTTAATTAAGGAATCTCGTTGGTTTGGTAGTTTGATATTTGTTTCTTATTCAAAATGTAATCAATGTTCTTCTATAATAAGCCCATCAAGCAACAATATACAAGGATGACCCATATGAAATTGGGTCAATTACTATAAATATACTAGTCCATGTATATTTAAAATCATGTGAGAATCAATCAAAGGAAACATAGTTTGCACAACTCCCCCTTTCCTCATTTCTGTTCCCATTTTCTTACTTCCATCTTTCTAGGATTTCTAGCTTCTTCCTCAAGCTTCTAACACCCTAAAGCATAGAAAAAATAAGAAGAAATGTACTATATTGAAATGGAATAAGCAGTGAGGAGAGCTCATCTTCAGAATTGTTTAGCATTCATCTCTCATCATGTCCATGTTTTTTGTCCTTACTTTTCTATCTTTGTTATCTTATTTAAAGGTATATATATGCTTGGATAAATAATTAATTCAGAGAAATGTTGATCAAAATTTCTCTTAATTCCATGTTTATATATGAACATGGGATTATTGCTTCATTTTCTAGTTGCACTATGTTCAATGTATTCCATGTGTAGACTTATAGTTATCACGTGTCAAATCTTACTTGTTTGATTGGTTTATATTATGTGTATTTGATGTACATTTTAACATACACTGATATATGGAATAGGTATGCCCAAGGATACTTAATACCCTATAGACTAAGTATTAACAACTCATTTTTATTTACTCTATTATAAATTCACTTTAAAGACCACTCTTTGGCTAATATTTATCATATTTTCTACATTTTTCCAATTTTTTCCTATAACCTCCACCCATTTATCCAAATTGTAACAGTTGGGGGTTTTCTAAACAAAAGGTATTCTTCTCTAAAGTTAATCAGTTTGATCCTTAATTATACTTTTTATACATTTTTATTTAAAAAATTTCTAGTTGGATTATCCAGACTAAAATAAGTATTTTAAATCCTATAGATATTTATTAACTCAAAATATATGTTTTTGGGATAATAAGGAAGAAAATTCTTGTATAAATATCCTATTATTATTCTATCATTGTTTCATTGATTTCTATCCCATGTACAACTCAATCCCTCGATCTCAATTGCTTTTACCTGAAATCATCTCTAGAAGATTCTTGAAATATCTAGAAATTTGGATGAAGCAAATGACTTTTTTCCTACGCGAGGACACCCAATGGATCACATCCATCCACCAAGTGTCACATGGTGGAACAATGTGTTCTTCCAACGTGTTGGACCCAGTGGATCACAACAATCCTCCAAATTTCTATAATGGTGCACCCCAAACCCCCCTATCCTAATTCTAACCTATAAATACCTTGCATATTCATTGTATTCCATGCCCCTTTTGATTCTTATGAAGACAGAGAGATAACTAGCCTCCCCTTTTAGTTTTAGTCTCTCATGATTGGAAGATCCTTCCTCTAACACAATTATTTTGTAACGTAATTATGTTGAGTAAAAGTAATCTTAGTTGTCTTAATATGTTCATTTAATAGTACCTATAATTGATCGAGACTTCATATAACTACTCTAATCTATTCATAACTTTTACACTTGAACTGCTTATAATTAATATCTGCTCTGATGTGACTCATACATTCCACTTGATTTGATTGCTTCATACAGAATCAAATTTTGCTCTTAATCAACCTACTTGCATATTGTCTCCTATTTTTCCTATGCCTTGGTACTAACTGTCCTCCAAGAATCTCTATTTGGGGAGGTCATAAGATGGTTTGGATCCCAAAAGTAAACATTAGAATCTTTAGGGCAATGACCTGAAAGCCACTTTAGTCTCCATCCCCAAATATCTATAAATATAAAAACACCCCTTTTGTACATTTTCCACCACTTTGCTTTCTTCATTTAAACTAAAAACTATTGTAAATAAAGATAAATAAGAAAAGGATTTAATATTAGTTTATTGGGCGAGATAATGGTGTTGAAATATTCTCCACTCATAACAAGATTGTTAAATCTAATTTTTTTTACCAATTTTCCCATATTTTTACTTATTTGTCCTCTTGTGAGTCAAAAATTGGTTATTTTATAGTTTGCCACTGTTTAAACACATTTCTTATTTTCCCAATCATTTTATAAATAAAAATATGGTTGCAACCATGAGCTTTATTATTTTTATCACTTCCCCCAATTTTTAAGGACCATCAAACTTGCTTCCTTAAAAGATTTTTCTAGGTGGGTAGAACA
This sequence comes from Alisma plantago-aquatica, assembly GCA_963693085.1. NCBI lineage: Eukaryota > Viridiplantae > Streptophyta > Magnoliopsida > Alismatales > Alismataceae > Alisma > Alisma plantago-aquatica. The sequence goes on from OY856409.1 coordinate 921,098,157, forward strand.
TTAAGTGTGCTCCAATTTATTTCTTTATTCGTGGTATTAATTGTAGTGAGTTAAATTCTATTGTAAGATATTTGATTCCTTTAACTAATTATATGATTGGATAAAGTGATTATTGATTTTAGATAGCATTTATGTTCTTCAAATTTATGTTAACTATGTGATACCATTATTTTACATTCAACTTGCTTTTTGGACCATTATCACATTGTCTATGTCATTGTTTAGTGTGATTATTTGTGAGTGAACTTAATCTCAATTATGATATGTTTGTCTTTTCTCAAAGTAAACTAAGTTGTAGTTTTGGTACTTGTTTTAGATGAACTATTGAACACTTGACTTAGAGTGCATATACCTTATCTTCCATGTGGTCTGACACTGACTCACCACTATTGCATTAGGTTGTAATATTATTTTGTGTGTGCGTAATATTTTCCAAAACCTTAACCAATTCTCTTATTCCTTTTATAAAATGCAATACAAGGCTAGAAAATTCAAAGACATCAGTGAGATTTGATAAAATGTCTATTACTCTTATGTTACAATGTTGTTCCCTAAAATTGGGATTTCATATAAAAAAACTTAATTATGGGAAACAAATGAGAGTGCATCCTACCATGGTTTTGAAACAAATGGATGAGTAATGCTTCAATACTGACATAAACAATCATAGCATCGATAGGGGTCGAGTTCACACAATGTAACCCCTCAGAATGATAATAAATCATTAGGAGGTAAACTACCACCATTTCATACCACTAGAATGAATGAATGAAAGGTGTGTCTATCCAACTCACATGATATTAAAATCAAAGAAACGTTGGTTGTTCATTGACATAGTACAATGGATAATTTCTAAAAAGAAGTAAAGCATAAATGAGTGGTGGATGGAATCTAAAAGGGAATGACATTCCCTAAAAATACACTATGGTTCCCTAGTGAGGTTAGGTTATCAAACAACACTGTTAGTAGATAAATTGAAATGGTATTTATTGAATTACTATTCAACAATTTTTCCTTGTTGCTCCACTTATGGAAACGCAAACACCTACAGTAAAATCAACAAATAAGTGTTTTGTACAATAAGGCATGTGTTGTAGTGAAATTAATATAGAGTTTGGTATGGTAGACTTCAAAATTTTTAGGTGCCAACATGTGTCTGACAGTTTGATAAGTTAAAGAAAGATGAGAAATATAGTTGATTAAAGCTCTCAATTACATTCTTCTTTTTTATTTTACACCTTCAATTAGGTAGGGGGACGTGAGAAAACCACTCTAAGAATATTATAGAGGATTCTTGTTGGTATGATTGCATCTTTATGATTCAAGAGACTCCAACTTTAGAATGATGGACCTTGGAGGCTTTGTCTGTGTTTGAAGATAATAAATGAATTTCACCTAGGGTTTCATATGATTGTTACTCCAAATCACGATGTTTTCTAATCATGCATTTCAACTTAGATTATCTCAGGACATGAATTTTTCTCTTATGTACGATCCATCCTTAAGGAAAATCAAATCTTACATATGTGGGTTTTTTATCGACGATCTTTGATCCAAAATTAGTTCATATCAAAATTTATTAATAAGTCAAGTTCTTCGTAATCTTAATCTATTTCTAATTTGAGCTTCAAATGTTTCATGAATTTGTTTTTATGTTTCTATTTGTATTCTATTATATCTCAATTTTCTATTATATCTCAGTTTTCAAGATATTCCCCACCATCTACACTCATCCCATCATCTATTTTTTCCCACCATTCATCTTTCTACCACTCCACAACTATTTCATACCATCACTCACTCCATTTGAAGGATTTCTTGGGTGGTAAATGGAGTAGCATTTTATTAATAAACTTCTATCTATTTACTATTCTATTAGTTGTCTCCACATCCATCGCTCCATTGTCAATGTGTTCACAACCTATCATTTTCATCCCTTGTCATCACACATTGTGTTCCACACCCGTTCCAACCACATTTGAGGTCTCACTTGTAGTGAGAAAGGACTATTTTTCCATCAATCTACTTCTATCCACACTTCCACAATCTACTATCCTATGAAGAGGGTTTCAGGCTCGAAGACCATTACAAAATATAAGAAGAAGGGTACAAGGAAAAAAATGAAACAAGGAGGAGGCCCATCTTCAACACAAATCCTAATTGTTCATCTCCCACCACATCCATACTTCTGCTCTTAGTTTACATCTTTTTTTTCTTATTTAGTAATTCATACACTTGGCATCCTTATCTTAGAGCCTTAATGATTCTTTAATGTTGATATAAACTTATTGTATATCTATGTTGATTAAGAATATGTGCATATCGTTAAATCTGCTAATTGTACCATGCTTAAAATGTTGTGATTGTACACTAATATTTATACATGTCGAATATTACTTGTTTGGTTGGTTTATATTAAGTGTGTTTGGTTTAAAATTTTATAGATACTTAGATACGGTTTAGGTATGCCTAAATATACCTAATACCTTTCATTACTAAGTGTGCGCTATTGTGCTGCTTCATGCATCCTTTTAACAAGCTAGTGAATTAACTTGTCTTGTGGTATATTAAATTCCCTCAATTGATCTTATGATTTAAAGGAGTTAGGGGTGGTTTTAGAGTGGAGTTAGGTCCTTCAAACTCATCATTGAACTTGTTGATACCTTTGTGTGCATTCAAAATGTTGTTTTAACAATATTTATGTACATTATTCTATTGTTTGCTTTAACAATTTTGGATGAAGTCAATATCCAATGTAATATGTTTGGCTTTTCTCACTAATAACATATTTGACTTTTTGGTACTTAGGTTTGGGCAAGTAACACACTGTAGACACGGAATATGTATACCCTCTCTTCCTTGCCGATCAAACGTAACTCACCACTATTGCATTAGGCCTCTGTTGTGGTTATGTTCTTTAGTGTGTCTAGAGTTTTTGAATCTCTTTATTTTTTTCTTAACCATGTTATCCGTAGAGGCACGGTAAGATGCTATCTGATGACAACACGTGAGTGAGTTATACTAATGCATAATCTATTCGGCTGTTATAATTGTTGTTCCATAAGATCCGGATTTTGGTAAAATACTTCGATGCCATGTAACCAAATAGGATGATAGTGTAGTCCATGTGGATTTCCCAACCAATTTATAGTTTCATTTACTCAAATAGTGATCATCAGTTGTGAGTATCAGAAGTGGATGAGGATCAATGTTGCAATGATGACTTAAATTATCATAAGCCTTGACGGTGGAGTTGGGCAAATTATCACAACTCATAATGACAACAAATCGTAGAGGAGGCCAACTACCATCATTTACTATAAATTAAAATGTACGAATGCAACTTGTATCTATGCAGATCACATTAGATTTAAATATGAGAAGTTGGGTGTTTCATGATAGAGATATCAATTGAATAATCTATCTAAAAGTGAGGAGATGTTAAAACGTGGTGGCTGGAATCTAAACAGAAAAGGCAATGGATTAAGTGAAAATACAAGGCTGTTTTGTAAGGTTATATTTTTTAACGAACATTTTGATACCATATTTAATAAGTATAAATAAAAATATAGTCATTGTATTATTATTTGAGCAAATTTACATGAGTCTACGACAAAATTTATTTAAATAGAAATGGACAATAATGATTGAAATTGTGCGATAAAATAACACTGTATACTAAGGAAAATATCCTTGGAAACAAGAATGGTCTGGGACAAAACTTTCTAATAAGCAAGTTTGCTACACGATTTGAAATGAAAAGATGTGGTTCATAATATTTATATTTTGTTCAATCACACTTAAAATAAATAAGAATTCAAAAGTTTTAAGCCATTTTAAGGTGAGACTTTCTGATGTCATTGTAATATTAGTAACAACATACGAGTTTTGTCGGATCAAATTCCTGACTCAGACAGTCGAGAACAATTATGTGAACTTTTATGTATATTGATTATCAAATAACTTTTTCGTCTAAATTAATGTAAAAGATGCAGTGACAGATATTGTGAAATAAACAATATCGAACATCTCTTTAGAAAGTTCATTAATAACTATTATTTTAGACTAATCATTATCAAACACGGAGGTCAAGCACTGTAAAACTAGTACACATTGTAGAAAAGTTGTTAGTGTGCATGATGAAAAAGTGGATGAGTGTTGAATGAATATGGGAGGCATGTCAACCTACATGTTAGGAATTAACATGCGTATAATCTTTTGAGGACTCGGAAACTAATGGCCAGCTTCATTTAGTATTTAAAGATAATCGTACTGTTATGCTGATATGCATTGTTGGATCCCCAACCTTGCACTCCTACAAAGTTATGAATGTCATTGTTTATAAACTGCACCATTTTTCATGATATACATAGTAAAAAACATGAAAAAATTGATCCTAAGTAAGGGTATATAATTCAATCAGTGTTTATATATGGAGAACACCAAAATTACGGACGACTATAAATTATCACCATTTTTCATGATATACATCCACATATTACACAACACAAAGATGCCGGCAATTATATCCTCAACATGTCCTGCCAATTAAATCCAAAAGCATTCTTCCTAAAACTTCGTTTGGTGCTTTTTTCCCTCTACAAGAGGTGCTATAGTTTAGCAAACTTATTATTATAACACTACTTGCACTTGATTATTAACCATGTTTTTACATGGGTCCCAAGCTTCCCTTCCCAGACTTCTCATTACATATACAATTAGTATACTACATGAAAAGGAAATATTGTATATGCGATTGTAAGTATAAGAGGAATAAATGAAGAGACACGGGCCAAAGTCCCATTCATCAAGAATGACAGTGTTAGTAACAGATTGTGATAAATTACTTGCAAAAACGCTTCAACAGTAATAACATAAAATTACATTTTTTATACTTGTGCTCCCCGTAAAAAGAAATGTGCCACACAAATGCAGCATACTATTGCAACAAGTTAATAATTATTAAAAAAATAAAATTTAGAAAGACGTATGGATGATATCCATCCATATTGATCTAGGAAGATTACTGGATGTAAAGGAGATATGCAGTTAAAATATTCTCTCAATGATATTGTGAGGACATATTATAAAACCACATATGAATATAGAGACAGATCATTGCGGTCATGAATAAGAGATATATCTAACGCGGTAAGATAATATAAATGTATACAGACCATGAGTTATAGTATGAATCTTCTCGTAATGATCAGCTTCTTGCGCACACATTTAGATTTACGCACATATCATACCACCGATTTGATTTAATGCTTGGCATGTCAACTTGAAGAAAATCTTTGAGATAGGGTAGCTTATGAATAAGATTCATAGAAACTTTATGTGAACTTCATGTGGTTTTCATCTATACTATATAAGAAGTGGTTTTCATCTATACTATATAAGAAGGCCCGTTTGGGATTTGTCATGCAATTTTTTCCACAACTTTATCAAATTACCAATCAATCCTTTTTACTTAGGTGCAATATATTTCAAGGCTTTATGGAATTACATACAACTCCTCAGTGCGTGTACTGACAACACATAAGAGGCGTATATGGTTTCCTGTGCAAATTTTCCAGCAAGTTTTAGAACAGAATTCCCGATAGGCAGTGTCTTTGTGGCATGTTGGTGCTAGGGATTCACAGTGGCGGTGCGAGCAGGATGTACACGAGGAGCTGAACGGAAAATCCAACAACTGCCAGAACAGGAGTTTGCAGGTTTGGTCTCTTTTGTTAATCTTTCAGTATGTTCTAGCCTCCTCTCCTATCCTAACCGTCCAATCCTCTCCTTGCCGTCACGAGTAGGGCACAAAGCCGACGGCAAGGATCCCACAAGGAGCAGTGCCTACCAGAAGGAGCAGCCACCGCAATGAGCAACAAATAAGGCAGCCGCAAGGAGCAACCAACACGCACCAGGGTCGCCGCCAATGAACGGTTAACCCCTCACACTTTTTCTCTGCTTCGATTTCTTCTTCTCTTTAGTGGTTTCGTTTCTTCCTCCACCTCTTTCATTTTTAGACTGCAGTTATCTCCCCTTTTTGCTGCTCCACCTTTTCTCCTTTCTCTTCCTCTTACCTTTTCTTTTGCTCTTTCACCGTGCATTCTTTTCCTCTTCTATTACTGCACATACTCTTCCACGGTTCCACTGTTGTCCCTCCACCGTGGCCTTTTGTCCTCCTCCATGTCTTCTTCTCCTACTCCCATTCATCTTCTTCCTCAAAGCCTATTTCTCCTTCTCCCCTCCATTTTCCTCTATCAATCATATAATCCTTGATCATATGACCACTCCCGAGTCTGCTTGGGGGACTGATACCAGCATCATATACATGCTTGCTTTTATTTAAGGACATGGAAACGGACACCAAGTGAGAACGCAAATATGCAATATACCTTCGCATCAGCAAACATATTATGCTATTATTAAACTGAAAAACAATCAAAAGATTTGAGTACAAACCAAGATAATTGAATTATTAGAAGTGTATTATTTCTAATCAGCCTTCTATAAATAATGGCTCAACCAAATTACTTTACACCCAACCTGAAACATAATCAACCTACATTTTTGCTTGAATGAAGTTAAAATTCAAGCCTAAACAAATGTGGGTTCTGATATCGACAGACCAGAGTATCAGAAGTCTTTAATGGTTAAAATGTTACAGACAAATTAACATATTGTTTCATTTACAGTGAATTCCTAGAATGTGACGCCACTGCCATCACACTCTTAATCTTTCATCATGGTAGCTTTTCCTTCGACGAACGTGGTGGTGGTTGGTCTTGATTTCAGTTACGCGCATTGAAATATTATACACAGTAGCCACCACTTGAAGAGCAGTCAAAAAAAATTATAGGGCAACGGAAATCCACAAACCCAAAAGATACAATTTATGTTCAAACCCAATATCACTCTCATTTAAAATGTTCATACTTCTTTTCGGGAAAACATACATACTGGATATAGAGAGAAATAACTAACACATTTCTGAGATGATTCCAGAATTTGTTTACACTCAGTTGTTCAACTCAATATTCATCTCTTTTATGATTCTTAAAAGACAGTGGGGGGGATACAACTCCTACTACTTTAATTACATTACAGTAAATAAACAATGTGTGCTTCCATTTATTGCATACCTCACTCATGTTTCTTTTTATTTTCTATATGTTTAGGTTTATGAAAATGATCTTAAACTAAGGAGCCTTTGGCCATCCAGAATATTTGCCTTGCCTACGACAATAGATGCATGTTGATTCTATAATTGAACAAATCTATATGCTCTTATCCCATAATGATCCAAGTTTGTTTGTTTGAAAATGAACAAAACCTCCTGAGTTCAGAAGTCTGACTAAACTTACATTGTACTTATTAAATATTATTTCTTTATCTCAGTTCTGTGATCAGTTTGATGTCTGGAATTCTGTATGGCCTTCAAAAAGTAACGTTTGCTAATAAGGTTTCAGTCACATTCACTCTATCTCCTACTTTTAAGATTAAAAAAATGTTGTAAAGGGTTACTAAAATTGGTGCATTTCCATGTCTCCCACATGTTTAAAAATGTAACCGCCCTTTATTATCAATGCAAATCTAAACTTTAAAAACACGCACAATGAATGTCCAACTGACCAAAAGAACGTCTAACTTAATTAGCATTATGAACGGTCTATTATACTTAAGCCCTTGCAAAGCACGGGTTTATGCCTAGTTGATTTAGAAAGACATGTGATCGAGGACCCATGGAAGTCAAATGGTGACCCTTTAGAGACAAAAAGTGTTTTTGATCCAATATGTTGACTTAATTAAAGACATGAGTGATAGGTCGTGGTGTCTTGACTCCATTAGTTCTGGCATCCATATTTCTTGTATTATTTTGGGTACATTAAGGTTCAGCTTAAAGTCCCTACTTGTTTAAATATATGTTCATGGTGAAATATGTTGATGTAGTGACATCGTCTGATTGGTGAAGATAAATATTGATTAAATCACAAAAAAGAACTAATGGAGAAATGATGTACGATATATATATATATATATGTTTTATTGTTTTTATATATGAAACATATCTTTTATTTGTTGCAATACATTTAATGTAGAAGTATTATAGGAAATGAAGCCGAGATGGATGTAGAACTATTTTGCTATAGTAAAATCATATATGGAGGCAGAGTACATGTGCACATATTTTATATGGTCAATGCACATTATTTTAATGAAGGATTGTAATAGAAATATTGATGAATAGACTATTCCACTAAGATTGAGACATAAATATTTTAGAATACCCATACACCCAACCTTGTTTATTATAGTTAATGGAAGATTGTGGATTAAAAGATACTAGTAAAATAAACTTGTCCGAGGTGAGATATCGATTTGTATGTTTGCAAGAACATAAAAAGATCTTTTTATAAATGATTATACAAGAAACAAAGAGGGCGTGTCTAGTATTGAGGAGAAACCATGAGAGGATTGACTTATATCGATAGATGTAGTCACTATATATAAAAATCCCACACATCTAATTTTTATTAAAATTCAAATGTAATTCCAAGATCAAGAGACATTTGTATTTCTGCACTAGTAAACTAAAAGTATGCTAAAACATGGATAAGTTCATGGGACTTACATAATACAAAGTAAAAAGTGAGATAATTATAATTGTGATAGGTCACAAAGGGAACCTATCCATATTATATTCCTTGTCCATCTCTTCATCAATACGTACCAACTTTAATCATAGGATTTTTGGGTGCATACCTAGAGAATATATCAAGTGTGAAAAATAGAGAAAAACAGGGCTAATGACAAGGACCGATGTTATTAAAATTATTAGGATTTAAGAAAATATGTATCTAGTAACTGCTACATTCTTCACTAGAAGAATGCAATCAAGAAATTCAAAATATTGTGTAATCAGGAGAGGAATTATCCATTTCTAGTAATGGCCCATGTACTTATAATATACAATAGTTAAAACTTTTAATTAATTCTGTGTTTGGGATCAATATTTTCTCACAACCTAAGAGAGAGAAAATAGCAAATTTTTATTTTCAGTTAACCCCACCACTATGCCACTTTATCTATGTAGAGTCATGGGAGTGTAGTCACACTAACTAGGGTGTGATGTCTCTTACTTTTTGACAATATAGACATATGCCATTTCAAGAGATTGACTAGTATGGAGGCCTTCAAGAAAAAGGTAGGCTAGGTACTCAAATTTGGATCCACCATACCTCGTGCATGTTTTTAAATAGGAAAACACCTTAATATAATGAATGCTAGAATCCCTCAAAACAACTATAAATAAGAATTAATATTTCCAAGACAATTTTTAACCTTTCATGTAATTGAGGAAATAATTTGAGATAAATTCCACCACATGACTAGTGGATATGGATTTTCACGTCTAGATCAAGTTGTCATTAGTAATGAAATGTGCTTTGTTATTTCATAATCCCGTACATCTTAGTCCATGACCCATATATATTGTATATTACTCCCCAAGTAATTCATTCACATCATAGAAGTGTGAATTAATAACCATCATGTAAATATAAGTGAATATAAATATCATAATATGGGAAGTCTATATCTAGACATATAATACATCAAGTCCCACAATTTCTAATTATATTTCAATTTTGTATACTCTTATCAATGATTATGAACTAGTAAGTTTCTTTTGACCAAAAGACCAGTAGGTTTTGCATGAAATTGGGTCATAATTATGTGTTTAAAATACGACCGGGAGGAAAAACAATATGCTACATGTAATGATTTTTTCAAATTTAGTTTCTATTTTTCTAATTTTATTTTATTATACATAATTCTCATTCTTATAAATAAATATAGTTGTTAATATAAAATCCTTCAAAAAAATTATTATGGATCATGTATATAGTGTGACTCTCTAGAACTTTCTACCATCATATCTTACTCATTCTAAATTTATAATTGGAAATAAAATGGACATCACTAATAGTACAATAGTTATATTTTTCCTTTGAGAAAATTATAAAGAAACTATTAATAAGTTTTATACTTACTATAGTTTTCATATATATATATATATTTACTATTTTTAGGATTTTATTATTATAATAAGGACTTCAATTCGAGAATTTTAAAAGATATAAAAATAATCTACCTTGAGTTGTCTCATCTAGAAATGGACTTCTCTAGTGTCATTTTAGGAACTTCATATCTGGGACCCCTAGTTCAGCCAGTGTAGTCAGATGAGGATATCAAACCCATAGATCTTAACAAAATGAATTGACCAAGAGAAGAGGGAAATGTCTCTAACAATTTACTTATTGGAAAGGATTGAATAGAGTTAGATATGGTGAATATGACTTGGATGGTTTTAGTTGGTTACCATCGAGGTACATGGGGTGTTTTGTCATCATGGCATCATGTTGTTATAACTAGAGGTTTTTGTTGTTGATGAACTATTAAAAATGAATTTCACCATCTATTCTGACTTGGATGTTGCTGGTGTTTTTAGTCAATTTCGACTTATCTTCTCGTTGTAAACTTGCCTTATGGGCATACATAATTTTTCCAACCCAAAATGAAGTAATTGAAAGGTTTTCCATCTTCACAAGTAAATATATGAGCTCAACCTTCCATTCTTCCATTGTCTCTTGATTGCTTCACTTTGCATTTCTCATCAAAGAACATCCTACTTACTTAATTCTTCTTAGAGTATTGGCCACTAAATTTTCTCTATTATGATTATTAGATGTTGTAAGGTTGTATTACTTCAACTACCCCACCATTACTATTTTCTAAGTCTAGATGTTTCTTTATTGATAGGTTCTTCAAAGTTTGTGGTAAGAGAAAACTCCAAATCTAACCCACAAAGGTAATGCCCCATATATATAAGGAAAATATTATGTTGCAATTTATAAGCTATGGTTGGAATAGTTTTCATGGTTTGGTTTAGTTAGTGGACATTCATAGGAAATAACCTTTCCTTCTGATAGGAGTATGTGACCCAAACCTTGTTGTGACGTGGTGTTGTAGATGAGAATATTTTTGCCTCCAACTGTATTATGAAGACTAGTGGTAATGTAACATGTTTCTTCAAAATCATCCTTAAATTGGTATCCCATGCAAACTTACATTTGTCCCAGTAAGATTTTGCAAAATTAGGGGAGTTTTCGATAAGTCTTAGTTGAATCATAGGTATCCTAATAATATGAAGAAGCTTATGTTTTTAGAAGGATTTTAAAAATCTAGACATTAAAGTATTACTTCAACCGTCACATGTCAACTTCCATGTGATCAATGGAGATGGCATGTTAAAAAAGCATGATGGATACCAACTTTTTCATTATGAAAAACTAATAGTGTTTTGGGATTAAAAATAGATAGCCCTATATTTTTCACAGGTTATCATGAATGAAAACCGACTTGAATTAATTAGATATGGTTTGAAGTCCTATTAATGAGATCCATGAATGTTGTTGGGTATACATTGATAAAAAAGGAATTATCATAAATTTATAATTCTTGTATATTGTATGGAAGGTTGTCTTTGAGAACATCAACTCCTTTTACCTTCATATAAGAAACATTCCTTTAAGATTAATCTTTGTGAATGTTGATGCAAACTTTACTTGGTCAAACATTACGTTATTTCTACAAAATGGATGAAAAATTTCTTTTATCTTCACTTGATTGAACGTGTGATAATTGATTCACAAATACATGGACCTATCCTACTTCCTTAAAAATAGTATGTACATTCCCAAGAAGAGACACTCATTCATCTGAGTCACATGTAGAGTAGTCTTGAAGTATTTATTTATGCCATCTAGTTCCAAAAATCCAGTTCAATCATTTAGATAAGGGTGTTGGGTTTTACGTGGTCAGAGTAGGCAGCGGAAACAAAAATTTTACTTGACCATAAACCCATAACCAATAGATCACATCAATATCTATGTAATGGGAAGGATGATTTTAGCGAGATATATCTAATCCTGAGGCTTGCTCAACGACTATACCTCACAGCAAGTTCGGTCTTCAACCACTTTTCTTCGGAGACATCTATGCAGCTCCTGGTCTTGACCCAGTATGCGGTTGATTATCATCCTCTTGAGCAGAATAAGTCTCCCACCTCTATAGATAGTCCACACGGACTACCAGGAATTTTAATCATCTCAAAGAATAGACTAGAAGGAGTTGTCCCCTTCGGTTGGTGTACTACTCACCAACACACTCTCCCGTAATCACTTGTTGTTCTGTAGTTGTCTTTCTCTCACTATTCCTTTCTAGATGAGTAGAACTTTCTTGGGCTCTCTCGGTTACCACAATCAGAGAGGATAACAAATTTGCAGAGAAATTGGTATTCTGGGTTGTGTCTCTAGAGAAGCCCCATGTACCCCTCTATTTATAGTAGAGGACATGGTCATGGTTCTCAGTGTGTACGGGAGTAGAAGGGTCCATAATTTCCATGAACAATTTACACTGTGGCAGGTGAACTAGTCATTTCATAACTAAACAGGTCATTTGGAAGTGTGAGCCGATTGGTTCACCCAGTGAACCGGTCGTTTCACTTCCCAAACTTACCTGCAATTGACGTTCCTTATTCGTTTCTAGTTAACACAAAGATTAATTCTTGTCCCAATCAAATTGAACAAGTGAAATGAAAAACTTTTTCTCACAAACTGGGACAACTCAACACTGCTCATTTGGTCCAATTAAACTGATCAGATCACTAGAGTGAACTGGTCATCTCACTGACCATGATCTGATCGGTTCACCTAGTGAACCAGTCAGTTGGTGGTCTAGATTGTATAGAACACAATCAATTTACTTCTCAATCAATCTGACACTCTAATCAATTCGTTTAACACTTGAACTTGGGTATTTTGAGTCAAGTCTATCAATTGAATGTTTGATTGAGTACCTAAACACCTTAGTAATAAATTCAAACATCATTCATGATAAACTCCTCTTTCAGTTTAATCCTTTGTGTCTGACCCTATAGGTCCCATTTCACATTGGTAGTGAATGTCCATAACTAGCTTATGACATCACAAGCAAAGAGTGGTACTTAGTCGCACATCAGTGCTACCCAAGTGAAAAGGAAAGTTAAAGAGCAACTTTCAATCCTACAGTTTATGATTGGTGTTTCAATGAATGTATAATTCCTTTGTCTCTGATATCCTAAATGAATTCAAGGCATAGACTAGTCATCCTTTCAATGTTCATTCACGTTTCTTGAACTAGAGCAGAATGTCTGAGATATGTGTGACATCAATATCATATATTGATTCACATGTGCATGCACATGCCTTTCTTAGTATTTCTTATCAAGTGACCTAGACATCATACTCCCTCAGGAGGGACAAATCACATATCTATCACTCACAGTCTATCTCATGCGTCAAAGCCACCCAATCATCACCTTTATAACAACCCATATTTCAGGACTACGTTTGATGATGTCAAAGTGTACCCAATCACATTCGATGAGTGTAGTGATTTTAGGACTAAGAATCACAATCACCACCATAACTATGAGAGATGATTCTGTCTACCATGTTGTGGTTCCATGGGTCACTCTCATGGTGGGTTTGTCTGATACACTGTTCTCTAACATGTATCTATGTGCTTGGTTTGATATCATATATCATGACTAATGAAACACTGTCATCAACCAACACACACTCTAGTCTTGATGTGTCATTGTTGTCTATCAACCTTCCACAATGACATCTCACTAGGGACATAACAAGAATGTACATACTCTTAGCATATGTATGATCTCATTGTTCAAGTCACATACTTGAAGACATACACTATTGAGTATTGTCATTCGTTAGATGGTTCTTCTTCTCCATCATATATCTCATAATTTATTAAGGTAGAATAAATTGGAAGCTTGGCTTTGATATTTTCAAATCAATCAGCACATATGCCAATCCAATCACCATATGATTGGCTCTCTGGGCATACATACCAACAAGGTGCACTACATAGTATGATTTCATTTATTAACTTGACTTGTCTAAAAGGATAGGGACCCATGAGTTCATTAGTAAACACTTTAGAAAAATCACTAACTATATATATAGCATACACTCTTAGGTTTAGACTTAGGTAGAATAGCAACAAGGAAATCCCAACATCTAAAGTAGATGAGTTTCTAGGTCGTCATGGAAGATATAAGGACTTTGTTTCACTTCTCATGTATTTACTTTATTATTTTCTCCCCATTTGGATTAAAAATATTTACCTTCACACCTATGTTTGGAAAATGTAGTGCTCTATAAGCTAGTCCATCCCCATAATAATGTTCTTGTCCACCATATCTAGTAAGATAATAATGGAACTCATTACAAAATAGAGATATGTTCATCATACTATTGGTTTGGGTTGACCATGAGGAGTATAAGGCCTAGGATACATTCAAATATCATGAGATTCAATTTTTTGGTGTCTTGAATTATGATATTCAAGATAGATTGGGTTCACATATTTGCACTCTCCAATGTGGGAATTTCCATATTTGATACTATGGGGTTCATGCCTATTGGGAGGAATATAAGATGCAAGAGAAGAAACTCTTCTTTTTTTATTGTCATTTTGTGTTTATGGTGGCTTTTGTTCCTGTTATGATTGTTTCTTTAGAATGTGAATGACTAATGTAAGAACTATTGTTAGTAAATTTCTAGATAGTGTTTGTTTGTGATTAGTTGCTCAAAGGTTAAGCCAATTTATGGGCTTGTAAGTCACTGAGGTGCTTATTAAGGCGATGAATGTATATACATCATATCGTTAGTTGCATTTTACATTTAGTATTGCATGTTCATATCAAATTTCACTTATGTTTTCACTTGTTTTTAGGCTTCTATTAGTTTTAGTACTTTAATAAATGCTTAAGTGTTTATATAATTTGTTTGTATCAGTGATGCAAAGGAAAGTGTTTTTGTAAGACCCATGACCTTTCTTTATGGATGAACATGCTTTATTACCTTAATTAAGTTCTTAAAATCTTAATATAACCCTAATGTGTGCTTTGATACCATGTTACAAGGTTAAGTTTTAAGTTTGGTTCATTTTGGAAACTATTTCAGCAAGTTATGCAATTATATGTTGTTTTGAACTTCTTTGCAACTTACCCATATCTGAGATTTTTCTTGCAATTTTTTCAAATGCTTTTTGTTCCTTACATCTTTTCATATCATGCTGGAGTTGGTTGTAGCTTGGGGTGCCTAGATGCACCTTGGGTTGATGGTGACATCTCTCTAGGGTAAGTTAAGGTCTTGCTCTCATGGATGAGCTACCTTGAGAGGCCATCAACCGATGGTTTCCCTTGTATGGATGACAACCGATGTTCAACCTTAGGTGGGCATAACTGATGATGATCTGGGTGATAGGTCGATGGTCTTCTCTATTGGGGATCCTTGAATTGATGGTTTTCTTGGAAGTGGTGATCAATCGATGGTTTTCAATTTGGTGACCTATGGTTTCAAGAACTAATGGTCGCCAAGTGATGAAACTTGATGGCCACCCTGGGAGGGCCAAGATCTATTAGCAGACTCCACGACTGATGGAGTTTATTCTTACATGGGCATGATGTCCCATGGACATGGACTCTTGGAAACCATGGTAGGACACCTTAACCTTCTCTTCTCTCTCACCCATAACTTTATAAACCTCCTAACTTCCATGCAAATGAACCTTTTGGACTCCTTTCTCTCACTTTGTGTCTAGATCTTTTTTTTCCTTGCTTAGGTTGAGAAGAAGGTGGCCAAGGTAGAAGAAGATGTCTGATCTCCTTGCATGTGTGGTTAGGGTTTGATTTTTACCTCTCTTGGTGTTGGTGGAGCTTCCTTTGCTTGTTCTTGACCTAATAAAGTAAGTTATCCCCTCTTTCCTTCATTTTCCTTTCTATCCTACCTTCTTCGTCCTTATTCTTGGCCAGAACCATTGGTTTTCATGGTAGAGCTTGCTCTAGAGCTTAAAGAACATCTCCTTCTTGCTTCCTTGACCTAGGGTTTTCTCTCTTCCTTGAAGAAGGAGCTTGCTTGGCCGTTGGAGTGCTTAAAGATAGGGTTTATTCCTTTCTTGCTCAATCTACCTTGCTATTCATAGATTTTTCTTCTTCCTAGATGTGAGTTATATAACTTTATCTGCTTTTATTGCTTACTTATAGCTTGCATGTGGTAGATCTTGCTCTAAAACCAAGTTCTAAGTAGAAAGATACCACCTTTTCCTAGGGTTTAAGATTAGGTTGTAGTTACTTGGTGGTTTACCTTCTTGGATGTGCTCTAATCCTTGTGCATGACATTCCTTTGGTAGAGGAATCTTTAGGGTTTTCTTACATGACAAATTATGGTTCTTGGTATCTCTCAAACGATGGGTTTACTTAGGGTTTCTTGAGCTATTTTCCACCTTGTACATAACTCCATTGTTTTCCTTCTTGCTAGAACTGATGGTATAGATTTTGGTGGTGTTTTTCTTGTGTTTCTCATGACAATAGTCCTATCTTAAATTCTATTTTGACTCTTTTGGCACTCAATAATCGATGGTCTTGGTGCCTTAGTGTGGTTTCAACTGATGGTTTTCTTTCCCTGCACCAAACAATGGTTTTCCCTTGTGTTTTCCCTTGCTTTACCACCTAGTGTTTACAAAAAATGGGAGTACTAAGTCTGACAACCAATGACCCTTTTGATCCATCAACCAAAGGCTCTATAGACTCCAAAATGCGATGATCCAATGACCTATGATCACCAACCGATGGATCTAATGATTTAGCACTCGATGGTGTCAACCAATGGAGGTTCTGACTCCATGATCCGATGGTGGTCCTGCACACCACAACTCATGATGGAAATGGACACCAAAGCAATGGTGATCCATTGTGTGACAACTGATAGTGGGTTGTATGCCTTCAACCAATGGTGCATTCTATGTTATCAAATGATGTCTTGACTACATTTAATTGGTATGGTATGCCCAAGAGCCAATCATATGATGATTGTGATGGCATATCACATATAGGATTTGATTAATAATCAGTTATGAGATAATGAGGAAACATAATCAATGTCTAAAGAATGACAATACTCAATGATGTATGTCTTCAAGTATATGACTTGACCAATGAGATCATGCAGATGTTAAGAGTATGTACATTCTTATTATGTCCCTAGTCGATTATTAATGTGGAAGGTAGATGGACAACAATAACACTTATGACTAGGGTGTGTGTTGGTTGATGACAGAATCTCATCAGTCATGATATGTGATATCAAACCAAACACACAAATACTTGTTAGGAACAATGTATCAGACAAACCCCCTTTGAGAGTGACACATGGAAACCATAATTGGTGGTCATAGTCATCTCTGATAATGAAGGTGGTGACTGTGGTTCTTAGATCTGAAGTCACTACACTCATCACATGTCGTTTGGTATACTTTGACATCATTCAAAGTAACCCTGAACAAGGATTGCCATAACAATGATGATTGTCTAGTTGTTACACATGGGGATTGACTATGAGTGATGTATATGGAATTGTCCCTCCTACTAGAGTTTGATATCCTGGTCACTTGATAAGTGAGACTGAGAAACACATGCGCATGCACATGTGAATCAATATATGATATTGAGGTCACATATATCTCAGACAGTCTGCTCTGGTTCAAGGAACATAGATTGATCATTGAGAGGATGACGATTCCATGCCTTGGGTTCATTCTAGATATCAAAGACAAAGGAAATATACAATCACTACAACACTTTACACAGACTATAGGTTGACTTTGTTCTCCAACTTTCCATTCACTTAAGTAGCACTTATGTGTGACTAGGAACCATTCTTTACTTGTGATTTCATAAACTAGTTATGGACATTCACGACCAAGATGATATGGGATCTATAGGGTCACACACATAGTTTACACGTAGAAGAGGAATTTAATCATGAATGATAGTTGAATTAATAACCAAAGTTTTTGGGCATTCAATTTGATCAACAATTCAACTGACTGAACTCCCAACCAACCAGTTCAAGGGTTGAATTGACCGGTTGGAGTGTTAGGTTGACTAGAAATTGAATTGGTTGAGTTCTGCCCGAACTGAGGAGCGAACTGACCGGTTCACTTAGTGAACCGATCGACTTGGGTCACCAACTGACTGGTTGGGGCAATTAGATGTCTGGCTCACAAGGAAGAGGCACCTAGTTCTTGGAGAAATTTGATTGCATCAATGATTAGTGCTGACGTCATGTTGAGCATTAATTGGATTCTAATTGCCAATTCATATGCGATTGTGAAACGTGGAAAAATGATCAGTTCACTGAGTAAACCGATCGGCTTGTATTCTGGTCCCTTCCACTCCCCCACAGACTGGGAACCCAAACCCTAACCCCTCCTAAATATACAGGGGTATTGGGGGCTTCTCAGACCCAACTCTATTAACTCTGGAAATTGTTGTCCTCTCTGGTTGTGGTAACCAATAGAGGGCCCGAGCAAGTCCTACCTCATAAAGGGAGGGATAGCAAGGGATAACAATTGTGGAAGAACAAGTTAGTGACTGGTACACCAACGGGAGGGATAGATCCTTTCATGTCTATTCCAGTTGAATGATAGGAGTTTTAGGTAGTCTGTGTGGACTACTATAGAGGCGAGGAGGTTGTTATCTTCCAATTGGAGGACAACGCCATGCTACAGTCTGTGGTAAATACCAAGAGTTTCTCAGATGTCATCTAAGTGAAACTAGGAGTATTGTACTACTGCCATGAGTGATAGTCACTGGACTTGTTCTAGGACTAGGTGTGAATATATTAAATCATCATTCCCAGTAAATAGTTGTTTCCACGATCTTGCTGTCATTGGGAATACATACATATTTTTTTATTTCCTCTGTCTATTCTATGCCCGTATTTCCCTATAGTGGTATGAGAGCCATGTCAATTTACTATGTTTTGGGGTTTATCAATGGGATAATCATTTTAGTTTATTGCTTTTATTTATTTTATACAACGTTGATATTTAAAATGATTGATGTACATATCTAATTAAAGACCACAAACAATCCCAAAGTAATATATATATATATATATATATATATATATATATATATATTTGTATATGTATATATATGTATATATATGGAATTTACACGTCTCCATAAAATTGGTTTTGATGGTAAATGTGTAGCATGGTTATGGTCAATATCCCAAATATCTATGTGTGGTTGGATGATTTGGTTTTATTCCTATTATATCTCGATTTGCATACCGAGCCTCTAGCTTCTTCTTCTTAATGTAAAAGTATTATTCTTTCCTATCTTTCCTCCCCTCGAATGTAACTCAAGGTTTCTTATTACCATGTAATAAGTTTAATAGCAATAGGATAGTTTCTTTTCTTGCAACAATGAAGATGACGATCAATGTTAGGTCAACTGACCACTTCATGCGATGAGCTGATCGGATGGAGGACCAAGGAGGACAGACCAAAGGAGCAAACTAAATGGTTGGTGGACCCAACTGATCATTTAGAGGTGTCCATACATTGTTGGACAGGAGGCTAACCAATCATTTCAGATGATCAATCGATCGGGCAAGAGGAGAGACGACAGGTTCAAGGGTTGAACCGATCAACCCGGATTGGCAAGAATAGATCTATACTAACAACAAGTTCATGCTTGTGCGTTAGACCTAGGTGGTAGTAATTCCTTATGGATCTAAGGAATTACAATAGATATGGCCTTAATCATTGCTAATGTTTTATATTTCATGTTTACGTTTTGGGATATAATGTGTATATGATATGTACTAGTATGTGGTGATTGCATATGTATATATGTATATAATCCCTCAATCAAACATATTAAGTCTAAGATGTTTTGCATTAGAAGTACACTTGAAAAGCTTGATCGACTAAGCATGGGAACCCCAAGGGTAGTGCATTATCTATCTCGTGGAAGTGTGATGGTAATAATGTGGGTCTGCCAAGTGAGGTGCATTCTTATCGTGTCGGCTTTTGGGTCGGGTTTAATTGAGTGACCTTAATGAGATTAAAAACCAAAAGCATACAAATTACTATGGAAAAGAGTTTTGCATATCATTTATGCAAAAATTTTCTTAAGATGCAATTGGCAAACATTGCCTACCTTAATGATTGATTATGGACATTGGTGTTGGATAGGTAATAATTGAATCATTTTGGATCTTAGATCATTAGAATATTGTTATATGTAAACTTCCAAATTGTTAATTGAGGGTTTTCATTTTGATCGAAATAATGAGAGCAATAGCTAATTACATACCTAATTAGTATTGTCAGTTTTAATAAATTAAATCTAATAAAAATATGTTTTTTTGACAAAATTGCAAATTCTTTTGTAGAATCAAATGGTAATACATAACAACAACTTTTCTCTATGACCGGTACTTGAGATGGATTAGTTAAATGGGATTAACTTCTATGACTAGTTATGGACATTGAGAACCATTCTCACACAAGAGAGCAAGCTCTATTTCTTGGAGACACCAGAGCCAGATGAACCCCTTCCCAATGCACCTAAGGCTGACAAGGATGCTTACGAGAAGCATATTGAAGATGTCGTTAGTGTCAAGTGTATGATTCTATGCTCCATGAACTATGAGTTGCAAAGTCAGCATGAGAACATGGATGTTATTGAGATGGTCTCACATATTAAGATCTTGTTCTAAGATCAGGAAAGATAGGAGAGATTTGATGTCTCTAAGGCGTTGTTCAAATGTAACATGGCATAAGGAGATCCAGTAGGTCTTCATGTGCTCAAGCACAATGGGTATGTGGAGAACCTGAATAGACTGGGATTCTTGTTGGGTCAAGAGTTGGTCACTGTTGTGATTTTGCAGTCTCTTCTATAGTCATACAATTAGTTTGTCATGAACTAGAATATGAATGACTTTGACAAGCTGTTGATAGAGTTATTAGGCATGTTGAGAACAATTGTGACACAAATGAAGAAATATGAGCCCAAGTCTGTGATGATGATCAGTGAGACAAAGGGAAAGTCTAAAGGCAAAGGCAAAGCTAAGAAGAGTTCTAAAGCTGGACAACAACACAAATCTTTAAATCATAAGGCAAAGGGAGGAGTAAAGATAGAAGGCAATTGTCACCACTATCACCATCCTGGACATTAGAAAAGGAATTGCCCTCTCTTTCTCGAGGAATTAAAGAAGAAGAAGGAAAGGGTAGAGACATGTACTTCACATATAAACATTATAAGATAAATTTGAATACTTATTCATCTTGGTATGTGATACGGGATGTAGATCTGGAATACATTATTGAGCAGTATCTGATAAGAAGCAATGCCTTTATGAAAGGACAAGGATGGACTGTGACAAAAGTGTTACAACAACTTCAGTCTACATTTAAATTTATCTTAGCCCATTGGTCATGTAATAGAGTTAGTTGAATTGCTATTTCATTATGCCAATAAATAGAAACATTTTACTTTATGCATCTTGTATGATAAGGATGATAATGAATAAAGACTTGTTAGTGCTTCTATTTCAAAGATATGATCTTGTATGACAATGCCCCAAACCTCTAGTAATCCTTATATGAACAGATAAAAATATGAATGTTTATAACCAAAAAAATATTATAATTGATAACTCAAACGATCTATAACATTGTCATCTAATGCACATATATGAGAAAATGCATTTCTAGAATATATATTGATGTTTATCTAGACTCTTTTGGTTATTGAACATTTAAGACACATGCATACCTTATTTATGAGCAACATGAAAAACCACCTCTCACTATGAGTAGTGGAGATAGAAAACATTCTATTAGGCTTATACATGTTATGTATGAAAATCTTATAGAATAAATGCTAAAGGTAATTTTTTGTACTGCATTATATTCACTGATGATATTAGTTAACATGGGGTTTTTATTGGTGAAACAAAAACATGGATCTCTTAGTGTTCAAGAATATTATAAATGAAGTACAAGTTTGATAAAAGTATTAAGAAACTTTGGTATGATCAAACATTGAAATACTTTACATCAATAGTTTGAAGACCTTCCGGAAGGACCGTGACAACATATCACAAGTCAAATCCACACAAAACATGATGATGTATAAGAAAGAAGGGATTACATCTTGATGGATATTGATGTGATTATCATTTCATCTAATCTTCTAATCTCCTTGTGGATATATACTTTACACTAAACTAGGTACCATCTAAAATGGTTTTCATATGAGATATGATATGGGAATGACCTGACATGTTTTAAGGATTGAAACTTACATAAAGAAAGTAGTTTCTTGAAAAGTGTATCCAAAAAACCATAATTGTCGAATACCACATTTATTACCAATCCAACAATAATATGTTTTTTATAATATAACTGAATTCCAAAAGAATCAGTGGGAGTAAAAGTAGAACTCAAAAGGTTCGAGATCAACAAGGAGGTACAATAAGAACAAATGAGAATCACAAATTGTTCTGGAACCTCAAGTTCGTTATGTAACATAGAACAAGATAGTTTTCATAAAATACATCTGACATAGAAATATTGTGAATCCAACAACTCTGATGGGTTCGTCATAAGATGATGAGCCAACAAATCAACTTGAAGATATTGAGAATCAGAATCTGAGAAGTGGCTTAAGGCCACTATGGAGTCTAGTACACTAACAAGGTATGAACTTGGTAGTACCACCTAAAGGGGTAAAACCCAAAGGGTGAAGTAGGGTTTTAATTGGAAAGACCTAAATGGATAACCTAAAAGGAAAAATTTGTTACAAAGAGTTTCAAATCAGTTCAAACTGTTGAACATGAAGGAATTCCTTCACCAATTGTCATGCTTGTTATTGAAGCTAGTATAGATCAAGAGAATTGGCATATGAAGAACGAAACTACATTCCTTAAAAGGGATATATGAAAGGATGTGCACATGACGCAACCTAAAGGTTTTATAACTTCATTACTGCAAATAAAGTCTATAAGCTACAAAGTTCAATCCGAGAGATTAAAACAAGCATCTAAGAGATGGGACCTTTTAACTGGATAGTCAAAGAGTTTGACTTGAATCAAGATAAAAGATGAAATCTGTGATTATAAAAGATTTAGTGGAAGCACATATATTAATATTCGACATATTGATCAGAAATAACCTCTCAGTATTGTAAATATTAAGACATGGCATGGAAAACACCTTCAACAATGAAGGATTAGGTGAAACATCATATGTGATAGGGATCCAAATCTATAGAGATAGTTCTTGAATGTTTCATAACCTAAGCATGATCACATATAATAGCAAGGTGCTGAACGAGTTCAAAATGAAGGATTCAATGAGAGAGAATCTATCAATTCTACATGGGATTAGTCTCTCATGAACCCTACGTTATGATTCTTGTGAAGAATGGAAAGACATGAGTGAGATGTCATATGTACTAGCAATTGGATCTATCATGAATTCTATATAAATGTACTCATCCCATAGTCTTGTATGTATTGGACATTACAAGATGATATTAGTTTCCAATGAGGTTCATCGGTATGTCACTAAAGGATAAGTTTCTAGATTATGGAAAATAGGAAGTGTTGGGTGTAAAGGGTTGCACCGATGAAAGATTCTTGAATGAAAAAAATATATCCCAATATTAAATGTGTTTAAAAAAAGAGTTTTTAAGTTGGAAGAGTTTTGAATTATAGATCATTGATTCAATTCTACAATAGAAGCTGAGTATCCCGGTGTTACAAACACAAGAATGGATACTATATGGATCTAGAAGTTCATATGGATGAACTTAAAGATGTTCCAACCATTGGTGACATATTAGAGATACCAGTTAGGCATGGAATATCAGATAGCATATTACGACAGTTCCATCACATATGAGATAATGTACGATAAAGAGATATGGAATATGCAATATTCAGACTAAAGAAAAGTGTTGCTAACCCATTGGATTATCACTTGCACAACATAAATATGATGAACATGTTTAAATAACTAAGAATAAGATTCGTGGGTGATTGGCTCTAAGTGCAAGTGGGAGTCTGTTGGTATGGTATGCCCAAAGATTGGTAACCCAGACCCTAACCCGTCCTATAAATAGATGGGTACTGGGGACTTCTCAGACACAACTCAATTTCCTATGACAATTGTTGTCCCCTATGATTGTGGTAACCAACAAAGAGCTCAAGAAAGTCATACCTAATAAAGGGAGAGATAGAAAGTGACAACAATTGTGGAAGCATAAGTTGGTGACTAATGCACCAACGGAAGGGACAACTCCTTCCTGTCTGCTCTAGTTGAACAACAAGAGTTAGAGGTTGCCTATGTGGATTACTATAGAGGTGAGGAGATTGTTCTCTACCGCTAGGAGGACAACATCAGGCTGCAGTCTGTGGTGAAGACTAGGAGCTGCTCATACGTTGTCCAAGTACAACTAGAAGTGCTGCATTAGTAACATGAGTTATATTTGCTAGACTTGCTCCAGGACCAGGTATGAAATCGTTAAACCATCCTGCCCAATACATAGTTGTTGATGTGATTTTGCTATTGTGGGGAATACATACATGTTTTTTTTTTGTTTCTACTTCTACTCTATGCCTATATTTCCCTACATGTGACTCTTTCTAGGCCACAACATTGTCTCTCTAGATGGTTTGTCCAAGGTGTTTGCTGGATGGTTTTACCCCTCAACATTTGATGGTTTTGTGGTGATGCTCACAGTATGATGGTATGATCTTAATGATGTAGAACTTATGGTGAGTTGTCCTTAATCATGTGGTCTTACCTTTTCCCTCGTATAAATGTAAACTTATGATCACCATAATGAGATGATGTGTAATATCAACCTAGCTTACCTTGATAAACCAAACCCTTATAGAACGAAGAGGTTATAGTTAATCATATGTAATCTAGCTCGTTGAATCTAACCCTAATGTAATTCAGTAATGGTGATTGATTGTACTTATCTCTCTTGTATGACTAATATGATGTTGGAATAGTTTCACTATGTGGCTGTAACCCTAATGTGTTGTTTCATGAACATCTCACTACAATGTTGTGCTAAATATGTGTATCACAAGTATGGTGACGGTTTGTTGCACCTTTGGTAAGGCATGCAAATATAATGATGTTCTTGTAGGAGTGTGATCTTATTGCTTATGTGACATGGAATGATACCAAGTTATGATGTGACATGATTTATACCTCATATGTTTTATATTTTTTGGATTTTTTGTATAATTAATGTTTGTTAGAAATGAATTAGGGTTTGTATGTCCACTTGTTTGATGAAGCCTTAATTTACCAATCAACTTAACTAATGAACTGAAACCTTAATCATGTAGTTCCCTGTGTCGTAGAACCATTCATTGTCAGAACTTGCTAGATGGGAAACTATTATTCCTAAGGGAAACTTGAAGTCACATATATAACATGCCGAGTATGTGCGATTGTAGGGAGTGTACATCCTTGATATCCTCATCCCAAGGTTATGGAGGATGGTTGTGACCATGTCTCATTTTTGAGAAACAATTGATACTTGTGCATATATGATTGAGGACAACTGTGGTTGTACCTCAGATGATAGGGTTTTGTATGCCCTACTTTCTGGCTCCATGACCTTTATACCAAGGAAGGACCAATATTTAGTAGCTTGACAATATGTCACTACTGACAACTTGGCTATTATGTCACTATATTTTCACTCGTACTAACCGAGGGGGTGAGAGCTTAGGATGTCGATATTCCTAGATCTTGTACGAAACAGATTGTGACCAAGCGGTGGTCAGTTGGTATTTGAGTGGTATAACTCAAATTCCCTAGGGCTTCATAAAAGATATAATCTAGCCATGTGTTATATCTTTTTAGGGCTAAACATGGCTCACATCGATTATTTACCCTTGCCCTTGTTCAGCAGGATTGCTTAACTCTTATATATATATATATATATATATATATATATATATATATATATATATATATAACAAATGCTTAGATGATGCCAGTCTTATATGTTCTCCTGAATATCTAACTATTGAGTTTGTTGATGTACTATATGTTAGAACTACTTCGTCTGCTATAATTTTGTAATCTTCTTATCTGCTTAAATGACCTAAACCTACTTATCCTATTTTACATAATATAACTTGTTGTAATCAATTATCATTGTGGAGAGTTATATCCCTCGTTGACATGTGTCTCAGTATCGTGAGTTACCACATCTTTTTAAGTGGTCGTCAAAGACGTGGGCATGCTCGAGGTTTTGAAGAGGAGCAGCTTGAGAGAAGTACCCTTAGAAAGTTGGATAGTTGTTAGTTGTTGTCGTAGTAGAGTCCTAGTGTCACCCCTATATTCTCTGGTCTGGGTAAGGATGTATGTTGTAGATGGTGTATACCGATAGATGTTTTGGAAGTATGTCGTGGTTTGTATATAGGTGGCATTTATATGTGAATATGATATCTTTTGTGTACAGGTTGTGGCCTCAGCCACTGGACATATGTGTAAATCCCTGATATGGTATATGTTTCTATGCAAAGTTTGTGTACCTTTATGTAGATATTTTCGCTCTTGTTTGTATTAGAGAGTTTGTTTATTTATGTTATTAAGATGTTTGTAATATGGGTCCTCGTATGTCTTGGCCCATTAAGGTCAATTTGAGTCTGTACGCTTCCCTACTTTCCTATATATAGGAATAGGGTTGCATCTTATCAATACAACAAATAGACATCTTTTATTTTCTCACATGGTATCAGAGTAGTGATTCACCCTAACTTTAGGAAGACCAAAAGACTTTTTTTGGCCTACGGGCGACATCCGTTCTTCTTGGCTTTGCCGCCCGCCAGGCAATTATCTAGTCTCCATGAATCTTACTGCCTCTAAAACCTGTATTCACATAGCTACTAATTTATTTTTCGTTGCGTCTACAGACTCTATTCAACAGTTTCCGTTCCATCGTCCTCCCTATCCATAGCAAGAAGCAGTGGCGCCTCTAGGAAGTAAATATCATACATTAATCACGACGCAAGGCAAGCATTTCACTGCTAATGCAACCACTAAACTTTGTGCCCACCGTTTCATACAAATCTATACACAAGACAGCGCTCCGCTGCTTGATAATCATACAGCCTTGTACTTGCCATTACCTTCGTGTCCCCAACAGCTTCACAACGGTGCCACAATAATCTTCAAGCCATCCAACCTCGACTTTGGCACCAACTACCTCGTCATCCACCTACGGCGTCGACAACAAATTCCTGGCACCATCAGATTTCATTTGCCTCCTTATAGAAGGGAATATTTACGACCTCTTTGCATTGCTTCACCTAAAGTATTAGACGGCTGTCTATTTCAGAAAGTTAAATGCAAAGAAAAGCATCATTGGCAACGTTAGTAAAAGCAAAATGCAGATTTTAGTTTTTTTTGTGACGGTTGCTGGAGCTATGTGACACATATATGTTTTTGCCTTATTTTTCATCTGTTTACTTCTTCTATTCAATGACCTATATGAAGATTTGTGTTTGATTTTTCTTCAAAAATACTTATAGACTTTTTATATTTCTTTCTGGGACATTTCTTTATTATTATCCACTCCAACCACTCTTATCCACCCCAACCACTCTTGTTCTTTCTGTGGTTGGTGTGTGGGCGAGAAATAGAGGAGATGTGAGATGAAGAAGAGAAAATTTATATTCTGCTGTCCTATTTTTTGTGGATTTTTATGCACTTCTTGATGAATTTATGGACTTTCGCTGTTTACTACTGCTATATGCTTCTTGGAGAGCTACTATCTAGAGTTTCATGTCTACTACTTGCTTTTTCAAGCCGATGATTTTCTATCTGACTATATCCACTTTACTGTGTACCAACACTCTCTGGCTTGTCCGTGCTTTGCGCACGTTGACTCTCTCCTTGTCTATACTTTATGTGCATGTTGACTTTCTTCTACTACGATCCAACATTCTCTGGTTTGTCTGTGCTTTGTTTGCACGTCAAAATTGTCTATGCTTTGCGCATGTTGACCGTTTTACTTGTCTGTGCCTTCTTTGCACGTCAGCTTTATGCTTTTGTGTGCCAACACTCTCTGGCCCGTCCGTGCTCTGTTTCACACGTTAACTACTACTACTACAGTTGTGACTCATCACTCTTTGGGCTGCGACGTTAGCGACTGTGATAAAGACCATGATGCTCTGTTGGTGCTTACTTTTGCTCCAGATGGTCGAAAAACTTTTACTCCAGATGATTGCCTACTATGGAGTATCTACTTGAGGGGGAGTGTCTGAGTGTTTGAGTACTTAATTGTAATACTGAGGGGCAGGAAATTTTTCTATGGGCTTGGCTTATCCATTTTTTTTAGTATGTCTATCTATTTCCATGTTGATTTGGGATTCTCCCAACTTCAGCTTGAGGGGGAGTAGTAGAGAGTTTGTTTATTTATGTTATTAAGTGTCTTTGTAATATGGGACCAAGTATGTCTTGGCCCATTAGGGTTCAGTGTATGCTTCCCTACTTTCCTGTATAGGAGCATGGTTGCATCTTATCAATACAACAACTACACATCTTTTTACTTTCTCACAGTTAATAGTGTTTAAATCTGTTTTAATTTACCATATTTTCTAGTAATATGGATGTTTAGTAGTTGTCCATGTGTTTTGTTTCGTGTGATCTCATTTTTTATGGCAGGGTATCACACAGTTAAAGTTTGGTATTAAATCTTTAGGCTCACTGAGTCTACATGGACCTATGACTTAGGTTTGTGCCTATTCTTACATTGTCCAACAAATATGATTGTAGCTTCTACTTATGTAGATTTGTCTGGAGGACATAATGAACATATTGAGAGTAGTTTTTCGCACTAGGAGGTGGTGCTAGGAGGCATGTACACAATCATAGGGTGCCAGAGATGGAGCTGGAGCAGCCTACAATGCCTTGGTTTGACAAGACAACCACTGCCAATCCTGTATTCCAGCTCATGTTTGGAAAACTTATGGCCACAATTATGTATTTAGTGGATCGAGCACTTATATCTCATCCCAGGGAAGATGTGATGACCGCTATCAAATCGACAACTAAATTGCATAGTGATTACGTGGAATAACCATTAGTAGTGGATTAAAGAAAATCACTAAAAATTAAAACCATTTTACAAAGAGATCCATTGCTAGGAAACTCGTAAGGGAAGAACCAAAGTAATATATACATCATGGTTCATATTGTACATACATTGTACCATCTCATCTCGAGGATATCATATACCAATTGCTTTGCCCAAACATATACATAAGCAACATAAAACCTCAAGGCATACGAGCCAAAATCTCAGACCATTTATAAAACCATTACGTACTAACTCCGAAGGACCTGAGAGTACATAGACGACACATAGGACTTCTATCTACAAGACATGACAGACAACACACTCAACCTGAGCTGTTACTACTGTCCCTGTTGCTATTGTCCTCCCTCTACAGTACGGTCTCTACCTCCTTGTCTGCGTCCACCTAAAGATGTTGGGACCAACAGGGTGAGACAAAAGTCCCAGCGAGAGATATAACTCTCTACCAATAACATTATTATCATAGGTAAACAAAATAAAACTGAGCAAAAGATATTTTATATTAATAATCAAGATTAATTATTGTTTATAAGCAGAATAGAGAAATATCATCTGTTAAAGCAATGCAACTATCTATGTTAGAGCAATAAATCATCTATTCACTTTATAAAGAATACGAAGAACACATATAACATCTATCCTTTTAACATGTAAATAAGTAGTGTAACATCAACCAATGTTTCCATATTCAATCCTTAAGCAAATATGCTACACGACTGATTACATAGTTACAATCACACTTATGCCTTGAGGAGATGAGGTATAGCGCTCATGATCCGACCGACCGTGGCTACGTAAAGCATCGATACCATATAAGGTCAAAGAAAGAGCCGACTTCTAAGACCTCACCTGTCTCGGTCAGTATGAGACCACTGGAAGTGGCATCACGTGTCAAACTGCAATTAGTTTGCCATGGTATAGTGGCATCATCACTATAGAGTTATAGTTGTAGCATGCACTCTCTTCAGGAAGATCACACAACAACCCAGGTATATTAATATTGAGTCATGTCATATAGACAGACTCTTATGATGATGAGGAAGATCACACAACAATCCCCATTTGGACGTAAGTATATTTTCTCCCATTACCCCCACATATACAAAAATATGCTCTCCGAGTTAAACTCGTTTCACCATTCAGCAAATTGTGACACTGAATGGATCTATGGCCAGGGAAACTACATGATAAGGTTCCACTTGATTAATTAGGTGCATTACAATATCTTTTAGCATCAACAAAGTTACAAGCATGAAATTCAGCAGATGCTACAAAGAAAGGTGTAATACATTTATCAAGTACATTCATAATCTTTGGAACACACTGAATGCATAACACTCGGGATCTCAGTCCCTTATCACATTACTAGGGATTCTCATCCCTTAACATTATCATCATCATGATTGCTAGATCTGGGTATTCAAACCCTTAGCTCATCACTGAACATTGTCACCTCTTATTAGGTAACTATTACCTCTAGGTCCTCAGACCCAGGTATACATTATACTTGTTGCACAAGTATTTCACATGGATCACAAGGCCCATTTGATCTGTATCATATGAAACATCATAGCTCATATTTGGTTATGCTCATCATCTCATGATACCTGCATGGTTAGTATTTCATGATAAAAACAATATCAAGTACATATCATCACCATGCAATACAAGACAAATACAACCCTCCCATTATTAGGGTTAGGCTTTCCCTTTTTATCCGATTAGGGTTTCAAGTTCATATTATCAAGAATCAAAACCCTAATTCATAGCTCTACACATATTAGGAGCATATATTGATATCATAAGTATCTCATCATTTATCATTAAATGAGTATCACACAAAGTATGAGTTTTTCTCTCATCCTCACTAGGATATTGATTACATAATACTTTATTATGTTGGCTCAACCATTTTCTCAAAGTACATTGGTCTACACTTATCAAAATGCTTTAAACTCTATACATCTTAATGTATCATTCGACATAACACACTTCATGTGTTACTCCATCAAGTATATCAGATTTGAGGTGCTTACCTCCATATTGGTTTTGAGGTTCTTCCACCATATCGGGCTAGAGGTGTATGCTTACTACCATATCATCCAACATGTTTGTGCTTACCACCATATCGTCCAAGAGGTGTGTGCTTACCACCATATCATCCAAGAGGTGTGTGATTATCACCATATCATCCAAGAGTGTGTGCTTATCACCATATCATCCAAGAGGTGTCTTATTACAACCATATCATCAAAGAGTTGTGTGCTTACCACCATATCATCCAAGAGGTTTATGGTTATCACCAGTCCAAGAGGTGTGTGCTTATCACCATATCATCCAAGAGGTGTGTGCTTACCACCATATCATCCAAAAGGTGTGTGCTTATCACCATATCGTTCAAGAGGTGTGTGCTTATCACCATATCATCCAAGAGGTATGTGCTTATCACCATATAATCCAAGAGGTGTGTGCTTACCATGATATCATCCAAGAGATGTGTGTGTGTGTCACTTATATCGGGTTACTCAAGTGTAGGGTTTTGCATATCGAGTTAGACCCTTATGCTCATACCTTTTCAAACCTTCAAAGTATCAACCTACCATGTGATGAGTTACATCCTAGACAACCGGTTAGTCTTTTTTCAACCAACCCAAAATGTACAAAATGATAGGATTGTGGGGTTCCAAGGTATGGCGTATTTCATATCACCATATTGGGTTTCATTACCATATCGGGTTAGAGGTGCTTCAACCCGATATCAGTTTGTGCCATGATGATGTCATCATCATCAAGCTCTAGAATTTCGTCCCTTACTATTCTAGTTCATGGAAAATAGTCCTATGAAACTATTAGAACTCATAGAATCATCAATCATTCACGAAACATTGAAATTGAAAGTAGATCAACAAGTATAGCAAGATTGAAGGTGAATAAAAGCATGATTGGATTCAAGTTATATAACCCGCCTCAAGAACAGCTTCAAAGCTCCAAGATCCAAAGCTTCACGTTCCCAAGGTTGAAGATGAACTTATCAAAGATCTAAGACTTGTTCACAACTCCTCTATATGAAAAGAGTCACCATAGGTAAGAGCTTGGTGAAGAAGAAAAGAAAGGAAGAATCACAACCTGAGATTCATGCTTCAACCAAGGTTGAAGATGTCAATGGATTCACCTTAAGCTTTAGGCTCTAGCTCCTCCTTGCTCCTCAAATACAATGCATGATATATAAGAGAAAGAGAGTTGTAGGATTTGAAAAGTTTCACTAGTAGGTGAAAGGAGTGGTATATATAATTGAGGCTCATGAGAGAGAGTGTATAAGCGGTGTCATCACCTTATACTACTAGGTGACACATGTCCATGCATGGGTTGACACATTTCCATACATGCACACATATTTAACTTGACATGAAAAGCTCTTAGGGATAATCTAGAGATAATATTTTGGCCATTAGTTATCTTGTTGAACAAGATATTTCAACCCAACATCACTTTATTCACAAACCGATACAACTTTTCCAAGGAAAGTTGTAAACCGATATCCATCACCTTATTGACATTCTTAACTCATCATGGCCTTTGCCAAGAGTTGAAAAAATGAGATGGGACATCTTTTATGGCTTCTTGGCCAATAGGCACTCCCATATAAGCTCTACAACTCAATATAACTCATTTTAGGGTTTCAACTATACAACTCTTCTTGGTCTTTTCATCACCAAAAATACCATCACTCAAATATGATTCAAACATAATGCCTCTTTATTTCTATCTCCTATAGATGATGCTAAGAGAGAGTAGGGATACTCTAGAGGTTGTAATTTGCATATCAACCCTACATTTTGGGTAAATTGCAATTTGCACCAAAATTGGCACACAAGGCACAAGCATTATTCAAACATGCTCCAACTTGGAACTTAGACTTTCCACAAGACACCCCTTAGCATCTTTCTCTCTCTTATGATGCTAAACCACTTGTGGCACGTTCAAAATGTCACATATTGAAATATAACCCCTCATCTTAGGTAAATTGCAATTTACATCCAAACTATCATATAATGCACAAACAATTTGCAAATAAGCTCAAACTTGAAAATTAAACTCTCCTTGCAAAGATTAAAACAAGTTTATAAATAACTTAATTAAGAAAAACTTCCAGGGTTATGGTATAAACAAGGTCAGAGATGCTACAATTATCAACCCCTAACAGAGATTTCATCCCCAAAATCTCAAGAGAAAGGAGAATGGTACTTCGTCCTCATTTCTTCCTCCAACTCCCATGTGGCTTCTTCAATGCCACAATGATGCTAGAGAACTTTCACAAGAACTATGTCTTTCTTTTTCAAATTGTTGATTCTTCTGTCAAAAATCATCATTGGACCTTCCACATAGGATATATCTTCATTCAATTCTACCTCTACAGGTTGCAACACCAACTCTATATCAAGATGACACTTTCTCAACATAGATATATGAAACCCTGGATGTATTCTATGTAGATCAGGTGGCAACGCAAACCTATAGGCTACTTTTCCAATCCATGTTGTCATTGGGTAAGGTCCCATAAATCTAGGAGCTAACTTACCCTTCTTCCCAAATATGAGAACATCTTTCCAAGGAGAGACCTTGAGATACACTTTGTCTCTAACTTAGAATTCTAAAGGTATACGACGTTTATCGGCATATGACTTCTTTCTATCCTGTGCAACCTTCAAATGTTGTTGTATTACTTTAATCTCTTCAGTTGTTTGTTGCACTAATTTAGGACCCAAAAGTTGGTATTCTCCTATCACATACCAGCATAACGGAGATCTACAACATCTACCATATAATGCTTCATATGGTGCCATATCAATACTTTTCTGATAACTATTATTGTAGGCAAACTCTATTAAGCTCAAGTGTAAGTCCCAATTTCCTACAAACTGAAGAACACATGTCCTAAGCAAGTACTCCAATGTCTGTATAGTCCTTTCATATTGTCCATCTGTCGAGGGTGAAAAGTTGTGCTAAATTTTAACTACGTACCCAAGGCTTTATGTAGTTGCTTCCAAAGACGACTTGTAAACTGGGGACCTCTATTAGACACAATAGTGGCCGAAACTCCATGTAAACACACTACCTCATATATGTAGATCTGTGCAAGTTTTTTAGCAGTATAGGTTGTTGTAACATGAAGAAATTGTGCTAACTTAGTCAACCTATCAACTATCACCCAGATGGAATCATGACTTTTGGCTGGTCTGGGTAGACCAACCACAAAGACCATTGTCACATGATCCCATTTCCACTATGGTATAGGTAAGGGGGACAATGTTCATGTAGGCTTCTGGTGTTTTGCTTTAACTTGCTGACACACTAGAAACTGGATAACAAACTCAGCTATATCCTTCTTCAAACCAGGCCACCAACACATATCTTTTAAGTTATGATACATTTT
The DNA here is from genome assembly GCA_963693085.1 of Alisma plantago-aquatica. Lineage (NCBI taxonomy): Eukaryota > Viridiplantae > Streptophyta > Magnoliopsida > Alismatales > Alismataceae > Alisma > Alisma plantago-aquatica. The sequence goes on from OY856409.1 coordinate 921,132,710, forward strand.
AGTACTCCCTGGATGCATTGCATACATGCACGAATGAGCTTCCTCCTTAACTATCTTTCTTAAGTCATTGGCATCAGGTACTACCATCCTACCATGGTAACAGACTACCTCATCCTCTAACTCATGGAAACTATCTAGTTTCTCACAACCATACTCTAACCTGATCTGCTGAATCATAGTACCATCCTATTGTGCCTCTTTAATTTTTTGTCTCAGAGTAGGTTTCACATGCATCTCGGCCAGTAATCCAGCTAACAAAGATACTTTTAACTATACATTTTTTGTCTCAAAGAGACAAACATGTCCCATTTAAAGCACATTAAAGAATTCAACTATGCTTTATCTATGGGTGGAGATGAAGATTTTCTATTTAGTGCATCTGCCACTACATTAGCTTTTCCTGGATGATAATCAATTGCACAATTGTAGTCCTTGATTAATTCCATCCAGTAGCATTCTCTCATATTCAACTCATGCTGTGAGAAGATGTACTTTAAGTTTTTATGGTCTTTGAAAATCTGACACATTTCTCCATAAAGATAATGCCTCCAAATCTTCAACACATGGACCACTATAGCTAACTCTAGATCATGCATCGAATAATTCTCCCTGTGTTTCTTAAGCTGTCGAGAAGCAAAAGAAACTACATGATCATTCTGCATCAACACACATCATAAACCATTCTTAGAGGCATAAAAAAAAATGATGTATCCCTTTCCTTGCTCAGGTAAAACCAACACATGTACACTAGTCAAACTTTCTTTCAAAAACTAGAAAGAACACCAACACTTGTCATTCCAGACAAAAGGAACCTCCTTCCTGGTCAACCTAATTAGGGGTAATGCTACAAAATTGAAGTCTTTAATAAACCTTCTGTAATAACCTTCTAGACTTAAGAAACTACGAATCTTAGTTGGTGTCTTGGGTTGTTCCCACTCTAAAATAGACTCCACTTTCTTAAGATCAACATGAATACCTGAAGCAGATATAACATGTCCTAGAAAAGATACTTCTGACAACCAAAACTCACACTTACTAAGCTTAGCATATAGCTTGTGTTGTCTTAACAAAGTCAAGGCTTGATGAAGGTGTTGTTCATGTTGTTGACCATCTCTATTATATATCAAGATGTCATCTATGAAGACCACTATGAACTGATCAAGGAATGGCTGGAAGATTCTATTCATCAGCTCCATGAATGCAGCTGGTGCATTAGTTAGTCCAAATGGCATAACTACAAACTCATAATGATTGTACCTTTTCCTAAAGTCTGAATTCGGTATGTCACTCTCCTTGATATGTAACTGAAGATATCATGACCTTAGATCTATCTTAGAGAACACTGTTGCACCACACAGCCAGTGTAACAGATCATCTATCATTGGAAGAGGATATTTGTTCTTTATAGTCACCTTGTTAAGTTGTCTATAGTCTATGCATAATCTCATAGACCCATCCTTCTTTTAAAAAAAAAGAACTAGAGCACCCCATGGAAAAGTACTCAGTCGAATGAAACCTTTCTCAAGCAACTCCTGTAAATGTCTCTTGAGTTTTGCCATCTCAGTAGAGGCCATTCTATAAGGTATTTGGTCCATGGGTTGCGTACCCGGGATTAGACTAATCTCAAAATCAATCTCTCAAGGTGGAGGAATATCTGGAAATTCTTCAGGAAACACATCCTTGAATTCCCTAACAACAAGGACTTCAGGAAGACTAGGACTTTCTTCTTTGGTATCTACCACATGTGCCAAGAATACTTCACATCCTTGTTGCATCAGTCTCTCAGCTACCATTGCTGATACTAGATAGGTTGGAAGAATATTTCTATCCCCCTAAAACACCCATGTGTCATCACTGTCTGCGAACATAGCTTGCTTGGAACCACAATCCAAGACAACCTTATACTTTTCTAGGGTATCCATCCCAAGAATTACATCAAACCCGTACATCTCAAGTTGTATAAAATCCACTTGAATGATGTGTTCTAAAAAAGAAAGAATACAAGGAGAACATACCTCCCACAACACTACAGATCCGACTAACAGAGTTTCTAATAATCGATTATATGTTCTATGACTGATAGTCATATTTCCATCTTGAATCACTTCTCAAGTGATAAAGGAATGTGTAGCACCCAGATCAATCTAAATAGATACGAAGTAGGATGAAGACATATCAGAATGAAACAATTCCATCTAACCTGTCATGACTCATGGATTGACTGCTGCCTCCGGCTGATTCATAGCATAGAATATCATTGTTGCCTGTTGCGAACTCTATGCTCTGTTATTTGGTGCAGATGAACCTGCTTGGGACGCTTGTCCATGTCCTCATGTGCCACTGCTAAACTGTTTCCTCTAAGAGCCTTGTTGACTCTGCCTCAGTGGTTGGGTTACCTCCATGTCTCTAACTAGACATTCTGTTATCATATGTCCTTCCGGCCCACACTTGAAGCAATTTTTGTCCTACTGTGGTCTAGATGGTCCTGTTATTGACATTGATGCTATACTATGGGCTCCACTTGGCAAAAAACTATGACCTCTACCCTTTCTTGACGTCTAATTCATCTGAGCACGAACCTCAGTGGTGATAATGGTGCAAGAAACCTTAGTTTCTTGAAATTTCTAGACCTTTATCCCTGGAACTAGGTAGGACCTTTCCTACTGTTAGCCTCACATTTCTCAGTCACAAACCTCTCTATCCTCCTAACTGACTCCACAAAGGTGGAAAACCTCTCTCTATTCTGTAGAGCAGCTACAGCTGTGGATAACTCATCGTTTAGACCCTTCTCAAAATGCTGAATCCTCTCCTTCTCCGTAGTATCCATGTGTGGACAAATCCGTAGAAGCTCCATGAACTTAACTTCATTCTCACTAATCTTCATCGGTCCTTGCTTAATACGCTCAAACTATTAGATTTTCTCATCCAGATAAATCCTAGGAAAGTATCTACTAATAAACTCATGTCATAACTCCTCCCATCCAACCTCAACACTCGGTCTTTTCCCTTCTTTAATGGCCCACCAATGGCCAGAGCTTCCTTTTAAAAGGTACATAGCATGCCTAACTTTATCAATTTCTGGGATGCTAAGGATTCGAAAGGCTTTTTCCAACTCAGTGAGTCATAAATCTGCATCTGTTTAGTCAGCTATAATGACATATTTGGTGGATCCTACCTAGCATAACTTCTCAAAGGTCTTACCAGAACTATGTCCCTCATTGGGAACCAATGCCCTAGGTGCTGGTGTTGGCATCTGGTCTTCTATATGCATTATTGTGGTCATGAACTGCCCAAAAAGAGCATGAAAGGCTGGGTTTTCTAGCATGGCTTGATCAAGATAGGGATTCTCAGGCACTGATTCCTCTCTTTCATGTTCCCTTGCACCTCCTCCTGGTGCTACAACACTGTTCTCAGCAGCATGTTCTTCGTGTGCTCTAGCCATCTTTCAGATTTACTTCTTCTCTTATATGAGAAGAATTCACTATAAGATAAACTGCAGGACACTAGAACATACTCAAAAACCTTTAATCCTATGTCTCTGTAGACTCAGCGAACCTTAGGCTCTGATGCCAAAAACTTGTGGCGACCACTATCAAACCGACAGCCAAATCACACAGTAATTACACAGAATAACCATTAGCAGCCGAATAATGAAAATCACTTAAAATTAAAACCATTTTACAAAGAGATCCATTGCTAGGAAACTCTTAAGGGAAGAACCAAAGCAATATATACATCATGGTTCACATTATACATACATTGTACCATCCCATCTCGAGGATATCATATACCAGTTGCTTTACCAAAACATATTCATAAGCAACATAAAACCTTGAGGCAACCAAGTCAAAATCTCATATCATTTATAAAACCATTACATACTAACTCCCAAGGACTTGAGAGTATAGAGATGACACATATGACTTCTATCTACAAGACAAGACAGACAACACACTTAACCTGAGCTTTTATTGTTGTCCCTATTGTTGTTGTCCTCCCTCTACAGTACAATCTCTCACTACAACAAAAAATGGTTTTTACAACAGTTTATTTTTCCATTTTACAACGGGTGTCAACTGTTGTATTAGATCGCGTGGTCTTATGGGGGGTTCTTTATACAACAGGTGTTGCACATGTTGTAATATATGTATTTTATACAACAGGTAATACATGTTGTAGTTTATTGAATACACCTGTTGTAATAGGGGTGTTATATATAACATGTTGAGACAAAAGGAAAATACATCTAGACACAAGGTTTCGAACTTGAGACCACTTGAAAGTAAGGCACATCTCAAACTGTTGAACCAGTTTCATTTTATACAACACATATATTCTTTGTTGTACATATACAACAAATGACGTGCAAACATGTTGTCTAATTGTGATCTATTACAACGGGTAACTATTACAATAGGTGAAAGCCTATTGTGTAATTATAGTATACTACAATGGGTTATAGTATGTTGTGTAATGATGGTCTATTACAACGGGTTAACATATGTGACTATTACAACGGGTAGAGCATGTTGTATAATTATGATCTTTTACAACGGGTTAGAGTATGTTGTGTAATGATGGTCTATTACAACGGGTTAACATACATGACTATTACAATGGGTTAGAGCATGTTGTGTAATTATGATCTTTTACAACGGTTTAGAGTATGTTGTGTAATGATGATCTATTACAACAAGTTAGCATACGTGACTATTACAACGGGTTAGAGCATGTTGTGTAATTATGGTCTTTTACAACGAGTTTGAGTATGTTGTGATATTACAGTCTATTACAACAATTTAGCACCTATTGTAGTATCACATATACTACAACGAGTTTGGTCCGTTGTATATAACTTGTATTGTATAAAATATATAATTTACAACACACAAATCGACTTGTTGTAAAAGATATGCTAACTACAACACAGCCTACAGAACTGTTGTATTTTTTCCGTTGTAAAAAGCATTTTCTGTAGTAGTGTCTACCTCCTTGTCTACGTCCACCTAAAAATGTTCGGACCAACGGGATGAGACAAAAGTCTCAGTGAGAGATATAACTCTCTTCCAACAACATTATTATCACATGTAAACATTATAAAACTAAGCAGAGGATCTTTTATATTAATAACCAAGTTTAATCATTGTTTATAAGCATAATAGAGCAATATCATATTTTAAAGCAATGCATCTATCTATGTTAGAGAAATAAATCATCTATTCACTTTATAAGAAATATGAAGAACACATATAAGATCTATCTGTTTAAGATGTATAAAAGTAGTGTAACATCAACTAATATTTCTATATTCAATCCTTAAGCAAATACGCTACATGGCTGATTACATATTTACAATCACACTTATGCCTTGAGGAGATGAGGTATACCGCTCATGCTCCAACCGACCACGACTACGTAAAACATCAGTACCATACAAAGTCAAAGGAAGAGTCAGCTTCCAAAACCTCACCTGTCTTAGTCAATATGAGACCACTGGCAGTGACATCACGTGTCAAACTGTAATTAGCTTGCCAGGGTATAGTGGCATCTTCTCTATAGAGTTATAGCCACAGCATGCACTCTCTTCAAGGAGATCAATCACACAACAAACCCAATATATTAATATTGAGTCTTGACATATAGCCATACTCTTATGATGATGAGGAAGATCAAACATCAATCCCCATTTATATGTAAGGATATTTTCACCCATTACCCCCACATATTGAAAAATATGCTCTCCAAAGTAAACTCGTTTCACCATTCAGCAAATTCTGACATTGGATGGATCTATGTCCAGGGAAACTACATGATAAGGTTCCACTTTATTAATTAGGTGCATTACAATATCTTTTAACATCAAAAAAGTTACAAGCATGAATTATAATAGATTCTACAAAGAAAGGTGTAATACATTTATCAAGTACTTTCATAATCTTTGGAACACATTGAATGCATAACACTTGAGATCTCAGTCCCTTATCACATTACTGGGGATTCTCATCCCTTAGCATTATCATCTTCACGATTTCTAGATCTGGGTATTCAAACCCATAGCTCATCACTGTACATTGTCACCTCTTATTAGGTAACTATTACCTCTAGGTCCTCAGACCTAGGTATACATTATACTTGTTGCACAAGTATTTTACATGGCTCACATGGCCCATTTAATCTGTATCATATGAAACATCATAGCTCATACCTGGCTATGTTCATCATCTCATGACACCTACATGGTTAGTATTTAATGATAAAAGCAATATTAAGTACATATCATCACCATGAAATACAAGAGAAATATAACCTTCCCATTATTAGGGTTACGGTTTCCCTTTTTAGCCGATTCAGGTTTCAAGTTCATATTATCAAGAATCAAAACCCTAACTCATAGCTCCACACATATTAGGAGCATACATTGATATCATAAGTATTCAATAATACTTGTTTATTCTCATCATTTATCATTAAATGATTATCACACAAAGTATGAGTTTCTCTCTCATCCTCACTAGGATATTGATTACATCATACTTTATTAAGTTGGCTTAACCCTTTTCTCAAGGTACATTGGCCTACACTTATCAAAATGCATTAAACTCTTTACATCTTAATGTATCATTTGACACAACACACTTCATGTGTTACATCAAGTATATCAGATTTGAGGTGCTTACCTCCATATTGGTTTTGAGGTGCTTCCACCATATCAGGCTAGAGGTGTATGCTTACTACCATATCACCCAAGAGGTGTGTGCTTACACCATATCATCCAAGAGGTGTGTGGTTATCACCATATCGTTCAAGAGGTGTGTGCTTACCACCATATCATCCAAGAGGTGTGTTCTTACCACCATATCATCCAAGAGGTATGTTCTTATCACCATATCATCCAAGAGGTGTGTGCTTATCACCATATCATCCAAGAGGTGTTTTCTTACCACCATATCATCCAAGAGGTGTGTGCTTACCACCATATCATCCAAGAGGTGTGTTCTTATAAACATATTGTCCAAGAGGTGTGTCTTACCACCATATCTTCCAAGAGGTGTGTGCTTATCACCATATCGTCCAAGAGGTGTGTTCTTACCACCATATCGTCCAAGAGGTGTGTGATTATCACCATATCATCCAAGAGGTGTGTGGTTACCACCATATTGTCCAAGAGGTGTGTGGGTGTCATTTATATCGGGTTACTCAAGTGTAGGGTTTTGCATATTGGGTTAGACCCTTATGCTCATACCTTTTCAAACCTTCAAAGTATCCACTTACCATGTGTTGAGTGACATCCTAGACAACTGGTTAGTCTATTTTCAACCAACCCAAATGTACAAAATGATAGGGGTGTGGGTTTCTAAGGTATAACGGATTTCATATCACCATATTGGGTTTCATTACCATATCAGGTTAGAGGTGCTTCAACCCGATATCGGTTTGTGCCATGATGATGTCATCATCATCAAGAATTCATCACTTACTAATATGGTTCATGGAGAATAGTCCTATGTAACTATTAGAACTCATGGAATCATCAATCATTCATGAAAAATCAAAATTGAATGTAGATCGACAAGTATAGCAAGATTGAAGGTGAATAATAACATGATTGGGTTCAAGTTATATAGCCCACCTCAAGAATAAATTCAAAGCTCCAAGCTCCAAAGCTTCACGTTCCCAAGGTTGAAGATGAACTTATCAAAGATCCAAGACTTGTTCACAACTCCTCTATATGCAAAGAGTCATTATAGATAAGAACTTGGTGAAGAAGAAAAGAAAGGAATAATCACAACCCAAGATTCATGCTTCAACCAAGGTTGAAGATGACCATGGCTTCACCTTAAGCTTGAGGCTCGAGCTCCTCCTTGCTCCTACACTACTATGCATGGTATCTAAGAGAAAGAGATTTGTAGGATTTGAAAAGTTTCACTAGTAGGTGAAAGGAGTGGTATATATAATTGAGGCTCATGAGAGAGAGTGTATAAGAGATGTCATCACCTTATCCTACTAGGTGACACATGTCCATGCATGGGTTGACACGTGTCCATGTATGCACACATATTTATTTTTAATGTAAGACTCTTGGGGATAATCTAGGGATAAGATTTCGGCCATTAGTTATCTTGTTGAACAAGATATTTCAACCCAACATCACTTTATTCACAAACCGATACAACTTTTCAAAGGAAAGTTGTAAAATAATATCCATCACCTTCTTGAAGAGCTTAACTCATCATGGCCTTTGAAAAGAGTTGAAAAAACGATATGGGACCTCCTCTATGGTTTCTTTTCCAATAGGCACTCCCATATAAGCTCTACAACTCAATACAACTCTTTTTTGGGTTTCAACTATACAACTCTTCTTGGTCTTTTCATCACAAAAAATACCATCACTCAAATATGATTCAAACATGGTGCCTATTTATTTATATATCCTATATATGATTCTAAGAGAGAGTTGGGACACTCTAGAGGTGGTAATTTGCATATCAACACTATATTTTGGGTAAATTGCAATTTGCACCAAATTTGGTATACAAGGCACAAACATTATTCAAACAAGCTCCAACTTGGAACTTAGGCTTTCCACATGCAACCCCTTAGCATAATTCTCTCTCTTATGATGCTAAATCACTTGTGGCACGTTAAAAATGTGACATATTTCAAAATAACTCCTCATCTTTGGTAAATTTCAATTTACACCCAAACTATTATATAATGCACAATCATTTTGCAAATAAGCTCAAACTTGAAAATTAAACTCCCCTTGAGTCTTAATTACTTTTCAAAAGATTTAAACAAGTTTATAAATAACTTATCTATGAAAAACTTCCAGGGTTATGGCATAACCCAGGTCAGGGATGTTACAGTTGATGTCCCAAATACTAAATCCTAGGGTTCTGGTAAGATGTTCGAGTGGTTGAGACGCATCAGAGCGGTTGAGTAAGTAGGTAAAGTGGACTCGGTGGATGTTGATGGAGTTGTAAAAGGCATTCAAGATCCTCAACATCCCCGATGAGGACAAGGTGAAACACGTTGTGTACCAGTTGAAGGGAAGTGCTAGTCACTGGTGGGCCATAGAAGAGGAGAAGAGGTTGGGTGTGGTGATTTGTTGAGAGAATTTTTTTGGGAGTTTGTGAGTCGATGCTTCCCAAAGTCGTATCTAGATGAGAAGACAGAATAGTTTGAGAAGTTGCACCAAGGATCCATGACCATCAACCAGTATGAAGTTAAGTTTATGGGGCTTCTAAGGTTCTGTCCTCACATGGCGACGACAAATAAGGACATGATCTGTAGGTTTGAGAAGGGCATGAGTACGGAGTTGACTATAATAGTGTCTGCTTTGGAGAACTTGGAGAGGTTTGTGACCTTCATGGAGTCGATGAGGAGGATCGAGTGATCTTCCATTGAGAAGCATGAAGCCAACGCTAAGAAGAGGCCAACTCAGTTCCAGGGGCAGTCTTCTGGTGGCTTCAAGAAACTGAGGTATTCATCACTGCAATTGTAGAAGAGGTTGGATTTTTTTAATCGAGATCACATGTATAGTCGTAGTGTTTCTCGAGCAAGGGTAGAGCTCATAGATTTCCACCATATAGAGCATGCAATGTTGCATCAGTGTGAGTTATAGGGCCATCTAGGCCACAGAATGAGGTTACAACCTGTTACAAGTGTAAGAAAATAGGACATATCAAGTGGTTTTTCCCTATGAAGTATGAGAAAGTGGCCCAACAATTGAGACATAGTTAGAGGGGTTCTCAGTAGCAACAATACAGTAGTGTTAGTGGCATGAGACAAGTTAAAGCATCACATGCAGGATCTTCTAGGCAAGAAGGAAGAGGATGTGGATGAAAATAGGCAACAAATCAATTCTACATTGTGAGTCAGCTAGATCGAGTGGTCAATCCATGGCTCGTGATAGGTCAGATGGAACTCATTCAGTATAATTTGTCTACTTCTTCTTCTATATCTATTTTGTTTGAACCAGATGTGACAAACTCTTTTATCACCAGAGAGGTGACAACTAATTATAATTTGCCTATTTATAGTAGGTCTAATTGCCTTTCATTAAAACCCCTTTGGTTGGTTCTACTGAGTTGTGGGAGGCGTGTCCATCTTACGCCCTTTCTTTCTTGGGATACAACATTCAAGTGGGTCTTATGCCACTTGACATGCATGTATTCGAAGTGATCCTACAGATGGATACATTGGAGAAGTACAAGGTTGTTTTAAACTGTAGTTCCAAGGGGGAGACATTCTCTAATGATGATATTTCTTGGATCTTATAAGGAAATAAAAAAAATTCTTCCTACGTGTTTGGTGTCATCTACGACGGTGGATAGGTTGATGAGATAAGGCTGTGAGGTTAACCTGGAACAAGCTCAGGTACCAAGAAGAAAGGTCCCAGTATCTAGGAGGTGTCTCTTGTGAGTGAGTTCAAGCATATCTTTCCTGAGGAGTTTCCTGATGTTCCCCTCCTAGAGAGATTAATTTTGAGTTCAATCTTATTCCTAGAACACAACCCATAGCACAAGCACCGTACATGATGGCACTGATAGAGATGTAAGAGTTGAAGAAATAGTTGCAAGAGCTGTTAGAGAAAGGCTTCATCAGACTGACCACTTCCCATGGGGTTCTCTTGTGTTGTTTGTTAAGGAGAAAGATGGTTCTATGAGGTTGTATATAGATTATCAACAGTTGAACAAGGTAACAATCAAGAATAAGTACATGTTGCCGAGGATAGACAATATGTTTGATTAGTTGAGAGGTGCCATAGTGTTCTCCAAGATAGATCTGAGTTCAGGTTACCATCAATTGATTATCAAGGAAGATGACATACCCAAGTCTGCTTTTAGGACTAGATATGGTCACTATGAGTTTTTTATTATGCCATTCAGGTTGACCAATGTGCCAACAACCTTTATGGATTTGATGAACAGGGTGTTCAGGTCGTACTTTCATCAGTTCATGGTTGTGTTTATAGAAGACATATTGATATACTCCAGAGATAGACAACAACATAAGATGCACCTACATCTAGCGTTGACATTGTTAAGACAACACGAGTTATATGAAAAGTTTAGCAAGTGTGAGTTTTGGTTGATAAAGGTGTCTTTTTTGGGTCATGTGATATCTTCTAAGGGTGTCTCTGTAGACCGGCATAAGGTTCAGTTAGTGCTAGAGTGGGAGCAGGCCAAGACACTAATGGAGGTTTGTAGCTTTCTTGGTTTGGCAGGCAACTATAGGAGGTTCATAATAAACTTCAGTTCTGTGGACCTATCCCTAATAAAGATGACTAGGAAAGGTGTTCCTTTTGTATGTGATGATAAGTGTCAATGTTCTTTGCAATTGCTAAAGTAGAAGTTGACAAGTGCTCCCATGTTATTAGTTCTAGAGAAAGGGAAAGGTTATATCGTCTTCCGTGATGCACCGAAGAATGGCTTAGGATGCATGCTGATGCAGGATAAGAATATGATTTCTTTCACTTCACGACAAAGTAAGAAACACGAGGAAAACTATCTGACTAATGACTAAGAGCTAGCAGCGGTGGTCCATGCCTTGAAGATTTAGAGGCACTACTTGTATGGAGAGATGTGCCAGATCTTCACTGACCATAAGAACCTACAATATATCTTCTCAAAGTAAGAATTTAATAAGAGGTAGATACGATGGATGGAGTTGATCAAAGGCTATGATTGTACTAATAGACTCCCATCCCAGGATGGAAAATGTGGTAGCAGATGCGTTGAGTAGGAAGTATTCTTCATCGTCACCTATAGACGAGGCACAATTCCATGCCTTGGTATGTCATAAGCGGGACAAATTGGTACCACTTCGCCAGATGAACATGAAGTTGGAGGTCTCTCTATTGGCAGTCACATTGGCACAGTAGCAAGTGAAGCCTACTTTGATGCAACTGATCGAAGATGCACAGTGAAATGATACTATGATACAAAACATCAGGTTAGAGCTCGACAGCAAGAAGTATGATGACTTCCATGAGGTAGAAGATGGGATAATGTGTTTCCATGGCAACACAATAGTACCAAATATTGATGGTTTAAGGAAGATGGTTCTTGAGGAAGCTCATTCCTCGATGTATGAGATGCACCTAGGTTGTACCAAGATGTACCATAACTTGAAGGATCTGTATTGGTGGCCAGGCTTGAAGTGTGATGTGGTAGAGTTTGTGACTAGATGTCCTGTCTATCAGTAGGTTAAGGATGAGCATTAGAAGGTGGCACATACTTTGTAGTCCTTGCCAATACCATAGTGGAAACTGGATCATATCACCATGGAATTCATGGTTGGGCTTCCCTGGACAGGAAAAGGTCATGATTCCATTTGGGTGATAGTTGATAGGTTGACCAAGTTAGCTCACTTCTTTCTAGTCAAGATGGAGTACATGTAGAGAAGTTGCCACAGATCTACAAGGATGCGATTGTTTGTTTGCATGGTATTCTATTTACCATAGTATCTGATAGAACCCCCAAGTTTATGAGTCATTTTTGGGATCATATGCATATAGCCATGGGGACACAACTAAGGTTCAGTACAACTTTCCACCCTCTAATAGATGGTCAGTCTGAAGGGACCATACAAACTTTGAAAGATCTTTTGAGGGCATGTGTTATTTTAGTTTCTTGGTAGTTAAGACATCCATCTAATTCTAATAGATTTTTCCTACAAAAGTAGTTAACAGAGGAGTATTGACATGGCACCTTATAAGGCCTTGTATGGGAGATATATTTAGTCACCACTTTGTTAATATGAGACAGGTGAGTATCAACTTTTGGGTCCTGAGCTAGTACAACAAACTACAGAGAAGATTAAGATGATACAATAGCAATTGAAAGAAGCCCAGGACAGATAGTAGTCGTATGCCGGCTACCGCCATAGATCATTGGAATTTCAAGTAGGAGACCATGTGTACCTTAAGGTTTCTTCTTGGAAGGGTGTGTTGAGGTTTGGTAAGAAGGGTAAGTTGGATCCTAGGTTTATGGGACCATACCCTATCTTGGCAAGTGTTGGGAAGGTGGTATAAAAGCTTGAGTTACCACTAGGGTTTCATAGGTTGCATCCTATCTTTCATGTTTCTATGCTGAGGAAGTGTCATCCAAATACATAGTAGGTGTTGCAACTAGTGGAGGTAGAGTTGGAGAAGGATGTGTCTTATGAGAAAGGCCCTACGTTGATCCTGGATAGGAGGGTGAAGAAGATGAAGAAAAAGGATATAGTTTTTAGTTAAGGTTTTTTGGCATCTTCGTGATGTGGAGGAATCCAGATGGGAGTTAGAGGATGATATGTGTAGGAAGTACCCATCTTTGTTTGTGTAGGATTTTGGGAGCAAAGTCCTTGTTAGGGGTTTATGGTTGTAAGACCCGTGACCTTGCTTTATGGGAGAAGATTCTTTCTTACCTTAATTAAGTGCCTGAAACCTCAATCTAACCGTAGGATGTGTTTTTATATCATGTGAAAAGCTTAAGTTTCAAGTTTGGTCCAATTTTTCCATTGTTTAAGCAAGTTATGCAATTATATGTTGTTTTGGACTTTTCTACAACTTACCCATATCTGAGGTTTTTCTTGAAATTTTGTCACATGCTTTTTGTTCCTTACATGTTTTCATATCATTCTTGTATTGGTTGTATCTTGGGGTGCCTAGATACACCTTGGGTTGATGGTGACATCTCTCTAGGGTAAGTTAGGGTTTTGGTCTCATGGATGAGCTACCTTGAGAAGCCATCAACCGATAACTCCCGTTGGATGGATGACAACCAATGGTCATCCTTAGGTGTGGACAACCAATGGTGATCTATATAGGTGATAGGTCGATGGTCTTATCTCATAGGGTCCCTTGGACTGATGGTTTTCTTGGAAGGGATGCTCAATTTGATGGTTTTCAATCTAGTGACCTATGGTGTCAAGAACCGATGGTCACTAAGTGATGAAACCTGATGGCCACCCTGTAAGGTCCAAGATTTGATGTCTTATAAGACTCCACAACCAATGGAGATTCTTCTTGCATGGATGTGATGTCCCATGGCCATGGACACTTGGCAACCATGGTAGGACACCTAAACCTTCTCTTCTCTCTCACTCATAGCTATATAAACCCCGTACCTTCCATGCAAATGAACATTTTTGACTCCTTTCTCTCCCTTGATGTCTAGATGTTTTTCTTCCCCACTTAGGTGGAGAATAAGGTGCCCAAGGTAGAAGAAGATGGCCGATCTCCTTGCATGTGTGGCCAGGGTTCAGTTTTTCCCTCTCTTGATGCTGGTGGAACTTCCTTTGCTTGTTCTTGATCTAAGAAAGTAAGATATACCCTATTTACTTCGTTCTCCTTTTTTCCTACCTCCTTCTTCTTGGTCGGAACCATGGGTTTTCATGTTAGAGCTTTCTCTCGAGCTTAAAGAACATCTCCTTCCTACATCCTTGACCTAGGGTCTTCTCTCTTCCTTGGAGAAGGAGCTGGCTTGGTCGTGTGGAGTGCTTAAAGCTAGGGTTTCTTCTTCTCTTTCTTGAGCTACCTTATTGTTCGAAGCTTCTTCTTCTTCTTCTTCCTAGAGGCAAGTCACATAAGTTTCTCCACTTTTATTGCTTACTTATAGCTTGCATGTGCTAGATCTTGCTCTAAAACTAAGTTCTCAGTAGAAAGCTCCCACCTTTGCCTAGGGTTTAATATTAGGTGCTAGTTACTTGGTGGTTTACCTTCTTGGATGTGCTTTAATCCTTGTGCATGACCTTCTATTGGTAGAGGAATCCTTAGGGAATTATTACATGACAAACTATGGTTCTTGGTATCTCTCAAACGATGGGTTTACTTCAGGTTTCTTGAGTTGTTTTCCACCTTGTGCATAACTCCATAGTTTTCCTTCTTGCTAGAACTGATGGTATAAATTTTGGTGGTGTTTTGCTTGTGTTTCTCATGACATTGGTTAGATCTTAAGGTCTATTTTGACTCTTTTGGTGCTCAATAATCAATGGTCTTGGTGCCTTAGTGTGGTTTCAACTGATGATTTTCCTTCCCTTCTCCAAATGATGGTCTTCCCTTGTGTTTTACCTTGCTTTACCACCTGTTGTTGACAAGCAGTGGGAGTACATTGTTTCACAACTGATGACCCTTTTGATCCATCAACCAAAGGTTGTTCTGACTCCAAAATGTGATGGTCCAATGACCTAGTATCACCAACCGACGGATCTACTGATTTAACACTCGATGGTGTCAACCAATAGAGGTTCTGACTCCATGATATGATGGTGGTCCTGCACACTACAATTGATGATGGCACTAGACACCACAACCAATGGTGATCCATTGTGTGACAACTGATAGTAGGTTGTATGCCTTCAACTGATGGTGCATTCTATGTTATCAAATGATGTCTTGACTACGTTTAGTTAGTGAAGTTGGTATTCTTTGCTCAGAGAGCCAATCATATGATGATTGTGATGGAATATCACAAACATGATTTTATCTATAATCAGTTATGAGATAATGAGGAAACATAATGAATGTCTAAAGAATGACAATACTCAATAATGTATGTCTTCAAGTATGTGACTTGAACAATGAGAACATGCGGATGTTAAGAGTACGCACATTCTTATTATGTCCCTAGTCGATTGTTACTGTGGAAGGTAGATGGACAATAGTAACACTTATGACTAGGGTGTGTATTGGTTGATGATAGAATCTCATCAGTCATGATATGTGCATCAAACCAAACACACAAATACTTATTAGGAACAATGTATCAGACAATCCCACCTTTGAGAGTGACACATGGAAACCATAATTGGTGGTCATAGTCTTCTCTCATAATGAAGGTGGTGATTGTGGTTCTTAGATTTGAAGTCACTACACTCATCACATGTCGTTTGGTATACTTTGACATCATCCAATGTAACCCTGAATAAGGATTGCCATAGTGGTGATGATTGTGTAGTTGTTACACATGGGGATTGACTATGAGTGATGTAGATGGAATTTTTCCCTCCTACTAAAGTTTGATATAATGGACACTTGATAAGTGAGACTGAGAAACACATGCACATGGACATGTGAATCAATATATGATATTGAGGTCACATATATCTTATACAGTCTACTCTGGTTCAAGGAACATGGATTGCACATTGAGAGGATGACGATTCCATGCCTTGAGTTCATTCCAGATATCAGAGACAAAGAAATTATACAATCACTACAACACTTTACACAGATTGTAGGTTGAAATTTCTCTCCAACTTTTCATTCACTTGAGTAGCACTAATGTGGGACTAGGAACTACTCTTAACTTGTGATGTCATAAACTAGTTTTGGACATTCATTGCCAACGTGATATGGGACCTATAGGGTCACAAACATAGGATACACCTAGAAGAGGAATATAATCATGAAAGATAATTGAATTAATAACCAAAGTTTTTGGGTATTCAATTTGAGCAACAATTCAACTGACTAAACTCCCAGTCGACTGGTTCAAGGGTTGAATTGACCGATTGAAGTGTTAGATTCACTAGAAATTGAATTGGTTTAGTTCTTCCAGAACTGGGGAACGAACCAACCGGTTCACTTAGTGAACCGATCGACTTGGGTCACCAACTGACTGGTTGGGGCCGTTAGACGACTAGCTTGTAAAGGCAAGGCACCCAGATCGTGAAGAAATTTGATTGCATCAAGGATTAGTGCTGACATTATGTTGAGCATTAATTGGATTCAAATTTCCAATTCGTATGCGATTGGGAAACATGGTGAAATGACCAGTTCACCTAGTAAACTGATCGGCTTGTATGTCAACCAATCTATTTTCTTGGCAAACCGATCGGTTTGCCGCTCGTAGATTGTAAATTTTGTGATATTGTGGTCCCTTCCACTCCCCAAAGACTGGGAACCTAGACCCTAACCCTCCCTATATATAGGGGTATTGGGGGCTTCTCAGGCACAACTCAATTACCTATAACAATTGTTCTCCTCTCTGGTTGTGGTAACCAATAGAGAGCCCGAGCATGTCCTTTCTCATAAAGGGAGGGATAGCAAGGGAGAACAATTGTGGCAGAGCAAGTTGGTGACTAGTACACCAATGAGAGGGACATATCCTTCCTTTCTGTTCTAGTTCGACGACATGAGTTCTAGGTGGTCTGTGTGGACTACTACAGAGGCAAGGAGGTTTTTATCTGCCACTTGGAGGACAACATTAGGCTACAATGCATGGTAAATATGAAGAGTTTCTCAGATGCCGTCCAAGTGCAACTAGGAGTTTTATAGTGTTACAATAAGTTATAGTTGCTGGACTTGTTCTAGGACCAGATATGAATCGTTAAACCATCATTCCCAGTAAATAGTTGTTGACATGATCTTGCTGTCATTGGGAATATAGATAGATTTTTTATTTCCACTGCCCACTCTGTGCCCATATTTCCCTATAGTAGAATAAGAGTCAGGTCAATTTACTATATTTTGGGATTTATCAATGTGATCAGATTTTTAGTTTATTACTTTTATTTATTGCATACAATGTGGATATTTAAAATAATTGATGTGCATATCCGATTAAAGACCACATACAATATCAAAATTATATATATATATATATATATATATATATATATATATATATATATATATATGCAATTTACACGCTTCGCCCTAAAATTGGTTTTGATGGTGAATGTGTAGCATGGTTATGATCAATAACCCAAATATCTGTGTGTGGTTGGATGGTTCGGTTTTATTCCTATTATATCTCAATTTGCATATTGAGACTCTACCTTCTTCTTCCAAATGTAAACATATTATTCTTTCCTACCTTTGCTCCCCTCAAATGTAACTCGAGGTTTCTCATTATCATGTAATAAGTTTAATAACAATAGGATAGTTTCCTTTCTTGCAACGATGAAGATTACAATCAACGTCAGGCGAGCCAAACATTTCATGCGATGAGCCGATCGACTGGATGACCGAGGAGGATAGACCAAAGGAGCAAACTAACTGACTGGTGGACCCAACTGATCATTTGGAGGTGTCCAGACATTGGTTGGACAAGAGGAAAACTGATCGTTTCAGATGATCAACTGACCGAGCAAGAGGCGACACGATCGGTTCAAGGGTTGAACCGATCAACCCAGATTGGTAAGAACAAATCTATACTAACAACACGTTCATGCATGTGAGGTAGACCTAGGTGGTAGTAATTCCTTGTGGCTCTAAGGAATTACAGTAGATATGTCTGTAATCATCGTTGGTGTTTTATATTGCATGTTTACATTGTGGGATATAGTGTGTATATGATACATACTAGTACGTGGTGATTACATATGTGTGTGTGTGAGAGAGTGTGTGTCTATATATATATATATATATATATATATATATATATATATATATATATATATATATATATATATATATATATATATATATATATATATATATATATATATATATATACATATATATATATGTATATATATAATCAACTAGTCAAACATATTAAGTCGTCTAAGATCCTTTCCATTAGCGGTACACATGAAAATCTTGATCAACTAAGTGTGGGCACCCCAAGGGTGGTGTGTTTTCTATCTCGTGGAAGTGTGATGGTAATAATGTGGGTCTGCCAATTGAGGTGCATTCTTATTGTGTCAGGTTTTGGGTCAGGCTTAATTGAGTGACCTTAATGAGATTAAGCACCAGAGGCATACAAATGACTATGTCAAAGAGTTGTGCATATCATATATTCAAGAATTGCATAAGATGCAATTGGAAAACGTTGCCTACCTTAATGATTGATTATAGACGCTGGTGTTGGTCAGGTAATAATTGAATCATTTTAGATCTTGGATCATTAGAAGATTGTTTGATGTAATATTCTAAATTGTTAATTGAGGTTTGTCAATTTGATCAAAATAATGAGAGAAATAGATAATTAAAGACCTAATTAATATTGTCAATTTAAATCAAATCAAATCAAATCAAAAATGAGTTTTTTTTATAAAATTGCAAGTGCTTTTGTAGAGTCAAATGGCAATACATAACAACAACTTTTCTCTCTGATCGTTACTTGAGACAGATAAGTTTAATAGGAATAACTTCCATGACTGGTTATCACTACAACAAACATACTCATTAGCGGCCTTTCAGAAAAGCCACTAAAAAAAATAAAAGCCAGTAAACAAGTTTAGCGACATTTGTTGACATTTAAAAAAATGCCTCTAGCGCCAATGCCACTAGGACGATAGTGGCTTAAGTTGTAAAAGCCACTAAAGGTTTGTCTTTAGTGGCTTCGAATAAATGCCACATAAAGGCCACTAAACCATCATTTGGCATTTATAAAAAAGCCACTATCCATCAATTGGCTTTTATACAAATGCCACTATTTTGTATTTTGTTGGTGTATGAAAATGTTCTTATTGAGTTTAATGGTGTATAAAAAATGCCACTAATGACAACTAGTTCTGTATTATTACATGTTCATGGCTTTTAGTCATTCAGTTTTCAATTCATTATCATTATTTCTAAATGAATGTCAATTGTAGACGAACTCACTTTTCTGAAAGTATGAATAATTTTTATATATAATCAATTGAGAATTACACGGGGAGGACATTTTACCTTGCCCCTTATATTGAATTACATGGGGAGGAAATTTTACCTTGCCCCTTATATTGAATACAACACCAATGTTTACCAAGCTCCATTGAACTTGGATGGATTCACATGCCAATATAGTCTTCACTGACTTAAAAGAATAATAGTAGGGAGGCGTGAATGACTGAATTAACTGAATTAACGATCTGTATAGCCGCTTATAAACCAGAAACTGCAGGAGTTGCAACATGATTCTCTTGATTAAATCTGTATTCATTCCTCAGGTTGTACAGATCGGCTTTGGTATGATTAAACTTTGATCTACTTCAGATGTCGCTGCTAGATTCTGAAAATCTTCTAGTCTTGGACTTCTTCTGTTAGTCTCAATCTTTCTTGCAGACCCTCACCTTTTCATCTTTGTGCCACTTCCTTTAATTCTCCTACTTACTAATCTCTCTGGAGTGACATCCATATTGGCTTCCTTGGTTTCCTTTACTGCAGAGATTTGGATTGAATCCTTGTTTATGTGCAGGTCATCTTTCCCTGCATCCACCAGGACGTTTACAAACTCTATTAATTCATCCAACTCCTGGTAAACAATTGTGTGATTGTTGCATTATCAGCAATAGTGTAAAGCAGTAAATAGTAAGGGCAAATAATTTACCTGCTGACTCATCTCAACAATGCCACTTGCATTATCAATAATAGGTCCAAACATATCCATAGTCAATACATATGCAGCAGTACTCAACATCCATGTTGAATCCACCAAGTGGCCTAATACAGAGCAGTTGCAACATCCATGTCAAATCCACCAATAGTCTAACTGACAAATGGCCAGGCAAACCTTTCTTTCTTGCTTTGCAATTTCATTTTCCTTTGATAGCTTCCTCCCAGGACCTAATGCAATTTCATGCTCTTCTCAGGTTTTAGCTCTGAAATTAGAAAAAACCATTACCAAAAAAAACTTTTAGGAATTGTTAATTCCTCTTGCAAGTTGCAGCAATAGAAGTGTGATGTTCATCAAAAAATCTCACTAGTACATGATTACAATTAGCATGACAATACATTGCTTCATCAAATTAAAAAGAAATTTAAATTCCATCTCTATCAAAGCAATGTTCATGTTTGCTTATTCATCAAATTAAAAAGAAATTTACATTCCATCTCTATCAAAGCAATAAGAGAACTAACTTCAATAATTATGAGTGATGTTTGCTTATTCAATAGAGAACAATATAAAAACTCCCCAATAGATGAAATTCCCTTGGCAATATGTATGAAGGCATGTGAAGAATGAGACATAATAACAAGGTAAATAATGATTCCTGCTCTACAAAAAATGTGTGGAATATGCAATGGTAAATTCATGAGTTAATTATTAACAGAGATGTATAAAAGATGTGCACCAAACATGCTTGTCCTATAGGGAAGCCGAGCATACTCCTCAGAAGCATGTAGTTATTAGCCAAAGATGTGGCTGCCACATCTCATTGTACAAAGTGCAATGCTTCCCTCAATGCAGAAGGAAATTCCACCATCTGACCTATAAACCAGTCATTATCTCACATATTTGACAAGGCTGCAACTGGGTTGTCTTGGATTGTATTCATCCACTATAGTCCTCCCTATAGCTAAAAACTAGTTTGGTCTTGGTTGGCTCCACTTCTAACCTGATCATGTCCAGTTCAAGAATATGAAAGTAACTATACATAAAAAGGCCTGGAAAGTTTGAATTTTCCTCAATCCACCACTTTGGGTGCACCTTTGGAGTTATGTGTGTTAATCGGAAAGAGATCAGGGATATGAATGCAGAACTGTAGGGATTTTGGCCGTATTTGGCTTAAAGTAGATGCAAAATAGAGCATGCACAATTCATATTATATACAGAGGAAGCCTTGTCACCCCTAATGGTGCAATCCTCATAGACAGATGGACCTCCAACAAAATCTAGCATATGCAAAAACACATGTGATACAACTATCACAACAACTCGAGTGGTCACTTGAAGGCAATTTATAAAAAATTACAATTACACTTACAAAGTGACATGTTGAATAACCTTCCCTCTTCAGCTCATCCTTCTCTTTTAATTGAGCCATCAACACATTTTTCTCCACTCTAAGATTCTCCAGTGGAAACTGAAATGATATGTAAATAAGTTTGGTATCTTTAAAAATTAAATGATGGGCATAGAAGCAATAAAGCATGGGTATCAATAATGATGGTAACTTCTGGTTCACTTGTATGATATGTATCATTATAAGTTAGTAGCATACCATCTTTGTGCACACTTAGCATCAATAGAATGTCTGTCATGCCCATGGAAAGCTTCAGACATGCATTCAACAAAAGGAGTCTTTGAAATTCAATGCAACTCGATCTTCACAAAAATGTACATGTATCCAAAGGGGTAAAGATCAGCCTCCAATTCCAAAGTGGATTACATAAAAACAACTATATCTCTCCTCTCTTTAGATAGTTTCCAAGAATTCATACTATAGCATGATGATTTCATGTTAGCTTAATGACACTGAAGGACACCAAAATAAAATAACTTCATGGATGACAAAGGAAAAAGTGAAAAATGTACCTAACTCTTAAATTATGGTTAGGTTTTAGTTAACTTGTATATCTTAAGCATTCAAAAACCCATACATATGCTAAGGAGTCAAAATTCAAAACTTACAACATCTATTGATGGCTTGTTCGACTACCCAGGGCTCCCATGGGACACATCCATTCCTAGTATAATAGTTGGCTCTTAGGAGATCTTTGGCATGGATGGAGGATGCTCAGCTGTGGTGAAGTTCTCTGCAGGCTTATTCAGGATCTCATTCATTGTGGAAACATGAATTGCGTTGTCAGTAAATTTTTTTATGTATTTCGTTTAACTAATTTAAATGAAATACATTAAAAGATTTTACTTACAACGCCCTTCATGTTTCCACAACAAATGAGTATGCCTCCATCCATGCAAAAAATCTCCCAAGTGCCAACTATTATATTAGGAATGGATGTGTCCCATGGGAGACCTGGGCAGTCGGACAAGCCATCAATACAGAGGTTGTCAGCTCTCGAGATTGGCCTTTAATTAATCTCCAAGTACAGAGCTACAGTTAGCAGAGGATCATTACCATAGTTATTGGCTTTTACGGCCTGCATCACAACCACATGTTACAGAAAAGATATTATTTTAGATGGAGGGGGTAAAGGAAAAAAGACAAATATACAAATGTTGTTTTAACAATTAAGGGAACAAGGAGGAACCCACATTACTAAGAACACCCATTCTTTCTTGAGGCTTCTTCCTAGACTTCTCAACCATAGAAAACCTCTGAAATGTTAACAATGACTTAGTGTGCCTATGCAAAATGCAAAAACACCAGGCTATATTATACTTAGTACCAAAAACAAAACATTCAAAAATAACACAGTGAGAACACAGAACAACACTCGTACAAGTAACACACCTCATCTGTATCCACAAACAAGAAGCTAAAACACTGCTCATAGCTAAAAACCACAAACCAATCATAATGCGTGTATCATCCATAATACTAAGATTCTCCATAACAAAATTAAAAGTAGGACAAAACAAAATAGGATTGTTATTTGGCAACATTGTCTACGACAATGGACATGAAACACCATTACTTTGGATCGGCATGTACAAATAACAAAGTGGATTACATAAAAACAACTATAGCTCTCCTCTCCTTAGATAGTATCCAAGAATGCAATTAAATTTAAACTTCATGTCCTGTAACAAATGGAAACGACTTTAGATACTACTTTTGTTTTCAATTATGTAAAAGTATAAGAAATACTTTTTGCTCACCTTGGCAATGTATGTGTTTTCGGCCATGCTATGACGTTGCCAAAAACATCATCAACAGATTGATATTGATCATAAGGTCTAACTAGAGGATCGTTGCCCAACAAAGCAACCTCTACAAAAAGCAGCAACAAATGATGAGCCTAAAATTGCACCTCCCACCCTTTTCATGGGGTCAACCTCATAGACTCGACCGAATGCAATTCTAGCATCTGGATCTATAAAACTCAGCAGATACACATCCTACAAAAAAAATACAGTTGACATAACAAATTTATATAAACGTAAAATGAAGTGCAATTCACAGTAATACAAACATACTTGTCCCTTCTTAAATGATGAATGTCCTATATGGAGTGGAGTTTGCATTGATAAGTTTGTCTGCACAATTATTTTATTTTTGTCATAAGTCCATAAAAGTCAACATGGAAAATAATTTGATACCACACATCTTGTATAAAATGTATTCATACTTGGCCAGTGCCAACATGTTGTGCTTGACTGTTTCCTGCTCTAGTTAAGGCAAGTAACTCCTCTAATTTTTGGTTGAATTCATCCTTTTGTTGTTGAAGTTTTGCATCAAATTCCAACCGTTGTTCTTCAAGCTTATCCTGGAAATGCTTCCTTTGTGCTTCTTCAACTTCTCCGGATTTACGGTTCTTGCCCCAGATATCAAAAGGTGATGGTCCAAGTCCATAACCACGAACATATCCTGGTCTCTCTTCTCCCATAACATGCCTATAAATTTGCATCTGAAGTAACATCAGGTTGTTTTCTTTGCAGCTCTTCTCCTACCTTAGAAAATTTTTCCTACATACAACAAATCATATGAGATGCAATTTATACCAAATATATACCTCTATGAAATTAGTACATGTAACATAATACTATAGGATATTATGTGTTGTACCAAAATTTTGGCGGATTCAACATCAACTATGCTCCCATCTTTTTTACGATGAGTTTCCTCAGAAAACATTATGGGATCCACTTCTCTGCCTATTTCCTTCTCCATCTTTATCATTCAAACAAGGTTATTGTAAACATCAAATTAACGGATGTCATCAAATTATCTAAATGGATCACAAAAATTACTAACTTACATCATATTTCAGACATGCAAATGACTTGGTTCCTGTTGTGTGGCTAACCTTTTGAAATATTCTGCTTGTCTTGTTAGTTATAGACTTCCTCTGTGGAAAACATTACAGTATTGTGCATGGTAATTATCCATGCGGTACTGTATGTATCAACAAATAGAAAAAATAACATTACCTTTCCTTTATTACTCCTCTAATAATCGAAAAGAAATTTCCAATGCGACTTGTCCACGCGTGGAACAACTTGTTCAAGCTGTTGTTCATATGGATTGTCTTCTATGAAGTATAGTCTCCTTAACTCACACTTGTGGTCCTTCCATTTCTTTCCTAGTCTCTTCATTGTCCACTCCTTCAGATCTGAGTCCATTGTGAATTTACTCTACCGACATAAAGGATATCAATTATATGCTTCATTTAACCATTTAAAAATAAAATTTAATAATATACCTTCACAAAATTCCATATAGAATCTTTTTTATTTGCTGGAAATTGTCTCCAGTCCTCATAGTTTAGTGGACAAAGATTGGGATCTCTTGCAATGGTTGTCAGAAAACTTGATAAGTGACTTTGGTTTTCACCTACCGGTTGCCCAAATTGATTTTTCTCAATGGGAATTGGATCGTCGGGCTTTCTTTACCAAACTTTCAAACATTGTGTTCGGCCATGTGCTCGATGTTTTT
Organism: Alisma plantago-aquatica; assembly: GCA_963693085.1. Lineage (NCBI taxonomy): Eukaryota > Viridiplantae > Streptophyta > Magnoliopsida > Alismatales > Alismataceae > Alisma > Alisma plantago-aquatica. The sequence goes on from OY856409.1 coordinate 921,157,913, forward strand.
GACCTGAGCATTCATTCATAAAGGATAAAATATATATATGCATAATTATATATGATTAAATGTAACACTATAAATACAATGATATGAATGAAATGATTACCTAGCCCATCAGAAGGTGTTGTTGTAACATTCAATGACTCAACATGGTGATCAGAGATGTTATTTTGGTCCATGTTATCAGGAAATACATTGTTATTTTGGTTACTGGCAGCTCTATTCTCTACAATTCTTGAATGAATAGACACGGAAGCATTGACATTAGGCACACGGGGTAGCTGTGAAATTCTTGATCTTGTAGCTTTATCACCACTTTCTTTATTTTGCTGATTTTGGAACCTTGTTCCCATCTCCTTTTCAGTTGTGTATGTTTTAGAGGATTTCGAACCACCAACCATATTAGAGTCTTGGGGAGACGTGGCTGATTGGGCATTTTTGGCAGAGCTAGCAACAATTTTATTGAATTTGTTTGCTCGATGTTTTTGATCTAAGCATTCATTCATAAAGGATAAAATATATATATGCATAATTATATATGATTAAATGCAACACTATAAATACAATGATATGAATGAAATGATTACCTAGCCCATCAGAAGGTGTTGTTGTAACATTCAATGACTCAACATGGTGATCAGAGATGTTATTTTGGTCCATGTTACCAAGAAATACATTGCTATTTTGGTTACTGGCAGCTCTATTCTCTACAATTCTTTAATGAATAGACACAGAAGCATTGCCATTAGGCACACGGGGTAGCTGTGAAATTCTTGATCTTGTAACTTTATCGCCACTTTCTTTATTTTGCTGATTTTGGAACCTTGTTCCCATCTCCTTTTCAGTTGTGCATGTTTGAGAGGATTTCGAACCACCAACTATATTATAGTCTTGGGGAGACGTGGCTGATTGGGCATTTTTTGCAGAGCTAGCAGCAGTTTTATTGAATTTGTTTTCTCTATCATTACGAATTTCAGTTGGAAGGGAAGCTAAACTTTTTTTGGAGCGATTTGAGGTTGACATGTTCAAAGATTGCCAACAAGCATGTCGAGTAATGCTAGGCAAATGAGTCGTCGTACAGGAGTCATTGTTGTTGTTCTTATCATTACTTGCGGCTGTCATGTTATGGCAGTTGTCACTGTACTGTTATCTCATCTTGAGTATATCAAGTCACATAAAAATGGTCACATTTAGAAAAATATTGAACAACATAATAACAATTTTATTAATAATATTTGAAAATGAAACGCAGATATTTAAGCAAATATAATTATAAACAATAGTAGAGACAAGGATAAATATGAATAAGAATAATGTCAGACATGCAAAATTGATACACCTAGCTAGAGCACAATGTGAGACAGAAAATTAAAGAGATACATTGAGCCAAAAAAGGCTTATTTAAGTCAAATATTAATGACAAACAAAAAGAAACATTGGTTGCTATTGTGTAATCTTCTCATTCAAAACAGTCATCATCATCACTTTGAGATATACTTTCATCATCCTGCTGAATTCGGGATTGGTCTTTTTCAGTTGTTGAACTAGCAACAGTAATTCCTTCCATATCCAATCTAACTATGTCACAATCAGTATCTCCATCCTCTGATGTCATTGATGGCCCATCTCTAGTTTCACCTTGCACATAAGTTTCGACATTCTCAATACAAGATTGTTCTTACATGTTGAACATATCCTGTGGGGCAATCTTTACAACAAAATGCCACCCTTTTGCAGTGACATCTTCTACATAAAATACTTGTCCAACTTGAGATGCCACTACACACGATTCTCCTGTAGTTTGAAGGCGTCTCAAATTAATAAGAGTCAACCCGTGTTCATCATGCTTGATTCCCCTCGTTGAGTAGATGTCCACCCAATCACACTTAAATAATGTCACCTTAAAGTGTTCATAATAATTGAGCACAATAACATCCTTCAAAACACCATAGTAGGTTACATCTCTAGTAACTAGATTGTGGTCAGTGGTTTTAGAATAACAATCAGTCTTAGCTACCAGAAAGACTCCACTATTTTGTGTTGTTCGATTTGCATCTTTTGCCTTGGTATGAAATCTATGATCATTGATAACATAGCCCTTGTACTTAATGGCCAGTTGATGTGGACCTTGAGAAATAAACTTGATTTTATCATCTACCATATCTATTCTTAGGAGTGTCTCAATCTAACAAAAGAAAAGTTTGTTAGACTTTACTCATGAAGCATAACTAATTTAATTACCACAACTAAACTTACATGTTCCTTAAACCATCCATCAAATGAGTTACTATGTATTCTATGAACCTCCTTTAAGTACTTTTGAGGATGTTTTTGCCTAATGATATCATAGTGCATCCTGAATACAAAATATGTGCAATATGTTATTGGAATATGTTATAGCATTTTATTAATAGAAGATAGTTGACACTAACTTACTTAATGTAGGGTTCAATTGCTTCATAATTGAATAGTACATACTTATGGGCTTGTTTCAATGTATGTTCATCCAAGACACATGTTACCATTTTACCAATACCACGACCTACTGTCAAGAAAATAGACCAATCATCACTGTCAAGTGTTGGCTCATTATCCAAATTTGCTTCGTTAGTATCGTTTCTATTTGGCCGATTTAACTTTGTTTCAACTCCATCCAAGTATCTTGAACAAAAAGTTAGACACTCTTCAGCTATATATCCTTCTGCTATTGACCCTTCTGGATATCTTTTATTACGAACATATCCTTTTAGGGTCATCAGATACCTGAAAACAAAGTTGAGGAAAATATTATGATAAATTACATTCCAATAGGTAATGTCATCATGACGTGTGAAATGTTACCTTTCAATTGGATACATCCAACGATACTGAACAGGGCCGGCTATCTTAGCTTCATAAGAGAGATGGACTGATAGATGCACCATTATGTCAAAAAAACATGGAGGGAATATCTTCTTCGTCTCACAAAGTGTAACAACTATTGCATTTTCTAATGCAGAAAAATCGATTGGATCTATGACTTTAGTGCAAAACCTTTGAAAATAGCGACAAAGATTAATAATACATGACTTAGCATTCTTACTGGGTAAGGACACAGTGACAGCTAATGGCAAAAGTTGTTGCATCAACACGTGATAATCGTGACTTTTCATTGGTAGCATCTTCTGATGCTTCGGCTGTGCACATCTAGATATATTAGATGCATACCCGTCTGGAACTTTGACAGATTTTAGGAGGTTGCAAAATACTATTTTTTCATTATTTTTCATTGTATAGCAAGCTGGAGGTAGGATGGCATATTTACCAACAATTTTTGGATGAAGCGGAAATCTGATTCCCATATCGTCCAAATCCTTCCTTGCATTCAAGTTGTCCTTACTTTTATCCTTCAAACCTAGCAATGTTCCAACAATACTCTCACATATATTCTTCTCAATGTGCATGACATCGAGATTGTGCCTTACAATGTTAGTTTTCCAATATGGTAGCTAAAAAAATATGCTTTTCCTTTCCCAATTGTGTGTTGAATCCTTACCTCTTGGCCTTTTCTTACCAATTAAAGTTGTTTCGTCCTCTAATTGTGACAAGATTTGAGCTTCAGAAGGAGGTTTAGGTGGACACCTAAATTCTTTCTCACCGTCAAATGCCTTTGCTTCTTTTCGAAATCTGTGTCTAGTTGGCAAAAACCTACGATGTCCTCTGTAGCAAACTTTACGGCTATGTGGCAACCAATGTGAGAGAATATCTTTATTACAATAGGGACATGCTTTGTAGCCTTTAGTACTCCAACTAGATAGATGTGCATATCCTAGAAAATCACTAGTTGTCCATAATAAAGAAGCACACATCTGAAAGAATTCCTTGGTTCCAGCGTCATATGTATGTACACCAGTATCCCATAGTTCTTTCAACTCATCAATCAATGGACGCAAGTACACATCTATATTTTCAGGTGAAGTTGGTCCAGGAATGAGTAGGGACAACATAAAATATGGTTGCTTCATGCACAACCAAGGAGGTAAATTATATGGAATAATCACAACAAGCCATGTACTGTAAGAAGTACTCATTGTCCCAAAAGGATTAAATCTGTCAGTTGCAAGTCCCAAGCGAAGGTTTCTAGCGTCTGTAGCAAATTATGGATGCATCACATCAAATGTTTTCCATGCAGGTGAATCAACCAGGTGTCTTAACTTGTCATCTTTTTCATATTCTTCTGCATGCCACCTCATTAAGGATGAGGTTTTTGATGACATGAATAACCGCATTAGGTGGGGTATAAGTGGAAAGTGTCTGAGCACTTTGATAGGTATTCTCTTGGGTTTTTTTGCAAGCTCGTCATCATCATATGGGATTGTAATCGGTTTCCATCTTGATGATCCACATGTATCACAAACATCTTTATCAGCAAAATCCTTCCAAAACAACATACAACCATTTGGACAAACATGAATCTTCACATAATCTAAGCCCAACCCCGTAATCATCTTTTTTAGCTCATAAAATGAATTAGGTAATTGTTCTCCTTCTGGTAGCATCTTCTTAAGGAACGTAAGAAACATAGATGATGCTTTCTTACTCAAGCCATTAAGACAAACCAGGTGATAGAATTCTAGGATGCAAGCAAGTTTGCTATATTTCTTACACCCTGGATATAATTCTGTCTCAGAATCCTTTAAAAAGATATAAAAATTTTCAGTATTGAAATGTTGATCACTAGATGGCTCCACTCCTTCTGTATTTCCATCTTCACTGAAACTCCGAAAAGTATCATGCAACATATCTTGTAAATTTTCAGCATTAAGGAAATCTCCCTGATTAGTAGGAGCATCCATTTGAACATCGGCATCTTCACCATGAAAATCCCAAGAAATATAGCTTGGTAAGAAGCCATGCCACAGTAGACGGCTCAATGCAGTCTTTCTGGTGACCTGGTATACATTAGCACACTTTCTACATGGGCATACAATCTTGTCTCCAATCGATGAATGTTCAAAAGCAAAATCCAAAAATTTAGATACTCCACATAAGTATTTACTGCTGGTTCGGTCATCCTCTTCTATCCAAGACTTATCCATTCTATAAAAATAGTAAAACATATAACATATGAGTAAGTATGTCATATTAAAATAGACTATACAATATGAGAAAATACTAGTGTAATCATGCAAATGAAGTTCACGTGAGCATATCCGACTATGCGGGCGCCCAAGCATTTTTTGAAATACTTATAATAAGGATAAAAGAATATAGTTATAATAAGGATAAAAGAACATTTATAATGAAATTTATCAATAATTTGTAACATAATAGGATATGCATATTTCTTTTTATTGTTTGGTTTCAAATGTGTCATTAGATAGGATGGATATGTGAATTTGGAACATTCATGGGAACACACACTTTAGTTATAAGCATTCATGTAGCAACTTTCAGTTCCATTCATTAATCTCTTTTTACATCCACACACAGGGGTGTACCCCTAAATAGTAACTAAACAAAGGGGTTGGTGTACCCCTAAACATACGCATAATTAAAAAAACTATTAATACAGACAAGTCTAGATAGATAGACAACTAAATACTACACCAACATGGTCCCGCATCAGTAACTTCGAGGACTTATCATTGTGGCGATCTTCTCCTGAAGTTCAGAAAAGAAAGTAGCTACGATTATTGATTGCTTTCAGACAAAAAGTGTAAACACAAATTTTTTGTCGACAATTATATTTGTTAATTGGACTTACTGTGGCCTTTTTGATGATCGTGTTGTGTCACGGAGATCCTCACTGTATTTAGATGAATCTGAACTGACAGGGGCCTCATAATCAGATTCGTCCGAGCTGATATCCTCAGACGTGCGCTCATACCGCAGTAGATGATCGGGGGTCTCGCAGTTGGTGTTGTTTATCCAAACTTTGATGGTATTATGGCCAACTGGGCGGAGAAAAAGCCTGTCGCTATGGCCCACATGCATCTTTCCAATCCAATCACGCCAACTGGATTTTGATACAAGATTTCCCGCCAAATCATACTCAACCTCGATAACATGTGAATAATTGCCAAAAGTTAGGGTCACTTCACCAGGCCTGTAGTGTCTTCCTTTTAGAAAACGCCAATGTTTGGGTATGACCAATTGGTTTAAGGAATGATCATCTAGGATGATGTCTAATTGTTGTTCAATAGGGAATGTTAACATTTCCATAGAGGCCCAGTTCATAGTGACTGTTGTGGGTGGACAAAGACTGCATAATATTAGTATTAACAAAGTGTAAGTACATATAATGATGTTATATATTTTTAGAAAAAGTTGTATAACATCAGTTAACCTTTTATTGCTTGTCATAACCAACTTTATTGTGGTAGACATGATAGCTTGAAAAGAAATCTAATAGAGGATATCATGTCCTATATCTTTTCAATCGGTCCAATGTTCACTAATCCTTCTTTGGGAATTTCAAGGAAGTAACTAGTATTTTCTATAATTTGATGTATCTTTTTTCTTGCTGAACCATGTGTGCCTCCTCCTTTATTAAAAACAACACCAAAATAGAGTTTAACTCTTTACAAGCTAAAAAGCTAACAACTGTACAGAAAGGAAAACTATAACTATCTATTTATGCTATTGCCATCACGTATACACATGGTCCAAACCCATTTGGGATCAAAAACTTTTTGAGAAAAGATTCTTCTATTCCTCTCCTTCCAAATACTAGAGATGAGGAAGAAAGTTGCACATTTGGCTCTCTGATTGAGTGATAAAATCTCTGCCAGACATGAAGGAGCATGACCGTACTTAAGCTTGAAGAAGGACCAAAGCTCAGTGCAATAGAAACAGTCAAAGAAGAGGTGTTGTCCATCTTCTTCATGCTTCCAACATAGATAGCAAACAGAAGGGAGTTGGAAGTTAAATTTCTTTAAAGTGTCCTGAGAAGGTAAGTGCTGAAGGTAACATTTCCATAAGAAAATAGAGATATTCCTGTTAGGGATAGGTCTAAATCTGACTCACAAGCACTATTTGGAAAATTGTTTGGCTAAACCTAAAGTAGGCATAAAAATTGTGGTCTTCCCTGAACTAATTGCATTGGATGTACTAAAAATGTCATGCCCCACACAATAAAGTTGTAACATTAAAAAAGTCAAACCTAAAACTGGAAATGCACACTACAAATTTTAGCACAATCGTGTATGAATGCAAAACAATGTTGAACTGAATTAGGATCAATCATAGGGATTGGTTAACTAAATTATCATTGACATCTACTTGTTTAAGAAATAGGTTAAGCCAAGGTCAACACACATTAACAACCATAGTAAAGCCTCATCATGATTTACAGACCATATGCAGACTCCTAACACATGTATCAATGACTGCAAAGTATGTCATGCAACTTGTTTTACACATGAAAAAGAGCCATGTTCAACTACATTGTCTCAAATGGAAAGAAAACCCTATTAAAGGTAGGTCTAAATCCTACTGATGACCAGAATTTGGCAAACAACTTAGCTAAAAATGAACTAAGCATACAAAATGTGTTCTGGCCTGAATAATATGACCCAAATTGAGGAAAATGTGGCATGAAACAAAGTGGTGGTTCATATCCATGGAAAAAATAATATCAATCCAATCCATATAAAAAAACACAAATAAAGCTAAGCATGGGAAAAAATCAGTAAATCTTAAGTTAAAATCTCTATTGAAATCCTATATAATTTGCCTTAGGAAAATATTTTGTGCCCAATCAGTAAATCGTGCATGGGCTTGTTTGTCGTGGCCATCAGGGTTCTGTATAATTCCTTGTAATTGCCTCCTCTCCTAAACATAGGACATGGGTGTACATATCAATACACAACAACGATTACAATGTCCCACACACTTGTTAACAATAACCATGAAGCTCTAGAAGGATAAAGATGAACTCAACTGAGTCTGAGAAATAAGCAAGAACCAAAAAGTAGGGAAATATCGTATGTGCTTCACCGAGCTCTCTCCTCCTTTTATTTTCCTCACAACTCTTCCTTCCAATGCCTCCTATTTGGTGATCTGGACTGGAGGTTGGCTTCTCCTAGAGGGGACGAGATGGGGGTGGGAGGCGGAGAAGATGGTGAGAGTGTCACCAAATTGGGAGGCAGAGAAGAGGTGAGAATAGGGTGTGAGAAACAGAGTTTGGCCATGGGTGGGATTTGTGGCGGTGCAGGGGGCTAGTGGAGTGAATGAGGGAAAAGGAGAGAAACCTGACGAGCTCATTGAGTTATTGTGGGGAGGAGAGGGGGAGCGCCAACATACCTCTTCAGAAAGTTGCAAAGCTTTGGATGATTGGAGTCCCTCACTCGAGCTCGCCCGCCAGCACCTGAGGTGGTGCTTCAGGTTGGCTAGGTCAAAATAGGTGGCAGATGAAGGTTCCCGGTTCCTGATTGATTTGCATGGCCGACAACTCTCCTCCACTCGCAAATGTCAGTTCCAGGTTGGGACTCACCGTCGGCGCCAACAACTCTGTGGCCGACAGCTTCTCTGGAGCCGACGCGATCCACAAAGCTAGGGCTCATCGCAAGGAGAGACTGGAGAGGGAGGAAGTCGCAAGCTTGTGAGAGAGCAGCAGATGTCGGGCTGAATTAGGGAGAGATTAGCTATTTGGAGCGTGAGTCGTGAAATTTTGAGCGGGAAAGTCAATATTACCTTAGCAAATTTGAGTATGGCAATTTAGGATTGCCGCTAATTAAAAATACAAATGCCTTTAATGTTAAGTCCTTTTTAGAAACTCTATAATAGGAGGTTTAGAGGCATTTTAATTAAAAATGATTGTATATTAGAAAGATAGTGGTTTTTTTTATAAATGCCACTAGAATAAATGTCGCTAATGGGAAATTTTGTTGTAGTGTATGTACATTGAGAATCGTTCGTACATAATAGCACAAGCTCTATTTCTCGGAGACATTAGAGCCAAATGAACTCCTTCCCAATGTACCTAAGGCTGCAAAGGATGCTTATTAGAAGCATATTGAAGATGTCATTGGTGTCAAGTGTTTGATGCTATGCTCCATGAACTATGAGTTGCAAAGGTAGCATGAGAACATGGATGTTCTTGAGATGGTCTCACATCTTAAGAACGTGTTCCAAGATCAGGAAAGACAAGAGAGATTTGATGTCTCTAAGGTGTTGTTCAAATGTAACATGGAAGAAGGAGATCCAATAGGTCCTCATGTAAGTCTTTTAATGCATTAATAATAGTGATATCATGTAAGATGTGTTATGCTTGTTTAATGGATAATAAATACAAAAAAATGGTCAAAAATTGTGATAAAATGTTAGTAGATCCATATTCATGTTGATAATCCATCTGATGTCAGTAATCATGATGTTGATGCACGAAATCATGTAATTTACTCCATATGGCTAATTAGGGCTCCTAACCCTAAATAAAATCAATTAATGCATACATGCTCAATTAATGATGAAATTCACCGAAAACCCTCATGTCAGTAACTGGAAGATAATATGTAAATATGAGATCAGTCTTATGCATGGGTTTCATGTTATATGAAGAGCACTCTTAATGCATAAGATGTAACCCTAATTTGACTAATGAATATAATCTAGGGTTAATATGTGCAAAAAATGATACAAAACCAAATGTTCAGATAATGAACCATAATATGGAAAATGACATCAGTAAGATAAATCTAAGATAAGAATGCAAGTAATGATGTACATATCCTAATGAACTAAGCTAAACCCTAAAATGGATATAACTAGGATTAAGATGATGAGAACCTGATGGTGATATGTGATCTTATCTTAATCAGGTTTAACAAAGTTATAGATGACATGAGGAATATGTGATTAGGAATATCTCTTTGGAAGGTACGCCATTACCTCTTACTTGGATTATTATACAATATGCTTGTGTTATATGGTAGTAAATACTTGACATATGGTATTGGTTGAAATGATAGCTCTTGTATGCTATGTTTCTTGAGCTTTCCATACTTATTGTTATGAACACATCAAACATAATATATCTATTCCATTATATGAAAGCACTAATTCTCTTTGGTAGCATAGTGCTAGAAAGTGATCATTCTCTTTGGTAGCAGATCACATTATACAATGATCTAACTCTTTGGTAGTAGATCATAAGGCCTTACATCTCATACTCTTTGGTAGCTGAGATGATGCATTATTCCCTCAGGTGGCAAATGCATGGATATATAATAGAAAATGTGCTTAAAATATGTGTTCTCTTTTGCTAATGAGTACCTTTATGCAAGTATAAACGTTTCTTATTTTCTTCTGTTACTGCCAAGTATATTAGTTTTATCTTATTGCCAAGATATGATAAGAGGTAAATTGAAAGACACGTAAGCGTACTCAGTACAATATTCTTGAATATTGTGCTAATGTGTACCGCATGTAATCTTTTGTTTAGGTTGTGGACATGTGTTCTTGAAGATCCAGGATAGTTGAGAGTTGTGTGTCGAGCTGATGTACATGTGGACCTGTTGTCTTAAGATCCTGTAGTTTAGAGGTAGTACTTATATATGTATAAGTTTGTTGTTCAATATGTAATATCAAATGTTGTAACAATTCATGTTGTAATTATATGTTGAATGGTGAACATGTGTGCATGGTTTTATCATTGTTCATGTACATGTGCTACTGATTGTTTCCTTTTGACTTCCTCTGATTTGCTTCTTCTGAGCCTTGTGTGGGATGTTTAAATTGGGATTCTCGTTGAGGTTAGGGTTTTAATTTGGTCGTCACACATCAGATTAAGTTTTAGAAAATCAGGGGATGTCACAGGTGGTAGCAGAGCATGAATAATAGGAAAGCCTAACATTTGCTCATTATGCAACTCAAAACTAAAGAACCTTGAACTTAATAATATTTAGGGTTAGATTAGTCATCTTTTACAGACTAGATCTGACCTAGCCTCTAGGTTAGCACCTAGATGTCTAAGAACTAGGTGTAGACTGGTGCTTGTTGAGTAGTAAGTCCTTAGATGTCGTTATTTCCTTGTAGTGCAGCGGTATGGGACGTTGCACTATTTGGAAATGACGTGCATCAAGGGAAGAGAAACCCTAGACATATTGTGCATGTTGTCTAGAGTAGCTACACCAGTCTACACCATGTTCTCACCCTTTTCACTAGTTTTCATGACACTGGACTCTCTACTATGTGTGGGGCACTCATTTTTTGGATTTGTTTTTGGATTCCGATTGGATCAAACCTTAATATTTTTCTCTAACACTTGTTTTATCAGAGAAAAACTATATAATATTTTATTATGTATATGTATTACAAAAATGTGTCCCCACACGTGTATGAGTAGGAGGTGGTCATGTAACCTAAGTGAAAGTGAATGACATCAGTCTAGAAGAGAGAGTAGTTCTAGATTAGATGTCTAGAGCCTTGTTGGAATATATGATAGATGGAATAGATGATATAAGTTTTTATGATATGATGTAAGTCTTACATAGATTATATAAGATGGTTATGATGTCATCTAGACAGAGCTATAAAAAGAGCATACCGAGTGCCATCCAAGACTGGTCCACTGCCAACCACACCAAGAAATGGTGTGATAAAACAAACAAATCTATGTTTGTCTTTGAGGACTTAAGTTCAGTTTTGAAGTTTTGAGATAAGTTTTGATGATGCAAGTAAATAGGCCTTTATGAGATAAGATAAGATAAGTTAAGACAAGGATGTGGATCAGCCTGAGCCTCAATCTCTTTTACAAAGGAGGACCTCTAGTGTTATGACCAGTTTTGGGGTTAACTCCAGAGAGAGTGAGACCCATAGGGAGAAGGTCAGAGAACCTAAACTCCATGATATGAGAAATATAAGAATTCTGAGATATGTGATATTATATTTCCTAAACTAGACTACTCCTAAGTGAATGAGTTGTGTTGCTTAATGCATGATTCCTATAGTCTTTTTGAATCCTAGATGTCCTTGGGAGGACCAAACCCTAGAGACAGAGAGAGGCTCGTTATATATGTGCATATGTGAACATCAATATGAGTGCCTGCCATCTGGGTGAGGGAGAGAGCCCAAGACCCTGGAGGAGGTAGCTATGTTAGTTTCTTTGAAGCCTCGTGCTCGGGTTGGTGGTTTCCCACATAGGAATCTAGTAGTGTATATAAGATAGATTTGGGTAACATATCTCATGGGTAGAGAACCTTTGGAAAGAGTATCATGTTTTGGTTTGTTCTTATGTGGCTAGAGCTTGTAAGGCTATCACTAGTGCCAATGAGGTAATCCGAGAACCCTAGACCGAGAGGAAAGATAAAGTATATGCATGTCAGATACTCATAGAGTTGAGTTAGCTTAGAGATACTGAGCATGGCACTACCCTCGTGGTATGGGTTAGGAGAACCTCAATTGGACTATATACAATTTTGATACATGTTTCACGATCCACTTGTATAAGTTTGTTAACACAACCATGATAATATGTATGTAAGGATGTGATCTAATCTCGAGACATGATATATAGACATGATATGATGAAACCTAGAGATGGTTTAATAAATATCAATGTATAAATGGTTAACCACATACATGAATAACGATGATTAATGTGAAACTATTGTTTAATCTTATGAGGAATTCACTAGTAAATGATGCAATTTAGTATGAACAATGAAATAATATCATATGAATGAAACATGTTACATGAGGTGTTAATCTTAGTGCTTAACAAAGATGGAAAATATAGTTTGATAACTAGCACAACATAATGATTATAACACCTTGATATGATATAGATGGATAAGTTGGTTAGCTTTAGTTAACTCCTTCCTAAAAGGAATATGTTAATGATGAACATGTTCTAACAATTAGCAAAAAAAAATGTTGATGACACCTTGATGTATGAGTTAATCTTAGTTATCTCATTTAGAACATGGTAATATGATGTTGGAACCCTAATGCAGGGATAAAGATAAAGTTGCAACCCTAACATATTAGATATGTCATGACTTAATAAGAGTTTCTAAACCTCGTTTTCCTGAGATGTTGTACCTAGAGTAGTGCCCTAGCTCTGTATGAAGACCTTTTGGTTTTTCCTTGGAGTAAAATAATTACTTAATTTTGAGGATAAAATTTCTTTTAAGATGTATATGATGTGATGGACTGGATGTCTGTCTTAATTCTGAGGATGGAATTTCTTTTAAGGTGTGTAGGATGTGATGAAGTGGACCTTTGGAATCCTAAAATGTTCAATGACACAAGTGAAGTCATGCATGTTGATTTGTATTAAGAATCCCAAGTGTTTTAGTAAAGTTGGAATGTTGATTGAGATTTATATAATGATTAAGATCCATAAGTTTATGCCTATTTGAGGAATTTAATTGAATGGTCAAATAGTTGAGTTTTTGCACCAAATCGAATGGATTGTACCTTGAGGTATGGTGAAGCTATGGTTAAATTTTGGTGGTGATTAGAGGACTCTAGAAGAAGTTATTTAGGTTTAAATATGATGACATAATGCACATATTGATGTCTTAATTAACAAAGTTCAGATTATTTATGCTAAGCTTTGAAATAAGGTGTTGTCACGCAGCTCTAGTGCAAGTTTTACTGCGGATTGGAGAAATGAAGCCTTAGTCACCCTCAGATGGTCTTAACGGAGGGCTAAGATATTGTCTCCTACCTTGCTATTAGATAAGGCAGTGGAACATGTTGGCACTGCGGTCTCCCCACTACCGCATGTCAAGTTCATGATCTGATGAAGAAAGTTGAGTGGGTGGTTGTCTTAGACCTTCGAAGACGTACAAGATGACCCTTCACATGAGTTTTTTTTGCGGTAATATGAGCGAGAACGAGAAGCCTCATACCATGGCTCCTCCACCTCCACCTGTAGGTGCACATGCTATGGAATGAAAGAGAGGCGATAGGAGGAGGGAGAGTATAGGCAGGAGGAGTTCAGGAGAAGAAAGAAGGAGAAAGCAAAGCTTGGGGTTGGTGGAGTTTGACCACAACCTCATCGTAGGCTTCTGTGAGGTTTCCATGGCTTACGAGCTCCTCATGGCCAGAGTAGAAGATGGGGTTTGGGAGTGTACTGATAGCTTCTCGTTGGAATTGAGGGATGCAACGAATTATGTATGCTCTTGCAGAGCTCGTCGAATGGTATCTAAAGCCTGAAAGACTTCCCAAGACAAACACCCTTCACCGATCTCCTTGTTCTATAGTAGCAGTTCCCTTGAAGGATGGCTTGTGGATGTAGAACCCTGGAGCCACATACGAGGAAGGGAGGAGCCATGGAGATCCTATGGGGGGTTGCAAAGCTAATGGATCCTTTAGATATTCCCAACGATCTATGAATTGGCTTCCTTTTCTCGCCAGAGTTGGCTTGAACGGCGGAGCCCCTGCAAAATAGATCTACAGACTCCATCTGCGTTACACGAGAGAGGGAGAGCCTGACCCCAACACGCGGATTTGCAGATCCATCCTCAGGATCCAGACTGGGTCCCATATGGAAGAGAGGGAGCAACCTCCTAGCCACTTGGCAGCCAACGATTGGCCCAGAGAGGTAATATTGCTCAAATCTTCTTTAATTCACAGTAATTAGCTCAATGATCAGACAAATACAAGTAATATACTAAAATGTTCAGAAAAATGAGTAGAACACAATAGAATGATAATATTAGGCTTTTGATGCACTAATAACAGTGATATCATGTAAGATGTATGATTCTTGTTTAATGGATAATAAATACCAAACACTGGTCTAAAATTGTGATAAAATGTCAGTAGATCCATATTCATGTTGATAATTCATCTGATGTCAGTAATCATGATGTTGATGCACGAAATCATTTAATTTACTCCATATGGCTAATTAGGGCTCCTAACCCTAAATAAAATGCAATTAATGCATACATGCTCAATTAATGATGAAATTCACAGAAAACCCTCATGTCAGTAACTGGAAGATAATATGTAAATATGAGTTCAGTCTTATGCACGAGTTTCATGTTATATGAAGAGCACTCTTAATTCATAAGATGTAACCCTAATTTGACTGATGAATATCATCTAGGGTTAATATGTGCACAAAATGATACAAAACCTAATGTTCAGATAATGAACCTTAATACAGAGAATGACATCAGTAAAATAAATCTAAGATAAGAATGCAAGTAATGATGCACATATCGTAATGAACTAAGCTAGACCCTAAATTGGATATAACTAGGGTGAAGATGATGAGAACCTGATGGTGATATGTGATCTTATTTTAATCAAGTTTAAAAAAGTTATAGATGACATGAGGAATATATGATTAGGAATATCTCTTTGGAAGGTACACCATTACCTCATACTTGGCTTATTATACAATATGCGTGTGTTATATGGTAGTAAATACTTGGGATATGGTATTGGTTGAAATGATAGCTCTTGTATGCTATGTTGCTTGAGCTTTCCATACTTATTGTTATGAACACATCAAACATAATATATTTGTCCCATTATATGAAAGCACTAATTCTCTTTGGTAGCATAGTGTTAGAAAGTGATCATTCTCTTTAGTAGCAGATCACATTGTACAATGATCTAACTCTTTGGTAGTAGATCATAAGGCCTTACATCTCATACTCTTTGGTAGCTGAGATGAAGCATTATTCCCTCAGGTGTCAAATGCATGGATATATAATGGAAAATGTGCTTAAAATATGTGTTCGCTTTTGCTAATGAATACCTTTATGCAAGTATACACTTTTCTTATTTTCTTATGTTACTGCCAAGTATATTAGTTTTATCTTATTTCTAAGTTATGATAAGAGGTAAATTAAAAGACACGTAGGCGTACTCAGAACAATATTCTTGAATATTGTGCTGACGCATACCACATGTAATCTTTTGTTTAGGTTGTGGACATGTGTTCTTGAAGATCTAGGATAGTTGGGAGTTGTGTGGCAAGCTGATGTACAGGTGGACCTATTGTGTTAAGATTCTGTAGTTTAGAGGTAGTACTTGTATATGTATAAGTTTGTTGTTCAATATGTAATATCAAATGTTGTAACAATTCATGTTGTAATTATATGTTGAATGGTGAACATGTGTGCAAGGTTTATTATTGTTCATGTACATGTGCTACTGATTGTTTCCTTTTGACTTCCTCTGATTTTCTTCTACTTAGCCATGTGTGGGATGTTTAAATTGGGATTCTCGCTGAGGTGAGGGTTTCAATTTGGACGTCACACATCAGATTAAGTTTTAGAAAATCCAGGGACGTCACATATGGACTCATTAAACCATCCTTCCCAGTACATAGTTGTTGACGTGATTTTTCTATCGTGTAGAATATAGATAGGTTTTTTGTTTTTGCTGCTACTCTGTGCCTATATTTCCGTATAGGTGACACTTTCTAGGTCAGAACAATGTCTCTCTAGATGGTTTGTCCAAGGTGTTTGCTAGATGGTTTTACCCATCAACATCCGATGGTTTTGTGGTGATGCTCACGATATGATGTTATGGTCTTAATGATGTAGAACTAATGGTGAGTTGTCCTTAATCATGTGGTCTTACCTTTTCCATCATATGAATATAAAATTATGATCACCATAATGAGATGATGTGTAATATCAATCTAGCATAGTTTGATACACCAAACCCTAATAAAACTATGAGGCGATAGTTAAACATACTTAATCTAGCTCGTTGAATCTAACCCTAATGTAATTCAATGATTGTCGTTGATTGTACTTAGTTCTCTTGTATTACTAATGTGGTGTTGGCATAGTTTCACATTGTGGTTGTAACCCTAATGTGTTATTATATGAACATCTCAATACAATGTTGTGCTAAGCATGTGTATCAAAAGTATAGTGATGGTTTGTTGAACCTTTGGTAAGGCATGGAAAGATAATGATGTTCTTGCATGAGATTTTGATGTGATGGTATTAATGACCCTTGGTCATGGTTGATCCCTAAGGGAGGTGCGATCTTCTGGCTTATGAGATAGAGAATGGTATCATGTGATGATGTGACAAGATTTATACCTCATACATTTTATATCTTCTGGAGTTGCTCTATAATTAATGCTTGTTAGAAATGAACTAGGGTTTGTATGTCCTCTTGTTTGATTCATTCTTAATTCACCCAATCAACTTAACTAACCAAGTGAAACCTTAATTATGTAGTGCCCTGTGCCTTAGAACCATTCAGTGTCAGAACTTATTGGATGGGGAAACAAGTATTGCTAAGGAAACTCGGAGTCGCATACATAACATGTTGAGTATGTGTGGTTTCTAGGAGTGTACATCCTTGCCATCCTGATCCCAAGGTTATGGAGAATGGCTATGGGCATGACTTAATTTTGAGAAAGAGTTGACACTTGTGTATATGTGATTGAGGACAACTATGGTTGAACCTCAGATGATTGGGTTTTTTGTACCCTGGTTTCGACACCATGACCTTTATACCAAAGATGGGCCAATGTTTAGTAGATTGACTGTATGTCACTACAAACAACTTGACTGCTATGTCACTATCTTTTCACTTGTATTAACTGAGGAGGTGAGATCTTATGATGTCAGTACTCCTAGATCTTATACAAAACTGATTGTGACCAAGCAATGATCAGTTGGGATTTGAGTGGTATACCTCAAATTCCCCATGGTTTAATAAAATATGTAATCCATATATGTAGTATATATATTTAGGTCTAAACACGACTCATATTTGTTGTTTACCCTTGCCTTGTTCAATAGAATTGCTTAACTATATATATATATAAATATATATATATATATATGACAACTACTTAGATGATGATAGTCTTATATGTTCTCTTGAATATCTTATTATTGAAGTTTTTTATTTACTATCTGTTAGAATAGCTTGATCTGCGATAATTTCTTAATTTTCGTATCTTCTTAAACTGACTAAACCTACTTATCCAATTTTAAATAATATAACATGTTGTACTCAATAATTGTTGTTGAGAGGTATATCTCTTGTTGGGACATGGGTCTCACTCTTGTGGGTACCACATCTCTTTAGGTGGTCATCAACTACGTGGGCAAGTTCAAGATGTTGAAGAGGAGAAGCTTGGATAGGAATAGCCACAGAAGGATGGATAGATGCTAGTTGTTGTCATAGTAGAGCCCTAGGGTCTTCCTTGTACTCCCAGGTCTAGGTAGGGATGTGATTTGTAGATGGTGTATATCGAGAGATGTTTTGGTAGTATGTCGTGGTTTTCATATAGGTGTCATGTATATGTGAACATGATATTTTTTGTATACATGTTGTGGCCTCATCCATTGGGCAGATGTGTAAATACCCGATATGGTATATGTTTCTATGACAAGTTAATGGACCTTTATGTAGATATTTCTGCTCTTGTTAGTAATGTTTGAATCGGTTTTAATTTGTCCTATTTTATGGTAATCTGGATGTTTAGTAGTTGATAGTGTGTTTTGTTTCAAGTGATATCGTTTTGTGAGGCGGGGTGTCACAGTTTTAGTCATACTATTAAATTGTAGCTTCAATTCAAGTGGGCCAACTACTTAGAAGTAAAATTAGAGAGTAATAAATCCTACATATCAGTTACCCCTCTCCAACCTTTCAATTCAGTTTGAAATTTACCTAGGTAGGATAATTACTATGTTAATCCTAGATCATGAGGACAAAGAACATAGTCAAGGATAGTGGTGGTATGTGGGGTTAGTCATAATTTTTGAAACTCTACTAATAGCATTTGGAAGTGGGCTCTAGTGGTACACTAATTATTATAATAAAATGAACTTTGGGTTTCTCAAACCAAGGGTTAACTGATATAATCTAAGACACGTTTATAGCACACACATAAAGAAAACTCAAAAAAGGTTGGAGAGGAAAATATTGTAGTGGTTGTAAAAAGGGCATGGACTTGAATTTATTTTTTGATGATCCACAATTATATCCATTTGAATTGGCCAAATTAGGGTCTTGGAAATCCCATTCTCTCTATTGGCCAAATTAGGGTCTTGGAAATCCATTCTCTCTTACTCCACTGTGTATATGTTACGAGATTATGCCTTAAGGGCATGTCATTGTGTCCTCTTATATTAATTATGCCACCCAACCCCAAGAGTAGCATACAACCATGCCTCGAGGTTGAGTACAACACAAAGTGAGAAAATTGAAAACCCAAAAGTTGATACCATCTTGATGGATATCATACAACCAAGTTGTAAGAAATGTTAAATTATCACTTTAAAAAACATTCACATATATGGACATAAATAAAGTTTCACATTTCGTACATTATAAGTAATTGTACATTATTCATCATACTTTACCTATGTCATAATCTATTTATACAAAAGGTAACCAAGATATGCATCATGTATGCATCATTGTATAAAACACTCTTGAGTGTACATGAATGACTCTAAACACCACAAAGACTAGAATTCCACCTTCAACTCACTATTTCCCTGGAGATGGAGACCCCTCACCAAAAAATCCCTTGGGAAGGTGCTGAGAATCTTCAAAATCTGGGAAATTATGATAGTTAGATCAAAGTCCCATTGATATATACAACATATGTAGAACAATCAAAATATGCAAGAACTATTAATGTGTTGAATCAGATATTTTTTGTTTACTGGTTAACATCTATAAGACAAGTCAGAGTTGGAAAGACAAGACATAATGCATAAAGTAAATCTATGATACAAGTTATGCTACATGGCTTTGTTACATAATTGTATTATAAAGCGTTGGACACTTTGGAAAGTACCATGCCAAATTCTATCTAGTGACTATGAGGAGTTGGTATGTATGCCCAGAGAAAAAATCATATGATGATTGTAACGGGGCATTAGATACCTGGTTTAATAATTATGAAGGTAATTTCATCAATTATGTTTGTCTCAATGAGATGATGACACAAACATGGTAGATGTCTAAATAATGATGCTACTCGATGACATATGTCTTCTGGTTGAGGACTTGAAAAATGAAATCATATGTATGATAAGAGTACATACATTCTTGTTATGTCCCTAGTCAGATATTACTATGGAAGCAAAATAGACAACAATATTACATAAGACTAGAATGGGTGTTGACTGATGATAGAGTCTCATTAGTCATGATATGGGATATCAAGTCAAACACATAGGTACATGTTAGAGCAAAGTGTACCAGACAGACCCACCTTGAGAGTGATACATGGAGAAAATGGAATGGTAGTCCGAATCAACTCTCATAGTGATAATGATAATTGTGGTTCTTAGACCTAAAGTCACTACACTCATACCACACCATTCAATTTATTTTGACATCATCCAACATGACCATGAATAAGGGTTGCCATAAAGGTGATGCTCGAGGGCATTGTGACACATTGGGATTGAGTGTGAGTGATGTAGATGGGATTTGTCCACCCTACAGGAGATTGATATCTTGGCCACTTGATAAGTGAGATTGAGAAATGTATGTCCTTACTCATGTGACTCAATATGTGATATGTGAGCGCACATGCATCTCATACAGTCAGCTCTAGTTCAAGGAACATCCATTGAATGTTGAGAGGATGACGATTCCATGCCTCAAGATCAATAATGAATTCAAAGATAAAAGAAGTATATGATCACATTAACACAGATCATAGCTTGTATATTGAAGTTGTTCTCCAACTTTCCAATTACTTGGGTAGCAATGATGTGTTGCTAGATATTTCTCATTGCTTGTGATGTCATAAATTAGTTATGGACATTCACAACCAACATAACTTGGGACCTATAGGGTTATACACATAGGATGCACCTAGAAAAGGAGATTACTCATGAATATGGTTTAACTTGATTAATAATGTGTTTAGGTATTCAATTTAAACAACATTGGCTGAAAATTGATTGACTGGGAATGTGAGTCAACTAAATCAAGTGTTGAGTCGACTAAATCAAGTGTTGAGTCGACCGAGTCAAGTGTCTGGTCAATTTAAACAACTTTGGTTGTACATTGGCTGAACTGGAATGTGAATCAACCGATTAAGAAGTGAATCAACTTTTTTAAAATGTGAATCGACTGGTTCATAAGTGAACTGACTGGTTCAAAATGTGAGATAACCGGTCAGATTGTGAATCACCCGGTTGAGTGGTCAGTAAGATTGGATCAAGGATTGATTTTGATGTCATGTTGTTCATTAATCATCCCATTAAAAGCCAATACGTTTGTGAATAGTAAATATAGTGAACCAATCGATTCAAGTGTTGAATCGACCATTCACATGTGAATTGACTGGTTTAATAGTAAACCAGCCAATTCATGGTTCACAATATTCGTATGAATACCCAGAGAGCCAATCATATGATGATTGTAAAGGCATAATTTGTAAATTATTTTATTAATAATAAAGTATATATTCTAATTTATTCAATTTTATTTAGTTATGAAATAATGATGTAACCTAATAAATGTCTAAAGAATGATATTACTCAATGACATGTCTTTTCATTGACAACCTAAACAATGAGATCATACAGATGTTAAGAGAATATACATTCTTTTATGTCTCTAGTCAGATGTTATTGTGGAAGGCTAATAAACATCAATAACACATAAGACTAGGGTGTGTGTTGGTTGATGAAAAAAAAATCTTATTAAGTCATGATATATGATATCAAACCAAATATATAGATACTAGTTAGAGAATAGTGTATCAGACAGACTCACGTGATACATGAAATAATGGTTGGTTGTTAGAATGATCTCTCGTAGTGATGGTGGTGATTATGGTTCTTGGACTCGCTACATGCATCAAATTTTGTTCGGTGTGCTTTGACATCATGCACTGTGATCCTAAATAAGGGTTGCCATAAAGGTGATGCTCGAGTACACTGTGACATATGGGGATGGGTGTGAGTGATGTAGATGGGATTTGTCACTCCTACATGAGTTTGATACCCCCGCCACTTGATAAGAGAGACTGAGAAAAGCATGGCCATGCACATGTGAATCAATAATGTTGAGTTCAGATATATCTCTGACAGTCTGCTCAAGTTTAACGAACATGGATTGAATGTTGAAGAGGATGAAGATTCCATGCCTCAAGTTCAATTTGAATATCAGAGGAAAAGGAACTATATAATCATTTTAACACCAATCATGGATTATAGGTTGAAGTTGTTCTCCCACTTTCCAAAAATACTTGGGTAGCAATGATGTCTTACTAGATACCAATATTTGGTTGTGATGTTATAGATTAGTTATGGACATTCACTACCAACATAATTTGGGATCTATAGGGTCACACACATAGGAATGCACTTTTAATAGGAGTTATATATATGAATGATGTTTAACATTGATTACTTAAGTGTTAGGTATTCAATTTAAACAACATTAACAAACTACAACCTGAAATGACCAGTTCAGCAAGTGAACCGATCGACTTAGATGCATGAATCAATCAGCTTAGGTTGTGAACCAACCATTTGGTAGATCAATGAGATTGGATCAAGGATTGATGCTGACATCATGTTGTGAATCAGTCGAATATTAATAGACAAAACAATTGCGAATAGGGAACATAGTGAAATGACCAGTTCAAGTGTTGGAACTAATCATCTCATGTGTGAATTGACTGGCTCAACATTCATAGGTTGTGAAAATTCATGAAATTTCCATCCTTTCAACTCCCACTCAGACTGTGAATCTTCAACCTCCCTCCTATAAATAGAGGGGTACTCAAGGGCTTCTCCAGATACATCAATTGATTTGACAATTGTTGTCTTCTTTGGTTGTGGTAACCAAGAGAGCCCGAGTAAGTTCTACCCATCAAAAGGAGGAAAATCAAGGGAAAGATAATTTCAAGAGCATGTCAGTGCCATCACGCAAACTAGAAGGGAAAACTCCTTCATGTATGTTCATTTAGAATGACAGGTGTTCCCGATGGTCTGCGTGGACTGCTCTACAGACGAGGAGGTCATTTCCTGCCACTAGGAGGATGATGTCAACCACCATTTGTGGTGGTAGACTAGGCGGTTGATGATGACAAACATCCAGGTGCAATGTGAAGAAAGGTGCATGCTAGTGCGAGTGAATTATCGTTGGACTTCCTCCAAGATTTGGTATAACCTGACAACCATCCTTCCCATTGGATAGTTGATGACAAAATCTACTTTCTTTTGGGATTATGGAAAATAATTTTTTTTTTGTTTCTGCTACCTTACCTGATGCCATATTTCCTTATATTGGTATTAGAGACACGCCAATTTCCAACGTTTTGGGAATTAATTAATATGATCATATTTTAGATTTATCATTTTTATTACATATAATGTGAATAACTAATATGTATAATGTGCATAACCAATTAAAAACCACAAATGATCCCAACATATATATATATATATATATATATATATATATATATGAGTCAGGCTAAAATACACTCGAGTGTATTTGGAGCAGAATACACTCAAGTAGTTTTTCATGATGCAATATTTTTTTCAAAAATCTAATCCTTTGATTTTCTTAAACATGTTGTGAATAGCTCTTATGAAAAATTTAAGCACATTTGAACATTTATAGGTCATGTTATAAAGACCGCAAAAATTATGCATTTCAAATTAGTTTTGCACGTCAGTTTTGTTCCCTTGGATGAGTGACTTACACTCATTCAAATGGGCTCAAAATTTGTGTGTAGCCTAGTTATAGTATGACAGTGAAGATCAATGGTTTAGATTTTGCAAAAAATAGTCTTGATATGCAAACACACTTGAGTGTATTCATGCAATATGTACACTCGAGTGTATTCTAGCTTGACTCATATATATATATATATATATATATATATATATATATATATATATATATATATATATATATATATATATATATAGTGTATTCGGAGCAGAATACACTAAAGTAGTTTTTCATTATGCAATAATTTTTTCAAAAATCTAATCCATTGATCTTCTTAAACATATTGTGAATAGCTCATATGCAAAATTTGAGCACATTTGGACATTTATTGGTCATGTTATAAAGACCGCAAAAATTATGCATTTCAAATTAGTTTCACATGTTGATTTTGTTGTCCTTGTATGAGTGACTTACTTATCCAAATGGGATGAAAATTTGTATGTAACCTAGTTATAGTATAACGGTGAAGATTAATAGTTTACATTTTGCAAAAAGTAGTCTTGATATGCAAACACACTTGAGTGTATTCGTGTGATCTGTACTCTCGAGTGTATTCTAGCTTGACTCTCTCTATATATATGTATGTATATGTATGTATATATATACATATATATATATATATGGCTCATCTTTAATACCCGCACGGGTAGCTATGCTCCCCCTATTTTGGTTACTTTTTTTCAAGTTTCTTACTTTCAACATGTACATGGTTACTTTACCTTGCAAAATGTTACTTTTCATGCATAGATAGTTCCATTTGCAACAGCAGATTTCAAAATACAATTACATATATATTTCTTGTGTAGTCTGCCCGGTTTTACTTTTTTAGTCATATACTTACTTTGTTATCAACCTAGTTACTTTTTGTTCCTTCCAGTTACTGTGTTTTCCATACGGTTACATTCAGGACTAATGGGTAGTGAAAATCCAGGCTACCCGCGTGGGTATTCAATGAACGCCCATATATATATATATATATATATATATATATATATATATATATATATATATATATATATATATATATATATATATATATACACCTATACCCCTAGACCTTTTGTGCACGGTGGATGGTTGTTGTTCCTGTTTATATCTTGGTTTGGATGTTGAGCCTCTCTCTTCTTGTCCATATGCAAAAGTATTAATTATTACCTTCTTATGATCCCCTCAAATGTAATCAAGGTTTCACTATTATAATGTAATATGTTAGAGTAGGATTAGGATAGCTTTTAATTCTTTTTATGTCAAAGAAGGCGTTCTTCACCAAGTGAGCCGACCGACTCATTAGGAAAATTGACTGATTCAGGAATTGAACTGATAGGCTGGACGATCAAAGAGGCATTGATTGGAGGATCAAACTGACCGGCTAGTGGCCCAACAATTTGGCTAGAGGATTCCATACGTTGCAAGGACTGGAGGGCAAGTGACTAGTTCGAGAAACCAACTGACCAACTATTAGGCCATTCGACCAGTTCAAGTGTTGAACCGATTGTCCTGGATAGGTTCAACATAGATCGTCATCAACAACACAATGAAACATATGATGTGGACCTTAGGGGGTAGTAATTCCTTGTGGCTCCAAGGAATTACATACGATGGCCATAACTATTTCTTGTGTTTATTATTGTATGTTTGGTTGTGGTTAGATCATGTATATTCTACATACTAAAAATATGTGTTAATTGGATACATATATGTATTTTTATAAAATACCTCAAATATAGTATTAAGTCTTAGATGCTTTCCATGAGCAACACACATGAAAAACTTGATTGACTAAGCATAGTTTATGCCAAAGCGTGGTGTGCTATCCATCTCGTGGAAGTGTGATATTATATATGTAGATGTGTGTTGTCCATCTCGTGGAAGTGTGATAGTAGATATGTAGATCTACCAAAGCATGGTGCATATTCAATCATGTTGGCTTTTGAGTCAGGCTTAACTAGGTGATTTTAGTGACATTAAGTACCTAGAAGCAAAAAGATGGATTGTGACAAAGAGTTGTACACACAATCTATCCATGAGTTGCATGTAGATGCAATTGGAAAAAGTTGCCTACCTAAATAGTCGATTGGTGGGTGACCAATCAAAGTTGACTCACAATTTGATGAAATATGGATCTTGGCACACTAGAAGATTGAATGATACAATCTTCTGAGCTGATAAACAAGGTTTATCAATTTGAACAAAATAGTAGGAGTGATAATTAATTAAAGGCCTAATCAAATATTGTCAAATTATATTGTAATCAAAGAAAATAAAAATTATTTTGACTAAACTGCAATTTTTTCTTATAGAATCAAATGACGACAAAAAACATGTTTTCTTTGTGATAGGTCCTTGAGAAGGACAAGTTGAATGGGAATAATTTCCATGATTTGTTCTAGATGTTGAGAATTGTTCTCATACAAGAGCTCATGCTCTATGTCCTAGAAACACCAGAGCCAGATGAACATGCTCACAATGGCGTCCAAGGATGAAAAAGATGCTTATAAAAAACACTTCGAGGATGTCATAGATGTCAAATGCCTGATGTTGTGCTCCATGAACTATGAGTTGAAGAGACAACATGAAAATATGGGTGTGATTGAGATGGTAACACATCATAAAAATATGTATCAAGATCAGGAAAGATAATATAGATATGTCTCCAAGGTGGTGTTCAAGTGAAACATGTCATAAGGAGATCTAATAGGTCCCCATGTGCTCAAGCTAATTGGGTATGTTCAGAACCTTGCGAGACTGGGATTTTCCTTGGGCCGAGAGTTGGTCTGTGACGTGATTCTGCAATCACTTTTACAGTCATATAGTCAGTTTTTCATGAACCACAACATGAATAATTTTGACAAGCGTTGTAAGAATTACTTGGAATGTGAGAACAACTAAAGAGTAAATGAAGAAAGCCAAGCCTAAATATGTGATGATGATCAATAGAGAAAAAGGGAAGTCCAAGGGCAAAGGAAAAGATAAGAAGAGTTCTAAAGCTAGTCAGAAGCCCAAGTCTTCTCCACCAAAGATAAAAGGAGGGGTTACCAAGGGAGGCAATTATCACCAATGTCAACAACATAGACACTAGAAGAGAAATTGCCCTCTCTATATTGAGGAACTAAGGAAGAAGGAGGGGATATATATCTCCACTTCAGGTATATACGCTATTGAGATAAATTTATCTACTTTTTCATCTTGGGTACTAGATACATGATGTGAGTATCACATATTCTTTGATATGCATGATGTGAAAAAAGTATGCCTTTACAAAAGGGCAAGGTTGAACTACACATGGCTAATGGAGCAAGAGTTGTTTCCACTATAATTGGAACCTATGTTTTATCTCTACACACGAGTCTTGTAATAGAGTTAGAGAACTACTACTTTGTACCTACCATAAATAGAAACATTATTTCTATATGTTGTATGAACAAAGATGGATATGAATTTCATATAAAGAATGGTCAATGTTGTATTTCAAAAGATGATATCTTTTATGGCAGTGCCCCAATGTCTTATCATATTTATTTAGATCTTAATACAAATGTTTATAATGAAAATAGAAAAAGGTTGAAACTCAACAAATCAAACTAAATGTATCTTTGGCATTGTCATCTTGGGCACATCTTTGAGAATTGCATCTCTAAACTCCATAAAGATGTATATCTAGACTCTTTTGATTTTAAAGCAATAGAGACATGTGAGTCTTGTTTGTTGGGAAAGTTGACAAAGAATCCCTTCATTGGTAACTATGAGAGGTCTAGTGATCTATTAGGACTCATGCATACTGATGTGTGTGGCCCTTTTATGACAAATGCTAGAGGTGGGTATCACTACTTCATTACTTCATTGGTGACTTGAGTAGGTATGGTTATGTTTACCTAATGAAACATAAATCATAAACTCTTGAGAAGTTCAAGGATTTCATGAATGAAGTACAAAACCAACTTGGGAAAAGTATTAAGGCACTTCGTTCTGATCAAGGTGGAGAATACTTAAGGCCAAGAGTTTGAGGACCTTATAAGAAAACTTGGTATTGTATCACAATGGACTCGGCCTAGAACACCCCAACATAATGGTGTATAAGAAAGAAGGAATTACACATTACTAGATATGGTGCGATCAATGATGAGTTTTTTTGATATTCCAACTTCCTTCTGGGGTTATGCTCTTGAAACCGCAACTTTACACTAAACTGTGTACCATCTAAATCGGTTCAAAAGACACCATATGAGATATGGACTAGGGAGAATACCAAAATGTATTTTATGAGGATTTGGGGTTGTGAATCTTATGTAAAGAAAATGTTTCCTGAAAAGCTTGGACCTAGATTTGATACATGTTATTTTGTTGGATATCCCAAGGAAACCACGGGATACTACTTGCATAAACCAACTGACAATAAATATTTTGTTGCTAGGGATGCTGCAGTTTTGGAAAAGGAGTTCATTTCCAAAGGAATCAATGGGAGTAAGATAGAACTTGAAGAAGTTCAAGACCAACAAGAAAACATTGAACTTGAGGAGGTAAAAGAGGAAAATAGAGACTCACAAACCGTTGTGAAATCTTAAATTCCTCATGTACATAGGAACCTCACAAATATAGTAGAAGGTGCCTTGAGCTAGAAATATTTGGTTATATTGTGGCTCAAGAAGGCAATTAGTTGGTAATTGATGATGGCCCAACAACCTACCTAGAATCTATTAAGGGACCATATTATGAGAAATGGCTTAAAGGAGTGAGATCTGAGATGGAATCCATGTACACCAATAGGGCATGGACCTTGGTGGATCCACCCAAAGGGGTAAAACCCATAGGGTGCAAGTGGGTCTTCAAGAAGAAGACCGACATGGATGGTAATGTACAAACTTACAAAGGTCGATTGGTTGCAAAGGGTTTCAAACAAGTTGATGGGGTTGACTATGATGAAACATTTTCTCCATTTGCCATGGTTAAGTCCAATAGAATCATGTTTTCTATTGTAGCTAATCATTACTATGAGATTTGGCAGATGGATGTTAAAACTGATTCATAATGGGAATCTTCTTGAGGATGTGTATATGATACAACCTCAGGGTTTTATAAATCCAAAGTATGAAAATAAAGTATGTAAGCTACAAAGGATAGTCTATGGATTGAAGCAAGCATCTCAAAGATAGAATCTCCATTTTGATGAAACAATAAAAAAGTTTGGCTTTAGTCAAAATGAAGATAAACCATGTGTTTACAAGAAGGTTAGTGGGAGCATGATTGTATTCATGATATTGTATGTGGATGACATACTATTGATTGGAAATGACATACCTATTTTACATATGCTAAACACTTGTCTTGGAAATACATTCTCTATGAAGGACTTGGGTGAAGAATTCTACATCTTAGGAATCAAGATCTATAGAGATAGATCCAGAAGGCTTCTTGAACTAAGTCAGAGTACATACATTGACAATGTGTTGAAGAGGTTCAACATGGAGAACTCAAAGAGAGGCAACCTTCCCATATGTCATGTTGTTACTATCTCTAGAGCTCATGTCCCAATTCTTGTAAAGAAAGGGAACCCATGCCTAAGATTCCATAGGCATCTGCAACTGGATCCATCATGTACACAATGTTATTCACTAACCTATATGTCTCATATGCCTTGAGAATTATGAGTAGGTATTAGTCAAATCCCAGTGAATCCCACTATACAGTCGTAAAGAACATCCTTAAGTACTTGATTAGAACTAAGGATCAATTCTGTGTTTATAATGGTAAGGAAGAGTTGGTGGTAAAAGGTTACACCTATGCAAGCTTCCAAACTAACAAAGATGACTATAGATCATGAAACAATGGAGTTGTGAGCTCGAAGAGTTCCAAGCAAGAGAGAGTTGCAAATTATACAATAGAGGATGAGTATATTGTAGCATCCAATGCAACTAAGGAATATGTATGGATCAAGAAGTTTATTTTTGAACTTGGGGTGGTTCCAAACATCAACAACGCAATTGAGAGATATTGTGACAACAATGGAGCTATTGTACAAGCTAAGGAACCCAAGTCGCATCAGCATTCCAAGCACATATGAAGGTGATTCCATGTCATATGAGAAATTGTATAGTGAGGAGATGTGAAGCTTTACAGAGTACCAACTGAAAGCAATGTGGTTGACCCATTGACAAAAGCACTTTTGCAGTAGAAGCATGAGGGCCATGTTAGATCACTTGGTATTAAGTTCATGGGAGATTGGCTCTAAGTGCAAGTGGGAGTCAGTTGGTATGTATGCCCAAAGAGCCAATCATACGATAATTGTAATGGCATAACTTGTAAACAATTTGATTAATAACAAAGGAAATACTCCAATTTATTTTGTTTTATTTAGTTACGAGATAATAATGTAACATAATAAATGTATAAAGAATGATATTACTCAATGGCATATGTCATCAGGTTGAGGACTTGAACAATCACATCATATGAATGTTTAGAGAGTATGCATTCTTGTTACATCCCCAATCAGATGTTATTGTGAAATATTAGTAGACTACAATAACGAATAAGACTAGAGTGTGTGTTGGTTGATGACAGAATCTCATTAAGTCATGATATATGATATCAAACCAAACATAGATACTTGATAGAGAATAGTGTATCAGATAGACCCACCATGAGAGTGATGCATGGAACCATGATTGGTAGTCCAAATCATCTCTCATAGTGATGGTGGGGATTGTGGTTCTTAGACCTAAAATCACTGCACTCATCACATGTCATTCGGTGTACTTTGACATCATCCACCATGATCCTAAATATGGGTTTCCATAAAGGTGATTCTCGGGTGCCCATGAAACATGGGGATGACTGTGAGTGATGTAGATGGGATTATTTGTCCCTCTAACAAGAGTTTGTTATCTGGGCCACTTGATAAGTGAGACTAAGAAAAGCATGTCCATGCACATGTGAATTAATAATGATGAGTTCACATTTATCTCAGACAGTCTGCTCAAGTTCAAGGAACATGGATTGAATGTTGAAGAGGATGACGATTCCATGCCTTGATTTTAATTTAGAGAACAAAGAAAAAGGAACTATACAATCATTTTAGCACCAACCATGGATTGTAGGTTGAAGTTGCTCTCCACCTTTCCAAATTACTTGGGTAGCAATGATGTCTTGCTAGATATCAATCTTTATTTGTGATGTTATAAATTAGTTGTAGACATTCACTACCAACATAATTTGGGGCCTATAGGATTAAACCCATAGGAATGCACTTGGAATAGGAGTTTTATTAGTGGATGAAACATAACATGACTAGTTTAGCAAGTGAATAGATCAACTTAGGTGAATGAACCAATCATCTTAGGTTGTTAACCGTCTATTTGGTAGATCAATTTAGATCAAGGATTGATGCTGATGTCAAGTTTTGCCTGAATCGAATATTAATTTCCAAAACAATTGCAAATAGGAAACCTAGTTAAACGACTAGATTCAAGTGTTGAACCAATTATCTCATGTGTGAACCAACCGATTCACTAGTGAACTGATCGGTCTGGCGTTCACAAGTTGTGAATATTTGTGAATTCCATCCCTTTCGACTCTCTCTCAGGATAGGAACCCTAACCACGACCCTCATAAAAATAAAAAGGTACTAGGGTCTTCTCCAGACACATCCATTTCTTCGAAAATTGTTTTCTTCTATGGTTATGGTAACCAAGAGAGCCCAGGAAAGTACTACCCATCAAAGGGAGGAAAAACAAGGGGAAGACAATTGGGAGAGAAAGTTGATGCTAGCACTCTAACTAGAAGGGACAACTCCTTCTTGTCTATTCATCAAGAATGATAGGTGTTCCCAGTGGGCTGTGTGGACTACTCTAGAGGCAATGAGGTTGTTTCCTGCCACTAGGTGGACAACATCATCCACTGTTCATGATGCCAAACTAGGAGGGCTTGCGATGATAGATGTTTGGGTGCAACTTGAAGAAAGGTGCACGCTACTACGAGTGAATTGTCATTGGACTTGCTCTAGGACTAGGTATAAACTCACAACAATTCTTCCTATTGCATGGTTGTTGACACGATCTACTTTCTTTAAGAAATATGGCATATTTTTATTTGTTTCATCTTCCTTACCTGATGCCATATTTCCTTACACACAATAGCCAAAAATTTCATGAAATTCCTTCTCTTTGACTCCTAGTTGATATGGAAACCCTGACCTTGACCCTCCTATATATAGAGGGGTAGTCAAGGATTTCAGAAGACACATCAATAAGCTCTAACAATTGTTGTCCTCTCATAGTTATGGTAACTAGAGAGCCTGAGCAAGTCTTCATAAAAGGGATAGAAAGTGAGGGAGAGACAACAGGGGAGAGCAAGTCAACACTATCACATTGACGTTCGAAGGGACAAATCCTTCTTGTTGGTTTTGGGATGCACAATGTGGAGTTCTTTGTGGTCCATGTGGAGTATGTAGATACATGGAGGTTGTTTCCACCACACTAGGAGGACAACAACCATCACCGTTCGTGGTGATGTACCAGGAAGCAATCACTGATAGTTGTCCGCTATGCATCTTGCAAAAACTACAAATCACCAAGCAAGAGTAATCATTGGACTCCTCCAGGACTAGGTATACCTCTTGTTATCCTTTTCCTAGATACATCATTGTTAACACAATCTTCTGGCAAGGAATAGGGATGAAGAATTTTGTTTTAGCTGCCTTCTTTGTCGTTCCTATTCCCAAACTATGGTATCTGAGCCACATAAATAAATGGTGTGTAAGGGATCTAAATCAATGTGATCAAATTTATTTTATTGTATACGATGAAAACATTAAAATATATGTTCATACCCAATTAAATAGAACATATGATCCCTATATATATGACATATATGCAATCAATATGCGTCACCCTAAAAATGTTTTGATGGTGGATGTATGCATGTTTATTGCCAAAACCCATGTGGATGTGCTTGGTTGTTTGGTTTCTTTCTTGTTGTTACTCAGTTTTCATACAAATCATCCCTCCATTATAAATGTAAATTCATTCTCTCCTTCCTATAATCCCCCTGAATGTAACTCGAGGTTTCCATTTTACAATGTAAATGTATAGGATAGTTTTAATTTCTAATTTTGGAAAGTGACAATGTTCTACACTAGGTGAGTTGACTGACTGGGGAGTTGAGTCGGTTGACTAGAGGACCAAGGAGGACAGCTCATAGGAGGTCACCACTAATCGACTAGAGGCACAACCGATCGAATGGAGGATTCTAGTTAACTGCGTGAGCCAGAGGCAATCCAACCGACTGATGGAAGTCAATTGACTGACTGGGAGTCTGACTGATCGATCGGAGGCTCCATCCCATCGATAGTCCTATCTCAACAACACAATACAAGTTGCTACATGAGATGTATTACCCTAGGTGGTAACAATTGTTTGTCTCCAACGAATTGCATTATACTGGCCATAACCATTGCTCATATGTTTTGTGATTGCATGTTTTTTGTTTGTGGATATAACATGTATATGATACATACTATAAGTATGTGATGATTGGATATTTATATATATTTATATAAAATCCCACAATAAATACTAGCCTTAGATGATTTCCATAAGAAACACACATGAAAAGGTTGATCGACTAAGCGTAGGTTATGCCAAAGAGTGATATATTGTCTATCTCATGGAAGTGTGATGGTAGATATGTGGGTCCACCAAAGCAAGGTGCATATTCTATCGTGTTGGCTTTTGTGTTAGGCTTAACTAGGTGGCCTTAATGAGATTAAGTGCCTAGAAGCATATAGATGGATTGTGACAAGGATTTATGCACACCATCTATCCAAGAGTTGCATTTAGATGCAATTGGCCAAAGTTGCCTACCTAGATAGTCAAGTTTTGTGCGATCAGCAAAAGTTGACTCATGATTTGATGAAACATGGATCTTGTCTCACTAGAAGAAAAATTGACAAGTGGGAGATCAATTTAAAGAAAATAGCGGGAGTGATAATTAATTAAGATCCTAATTAATATTGTCAATATTATCAAATCAAATAAAAAAAGTGTTTTAACAAGGTGCAAATTTTGCTTATGTAGAAACTAATGGAAAATACAAACACATTTTCATTGTGATTGGTCCTTGAGAAGGACAAGGTGAATGGGAATAACTTCTATGACTGGTTCAAGACATTGAGAATCGTTCAAGAGTGCAAGCTCTATGTCTTGTAGACACCATACCCATCTGAGCCTAGCCGAAGACTGATAGGGATGCTTACAAGAAGTACTTTGAAGGTGTTGTGGATTTCAAGTGGTTGATGTTGTGCTTAATGAACTATGATTTGTAGAGACATCATGAGAACATAGATTTTATTGAGATGGTAAAATGTCTTAAGAACATTTACCAAGATTAGGCAAGACAAGTGATATAAGATGTCTCAGAGATGTTGTTCAAGTGCAATATGGCAGAAGGAGATCCACTAAGTCCCTATACACTCAAGTTGATTGGGTATGCAAAGAACCTTGCAATAACGATATTTCCCTTAGGCCAAGAGTTGGAGACAGATGTGATTCTACATCTATTTTTGGAATCATACATCTAGTTTGTGATGAACTACAATATGAACAATTTTGACAAGACGTTGTTAGAGTTACTTGGCATGTTGAGGAAAGATGAAGCACAAATGAAGAAAGACAAACCCAATTATGAGATGATGATCAATAGAGGGTTTTCTAAAGGAAAAGGCAAATCTAAGAAGAGTTCTATAGCTAACCAGAAACCAAAATCTTCTGCACTCAAAGTTAAGGGTGGAGTTAATAAGAAAGGAAAGTGCCACCACTATCACCAATATGGACACTAGAAAAGGAACTACCATCTTTATATAGATGAACTTAGGAAAAAGAAGGAGATAGAGATCTCCACTCTGGACCTGAGAAGAAGCAAGACAGAACTGTACCGGGAAAGGGTTTCTACCAATACAGTTGGAATGTCATTCATGACATGTAATAGAATTAGTGAATTGCTATTATGTACCTGCTATTAATGAAAAGCATCATGTATCTTGTATGGAAAAGAATATTACGAACAATTGATGTCTTTTTTTAAAAATGAGATCTTATATAGTAGTGCCCTATGTGTTGTAGTTTATACTTTCTAGTTCTAAAGACAAATATGTATAACACATATATTGAATGATTGAATGACTCAAACAATAAATACCTACAACATTATCATCTAGTGAATATAAATAAGAAATACATTTCTAGAATCCATAATGATAGTTGTCTAGACTATTTTGGTTTTTGAACCAATAGAGACATGAAAGTTTCCTTTATTGGGAAATATGAAGAAACACCTCTCATAGAGATATTGGGAGAGAGAGTATTCTATTAGGGCTCATACATAATTATGTATATATACCTTTTATAATAAATGCTAGAGGTGGCATAGACCTCATTATGCGTACTGAAAATCTTAGTAGATATGGTAGTTTGTATTAATTGAAATACAAGTCTGAGTCTCTTGAAGTGCTCAAGATGACCATGAATGAAGTACATAACCAACTTGGTATAAGTATTAAACCATTTTGATATGATCGAAATGGAAAATAATTTGTACCAAGAGTTTGAGGACTTTTTGGGAGACCGTGATAATGTGTCACGATGAACTCCGCCTAAAACATAATAATATATCAAATATAAATCTATCTAATCTTCCAATTTCCTTTTGGGCACACGATGAACTCCTCCTAAAACATAATAATATATCAAATATAAATCTAGCTAATCTTCCAATTTCCTTTTGGGCACATTCTTTACACTAAATGATGTACTGTCTAAAATGGTTCAAAAGACACCACAATATCCCGATAATGTCTTTTATGAAGACAAGGAATGTAAGATTATATAAGAAAATAGTTTCTTTGAAAAGCTTTGTCCATAAGTGATATTTTGTTGAATACTACTTTAATGTTCCAATCCAACAACAAAAGTGTTTGTTGCCAGGATGGTTGTATTCCAGAAAAGAAAATTCAGTTCTAAAGGAATCAGTGGGAGAAAATGAGGACTCAAAAATTTTGAGATCAATAAGAAAACATTGAACCCCAAGATGTACAATAGGAACAAGGAGAATCACAAGTTTTGGAATCTTAACTTCCTTATGTAAAACAAGATCTCATAGATCTAGTAGAATACGCCTTCAATATGAAATATTATGATATCTTATAACTCAAGAAGGTGATTTGTTGGTCATAGACGATGAAACAACAACCTACTTAGCATCCATTGAGGCACTAGAGTATGAGAAATGGCTTGAATCCATTGTATCCAAGATGGACTTCATGTAAACCAATAATTTATGACCTTGGTGGATCCACCTAAAGGGGTAAGACCCACAGGGTGCAATTGGGTCCTCAAAAGGAAGACTGACATGGATGGTAGTGTACAAACTATAAGGGTAGATTGGTTGCTAAAGGTTTAAAACAAGTTCAAAATGTTGAACATGACAAAACATTTGCAACAATTGCCATGGTTAAATCCATCATGTTCATGCTTGTCATTGGAGCTTAGTATGACTATAATACTTGGCAAATGGATGTTAAAATCACATTCCTTAATAGGAATATTGCAGAGGATGTGTGTGTGACACCACCTAAAAGGATTTCTAAATCATATTATTGCAAATGAAATCTATAAGCTACAAAGATCAATCTATGGATCAAACCAAGCATCAGAGATGGAATCTTCAATTTGACATGATAGTCAAAGAGTTTAACTTTAGTCAAAATTAAGATGAAATATGTGATTACAAAAGGTTAGGGGCAACATATTTATATTTGACATAATGATGGGGAATGACGTCCTTATCCTACAAATATTGAAACCCGGTTGGAAGCACCTTCTCTATGAAGGGATTAGGTGAATCATCCTATATGTTAGGAATTAAGATATATAGAGATAGATCTAGAGTTATTCTTGACCTAAGTGAGAGTACATGTATTGGCAAGATGTTGAAGGGTTCAACATATACTACTCAATGAGAGAAAATGTGTCCATGTCTCATGAAATTAGTCTCTTAAGATCTTAGTATCCTAGTTCTTTTAAATAACAAGAATACGTGAGTAAGATGACAACTGCATTCACAATATTATGTACTCATATTGTTGTCTCGTATGCATTATACATGACAAGTGGATATCTATTTGATCCCAATGGAAGTCATTGGACTTCCATAAAGAACATCCTTAAGTACTTGAGAAGAACTAAAAAGATCAGTTCCTTGGTTATGGTAATAATAAAGAGTTTCCATGGAAGATTCCAAAATGACAAAGAAAATTAATGATCACAATATAAATGATCAAAATCTAAATTTGTGCTGGAAAAGTTCTAAGAAAGAGACAGTTGTTTAATTCTACAATAAAAGTTGAGTACCTTGTTGTTTTGAAAACAACAGAGGATATTGTATGGGTTAAGCAATCCATGTAGATGAACTTATGGGAGGTTCCAACCATTGATGACACAATTAAAATATTATGACAACACTGAAGATATTGGATAGGAAAGGAATATCTGATATAATACAATGGTAGTTCAATCTCATGCGAGAAGTCGTACAATGAATAGATTTGAAAACTTACAAAATACCGACTAGAAGCAAATGTTTCTAACCTTCTATATAAGCACTTGTGCAATAAAAAAATGATGGAAATGTTAAGATAACATGGAATAAGATTCATGGGTGATTGGCTCTAAGTGCAAGTGGGAATCTGTTGGTATGTATTCCCAGAGAGACAATCATACAATGATTGTAATAGGGTATTATATACCTGATTTAATAATTATGAAGGTAATTCTATTTATTATGTTTGTTCAATCATGAGATGATGACACAAAACTTGGTAGATGTCTAAAGACTGATGTTGCTCAATGACCATATGTCTTCAGGTAGAGGACCTCAATAATGAGATCATATGTATGATAAGAGTACATACATTCTTGTTATGTCCCTAGTTGAATATTATTGTGGAAGCAAAATAGACAATAGTACTACATAAGACCAGAATATGTGTTGACTGATGATAGAGTCACATTAGTCATGATATGGGATATCTAGTCAAACACATAGGTACATGTTAAAGAATAGTATACAGGACAACCCACCTTAAGAGTGATACATGGAGACCAAGGAATGATAGTCATAATCATCTCATATAGTGTTAGTGGTGATTGTAGTTCTTAGACCTAAAGTCACTACACTCATCACATGTCATTTGATGTATTTTGACATCATCCAACATGACCGAATAAGGGTTGCCATAAATATGATGCTTGGGTGCATTGTGATACATGGGGATTGAGTGTGAGTGATTCAGATGGGATGTGTCCGTCCTAAAGGATATTAATATCTTGACCACTTGAAAAGTGAGACTGAGAAACATATGGCCATACTAATTTGACTCAATACATGTTATGTGAGCTCACATGCATCTCATATGGTCTGCTTTTGTTCAAGGAACATGGATTTAACATTGATAGGGTGATGATTGCATGCCTTGAGTTCAATCCAGATATTGGAGACAAAGGAACTATACGATCATGATAACAATGATCACAAATTGTAGGTTGAAGTTGTTCTCTAACTTTCCAATAACTTGGGTAGCAAGATGTGTTGATAGATAACTCTCGGTGCTTATGATGTCATAAATTATCTATGAACATTCATTGCCAATGTAACTTGGGACCTATAGGGTCACACACATAGGATGCACCTGGTAAATGAGTTTATTCATGAATATGATTTAGCATGAATACTAAAGTGTTTAGGTATTCAAGTTAAACAACATTGTCTAAAAATAGACTGACTGAGAATGTGAGTTGACCAAAGCGTCAGGTCAATTTAAACAACATTGGTTGTACATTAGCTGAACTAAAATCTGAATCAACTGGTCCAGAAGTGAATCGGCCAGTTCAGAATGTTATTCGACTGGTTTAGAAGTGAACTAAATAGTTCAAAATGTGAGTAGACTGATTGAGATTGTGAATCATTTAGTTGACCAATTATAAGACTAGATCAATGATTTATGTTGACTTCATGTTGTACATTAATTGTCACATTGAAAGCCAATATGTTTGCGAATAGGAAACATAGCAAACCGACCGATCAAGTGTTGAATCAACTGATTCACAACTGAACTGACCAGTTCAATAGTGAACCGATCCATTCAATATTGAACTGATCAGTTCATGGTTCACAACAGTTGGAATTTCATGAAAATCTATATTTCAGACTCCCAATTGATCTAGAAATCCTGACCCTAACCATCTTACAAATAGAGGGTAGTCAAGGCTTTTAGAAGACACAACCATAAACTCTGAAAATTGTTGTCCTCTCATAGTTGTGGTAACTAGAGAGGTCGAGCAATTCTTACCTATAAAAGGGAGACACAACGAGGGAGAGACAACAATGGAGGGCAAGTCAATGCTAGCACATTGATGTTTGAAGGTACAACTCCTTCATGTTGTCTTTAGGAAGTGTGATGTGGAGTTCTCAGTGGTCCTCATGGACCACACAGAGGTGTGGAGGTTGTTGTCACCATGCTAGGAGGACAACAACCATTCTTGTCTATGGTGATGCACTAGGAGTTTGTCACAGACAGTTTCTCATGCACATCTTATGAAGAGTGCACATCACCAAGAAAGAATAGTCGTGTACTTGCTCCAGGACCAGGTATACCTCTTGCTACCCTTTTCCTAGATACTTCATTGTTGACACAATCTTCTAGCAAGGAATAGGGACAAAAACATTTCTTTACTTTGTCTTCTCTACCATCCCTATTCCCTAGCATGAGGTACCCTAACCTTGTAGATAATATTAGGATATATTCTCTCACAAATATCCCACAATTTATTGGTCATTGCAACTATAAATGTAGGGGTTGATATACCTACAACATATGCAGAACATTAGGTCCATCATGGATACTCAAATCACAATACCTATCATATCATATTGGAGGAATCGTCATATAACAACAAATCCACACCATTTTTGATAACATTGATGTGATAGTCATACAACAACATGAGATACAACCTTGAACATACTAAAAAAACGTTAATTTAGGGTATCGAGGAGACCATGCCTCATATGTGTTCTCAAAAACCCATGTATATCAAACAACATGTGAATCTCTATACTTTCCACAACCTGTGGATTATTAGAAGGATATCCATTTTACTTTCCTAACTTTGAACATTCACATGCGTAAAATATGTGTGTTAGTGTACATGTCTAAGTAATAAGGACTAATGAGGCCCAAGTGTCAATTCAAGGAATCATTTTCTAGAAACTACCACTAACTGTGACCTAATTATCTATGACTAAAGAAGGATTTTATTGGTTGTTATTAACTACAG
Source organism: Alisma plantago-aquatica (assembly GCA_963693085.1). Classification (NCBI taxonomy): domain Eukaryota; kingdom Viridiplantae; phylum Streptophyta; class Magnoliopsida; order Alismatales; family Alismataceae; genus Alisma; species Alisma plantago-aquatica. Next base: position 921,197,941 of record OY856409.1, read on the forward strand.
ACACATATTGAACATACTAAATTATGATGGTTGTTAGAAATATTTAATGAATTTTTTATGACTTTTGGTTCTACCATGACACACTCACTGCATTTAAGATCCTTTTTATCTATTATTATTCACCCTTATTCTGAAATAAAGACATGTAGTCAACATTACTCGCTCCTGTAGCGTAATGCACTGCCTAGACTAAGACAAACCCCATAGTTGTAGTAGTTTAATAACTTAGTTTAGAAGATTAGTTAATTTCTCTGGGTTATTCTTTCATAGTTTTAAGCCTTCTCCCGAAGTGCATTTTAAGCTATGTAAACATATGATTTTTCCAACTCCTAATCACACTCTCAAAGCAATTAGCAGTCTATTACTATGATTATGGTGATCAAGCATAAGAAAATCATTCACAAGATCATAGATTCACATTCAGAACAATGGAAATATATTCTAATCTTATCGAATCCAAATAAAGTGCAATCTCAGGCTACTCCATGGTCCTAATGTACAAAAGGTTTTATCCCTACATGAATGTCATTCAATTATATCAAAAATAAAGAGAAAAGAGAGCTAAAATTCAGAAAAATAATATAAAAATGTTGGAGAGGTCAACTTTGTGGTCCCCTTTTATGAACACCCTGATCTTTAGCTCTTTGCCAACAAATCCGTCCTCCAAAAGTACCCAAATCATTTGGTTGGTGTCTATCTCCATTGTCTCTTTTCCTCCTAGATCTGCTTCTAAAACATACATGATACCTTGGGTGTGCCCTCCCTCCTTAGGTCATAAGTGAGGCCTAACCCTTTCTGATTTTTTGGTCATTGGATCCGGCTTAGTTTTAGATCTGACTAATGGTGCAGCAATAGTACCATAGACACGATGTAAGTAGCATTGAGTCAGGTGGCCTTTTGTGTATCCTCTATCTATGTTGGTACCATCGACAAAGTTATCAATAGCACCGAGTTGATTATTGTTGGAGCTTGGATGTTAAATTTGGTGCCATCGACTGGTGCACTGAAACAACTAATTTCCAACCCTAATGTTCTTTGGAGCATCGGTCAATCACACTGAGTATGAATCTCAGTGGTATGATCAACCACCATTTCAGTAGCACTTAGATGTCTACCAATAGCCTTTATGGTTCTCTCCTTCTACCATAGTTGGGCATGAGGTGTTGGTAGCATTGAGTTATCCAATTAATACTCAAATAGCTAGAATAAGAGAAATAGCTACGTACGTCAAAGAAAATGATCATAATACCATATAATGTGATATAAATACATAATTTATGCATATGTTATTCACATGATAATAAATGTAAAAAAATCATATATAAATGTGAACTTTTGCTTAAAACACCAAGGAACTATCCTATGAGAAGGAACTCAAAATTGTTGCATCAAAATTCCCTAAGCTTGAATGTTGATCATCCTTGAGCAACATTAGTGTTGTATTTGATTAAAAAGTCAACATGAAGACAAGTTCTTATGAATTGCTTATTCATCCCCACCTTCCGGTCTCAAAACGACCCTCACCAACCACTAAACATGTAACTACTCTAAAGTAATCAATGATGCTTGTAAAAAATGTCCACAATAAGATAAATGTAAACACTATCAGTGAGGAGAAATTAATAGCATGGTCAGTAGGATACACATTTGATGCACCATGTGATCTCCCTATCTACATTGCTCTGATCTACCATCATAACTATCTTGGAAGCAGTTCCCATTTAAACATGGATGAGGGGAATAATCATATAAATGGCCAATCATGTAGAACTATGGGTGTCTATGAAACAAGATTTCCAAGAATAATTCAAATAATTTATGCAAGATATAATTATGATGCACTTACAAGATTGGTAAAAATGTGAATGCATGCCTTCTAATGACAACTATAAGAATGGAATGATGTATGAAAAAGATGCCTCATCCTAATGATGAGTATAAAAGAAAAGGTTTTTTTAATGAAGAAATCTTCCACTTTCTCCCTATTTATTATATGGAGAGAATACTATGAAAATAGAGTTTAGGAATCATTTTCCTCCCTTTCTCCTATTTATTCCTTTTCTGCTCAATATCTTAGCAAGATACATAATTGATGCTTGGACTTTTTCACTATATTTTTTCATTCATTTTTTTAGAAGGAGTAAAGAGGTACACTTCTTCTCTCTTCTTTTATGGAGAAAACTAAACTACAAACAAGATACACCCTATGCAATATATGAAATGATGAATGCAATCTAAATGAAATTTGTTATTCAACTAAACTTGCTAAAATGAGATGAGATGTACATTTTAATTTTCTTTTATAATGCAACTGAAAATGAACTATTAATGTTGTATATTGTGCCATGCCATGCAATCAAAAAGAAAATAGCTTGGATTAAACTTGATCATCCTATGGTGGTGAATGAAAATGAATGGAAGGTGGATTAGAATACATGACTAAGAGATTATGTCTTTTTCAACAATGATGTTACCCTATCCTATCAACTTGTATAGAAGGGTAACATTATAATTTATTTCTAAAACTCACATTAGATACCATGCTATTGTTTGGCCAGTTTAGGGCCAAATATCCACATCATAACACAAACCTTCAGGTTGTGATAAGTTTTTTCATTCAATCAATATGTTTTCATGATGACTAACCCAAAACATTCCTACAATTAGTGTCATTCTTAGACTTGACACAAAAACTTAAAACATAGGGCATTAAAACATAATCAAGTATGTTAAAAATTGATTTCATTTAAGAAACATTGAGAATACTCTTGTTACTATAACCATGCAATCATGATTAACTAAACTCCACAACTAGATAGATGTGGATTAACAACATGATGAAAGTAAAACAAAGAAATATGCAACTAAATATGATATATAAAGTATGATACAAGAAAAAATACCATTCCATCACCCCCTAAGATTGAATTTGACCATGTCCTCATAATTGAGAAACAAATAAAAGAGGTGGAATGGGGGTAAAAGATAATAAGAATGGTGGTGGAGGAAGTTTTTCAAAGGAAATCTATGGTTCTGGTGGATAATAGGTTCTAGTGAACAGTGGAGGTTGGGAAGGCATGTCTAATGGTTGAGGGTAGCTAGAAAAGTTTCCCTGACTCTAGTAATCATCATAGAGAAGCTACTAATGATATTCTATGTTTTGCTGGCATGTGTGGAAGTTCTCCTAGTTGACCAAGAGAAGACTCTTGTTGTTGTAGATTGCTTGTTGTTGTAAAGTAGCTACTCCTAAATACCCTGGACCTTAGGGTGATGGACTATTATTGTTTCCCCTATTGAATGGATTGTAACAGCCCATACATGATGCCCATAGAGAAGGAATCTCCAGGTGGTGGAGCTGAGGAGATCAAAATTGCATACTGGTAGGGGATGTGGTGCATGTACCAACATGGTACAAAAAGAGTGGATGCATCCTCTTGTTCCTCCTCGTGTGCTCCTCCCTCATCTTCTACTGAGATTTGATGTCTTCTTCCTCTCTAGCTAGAATGGCTTCCTCTCGCTTTGATGGCCAATGAAGGTGGTGCACGCCTCTAAAACTGAGGATGGGGTTGGGGAGAGCCCTCTCCCTTAACTAGACGTCTATAGTGCAATAGGAGTACATTGTTCCTTCATACTTGGAGATGAGGTGGCTCTACTTGAAGTGTTTGGAGTCAAGCTTGGATACATCATCGGTAGATAGTTGTCCTTTGATATGTCAAGTCGAAAATGCAAGGCTAATGGCATGAACAGGCCCCCAAAATTATTGGAGGTGTCTCTTCTTTTTCCTACTCATTCGAGAAGGCCACCCTTGTTGTCTTTAGAACCAACTCATGATGAATAAGGGCAGAGGATGGAGCTTGACATCTGGATACCATTTCTTAGAGGTAGAGAAGATGGAACAAAGGAATAAAGATTGGAGAAGATATTGGTTGCCAAATTGCTTTTGGCGTTGTGGGCTCTTCATATGCCTGATGGAGTAGAGGGAGTGCTTTGCATGATGTTTGATCACCCCATGCCTACCCTTTTATAACTTTAGGGTGCCCTATCTACACCTGGTTGGTGGCACCAATGTCCTTTCCCATCTACATGATTGTCAGTTCTATCCGTTGATACTTTCGATCGTGGGTTGTTGACGTATCGACTTGTTTCAGTGGTATCGATGTGTTTCCCCATCTACGTGATTGTCGACTCCAACCATTGATACTGATGGTCGTGGGGCATCAATTTATGGACCCGTAGATTTCCTAGTGTCGATGGTACAAACTCTCAATTAGTACTCTCAGATCACTTCCTCAAACCACTAGATTTAGATGACCTCGACCATTGATGTCGGTGCCATAGATTTTGTCTTCTTAAGTTGGTACTACCGACACATGTGTTGTTGGAACCGAGATAGCTTTTGGGCAACTCTGACTTGTCATTCAGTGCTATCGATGGATTTTTTCTATTATCTGAGCCAAATATTAGTGTGAATGAGACATGTATCAGTGGTACTGAGTTGATATTTCTTGTACCTTCATAGTTGATACCAAAAATTGTCGATACGATCAACATAGATGTTGGTGGCACCAAGATGGGTTGTTTCTTTGCCACCTTTGAGCTTGATGACTCAGTGGTATTGATCAAAATTTCCTATAGCTCTTTAATTTTTGCTCAAAAAGAGTCAGTGCTACTGACTTTTGTGTCAATTCTATCGACATGTCTCACCTCCTGATGCCTCTAACTAATAAGGGTTTGGTACCATCGATGTACTTGTTGGTGGTACCAGACTTTTCCTAGAATTCTTATACCTCTCTAGATAAATGGTTAGTACTACTGATAGTATTTTCAATGGTACTGAAACAACATGACCCTACACACCAAACAAATGCATCAAGTTACCTTTCTTATTTGCATAAAAACATTACATTTATGGACTATAAAGGAACAAAAATAAACTAAAAAAATATAATAAATAATAGAATTTAAAGTGGATGGCCTCCCATAAGCACCCTTGTTTAATGTCATAGACTCAACAAGGTAGGTCTCATCAAGGAAGTTGCATGAGCTTCAAGTCATCTTGTTCATGGACTACCTCTCTCCCAAAGTAGTGTTTAAGACATTGTCCATTGGTCGTAAAAACCTTGGCACCATCACTTATTTTAATTGATCAAAGGGGAAATGCCTTGATCACCACATATGGCCCACTCCACTGAGATCTCAATTTCCTTGGGTGCATATTTTATCTAGAGTTGAACAACAAAACCCCCTGCCCTAGTTAGAAAGTCCAATGCAAAATGTGGTGATCATGGATCTTTTTAGTTTTATCCTTGTAGATCCTAGAGTTTTCATATGAATGAAGACTAATCTCATCTAATTCATTAAGCTCTAGCTTGTGCTTCTCCCCCATAATAGATAGTCAAAATTTAGCTTCTTTAAAGCCTGTTTGACTCTATGATCAAATTCAACAGGAAAATGACATGTGTGATTAGGCCAATCTATAAGGTGTCGTGCCAGTATGTGTTTTAAAAACTATGATATAAGTCCAAAGAGCATGATTTAGTTGCATGTTCCAGTTTGTTTCTACTAGAGAAAATCTTTTCTACAATCATATTGATTTCCCATTTGACACTTCTACCTGGCCCTGGGTCTAAGGATGCATGGATTGCTTACCATTCAAATTTCCTATTTGTAAATTAAGAGCCACCATCACTAATAATCATCATGGGTGCTCCATACCTTCATAGAATGGTGTCTTTCACAAAACATCATATCACTTAGGCATCATTAGCATAGGTAGGAATTATCTCTACATATTTCAACATGTAATCAATGGTAAGAAATATATAGAGATTAAAATTAGAGGACACCAATAGTCCCATGAAATTTATTTTCCAAAGGTCAAAAGCCTTAACTTCCTCAAATGTATTAAGGGGCATTTCATGTCTCTTAGAAATGTTTCCATGTGTTGAGATACATTGCACCTCCTAACAAAGTCATAAACCTCCTTAAATAAAGACGACTAATAAAATCCACTATCATATTTGTTGATATTTGTCCTCAAACTATAATAGTGTCTCCGAGTAAGCATAGAGTGGCAATGAGAAAGTATTCTCTCAAACTCACACTCGAGAATGCATTTCCTCAATATATGTCTCAAAATTGTCTAAGAAAAATAGTATCATCCCAAACAAATACGTCAAAGAATGAAATAATCAATTCTTTTCCTGATATCCTCCTGGTAATTCGCCACATGCTAGATATTTCATGACATTAGAGTACCATGGATCCTTTTTGTAACCACAAAAGGTTGCACATTAGGAACGTGCTCATTAATTGATATCTCCAACCCAGGCTCATTCACCTCTCCAAACAAGATAGGTGGGCTTCCACTATATTCTCTACCATTAATTTGTCTCTAAGATCTATATAAAATTCTTGTGATAGAAAAATCCAACAGATAAGTCTCGATTTTGCATCCTTTTTCTATAAAAGGTACCTAATGACTACATAGTCAGTCCATACTCACCTTTTCTACTATTAAATATTTTTTAAAATTTCCAAAAGAAAAGACCACAACCAATAACTCTTTTTAGTGGTGGTGTAATTAACTTGAAGAACATTTAAAATCCTTGACACATAATAGATAATAGAAAAGACATGTGCCTTGCATTGGATCAAAATGGCTCCAATCACATACTTTGATGTGTCATACATCATCTCAAAAAGATGGGTCTAGTCTAGAGCCACCACCATGGGTGTGGAGATCAGCTTCTCCTTCAAAACCTCAAACACTTCCAAAAAATGATGATCAAAATTAAAATGGGATAATTCACAAAGAAGTTTTGCTATTTTAGAAAGATTTATTATAAATTTTCAGGAAAATCTCATGTGAACCAAAAAAAACTCTTAACTCCGTTCACTAAATATGGTGGTGGTAGTTTGGAAATCACTTCAATTTTTATAGGGGGGGCTTTCATCCCCTTATGGGACACCTTGTGTCCAAGAACAATCCCTTCTTTCACCACTATGTGACACTTCTCCAGATTCAATGCCATATGAGTGTCCTCACATCTATGTAAAACTTTATCAAGACTGGAAAGACATTCATCAAATGATTCTCTATATGCTAAAAAATCATCAATATCTCAAGATAACATTCAACCACATCGGAGAAAATGACAAGCATACATCGCTATAAAGTCATCAGAGCATTATGAAGACTGAAAGCCATGCGGTGGTAAGCAAAAGTTCCATAGGTACAAGTAAAGGTTGACTTTTTTTTATCTTGTGGTTCTATGGAAATCTAGTTATATCCTAAATAACCATCTAGAGAGCAAAAGTTTGAGCGGTCAGTGAGCCGCTCAAGAATCGGGTTAATATAGGATAATGGAAAATGCTCCTTTATTGTGGCGGCATTTAAATAGTTATAATCAATGCAAATCTGCAACCCTATCACTAACATAGTAGAAACCAGTTCACCTGTCAAATTATTAGTGACAATTATTTTCCCCTTCTTAGGAACTACATGTAACAACCCCACCTCCCGGTAACCCGCAATTAAGGGAGACCAAGAGGTCAGAGTCGTTATCCCAATTTCCCAGATCAAAGGTTTGATAAATAATCAGTAATAATTATTAAACTCATATTTCATTATAATCTAATTCATATATGAACTCTATTTATCATTAATTCCACATTAATCCACTAGAAAACCCTAATTACTAAATTAAGGGTATTCATCCACAATTAGGAAATTTTATACTCAAAATAGATTAGAACCATCATATCTCAGCTTTATTCAAGAATTTGAACAATTAAAGCCATTAAGAATCATAATTACTAACATTAGGGTTTCAAGGCCCATTAAAGCTCATTTATGTACATGGAACCCTAAATTAATCAAATTCTGCATAAAGTTCATCCTTTTAGATCTAATGCATCTTTTTATAATCAACATGTTAATATCAACTTTAATCATCCATATAACCCCTCTCAATACATTAATCATCTTAAATTAGGGTTTCTTAATCATTAATGCATTAAAGTTGATAACTTCCACTACTTTTAGAATTTCAAGATGTATTAACTTCTAAATCTATTTTTAATGAATTCCTCACATTTTTCTAAGCAAAATACATATATTATATGTACCAATCCAATCTAACAATATTTAGATATGATTTTTGTAAGAATCACTTACTTGGACCAATGGCAAGCTGCCACGTCATCCTACTCATACAACGTAGCTCGGCTGGTTGAAAACATAACGGGATTACGTTTATACCCTCGTGCAACCACTTAACTCTTTAAAACCCAGAGGGTAAAAAGCATCAAACGACCATCTGTATTCTTCCACCTCACGATCCCAAGCGACCGCCAGCTTCAGCTGCTCGTGGGGTCTCCTCCCACCTCCCCCAAGGTTAGGAGCTTAGTAGGGACTACTGATCTACCTCTGTCACCCCCTATCGTGTCTGTAGAGGTCCCAAGACGTGGCTGAGGTGACTGGGATTGGGCTCGGCAGTCTACAGCTCGCAGCCGTCATAAGCATTTATGTTGTTGCGTACAACTAGGATGAGGGGACGATCACCCAAAAACCCCACGGTGTTGCAGAAGCAGAAAAACTCCAACGCAACTCCTCCACAACCCATCGTTGCTCTAGGGATAGCTTTACTCTTCTCGATTAGGGTTTGTACATAAGGAAGAATGAGAAGAGAGAAGGATGCATGGAATCCCCTTGGATTCGGCCAAGGGTTCTACCCCTTATATAGGGGAGGGTAGTAAAGCCCTAGGATGCCCATCCACAAGATCCAAGCCCCTTTCCCAATATGAAACCAAGTTCCTTCATTAAGAAGAAATCTTCTCTCTCTTCATTATCTTCTTAATAAACCATATTTCTTGGATATTTAGGAATTCGAAAATCATCTCTCTTATTCTCTTCATTCTTGACTTTTAATCCATTAGCACGAAATTATACTTTCTTATAGTATAAAATACCTCGTTTTAATAATACCAAAAAATTCATTAATTATGAATCAATTTATCCTCTTATTTTTTATTATTTGCATTTTCTCTTTCTTCTTTTCTATTGGAACTCCTTAGATCCCAAGAAATCCTAATATTTCGAAATTCCTTTTTAAGGATACTTATTATCCTTCTACATGCATCTACATTCTTCATTTCTCATTATCTTACTTATTTCTTTATTAAGATATCTCTTTTTAAGGATTTTCCATTATCTTTCATCTCCTTTTTCCTCTTTCCTATTTTTTTCATTAGAAATCATAGATAAACGACATTTATTCAATTGTGGCCATTAATGCCACTTTCCAGAGATTTCTATGGATTTTTATAAATACTTTGCTTAATATTCATTATCTTCTATCTTTTTCTATTATTTGGACTTTTCTCCCTTTCTTCTCTTTTATATCCATTATTGGATTAATCTAATAATAGTAATCACGAAATTCCTATCAAAAGAGATATTTGCAAAGTAATCCATTGTTTGAAGAAAAGCATACAATCTTTTCAATTAAGTCCAATTCATAAAATCTTTACATTTCAATTATGAAAACAAATGCAAAATTGAGGCTATAACATCCTTCCCCTCTTATAGGAATTTTTCCCTCAAAATTCCATCTAACATACAAACAAGCAGGATAAGACTTTCTCATGTCCATCATGGCTCTTATGTGGCTTCACCCTCTCCATGGTGCTTCCCAAGAACCTTCATCATCTTATATTCTTACATATGAGTTCTCTCTCACCTTGGTATATTGTACCCTCATAGGTGACTCGAGACATTTTAGCCTCTCATAAAGCTGAATAGATTCATGGCTCAGCACATGGCTTGGTTACCTCACATAGTGCTCTAGATCGGACTTGTGGAACACATCACATTATCTTGAGGGGCAAGACTAAACATAACCATCTCCACCAATCCATCTCAAATGGACCCATATATCAGGGACTCAGCTTTCTCAGTTGTAGCTTAGAGGGGTCATATTTTCACATCACATATTCTCCCACAGTGAACTGCATGTCAATATGCTTTGCATCAACTCACGACTCATGTCACCCCTGGGCTTCCTCAGCCATCACATGATCAAAGAAACTTCATATACACCCATTGTGGTCTCTCTGACCTTCACAAAGTCTTTCCACCAACATCCTCTTCATGAATCGGTGACCAACACATCCTCCCTTATAGAGCTTCTTACATCCCGATAAAGTCTATGGTGGCTATCATCACATATTTTATAGGACAAGAACTGTCCCCATATAGCACCCTAGACGAGCACACATACTCATATCAGACTCTCTAGTCTGGATCATACTAACCATCAGTTAGGGGTGATAAGATGTACTCACATCGAGTTCTTCATGTATCTACTTCCACCTTATGGAAGTGAATCTTTAGGTTATATTCAAGAACCGTTGAAATCTCATCATGGTGTAGTTGAACCATCTCTCTTTCTTATATGTAGTCCAACCAGATCTATCCCCTTACAGTACCCTCTCTTTCTCTTATATCATGTCCTCTAGGTAAGGCAATCTACCATAACCCATATTGCATCTTGACCTTCCTCGTTCCATGGGAGACTTACCACAACATCCTATGAGATGAACTCCCATTCCCTCTCAGGGACTCCTTATCCTCTATATAAACTCACTGGGTTATTGGTGTTCATCCTTCACCTCTTGTCATGCATGGTGACAAGCCACATGCAATTATGTACACTTCATAGGCATCCAAAGTACTACTACCACTTATTATCTTAGTAGTACCACAGTGTATGGTGAACCTAGAATCATGATCTCTTATATGTCATGATTCCTCAAGGTTGATTCCTCAAAAACCCTAAAACAGTCTAGTCGTGGGTTTCATCACCTTATTTTCCATAGAAGTGCATCTGAGGTTCTACCTCCATCCTTCTATCACAACAAGCCCTAAGTCGGCTAACCAAGAAATCACTAACTTGATTAATAGATCTCGTTATATCTGAGTGTTAGCCAAACATTTCTCACCACTTAGGGTTCACCTAACAACCTAGACTAGGCAGTTGCACCTCAATAAGAGCATCCATTACCACCTTTCATCTTTATGTGTTAGGTAATGTTGAAGATATACACCTCCATGTATTCCACTTATTAACTCATCTAGGACTATAAGTCTATCTTCATCAAGAAAACTCTGAGTTCATCCTCTTGGTTATCTAACTCTACCTTGTATAGTTCATAAGTTCCACATAACTCATGATAAAAACATCCTCATAAGATGACTACATTAGTTCTCTTAGTGTTTGTTCAACATCCACACATCGTACACTCCACAAGGGTACATTATTATCTCTATCCTCATGCATCATAGCAGCATTTCCACTCACATCATCTTTATCTTTGGTGTATGGCATGCTTACTGTCCTATCTCTCACCCCCATAACAATAGGAATTAAGCATTTGGCGGCCATCCAAACACAAAGTTCTTCTTGTTCCAAAAGTAGAGATGGTACATCCCACATACAAGTACACCTTCAAATCTAATTTGAAACGTGCATCACATGTCTCTATATCATGAACATCTTGATATCAAGGTTACTTCCATGGAAAACTGGTCTCAAACCCACTTGGGTCATCACACCATCCTTGGTCATCTCCTCTAGGTCTATAGGGTGTCGACACTTTTGGGGTCATCCCTCTTGCCTTATGCATCAGAGAGTGCCCTCCTCATTTTCCCCTTGGGTCCCATGAGTTCATGAAGGTGATCAATCTCCCAACCCATGGCCCTTAGACAATGATAGTTGTTACCTCCCGACCCTACGGTCATGTGCAATTAGGGAATTAGGCAACTCCTACTCCCATCGGTCTTATCCCTACTTGACCCTAGGATAGACTTAGGATTCTAACATAGTACATATCCAACTTGAAACATTACCCAAGTCTCCATCCTCTCTCTTAACATTCGTGGTTAGACTTACATCCTCTCATAGGGATCATGGCAACCTACCTACCTCGGTTAGGCCCCATACTGGTTACCTCCATGGTAACACACCCACATGCACTTAGTGATGGTTATCTATGGGTCTACAGGTTCATTCTCTTACTATGTACTCTCCAATTAGCTTCTCAAGATTCTATGAGACCTCTTAGGGTTTCCTTAAACCCAAAAAAAGTTGATTCATACCCTACAAAAGGGTCCTCTCCTAGGATGGGAGGAAACAATCTCTTGATAGCAACAAAGGTCACAAATGTCCTAGGGTTTACATCATGATGAGTATGCTTAACCCTATCAAACTACTAAGGCACCTAGCTAGCAAGCGGACCACTTACTAAACCATGCGAGGTCTCCATGGTAGGTCCTACTTGTTCTCATTCCTCAACATTGGACCAACATCATACATATATAGGTCACCAACCTACATATGAGGGGTTCATGAAACATATACCTTAATCCAAAAGGTTTCCCATTCATATAAAGATGAGGAGTGCCATGCTCAAATCTATGGAAATTCAAATCTCATCATGAGCATCAGGTACACCCAACACTACTACTTCCCCTCTTAGGTCTAGGAACCCTAGGTTCACCTTTTCTGATGTCCGATTGCATGCTCAACCCTGTAACCACGTACCAAGCATGTTCAAGGTATGGCATGCACTTCCTATTATCCTTCTACTCGAGTAACACCTCAGAGGTAAGTCCTCCTCAAGGACAACCAACTAGGTATAAGGCCTCACAACTTGTTACCAAGCCTCCTTAGGGTCCAAGGAACTCGTCTTCCTATCCTTAGAAGGTCAGCACTTACGTCCTCTGCTCATAAGTACCAGTAGCTTCGTCCTTCTTCTTAGGGTTTGGTTCCTTTAAAGGCAACCCAGATACCATGTACGGGGCAACCCCAACCATCCACTTAGGTTGCATCAAATCTGACTTCTCAGGGTTCCTCATATCCTAGAGTCTAAACTTCCAACCTGCTAGCACGGGTCCTGCTCTCCCTCTCTCTCTCTCTCTAGAGCTTAACCCTACAAACAACCGTATTACTATAGGTCCTCTCTCGAAGGTGGATTAAGCTTACCAATGTACACCTACATGGGTGAAACCTATGTTTGATCCAGATTATCTATAGATCTTTATGCTCATCTCATAAGTTATCCATCATACTCTCCTGGCTAGGGTTTTAGCCTACTGTCAGCACTACTGACGTACTTTGGGTGCATACTATGCCATGCTCATATAAGCCCATAGGGTTTCTATATGGTCATCACTAACCTCATCAATGAAGGAGATATCCTTCACTCTACCATGCACGGCCCTTCCCAGGGTTGGGTCGCCAAAGGTACTAGGTCATCCAACCTCACATGGCTCATATCATCATGGGTGTCCAAACCAAAAGCATGTTCACCCACACACCTGGTCTACCATGACATCTAACTCATCGTGTCATCACTCTCTAACCACCACTTAGGGTTAGGGTTAGCATCATCTTCATAGGATGTGCCAGGTCTCTACCTTTAATGGAGACCTGTACCTCCAAAACCAACTCTCTACTCATCCTTCTGACCAGAGGGTCTAACCTCAGGTCTCTCCTGAGGGCATGACAACACATGTCATATGACCTAAGCATGCATCTATTCTTTAGTTTACGCTTAAACTATTAAGCTTATGTCCATGACATCTTATTTGCACGCTTTTTATTAAGTTTGGTGGAGGATTCCTTAACCTTATCATACATACCCTATCTTCAAGAGGGTGAGGAGAAGTGAGAAAACCCTAAACCTTAGAATCTTAAAAGAATTAGGGTTGAGAAGGGATGAAAATATATGAGAGAGTCCTAAAGGTATCTTATTTCGAGTCAGGTCCTAAGACATTGGCCAGGTAGTCACACAGATCTGGGAGTCCTCATATTCTGACCAGTGGTGTAGAGGAAAATATTGCCAGCCCTCAGACGTGATCCTTTTCTAGACAGCTCTATCTTTCGGAAAATACTCTAATAACTCCCTTGGGTTCTACAGAGTTTGTAAATTTTGATAATTACTAAAGATTAAATATGGAACCACTACTCTAATACCAAATGTAACGAACCCGCCTCTCGGTAACCCCCAATTAAGGGAGACCAAGAGGTCAGAGTTGTTATCCCAATTTCCCAGATCAAAGGTTCGACAAGTAATCAGTAATAATTATTAAATTCTACCATGACTATACTAAAAGCTGGAATAAAATAAAACTTTGCATACCTTTCTCAAAAAACTTGGATTTCTAACTTCTATCCACATCTAGACTCTATTCTAACTAATCCTCCATGCACGTTATTTCTTAATTTCACACTATGCCACTTTATTGTTTGTCCTTTTCAATTTGTACCTAAAACGCCGACAAAAAAAATGTCAGTCAGCATAAATGAATATGTTGGTATGTGGAGACAAACAAAATATCACACGTAAGGATAACAACCTATTTATCACAATAAACGTAATTAAAAATTCAATTTACATTTTCAATGTGTCAATCTCCACTGCTATTGCCCTAACCCTGGAATACCCCCATTAGGGTTTCTCTTTTGCCATTGACTTAAGGCCACCTTCTCCATCCTAAGCTTGGTGCCTGGGGTCACCTCTCATTGTGCCGATTAGTCTGCAATAAAGGCCACCTTCTCTATCCTAAGCTTGGAGCTTGGGGTCACCACTCATGGTGCCCATGGGTCTTCCCTCTTGGGCTTGACCTCATTGCATCATCCATCAGGGTGGCATGTAGGTGCGAGAATACACACTTATATCATAATTGTGATAATCATAGTGACCTTATGATTTGCAAGTATGAACATCCAAACTGATAGGTTGCATTCAATTCGATCAATCATTCGGAAAACCTTTGGGAAACTAATGTGATTAACCATAATTAACCACATACCTGATCCAGAGAAACTTGATGTCCAACCAATAATATTCAAGAATAATCACACAAGCAATCAACAATATCCTAAAATTAATGCAGAACATCCAAGTGTCATTATTTTATCCAAAACATTCTCAAGATCAACTTAGATTCTACCTTAGGATTTCTTGGCCACTTTAGGGTTTTATTAGGGTTTTAGCCTCCATAATACTTTTATCTCATTTAACACTCTCTTAGTTCACAAACCCCAATTTCAACATCATAAGCGTACTTAAAAGTCAATTATTTCTCTTTTATACTAAAATCACCATCTTTATCTTTTTAAGTTATTTCAAGATCATTGGACCCAATTATCACATTCGGTTTCTTTCAAATTAAAGTTCATATTTCATTATAGTCTAATTCATATATGAACTCTATTTTTCATTAATTCCACATTAATCCACTAGAAAACCCCAATTACTAAATTAAGGGTATTCATCCACAATTAGGCAATTTTATACTCAAAATTTCTTAGAACTATCATATCTCAGCTTTATACATGAATTTGAACAATTAAAGCCATTAAGAATCATAATTACTAACATTAGGGTTTCAAGGCCCATTAAAGCTCATTTATATACATGGAACCCTAAATTAATAAAATTACATATAAAGTTCATCCTTTTAGTTCTAATGCATCTTTTTATAATCAACATGTTAATATCAACTTTAATCATCCATATAACCTCTCTAAATACATTAATCATCTTAAATTAGGGTTTCTTAATCATTAATGCATTAAAGTTGATAACTTCCACTACTTTTCAAATTGCAAGAGGAATTAGCTTCTTAATCTATTTTTAATGGATTCCTCACATTTTTTAGCAAAATACATATATTATATGTACTAATCCAATCTACCAATATTTAGATATGATTTTTGTAAGAATCACTTACTTGGACCAATGGCAAGCTGCCACGTCATCCTACTCATGCAACGTAGCTTGGCTGTTTGAAAACATAACAGGATTACGCTTATACCCTCGTGTGGCCACTTACCTTTTTAAAACTTGGAGTGGCAAAAAAGTGTCAAATATTCATCTGTCTTCTTCCACCTCGCGATCCCTAGCGGTCTCCAACTTCAGCTGCTCGTGGGGGTCTCCTCTCACCTCCCCCAAGGTCGAGAGCTTAGCAGGGACTGTTGATCTACCGTCGCTGCCCCCTGTCGTGTCTGTGGAGGTCCCAAGACATGACTGAGGCGGCTGGGATTGGGCTCGGCAGTCTGCAACTCGCAGCTGTCATAATTAGTCATGTTGTTGCTGCTGCGTACAACTAGGATGAGGGGACGATCACACAAACACCCCATGGTGTTGTAGAAGCGGCAAACGTCCAACGCAACTCCTCCACGACCCAATATTGCTCTAGGGATATATTTACTCTTCTCGATTAGGGTTTGTACGTAAGGAAGAAGGAGAAGAGAGAAGGATGCATGGCATCCCCTTGGATTTGGCTAACGGTTCTACCCCTTATATAGGGGAGGGTAGCAAAGCCCTAGGATGCCCATCTACGAGATCCAAGCCCCTTGCCCAATAGGAAACCCAGTTCCTTCATTAAGAAGCAATCTTCTCTCTCTTCATTATCTTCTTAATAAACCATATTCCTTGGATATTTAGGAATTCAAAAATCATCTCTCTTATTTTCTTTATAATTGACTTTTAATCCAATGACATGAAATTATACTTTCTTATAGTAGAAAATACATCTTTTAATAATACCACAAAATTCATTAATTATGTATCACATTATCCTCTTATTTTGTATTATTTTTATTTTCTCTTTATTCTCTATTGGGACTCCTTGGATCCCAAGAAATCCTAATATTTCAAAATTCCTTTTTAAGGATACTTATTATCCTTCTATAGGCATCTACATTCTTCATTTCTCATTATCTTACTTATTTCTTTATTAAGATATCTCTTTTCAAGGATTTTTCATTATCTTTCATCTCCTTTTTCCTCTTTCCTATTTTTTTCATTAGAAATCACATATAAACGAAATTTATTCAATTGTGGCCATTAATGCCACTTTCCAAAGTTTTCTATGTTTTTTATAAATACTTTACTTAATATTCATTCTCTTGTATCGTTTTCTATTATTTGGACTTTTCTTCCTTTCTTCTCTTTTATATCCATTATTGGATTAATCTAATAATAGTAATCACGAAATTCCTATGAAAAGGTATATTTGCAAAGTAATCCATTGTTTGAAGTAAAGCATACAATCTTTTCAATTAAGTCCAATTCATAAAATCTTTACATTTCAATTATGAAAACAAATGCAAAATTGAGGCTGTAACACTACTTGTGTTGGACTAACCTATTTAGAATCAGAGAAAGCATAAATTATACATGTTGATAGAAGTTATACTACCTCCCTCTTCGATACCCTAGTCATAATGGGATTTGGATGTCTTTGATGTTGTGCCACAGACTTTGCTCCTTCTTCAATGTGTACCTTGTGTTGGCACAAGATAGGGGAAATTCCTTCGGTATCATCAATAGACCACTCGAATATAGCCTAATGGTTCTTCAAGATGACAAGTAATCGATCCTCATCATGAAGATTTGGTGAAGACAAAATTATCACTAGAAGCTTGTGATCTACTATTGAGAATGTATACTTCAGATGTGGAGGAAGTGGCATTAGTTCGATCTCATGCGGGTATTGCAGAGATGGTACCAGTGGTGGTCCCAAATCCTCAACATGTTTTTCATAACGTCACGACAATGCCTTCAGAAACAAGACACATTCATCCATCAGATGGTAGTGTGTGCAATCATCCACTAGATTCATCAGACAAGCTTCAAAAGATAATTGAGGATAATCATGCATGTTAGTAGAAGAGACCACATCTGTTATTATTGTTGGGTGAACATCATCCTCTGGTTCCTAAGGGTATTTAATAACCTTTTTTAAAAAAATATTCTTTTTCTGTTCTACTATGTTCACCTCCAAGGTGTCTTGTTCCACATGTGCCACATATAGAAATGGTTTCCCTCGAAGAAGGTACTCCTCATTATCAGTATGCTACACCACACGACACTATGTTATGGTTCTGTTATTGTTGGTTGAGAAACTTTATTTCAAAGTAGTTATCCTTGATTCTCAGTGTCAATCTACCTCTGCCCATCTATGGCGTAAAACAACCTACCTAGTAATAAACCATTGACATAGTTATATTGCATTACCATGACCACACAATATGCTAAAAGGTTAACTTATCTAATTTTACTATGATATCCTCACATATGCCTAGTAACCTCACAACTGAATTATTTGCCAGCTGAATTTTCATATTACTTTTCCTTGATTCCTTGAGCCCAAGATTCTTGAATGCTGTCAATGGCATGAGATTAATGCTTGCTCTAGAATTACATAGTGCTTCCCCAAATTTGAGAATGCGTATGAAACACAATATATTAAAGCACCCCAGATCTTATCTCTTTTGAGGTAGTTTCCTTCGTAACAATGCAATAACTTCCTCCCATAGTACCACAACATTTGAATTATCTATCCTCCTCTTCTTGTTGATGATATCTTTCAAGAGCTTTCTTTATAAACGGATATGTTCAATGAAATCTACTAGAGTTTCTTGGAAATATATGTTGAGTGGCCTTTTTTTCATTATTGCAAATGTGGTGCTATTTGTGAAATTTGATTTTGCAAACTATGGATTTAAGCTCCTTCATTTTGTTGGTCCCTTTTTAAGTGGTCCAGGTAGGCCTCATTCTTTGTCATGGGTTTTTTGAACATTCCTCCAACCTGACCATCCTACTATGACCCCTTTCCTGCTGATTTTGATGTGAAGTGTTGACATGTTATTGTTGGGGTTGTTGCACCTATGATGGGTCCTACTAAAAATTATTTGGGCCCTTCCATGAGAATTTAGGATCCCTCCTCCATGCATATTCATTTTCCACAGTTGTTTTTTGTAACGACCTTGACCCAGAGGTAAACCTAATTGTTTTGGATAATAAAGTTGTTTATAACTTTAATATAATCCTCTAAGGTGCTTTGTTATCACGTGACACACTCATGTTTCAAGTTTGGTCCCGATTGAATGTTATTTGAGCAATTTTCCTTTGTTTTGGACTAAAGTGCAATTTACCAAAATTGAGGGGCTATAATGCAAAATGTCACATGTTAAATGTACCCCATGTGTTTTATAATCATAAGAGAGAGAATGATTCTAAGTGGTGGCTTATGGAAATCTCAAATTCCAAGTTTGAACTTGTTTGAACAATGTTGGTACCTTGTGCACCAATTTTGGTACGAATTGTAATTTAACCAAAATGTAGGGTTGATATGCAAATTACCACCTCTAGAGTGTCACTACTCCCTACTAGTATCATTTAGAGGAGATATAATGAATGAGACACCATGTTTGAATCATTTATGAGTGATGGTAATCTTGGTGATGAAATGACCAAGAAAGGGGGTTGAATATGAAAGCTTAACTTGAGTTCTATCAAGTTGAAAAGCTTATATATGAGTGCCTATCGGCCATGGATCCCAAGGAGGTGTCCCACATCGTTTTGTGAACACTTGGAAAATTTCATATCGTGCAAAGCACCTCAAGGAGGTGAGTTGTGACGGCCAGCAAGTTTCCTTAGAAAAAGTGTATCGGCTTGACTTAAAATAGTGATTAAACCTAGATGACTTATCCAAATGGATAAGCAATGGACGAATTTTCATCTCTAGATGATCATCAACCTTTTTTCATGTCAAGATAAATGTTTATTCATGCATGTACACGTGTCACCATGCATGGACACGTGGCACCTACTAGCTCAAAATGTTGACACCTCATTTTTACCTTCCCTCATGAACAACAAGTATATATGCCCCTAGTTTCACCCCTTGGTCCAATTTTTGACCCTTACCACCCTTCTACCCTAAGGTATCATGCATAGAGCTCCCATATCGTGAAGGGATGTTGTTGTATCGTGCATAGGCCATGGGATATCGCCCATGGCAAGAGCATATCGGCCAAGTAGGTGAAATTGGCCATATAAGGTGATATCGGCCAATAGGGTGAAAAGTTGAGTGGCATATCGAGAAAGTGAGTGCCATATCATTCAAGAGGGGTGGCAATCGTGCAAGGACACTAGTGTATCGTGAAAAGGTGTTAAGGAGCTCAAATCCTAACTCTAAGGTGAGCCATAGTTGTCTTCAAGCTTGAATTGAAGCATGGAACTAGGGTTATGATCTACCTTTCTTTTCTTCACCAATTGCTTATCCATGGTGATTCCTTGTATATGAAGGAGTTTTGAACGAGCCTTGGACTTTTCATAAGTCATCTTCAACTTCAGGAAATTGGAGCATTGGATCTTGGAGCTTTGAAGTCATTCTTAAGGCAGGTTATATAACTTGAACTCAACCATGTTATTATTCATCACCTAAATTGCTATACTTAATGAATTACTTTTAATTCCGAAATTTCCTAAAATATTTGATGAAATTATGAGTTATAGTAGTTTCTTAGACCTGTTGACATGAACTATAATAGTTATAACAAAGGTCTACAGCTTGAAGATGATGATATCACCTTATAAAAATGATATTGTGTGCAAGCACCCCTAACCCGATATGATGATGCACCTATTTCACTAAAATGATATGAATAGGTTTGTAAACCTATTTGAATGATATGAGGGTGTAGTATACACCTATTGCATGATAGGAAGTCTATTATAGACTCCATACAAGATACAAAGATAATTGTATACTTGTAAGATGACAAGAAACCCTAATTTGGGTAACCCGATATAAGTGAAGTGTAACAAGTGCTATTGCACGACATGGTTACATGACATAGTTGCGTGATATGGTTACACGACATGGTTACACGACATGGTTGCACGATAGGGTTGCATGATACACAACCCTAGATCATATGGTAACCCTAACCCGTCATGGCTAACCCTAGATGGTGACTAGCATGATAGGGTGATTGAATGTACTTCTAGCCCGACATGGTGATGGGTTGATACCTCATAAGTATCATGGGTGACACATACATATACCGTGTGCCCGATATGAGGTCAAGAAGATACCTCCTGCCCGATATGGAGACAAGTGCAAATCCTAACCCAATATGGTGAGTGTTCATACACCTCCAACCCGAGACACCTTGTAAAGGTGAGAGTAAGACACTCTTAGGAGTAATGAGTGTAATACCAAGTAATGGTATGGCTAATACCTTGATAGGTGAAACACCTAAAGTTGTTGATAATGGTTAATCCTATATCAACAATGTCTCAACCTGAAATGATTCCATATATCAATTGATGATGGTTGGACAATTCAAATGTATGACTCATGATCAATACACTACAGAATAAATGTGATGGGCTAGTTCATAAAGTATCAAGATGGGAAATACCCTAATACAAGATAAGTTGATGAATTTAAGTAAGTTAAAAGTGATGAGGGAAGTGATACATCAAGACATGATAGGTATCACATCCAGCATTTCAAGGTTGATGTACCTTGATGCACCTTAAATCCAATATACTTGGATGAGTAACACATGAAGTGTGTTATGTCAATTGTTACATTGAGATGTAATAAGTTTAATGCACTTGGATAAGTGTGGGCTAACATACCTTGAGAAAGGGTTAAGCCAAGTTAATAAGTATGATGTAATCATACCCTGGTAAGGATGAGAGACGAACTCATACCTTGTGTTGATGATTCATTTAATGATAAATGATGAGAATAAATAAGTATAATTGAATACTTATGATATCAATGTATGCTCCTAGATATGTGGAGCAATGAATTAGGGTTTGAATTAATAATATGAACTTGAAACCCTATCCGGAAATAAGGGGAAACCCTAACCCTAATAGTTGTTCCCTAGTGAGAGGTGACAAGAAGTTTAATGGCCTTGTGTGCCATGTGAATAGTTGTTTCCTAGTGAGAGGTGACAAGATGTTTAATGGGCCTTGTGAGTCATGTGATTAGTTGTTGCCTAATGAGAGGTGACAAGATATTGATCTAAAGATTGATGTAAGAATTGGTAATGTTTAAAATAAACCAGGTAAATGGGAACCTTGTAACATAATAATAATAATAAATGGTTATAAAGATAATAATGAAATCTTGGTCATACATGCATTATAGTCATAGCCAAAATAAGGGCTATGGTGCTTTGAATACGATAAAATGAGACATAAGGAATACTTGTATTATATAAAGAATGTGGATGAGTATGATGTCTTGACCAAGGTAATGCCTAGTAATAGTGAAATGTAATCAAGAGTGGTTAGAGTCCACTGCCTGGCTGTGTAATCAGGTTTGGTTAAAGTCCAATACCTGGAAGAGGCTCAATGCCTGTAATCAAGATTGGTTACGGACCAATGTCTAGCGGTGTAATCAGGATTGGTTAAAGTCCAATACCTGGAAGAGGCATGAAGCCTGTAATCATGAGTGGTTAGAGTCCACTGTCTGGCAGTGTAATTAGGATTGGTTAAAGTCCAATACCTGGCAGAGGCATGAAGCCTGTAATCAGGAGTGGTTAGAGTCCACTGCGTGGCAGTGTAATCAGGATTGGTTAAAGTCCAATACCTGGCAGAGGCATGAAGCCTGTAATCAGGAGTGGTTAGAGTCCACTCCTTGGCGGTGTAATTAGGATTGGTTAAAGTCCAATACCTGGAAGAGGCATGAAGCCTGTAATCAGGAGTGGTTAGAATCCACTACCTGACAGTGTAATCAGGATTGATTAAAGTCCAATACCTAGCAGAGGAATGAAGCATGTAATCAGGAGTGGTTAGAGTCGACTGCCTAGCGGTGTAATCAGGATTGGTTAAAGTCCAATACCTGGAAGAGGCATGAAGCCTGTAATCAGGAGTGGTTAGAGTCCACTACCTGGTGGTGTAATCAGGATTGGTTAAAGTCCAATACCTGGCAGAGGCATGAAGCTTGTAATCAGGAGTGGTTAGAGTCCATTGTCTGGCAGTGTAATCAGGATTGGTTAAAGTCCAATACCTGGAAGAGGCATGAAGCCTGTAATCAGGAGTGGTTAGAGTCCATTGCCTGGTGGTGTAATCAAGATTGGTTAAAGTCCAATACCTTACAAAGGCATGAAGCCTGTAATCAGGAGTGGTTAGAGTCCACTGTATGGCAGTGTAATCAGGATTGGTTAAAGTCCAATACCTAGTAGAGGCATGAAGCTTATAATCAGGAGTGGTTAGAGTCCACTGCTTGGCGCTGTAATAAGGATTGGTTAAAGTCCAATACCTGGCAGAGGCTCAATGCCTATAATCAGGATTGGTTAAAGTCCAATGCCTGGCGGTGTAATTAGGATTGGTTACAGACCAATGCCTGGAGGTGTAATTAGGTTTGGAAGAGTCAAATACCTGGCGGAGGCACAATGCCTGTAATGATGACACATGAGTGGTAATAACCCAATGCTTGTATTAATGATGTATGAGTGCATGAAAAATATAATTTCAATATCTGTTTAAGCTTATTGGCTAAGGCCAACAGATAGAAACAAGAGTAATTCATGGGTGGCATTTTAGGATAATAAGTATCACAAGAAAAGCATGACATATTGATATGTTGATACAGTATGATAGATAAATGACATACATGTTCTCCCTGTTCCTTATAAAGAAAATAGATGATTTATTGTTCTATCATGGATAGTTGTAATACTTTAAAAATATGAGAATAATCTAAACTGCTTATCCTCTGCTCAGTTTTATATCATTAAATTTCCATAATAATGTTTTTGGTAGAGAGTTATATCTCCCGCTGGGACAATTACAATTGTCTCACCCCCTGTGGGATCCAACATTTTTAGGTGGTCAAGCACGGAGGAGAGTGAGAACATCTTGCAGAGGAGGAACTTCAGCAGTAGTAGGGATAGTAGTAACAGCTCAGGTTGAGTGTACTGTCTGTCGTGTCTTGTAGATAGAAGTCCTATGTGTCGTCTCTGTACTCTCAGGTCCTCGGAGTTAATAGTAGTGCTTTTAATAAATAGTTTTGATATTCTATCTTGATGCCTCAAGGTTCTTATTATGTCTGTGTTTAGCTTTAAACAAGGCAGTTGATGTTGTAAACCTTGAGAAGAAATGGTACAAGATATGTACTTATGAACCAGGTTGCAATTGTAATACATTGGTCCTTGTTGGAAGAGTTTTCCTATGAATGGATCTCTTGAAAAAGGTTTTAATTTTTCGTGATTTTCAGTAATCCGTTGTTTATGTTTATTCCACTAAACTAGTAACGATTTGTTTGTCAGTTTGGCGAATGTCGTTACATTTTGTTTCCTTAGGTACAAACACTCCTCCTCACCTCAACATGAGGGACCAGATTTTTGATCTAGTTTCTTTGTGAGTTGTTCCATCTGATCTTTCACATCTAAGACTTCATGTGATTCCATGACACTTTTGAATGATGCTGGTATCTCAAGCTCCTCTCCCCATGATTGATTATTTTCCATGCTCTTCAGGATATCATGACATTTTTTTCCTTGTTATTTAGAATAAATATTTCCAATATACTATCAAGAGTTGTCATCTCCCCTTTATACAAGCATAATAAAAAATTTATTGATCAAACAAATCAATCCTATGATGAGGGACTTTTCTTAGCATTAAATCGAATCTATCCCACCTCTTAGAGTATGATTCTTTAGCTTATTGTTTGAAGTTATATATTTCTCCAACTAGCTCATTGGTCTTCTATGATGGAAAATACCTCTCAAAGAATGTGTCAATCATTTCATCCCATGTTTTGAATGACTCCAGGGATAAATTGAGGAAACAATCCTTATCGTTGACGGATAGAGTATATGAAAATAACTTTGAGTAAATCACTATGACTAGGACCCTATCAAATTTAAGCATGTCACAACTCTCCACAAAGTTTTTTATCTATTCCATTGAATCCTCGTAGTTGTGCCTAAGGAATTCCTAAGATTTGATTAATGCCACCAGTGCTAGATCAATTTTATAACGACCCACATTCACTGCCCAATGCTTAATTGGTCTCAACTAAACAGTTGTTGCCGACACCTTTTTCTCCCAGAATGTTTGTTCCTCATTTGAAGCCTTCAATTCATCTAGTCAATCATCGTTGTTTTGTGACATCTCTACTTCATGTTCCTTATCTTCCTATGGTGGAGGAGTTTGAATGAGCATCTCAGATGAAGCTCAAAAGTCATGTTTCTTGAGTAAAATCTCCTCTTGGTCTCCACACGACAGAGTTGAACCTCCATAGTTTGTAGTCTGAGTATGGACCATACAATAGTACTTGAAAATGTAATTGCCACTATAAGAACACAATATACTAGTAATATGATAAATACAAGATTTATCAATTCTGCTCTGATTAAAAGAAATATTAAAAAATAATTAAACAAAAGTGGCCTAGAGCGGACAGTCACAACACCCTATTTAGCACCTTATGGGAGAGAGTATAGAAGTTGGTTTTTGAGAGGATCTTAGGCTTGAGGATGGTGCATCTAGGGAGGAGAAGTGTGATGTCTCAAGTAACATCATTCGTAAGAACCTATTGGTTATCAAGGTCATTTTAGATTGTAACTGAAATGCTACAGTCAGAAAGGACTTTGAGTAGTCTCATGGAGTTGACAAGAATGTCCATAATGGCTAGAGTTTCACGATGCTCTTGGGATAGATACATAAAGGATGAGGGTGGGAGAAGGGGAGGTTTTGAATCTACTAAGATTGAGAGGTAAGTGGGGGATATATACTCGTAAGTTCGGGAAAGGGTTCACGTAGTGTTTGTACATGTAGTGGTTGGGTTAAACATTGTTGCATGGGTAAAGTGATGAGGTTGGTAGATGAGTTCAGTGGATGATCATCTATGGGTAGAAAGAATGGAAAAAGGGTCATGCAAAAAAGGTCTATGATTTCTATATGGATCTATGGGAAAAAGTAGGGGGAAGAGGAGTCTTCGCATGTTGGTAATGATGATAAGACTGATTTGTTTGTCTAATGGGGGTGCTTGATGAGACAAAGAATGTGTAATGTGTGGTTTGAGGTGGGGAGTGTAGTAGATATGAGTCTATAGGAGTGAGACGTGAGTGTGAAAAGGGATGCATATATAAAAAATGCCCCTGGCCACAACAAGCATAGCAAAATTTAAGAAAGTGACATTTATGATTATCGTGCCCTAGTTTGTTGCCACAATTGTTGGTATGTATGCTCAGAGAGACAATCACATGACGATTAGATCTGGAATTAAATATTTGATTTGATAATAACAAAGATAACTATATCTATTATGTTTTTCTCAGCATGAGATGATGACACAAGCATAGTAGATAACTAAAGAATGATGATTACTCGATGATGCATGTATTCAAGTACATGACTTGAACAATGAGATCATATGTACGATAAGAGTACATACATTCTTGTTATGTCTGTAGTTAGATATTACTGTGGAAGCTGAATAGACAATAGTAATACATAAGACTAGAGTGTGTGTTGAGTGATGACAGAATCTCATTAGTCATGAAATGTGACATATCAAGTCAATCACACAAGTACGTTTTAGAGAACAATCTATTGGACAAACCCACCATGAGACTGATACATGGATACCATGGAATGGTAGTCAAAATCAGATCTCATAGTGATAGTGGTGATTATGGTTCTTAGACCTAAAGTCACTAGATTCCTCACATTTCATTCATGTACTTTGGCATCATCCAACGTGATCCAGAAGAAGGGTTGCCATAACGGTTATGATTAGGTGCATTGTGACACATTGGGATTGAATCTGAGTGATGTAGATGGGATACGTCCCTCCTATAGGAGATTGATATCTAAGGCCTCTTGATAAGAG
Source organism: Alisma plantago-aquatica (assembly GCA_963693085.1). Taxonomy (NCBI): domain Eukaryota; kingdom Viridiplantae; phylum Streptophyta; class Magnoliopsida; order Alismatales; family Alismataceae; genus Alisma; species Alisma plantago-aquatica. The sequence goes on from OY856409.1 coordinate 921,224,672, forward strand.
AGAGTAATAAATGCACGGATGTACTCATGTGATTTAATATGTGATATGTGAACTCATATGTTTCTTAGACAATTTTCTCTAGTTCAAGGAACACAGATTGAACGTTGAGAGGATGATGATTCCATGCCTCGAGTTCAATTCAGATATCAAAAAAAAGGAGCTATATGATCACACAAACATTGATAATGAATTTTAGGTTGAAGTTGTTTTCCAACTTTTCCGATTACTTGGTTAGCAATGATGTGTTGCTAGATGCCACTCTTTTCTAGTGATGTTGTAATTAGTTATGAACATTCACTGCCAATGTAATTATGGACCTATAGGGTCACACACATAGGATACATTTGTATTAAAGGAGTATATTCATGAATGATGTTTAGATTGATTACTAAAGGTGTTTAGGTATTCAATTAAACAACTGAGGTTCAAAATTGACTGACTAAACTCTAAAGTGACCGGTTCACACTGCCAACCGACCTGTTGGGCAGTGCACTGATCGATTGGAGTGCCAGGTCAATTGTAATTGACATTGCTTGATCAATGGCTGAACTAGGGAGCCAGATGACTGGTTTACATATCCCAACCGACTGGTTCATGGGATGAACCACCCGGTTTGGTTGTCAGCTCAATCGGATCAAGGATTGGTGCTATCATCATGTTGTTCACTAATCATTTATTGATTACCAATTTGATTCTGAATAGGAAACTACACAAATTGACCAGATTGTTAATCACTTAGTGAACCTATTTGCTCACTCACCAACCGACCAGTTGGGTGTGTGAACAGACCGGTTCACTGAATGCATGTTCTTCAAAATTCATGAATTAGACCCTTTCGACTCTCACATAGACTGGGAACCCTGACCCTATCCTCTCCTATAAATAGAGGGGTACTGGGGGCTTCTCAAAACACAACAGTTGCTCTAACAATTGTTGTCTTCTCTGGTTGTGGTAACCAATAGAGAGCTCGAGCAAGTCCTAGATGATAAAGGGAGGGATAGAAAGGGAGAGACAATTTTGGGAGAGTGTATCAACTCTAGTAGGTTGATGTTCGAGAGGGACAACTCCTTTGCGTTGGCTCTGGAAGTGCAATGTGGAGTTCTTGATGGTTCGCTTGGACTACACTACAGGTGGGAGGCCATTGTCTGCCTCTAGGAGGACACTATCAACCGTCGTCTATGGTGTTGTACCTAGAGGCCAGTGGAGATAGCTATTCGAGTGTTGCTACTAGTGAAGGAGCAAGCTGCTACCTGAAGAAGAAGCACGGTTCTACTGTAAGAGTAATGTCGATGAACTTGATATAGGACCAGGTATAACCTTGCAACCTTTCCTTTCTAGATACATTGTTGTTGACGCAATCTTTTTGTTTTGAGAAACAAATATTTAATTTTTTTTGTTTGCTCTACCTATATATGCGCCCAATTTCCAGACAGTGGTATCAAAGCCACGCTAATTTATAGTGTATCTAGATTTAAATTGATATGATTGAATTTATTTTTATTGTATACAATGCAAATATTAAAGTTGTTAATGTGAATTGAATATCTAATTAATTAACACATACACCACAAATTAATATATATGCAATTCATACCCATCGCCCTAAAATTAGTTTTGATAGTGGATGTGAAGCATGGTTATGTCCAATAACCCTAGATCTATATGTGCATGGTTATGGTTGATTATTCATGTTTATATCTTAGTTTGCATACCAATACTCTATCTCCTCTCTAAATGTAAAGAAATGCTTTTCTTCCTATCTCCCCTCACATGTAACTTGAGGTTTTCCCTTTTATAATGTAATAAGAAATAGGATAGTTTTAATTTATATTTCTTCATGAGAAGACGTTCTACACCAGACGAACCGACCGACTCATGAGACGAACTGATCAACTGGAGGACCAAGGAGGCTATACGACATGAGGATGAACCAATCAACTGGTAGCCCAATTGATCAGCTAGAGGTGTCCAGACGCTGCTTAGACCTGAGAACCAGACGACCGCTTCAGGACACCAACTGAACGATCGTGAGGTGAGCCGATCAGTTCAAGAGTTGAATCGATCAACCTAGATTAGTTCGATGATAGATCTTTGTCAATGATAGGTTGCATATGAAATGGACCTTATGTGGTAGTAATTCCTTGTGTCTCCAAGGAATTACAATAGAATGGCCATAACCATCACTTGTGTGTTATAATTATTACATATTCTCATTTGTGGTTATAACATGCATATGATACACACTATAAGTATGTGGTGATTGGATATGTATATGTAATTATATATAAAATCCCTCAATGAAATATCAAGTCTTGGATACTTTCCATAAGAAACACCCATGAAAAGCTTGATCGATCAAGCACATGTTATTCCCAAGCGTGGTGCACCATCCATCTCGTTGAAGTGTGATGGTAGATATGTAGGTTCTGCCCAAGAAGGGTACATATTCTATCGTGTTGGCTTTTGGGCTAGGATTAACTGAGTCTACTTAATGGGATTTAGCACTGGAGACATGCAGATGACTATGGTAAAAAGTTGTGCATATCATCTATCTAAGAATTACAATGATACAATTGGAAAAATTTGCCTACCTTAATAATTGACTATGGATGCCGACATTGGTCGTGTAATGGTTGAATTATTTTGGTTTTGGGCTCACTAGAAGATTGCATGCTACAATCTTCTAAATTGATACATGAGGGTTATCAATTTGAGCAAAATAATGGGAGTAATAATTAATTAAAGGCCTAATTAATATCGTTAACTTATCAAATCAAACAAAGATTTTTTTTGAATAGTTACAAAATTTCTTATGTAGATAAAACAAACACGTTATTATTGCAATCAGTCCTTAAGAATGACAAAACTAAACATGATTGACTTCCTTGTCTAGTTAAGGACTTTGAGAAGTGTTCTCAAATATGAGTGAAATCTCTACGTCCTTGAAAGACTAGAGCCAGAGGAACCCACTCCATATGCACCTAAGACTAAATGGGATACTTACTTGAAGAATGTCAATGATGTCATAGACACTAAGTACCTTATGCTATGTTGTATGAACTATGTGTTTCATGAACAACAAGAAAAACATAGACATTCTCAAGATGGTAACACATCTTGAGAATCATGTAAAGCAAGTAAGGTGTAATGTCTCCAAAGTGATATTTGAGTGCAAACTGAAACAGGGAGATCCAAGAGAGCCCCACGTGCTCAATTTGATTGAGCATGTGGAAAGACTAGGATTTCTTTTAGGTCAAGAGTTGACCACATATATGAATCGTTGTATAAATCATACAACTAGTTTATCAAATGTGACTATCTGAGTAACTTAGCTAAACCGATGTCAGAACTACTTGGTATGTTGATGTTAAATCAAGAATGAAGAAGGACAAATCCTTTATGGTGATCAGTGGAACTAAGTCCAAGGGCAAAGGCAAGGCCAAGAAGAGTTCTAAGGCTAAGCTAAAGTCCAAGTCTTCAACACTCAAGATAAGGAGAAAGGTAAGTGCAAAAGGAATTTGTCATTTTTCACTTAAAGGAACAAAGGAAGAAGAAAGAGATAGAGATCTCTACTTCAGGACCCACTAATAAGTATGCTAGAACTATACAGATCAAGGGTTTCTTCCTCTACAATTCGAATCTATCATTCATGGTCATATAATAGAATTATTGAATTGCTATTATGCACTTGCCATTAACGAAAAACATCATGTGTCTTGTATGGAGAAGATTGAATTGATGTTTCATTTTAAAAGGATGAGACCTTATATGGAAATGCCCTATGTCTTATAAAATACACTTGATAGTTGTAGAGACAAATGTGTATGACACATATATTGAATGACTTGATGACTCAAACAATGAATAACTATAGTGTTGTCATCTAGAGCGCATAAATGAGAAATACATCCCTAGAATCCATATGATGGTTATGTAGACTCTTTTGGTTATTGAACCAATAGAGACATGCATATCTTATTTGTTGTGCAATATAAAAAAAGCATATTCACTAGATGTAGTGGGAAAGTGACTATTCTATTAGGGTTTATGCATACTATTGTGTATCGACCTTTTCTAATAAATGCTAAAGGTAGTTTCAAGTACCTCATTATATATATTTACTGATGTTATCAGTAGATATGGAAATTTTTATTTAACAAAATACAACTATGAATCTCTTGAAGTGTTCAAGGAGATTGTGAATGAAGTACATAACTAACTTGGTAAAAGTACTAAGATACTTCTATGTGATCGATGTTGAAATAATTTAAGCCAAGAGTTTGAGAACCTTCAAGGTAGATCATGATAATGTATAATGATGAACTCCACCTAAAATACAATGATAGTGTATCGTGAGAGTGTATCAGAAAAAAGGAATCACACCCTGTTAGTCAAGGTGTGATTATCAATGAAATCCAACTAATTTTCTAATTTTCTTTTGGGCACATGCTTAGCACTAAACAATGTACCATCTAAAATGGTTCAAAAGACACCATATGAGATATGGCATGAGAGGTGTCCCTATATGTGTTCTATAGTTATTAGTGATGAATGATTATATAAGAAAATAGTTTCTTGATGTCCACAAAATGACATAAATGTTATTTTGTTAAAATAATACTCTTATGCCAATCCAACAAAAAAGTTGTTTGTTAGTTTAGATAGATGTAGTCCTGAAGAGAAACTTAGTTCTAAAGAAATCAATTGGAGTAAAAGTAGAACTCTAGATGTTCAAGACAAACAAAAAAAATTGAACCGAAAGAGGTAAAGTAGGAACATAGAGAATCACAAGCTATTGTGGAATCTCAAACTCCTTATGTAAAACAAAACTCATAGTTCTAGTGGAACACACCTTGAGTTTGAAAGATTATGATATCGTATGACTCAAAGGGCAGTGAGTCGGCCGTATATGATGAGTCAACAACCTACCTAGAAGATATCGAGGAACCAGAATCTTAGAAGTGGCTTGAGGCCATCAGATCCAAAATGGAGTCAATGTAAACCATCAAGTTATGACCTTGATGGGTCCACCTGAAGGGGTAAAACCCATAGGGTGCATTTGGGTCTTTGAGAGAAGACCAACATGAAGGGTATATTAGTTTCAAATAGTTTCAAGCAAGTTCAAGGTGTTGAACATGATGAAGTCTTTCACCAATTACCATGGTTAAATCCATCAGAATCATGCTTGTTGTTGCAACTTGTTATGAATAGTGAGATTTTTCATATGGATGTTAAAACGGAATTACTTAAATACAATAGTTATAAGGATGTGTACATGGCACAACCTAAAGGTTTTATAAATCCAATAATATAAAGTCGATAAGCTACAAAGGTCAATTTGCGGATTGAAAAAAGCATATCAGAGCTGGAATTATTTATTTGACAAGATATTCAAAGGGTTTGACTTGAGTTAAAAATGAAGATGAGATGTGTGATTACAAATGATTTAGTGGGAGCATATTTTTGTTCCACATAATGATGGGGAATAATGTTCTTATCCTGCAAATGTTAAAACCTGACTGGAAACACCTTCTCTATGAAGGATTTAGGTGAAGCATCCTATGTGATAAAAATTGAGATCTATAGAGATAGACCTGGGAAGTTTCTTGACCTAAGAAAGAGAACATGCATTGGCAAGATGTTGAAAGGGTTCAACTTGCAAGAACTCAATGACAGAAAACTTGTCCATGTTCCATGGAGTTAGTCTCTCAGGAGCCTAGTATCCCAGTTCTTATGAAGAACAGGAACACATGGATAGATGCCATATGCAATCACAATTGGATCTATTTTGAATGCAACGTTATATATCCCATTATCTCATATGTATTGGACATGACGAGAGGATATCCAGTCATCTCATATGTATTGGACATGATGAGACGATATATGAATACCTATCTAGAAATTTTGTATGTATTGGACATGACAAGAGGGTATATGTTAGATACTAGTAAGAGTCACTAGATTACCACAAATAACATCCTTAGGTGCTTGTGAAGCACTAAAAGGATTGGTTCCTTGGTTATGGTAATAAGGAAGAGTTGGGTGTAAATAGTTACACTGATACAAGCTTCCATAATGACAAAATTGATCACAATATAAATTTATGTTTGATCTTAAACTATAAGATACAAAGGTTTTGAGCTAATGACAGCTGTTTAAATCTATAATAGAAGCTGAGTATCTTGGTGTTATGTGAACAACAAAAGATATTGTATGAATCTAGAGGTTCATATAGATGAACTTGTGGGAGGTTCCAACAGTTGATGAGATAGTTGAAATAGTGATGACATCAACGGAGCTACCTGTAAGGCAAGGAATATCAGATATCATACTATGTCACCTCCATCTCATGCAAAAATTCACACAACAAAGAGATGTGAAACTTACAACATACTAACTTGAAGCAAACATTTCTATACCCTCTATAAAAGTGCTTGCATAGTAAAAATATGATGGACATGTTAAGATCACTCAGAATATGATTCGTGGGTGATTGGCTCTAAGTGCAAGTGGGAGTTTGTTGGTATGTATGCCCATAGAGCCAATCATATGATGATTGGAATGTGGCATTAAATACTTGATTTGATAATAACAAAGGTAATTTTGTCTATTATGTTTGTCTCATCATGAGATGATGATACCAACATAGTAGATGTCTACAGAATGATGATTACTTGATGATGTATGTTACGACCCCGCCTCCCGGTAACCCTCAATTAAGGGAGACCGAATGGCCAGTGTCGTTAACCAATAACTCGAATCAAAGGTTCGACAAATAATCATTAACAATTATTAAATTCTACCAACTTTATTGAATTATGGTAAAAGTAAAACTTTGCTTACCTTTTAAAAACTGGGATTTCCAAACTTCTATCCATGAAGATACCAATCTAACTAATCCTCCTGTGCACATTAACTCTCATTTAATTCCACATATGGCACTTTACTGTTTGTTCTTTTCATTTGTACCTAAAACGCCGACAAACAAAACGTCAGTCAGCAAGAAGCTGGTATGTGGGGGAAACAATAATCATGAAAGTTTGTTAACAATGTAACCATTCAATTAATCATTTAACAACCAAGATTATGTTTTAAGCCATACTACTCAATCCATACCTATCCACAACTCTGTTTTGTCCCTGTAAGGACTTATATGGTACCTCTGTAAAGGTAGAGTCGCATGGAACCACCCAAAGGTAGCCCAATATCTGACTCACTGTGACTTGATGGACCTACCCTCTAGGAAGCCATATACTAAGTCATTCATGACCTGATGGACCTACCCTCTAGGTAGCCATATACTAGGTTAGCCATTATGACACAGAGGGGACCAAGATCTGAGCTAGAAGGCATATACATTATGTGATAGTCATAGTCACTTTATAATTGCAATATGAACATCCAAACAGTTTAGTTGCATTCAATGCGATTAAACATCCAGGAATCCATCGGAAAACTAAAGCAGTTATTCATAATTAACCACATACCTGATTTGATGAGTCATGCAGATTATTGAACATATACTTCAGGTATATACAATCAAGCCAATCAACAGATCCAAGCAACTAATTCAATCATCACATAATTCTTGAAAAGAATATGTACTCTATTTATTACACACTTTATCAAGAATCTACTTTATTGACTTGGATTCTCTTTCTAGGGTTTATAATCCGCATTAAGATTTCATTAATATTCATTAGGGTTTCTTAGACCAATTTCTCAAACTTTATCCCTTTTAGATCAACAAACCCTAAAATACTCTTTTCTACTCATGTAAACCCTCATTGCTCAAACTATTCATTTTAATAGTCTTTTATACCCACATTAACTTAGGATCATCATATCCCTATTTATTTATGGATTTTGAAAAATTAAAACAATTAAAAGACATTCACTTAAATTAGGGTTTTCAAGCTCATTAATACACAAAACCCTAAATTAAGCCAATTATATAAAAAGATCATCTTTTTAAATCCTATTTTCTCTTTTATTAACAATAGGTTAATATCATCTTGAATTATCCATCTATCATCAAATCTAAGGGTTTTTCCTTAGTTAAATCATTAAAAATGATAACTTTATGTATTTTCCATATTTCACGCATATTTATGCACATAAACTCCAAATTAGACTAATCACGTGCAAAGTTCTTCCTTTTTGAACATAATGTACCTTTTTACATTTAACAGGTTAACATCAACCCTAAAGATCCATTAAACCCTATTAAACACATTAATCATATCAAAATAGGGTTTCTTAATCTTTAATTCATTAAAGATGATAATTTACACTACTTTTCGAATATCATGCAAAATTAGGATTCCAACATAATTTGTTTGTGTTCCTCTCGTTCTGAGGATCAATTTTCATATATAACTTGTTTTAATCCGAGTTACGAATCATGAGATACGATTTTCACAAATAAATCATAAAGTGACCAATAGGGAGGTGCCACGTAGGCAACCAACCCCATACACGTTACCTTGCGCGTGTCCCATCTTCATTTATAACGAAATGTCAGATTTAACCCTGCATAAGTAATGTCTTCTACAGCCCGCGGAGGGGCAGTTTCGTCCAAGGCCTCTTGGCCTTCTTCAACCTCGCGACCCACGGCTTGCGGCCGCTGTAGCAGCACGGGGGAGGGTTCCCTCCCTCCGTCCCTGGTCCCAAAGGCTCCAGCGAGGGTTATGTTCTTCACGTGGACCTCCGCCGCACATCCACACACCTAGAGGTGTGTTCCTTTCGCGGTTAGGGTGGCTGGCCTTCATTGGTTGGGCCTGCACTTGCGTTTGACCTAGCAGTGCGATGCAGGTTGCTGCGCGATGGCGGCGGCCAGGGATAGGTGGAAAACCACCCTAGATGAGTGGAGAAGCTTTGTGACTCCACCAAGATCGCACCATGTCTGCTAAAGCTCCCAAAACTACCCTGTGCTCTTTTGGTTAGGGTTAGCACGGAAGGGAGAAGAAGAAGAGGTTAGAGGAACGTGGGGTTTCTCCTTCCCTTCGAACCATGGCTCTACCCCTTATATAGGGGTGAGAATTGAAGCCCTAGGTAGGCTTATCCTTGACTCAAAGAATCCTTTTACAAATATGAAACCAAAACCTTCCATGAGAAGAACCTTCTCTCTCTTCTTTATTTTTAATATTCCTTTTTCTTTAAGTATTAGGATTTCGAAAATCCTCTTTATTAGTCTCGTGGTTCTTTCTATTGGCACGAAATTATATTCTCTTTTATTAGAAAATACTTCCTTTCCTTCCTTATCACAAAAACCATTAATAATATATTACATTATCCTCTTATTTTGCAATTTTAGTATTTTCTCTTTCCTCTTTCTTCATTGGGACTCCTTGGATCCCAATAACCTCAAATAATTTGTAATTCCTTTTTAAGAAATACATTATCCTTCTAAATGCATCAATATGCATTATTTCACATTATCTTGATTATTTATTATTAGAATATTTCCTTTTTGAGGATTTCTCTTTATTTTCTTGTTTTTCCTCATTGGCATTCCTTTTATCATTAGAAATCTCATGGATACGAAATTTCCCTAAGAAATCTCATTTATGCCTCTTTTCACTCATTTGCCACATTTTATCATTATTTTCCAATTTCTTTCTTCATAAAGAAATACTTAAAAAAAATTCAATTATCCATTTACTATTTGAATTTCATTGTTATTTGGGCCCAATAGCCAATAAAGCCCACAACATAATCATCAAGGCTATTGTAAACGAAATCCATTTATTTGAAGCAAATTATCTCATTATTTGTTCAAATATCTTTAATATGAGAAATTACATTTCTCGTCAAATGAACCCATTATTTGGGGTTGTAACATCCTTCCCCTCTTATAGGAATTTTGTCCTCAAAATTCTATCAAGCAAACAAACAATTCAGGATAAGACTTTTCCATGTCCATCATTGGCCCCTATGTGGCTTTACCGTACTCATGGCGCATCCAAAGAACCTTTATCATCATATATTCTTTTCTCTGAGTTCTTTCATCCTGGCATCTATAAACTACACAGGTGACTCAGGCCATTTCATCCTCCCTTGGGGCTTACCAGGTTCATTGCTCGGCACATGGTTGGGGTACCTCACATAGTGCACTCAATTGGACATTTGGAACTCATCACACATTTCTTTATCTTGAGGGGTGAGGTTATCCATAACCTTCTCCACCAATCCATCTCAATTGGTCCCATGTATCGGGGACATAGCTCTCGTAGCTATAACTTAGAGGGGTCAGATTTTCATGTCACATATTCTCCCACAGCGAACTGCACGTCAGTCTACCTTGCATCTACTCACGACTCTCGTCGTCTCTAGGCTCCTTTCAGCCATTGCATGATCAAAGTGATTTCATCTACACCCACTGTGGGTTTTTTTTTCTTTCACCAACATCACCTTACTGAAGTGGTGACCGACACAACCTCCCTTATAGAGCTTCTTTAAAACCCGATACTGGCTATGGTGGTTATCTTCACGTCTTTCATAGGACAAGAACTGTCTCTAGTTGTCACCCTGAACGAGCACACATGCTCTCATCAGACCCTTTAGTCTGGATCATATTAACCATTAGTTAGGGGTGATAAACTGTACTAACATAGAGTTCTTCATGTACCTACTTCCACCTTTTGGAAGGGAACCCTTTAGGTCAAACTCACGAACTGTTATACTCAACCTCATGGTGTAGTTGAACCATCTCTCTCATATGTAGTTCAATCCAATCTGTCCCTTGACAGTACCCTTTCTTTCTCATGTTATCTAGGTAAGGCGATCTACCATAAACCATATTGCATCTCGACCTTCCTTGATCCAGGGGAGACTTACCACATCCATAGTTATGAACTCCCTTTCTCTTTCGGGGACTTTTTATCCGTCATATCAATGCATTGAGTTACTGGTGTTCGTCCTTCACCTTCGGCTTGCATGGCCATATACCACATGCAACATTATCTTAGGTATCTAAAGTACCACTGCCACCATTATCTTCGTAGTACGGTGTATGGTGATCTTAAAATCATGACCTCCGGTATGTCATTATTCTTCAAGATCAATTCCTCAAAACCCTAAACCACTCTCATCAGGGTTTCATTACTTTCCTATCCATTACCACTTCACATCCTTCGGTATCAGGTAATGTTGAAGACATACTACCTCCATGTATTCCCCTTAAGTCCCATCTCAAACTCTAAGATCATCCTCTTGGTTATCAAACTCAACCTTGTATCACATGCATATCCCACATAGCTCATGATAAAATATTCTCTCATAAGGTGATTATCTTAGTACTCTTATCGTTTGTACATGTCCATGTATCATTCACTTCACCAAGGTATGTTATCATCTTTGTCCTCATACCTCGTCGCAACATTCCAACCCACCTCATCTTTTATCCTTGGTGTATGGCATGCGTACTATCCCATCTCTCACTCCCATAACAAGAGGAAATAAGCATTTGGCGGCCGTCCAAACACAAAGTTCTTCCTGTTCCAAGAGTAGAGATGATACATCCCACATCGCCAGTACACCTCCAATTCTAAGTTGAAACGTGCAACTTATGTCCCCACATCACAAACATCAGGATATCAAAGTTACTTCCATGGCAAACTGGCCTCGAACCTACTTGGGTTACTACACAATCCATGGTCATCTCCTCTAGGTCTATAGGGTGCCGACACTTTTGGGGTCATCCCTCTTCCCTCATGCATCAGAGAGTGCCCTACTCATCTGCCCTTTGGGTCACATGAGTTCATGAAGGTGATCAATCTCCTAACCCATGACCCTCAGATAATGATAGATGTTACCTCCTGACCCTATGGTCGTGTGCACTAGGGAATTAGGCAACTCCTACTTCCATCGGTCTTATCCCTACCTGACCCTAGGATAGACTTAGGATTCTCTTATAGTACATGTTCAACTTAGAACCTTACTCAAGCATTCATCGTCTCTCTTCCTGCATTCATGGGCTGACTTTCATCCTTTCATAGGGATCATGGCAACCTTCCTACCTTGGTCAAGCCCCATACTGGTTACCTCCATGGTAACTCATCCACATGCACATAGAGATGGTCATCTTTGGGTCTATAGGTTCATTCTCATGCCATGTACTCTTCACTTAGCTTCTCAAGATCCTATGAGACCTCTTTAGGTTACCTTAAACCAACAAAACTGATATACATCCTACCAGAGGGGTCCCTCTCCCAGGATGGGAGAAAAACTATCTCTTGACAACATGGTTACAAAAGCTCTTAGGTCTAGGGTTTACATCCTCTTGCTTAACCCTAGTAAGCTATTAAGGCACAAGTAGACCATTAAACCAGGCTAGGTCATACTTGTTCTCTTTCCCCAATGCTAGATCACGATCATACCTTCCTTTATCATCAACCTAGTGGTGAGGGTATCATCACACATACCTTAAACTTAAGGGGTTTCCTATTTCTCCACACATGAGGAGTACCATGCTCGAAACTATAGAGACTCAAATCTCATCATGAGCATCAGGTACACTGCTTCCCCTCTTAGGCCTAGGAACCCTAGGTTCACCTTCGGGTGTCCAACTGCATGCTCAAACTCTTAACCACGAATCCAGCATGTCCAAGATATGTCATGTACTTCTATGATCCTTTTACTCAAGTAACACTTTGGAGTTGAATCCTCTTCCAGTACCACCAACTAGGTATAAAGCCTAACAACTGGTTACTTAAACTTCTACAGGGTCTAAGTCACTCTTTGTCTCATCTCAACATGTAAAACCTATACCATAGGCACATAGGTACCAAAAGCATCCTCCTCTCTCTAGGGTTTGGTTTCTCTAAAGGCAACCAAGATATCACCAATCCCCCCGTCTCCCCATCGTTCCTTAAGTTTCGGGGTATTAGGATTCCAACCTTCTTGTTGGGTTTCCAGCTCTCTCTCTAGAGCTAACCCTATAACTAACCTCATCATTAGAGGTCCGATCTTCGAGAAGGGTCAACCTCAAAAGCACGCCCCTACATGGATGAAGCCTATGGTCAACTTATGTTCGCTGAAGGTTATCCACAACCCCTTATACTTGTCACATAAGCTATCCATCGAACTCTCTAGGATAGGGTTTCAACCTATTGCTCACACTAGTGGTACATTCTGGGTGCCTATTATACCCATATAAACTTGTGGGGTTTCCATAGGTTCTTCTCTAACCTCATCAATGAATGAGCTATCCTTCACTCAAACATGCACGACCCTTCCCAGGGTTGGGTTGCCAAAGGTGCTAGGTCATCTACCCTCTTATGGAAATCCCAAAGGCGTGACCAACCAAACACTCGGTCAACCATGACATCTAACTCATCATGTCATCTCTCTCTCTAAACTTCCCTTAGGGTTAGGGTTAACATCATCCTCAAACGATGTGCTAGGTCTCTACTTCTAATGGAGGTCTCTACCTCCAAGACTAACTCTCTCTACCCATCTTCCTACCAAGGAGATCTATCCTCAGGTCTCTCCTGAGGGCAATGACAACTCGTATCATACGACCTAAGCATGTATTTATTCCTTTACGCTTACTCTATTAAGCTTATGTCCATGACATCTTATTTACATGCTTTTTATTAATTTGGTGGAGGATTCCTTAATCCTTATCAACCTTACCCATACCTCAAGAGGGTGAGGAGGAGAGAGGAAACCCTAATCCTTAAGGTCCTTAACAAAATTTGAGTTGAGAAGGGACGAACAAGATGAGAGAGTCCTAAAGGTATCTTATTTTGAATCATATCCTAAGACTTTGGCCAGGCAGTCACACAAATCCAGGAGTCCTCGTGTTCTGACTAGCGGTGCGGAGGAAAATATTGCCAACCCCCAGACATGTTCCTTTTCTAGACACCTCAATCTTTCGGATAATCCTCTAATAACTCCCTTGGGTTCTATAGAATTTCTAAAATTTAATAATTATTAAAGATTAAATGAGGAACCTAGGCTCTGATACCAATTGTTACGACCCCGCCTCCCGGTAACCCTCAATAAAGGGAGACTAAATGGCCAGTGCCGTTAACCAATAACTCGGATCAAAGGTTCGACAAATAATCATTAACAATTATTAAATTCTACCAACTTTACTGAATTATGGTAAAAGTAAAACTTTGCTTACCTATTAAAAACTGAGATTTCTAAACTTCTATCCATGAAGATACCAATCTAATTAATCCTCCTGTGCACGTTAACTCTAATTTAATTCCACATATGGAACTTTACTATTTGTTCTTTTCATTTGTACCTAAAACGCTGACAAACAAAACGTCGGTCAGCAAGAAGCTGGTATGTGGGGGAAACAATAATCATGCAAGTATGTTAACAATGTAACCATTCAATTAATCATTTAACAACCAAGATTGTGTTTTAAGCCATACTACTCAATCCATACCTATCCACAACTCTATTTTGTCCCTGTAAGGACTTATATGGTACCTCTGTAAAGGTAGAGTCGCATGGCACCACCCAAAGGTAGCCCAATATCTGACTCACTGTGACTTGATGGACCTACCCTCTAAGCAGCCATATACTAAGTCATTCATGACCTGATGGACCTACCCTCTAGGTAGACATATACTAGGTCAGCCATTACGACACAGAGGGGACCAGGATCTGAGCTAGAAGGCATATACATTATGTGATAGTCATAGTCACTTTATTATTTCTATATGAACATCCAAACAGTTCAGTTGCATTCAATGTGATTAAACATCCGAGAATCCATCAGAAAACTAAAGCGGTTATTCATAATTAACCACATACCTGATTTGATCAGTCATGCAGATTATGGAACATATACTTCAGGTATATACAATCAAGCCAATCAATAGATCCAAGCAAGTAATTCAATCATCACATAATTCCTGAAAAGAATATGTACTCTATTTATTACACACTTTATCAAGAATCTACTTTATTGACTTGGATTCTCTTTCTAGGGTTTCTAATCCACATTAATATTTCATTAATATTCATTAGGGTTTCTTAGACCAATTTCTCAAACTTTATCCCTTTTAGATCAACAAACCCTAAAATACTCTTTTCTACTCATGTAAACCCTAATCGCTCAAACTATTCATTTTAATAGTCTTTTATACCCACATAAACTTAGGATCATCATATCCCTATTTATTTATGGATTTTGAAAAATTAAAACAATTAAAAGACATATTCACTTAAATTAGGGTTTTCAAGCTCATTAATACACAAAACCCTAAATTAAGCCAATTATATAAAAATATCATCTTTTTAAATCATATTTTCTCTTTTATTAACAATAGGTTAATATCAGCTTGAATTATCCATCTATCATCAAATCTAAGGGTTTTTCCTTAGTTAAATCATTAAAAATGATAACTTTATGTATTTTCCACATTTCATGCATATTTATGCACATAAACTCCAAATTAGACTAATCACGTGAAAAGTTCTTCCTTTTTTAACATAATGTACCTGTTTACATTTAATAGGTTAACATCAACCCTAAAGATCCATTAAACCCTATTAAACACATTAATCATATCAAAATAGGGTTTCTTAATCTTTAATTCATTAAAGATGGTAATTTACACTACTTTTCGAATATCATGCAAAATTAGGATTCCAACATAATTTATTTGTGTTCCTCTCGTTCTGAGGATCAATTTTCATATATAACTTGTTTTAATCTGAGTTACGAATCATGAGATACGATTTTCGCAAATAAATCATAAAGTGACCAATAGGGAGGTGCCACGTAGGCAACCAACCCCATGCTTGTTACCTTGCGCGCGCCCCATCTTCATTTATAACGAAATGTCGGATTTAACCCTGCGTAAGTAATGTCTTCTACAGCCCGTGGATGGGCAGTTTCGTCCAAGGCCTCTTGGCCTTCTTCAATCTCACGACCCACGGCTTGCGGCCGCTGTAGTAGCGCGGGGGAGGGTTCCCTCCCTCCATCCCTGGTCCCAAAGGCTTCGGCGAGGGTTCTGTTCTTCACGTGGACCTCCGCCGCACGTCCACGCACCTGGAGGTGCTTTCCTTTCGCGGTTAGGGTGGCTGGCCTTCATTGGTCGGGCCTACAACTGTAGCTGACCTAGCAGTGCGCTGCAGGTTGCTGCGCGATGGCGGCGGCCAGGGATAGGTGGAAAACCACCCTAGATGCGTGGAGAAGCTTCGTGACTCCACCAAGATCGCACCATGTCTGCTAAAGCTCCCGAAACCGCCCTGTGCTCTTTTGGTTAGGGTTAGCACGGAAGGGAGAAGAAGAAGAGGTTAGAGGAACGTGGGGTTTCTCCTTCCCTTCGAACCAGGGCTCTACCCCTTATATAGGGGTGAGAACCGAAGCCCTAGGTAGGCTTATCCTTGACTCAAAGAATCCTTTTACAAATATGAAACCAAAACCTTCCATGAGAAGAACCTTCTCTCTCTTCTTTATTTTTAATATTCCTTTTTCTTTAAGTATTAGGATTTTGAAAATCCTCTTTATTATTCTTGTGGTTCTTTCTATTGGCACGAAATTATATTCTCTTTTATTAGAAAATACTTCCTTTCCTTCCTTATCACAAAAACCATTAATAATATATTACATTATCCTCTTATTTTGCAATTTTAGTATTTTCTCTTTCCTCTTTCTTCATTGGGACTCCTTGGATCCCAATAACCTCAAATAATTTGTAATTCCTTTTTAAGAAATACATTATCCTTCTAAATGCATCAATATGCATTATTTCACATTATCTTGATTATTTATTATTAGAATATTTCCTTTTTGAGGATTTCTCTTTATTTTTCTTTTATTTCCTCATTAGCATTCATTTTATCATTAGAAATCTCATGGATACGAAATTTCCCTAAGAAATCTCATTTATGCCTCTTTCCACTCATTTGCCACATTCTATCATTATTTTCCAATTTCTTTCTTCATAAAGAAATACTTAAAAAAAATTCAATTATCCATTTACTGTTTGAATTTCATTATTATTTGGGCCCAATAGCCAATAAAGCCCACAACACAATCATCAAGGCTATTGTAAACTAAATCCATTCATTTGAAGCAAATTATCTCATTATTTGTTCAAATGTCTTTAATATGAGAAATTACATTTCTTGTCAAATGAACCCAAAATTTGGGGTTGTAACAATGTATGTCTTCAAGTACATGACTTGAACAATGAGATCATATGTATGATAAGAGTACATAGATTCTTGTTATGTCCCTAGTCAGATATTACTATGGGAGAAAAATAGACAACAATAATGCATAAGACTAGAGTGTGTGTTGACCAATGAGGGAATCACATTAGTCATGATATGTTACATCAAGTCTAGCTCACATGTATATTTTAGTAAACAATGTATCAAACATACCCACCATGAGATTGATACATGGAGACCATGGAATGGTAGTTAAAATCATCTATTATAGTGATAGTGGTGATTGTGGTTCTTGGACCTGAAGTCACTACATTCAACACAAGTCATTCATGTACTTTGGCATCACCCAATGTGATCCTGAATAAGGGTTGCCACATCGGTGATGATTGGGTGCACTGTGACACATGGGGATATAATGTATGGGATGTAAATTGGATTTGTCCCTGCTATAGGAGATTGATATCTAGGACCTCTTAATACACGAGACTGAGAAATGTACGACTATACTCATGTGATTCAATATGTGATATGTGAACTCACATGCATCTCAGACAATCTGCTCTAGTTCAAGGAACATGGACTGAACGTTAAGAGGATGACGATTCCATGCCTTGAGTTCAATCTAGATATCAGAGAGAAAGGAACTATATGATCATAGTAACACTGATCACAAATTATAGGCTAAACTTTTTCTCCAACTTTACAAATTACTTGGGTAGCAATGATGTGTTTTTATATGCCACTCTTTGCTTGTGATGTTGTAATTAGTTATGAACATTCACTGCCAATGTAATTGTGGACGTATAGGGTCACACACGTAGGATACACTTGGATTAAGGATGTATATTCATGAATGATGTTTAGATTGATTACTAAAGGTTTTTAGGTATTTAATTAAACAATTAAGGTTCAAAATTGATTGATTGAACTCTGAATCGACCAGTTCACACTGCCAACTGACTGGTTGGGTAGTGAATCGATCGATTAGAGTGTCAGTTCAACTAGATTAACAGTGGTTGATCAACGACTTAATCGGGGAGTGAGATGACTGGTTCACATAGTGAACTGATCAATTCACATATCTCAACCAACTGGTTCATGGGATAAACCGACCAGTTCTATTGTCAATTTGATTGAATTAAGCATTGGTCTTGACATCATGTTGTGCATTTATCATACATTGTTTACCAATTTGATTTAGAATAAGAAACTACATAAACCAACCGATTCACTTAGTGAACCGATCGGCTCGTGCACCAACCGACTGGTTGGGTGTGCGAACTAACTGGTTCTCCATGTGCAGGTTCTATAAAATTTGTGAATTCAACCCTTTCAACTCCCACATAGACCGGGAACCCTACCCTAGCCTCTCCTATAAATAGAGGGGTATTGGTGGCTTCTTAGAACACAACAGTTGCTCTAACAATTATTGTTGTATATGGTTGTGGTAACCAATAGAGATCCCGAGAAAGTCCCATCCATTAAAAGGAGGGATAACAAAGGAGAGACAATTGTGGAAGAGTGTATCAACTCTAGTAGGTTGACATTTGAGATGTAAAACTCCTTTTTGTTGGATTTGGAAGCACAACATGGAGTTTCCAGTGGTCCACGTGGACTACTCTAGAGGCAGGAGGTCATTGGTTTCCGTTGGGAGGACACCATCAACCACTTTCCATGGTGTCGTACTAGGAGGCCTGTGGAGATGACTGTTTGAGTGATACTACTGGTGAAGGAGAGAGTTGCTGCCTTGAGAAGAAGCACGATGATACTACAAGGGTAATGTCATTGGACTTACTCCAGGACCAAGTATAACCTTGCAACCTTTCATTCCTAGATACATTGTTGTTGACATGATCTTGATGTTTTAGGAGATGAGCATTTAATTTTTTTGTTTCCACTACCTATATCTACACCTGATTTCCCTACAACAATTAACATGAGTCTTACTCTTAGCGATTGTGCTCCATTTCATATGTTCCATAATATCCATAGAATAACTTGTTAATAAAAAGGATTCATAATCGCTAGTAGAATGATAGTGAGGGGAATATGTTAACCTCAGGCTTGTTCCATCAACCTGGGGGCACTGTTCAGTGTGTCAACATCTTGGTTATTCTCTAGCGTGATGTTTCTTTCTGATGACATTGTGATGTTGGATTGAACTGATGAAGAATCTTCATTCTCTATTGTATGTAACTCATGTTTCTCTTAATCCTGAAGAGTTGTATGTTATGGTGTGTCACATGTCTCCCTATGTGTTGATTCATTGCTAAGGAAATGCCTAGGATGTTGTTGCTGGAGGTAAGGGTATGTGTAACATACTAGATCTCAGATCCTGCCTTGGAAGTTGACATTTTGGACTTAGCCAAACAAGGCTGAAGGTTAGACCTAAATAGGTGTTTAGTATAACCCCAATGAGCTAATGCATGTATAGATCACCTTAATGTAACCTAATGTTCTAACATTAATCTTAGGTTTATAATGGATACATAAAATATGCCACATAACTCATTTTGGTGGTAATATGAAATAAGAAACTTAATTGGATGAATAAAATAGATAATGGGTCGTTAATGGGCCGTATGACATATCTCATAAAAATAAGTCTCAAAAGTAGATACAAATTTCAAATTCGAAATCTACATATAAAAATTAGCCTACATGTCAAATTTCATCTAATTTGGACAACCTTGAAATATTAGGATATGTTTAGGAGAGAGAAAATGAGTAAAAGGCATAAGTAATGAATAATGTGATTATATAACTTCAAAATATGTAAATAATGGAAAACTCATATTCAAGACATCAAAGATAACTTGTGGATGAAGTTTGGTCTAATTTGGATGTTGTTTGTGCAAGTTATGCAATTTTAGGTACATTTTGGACTTTTCTGCAATTTACCCAATTGGGAGGTTTTATTTGCAAATTTTCACATTCATTATCATCCTTTTATATTACCTTACCATTCTCGAGTTTTTTAACCATGGGGAACTGAGTTGCACCTTGGTTTGAAGGTGTTTCTTTTTGGAAGGGCATTTTAGGGATTACTCTCTTTATAAATGAGCTTATCTTTGGAAGTTATCAACCAATGGGGTTATTTCTTTGATTGGAGGTCGGTTGGGATGGCCTACAAGTGTCCATAAACTGACATTTGATATTCAAGAAGCCTCTATGAGCTGTCCTCTTGCATGGCCATGACATCCCTAGGCTAAGGACACATGGAAAGCTCCATGGACACCTCTTGCTTGACTTCTTCCTTATCCATAAAGGTTTGCATGTCCATAGGCACCCTTAGCATTGGACACATGGAAAGTAACTTGACACCTCGTGCTTGATTTCTTCCTTATCCATAAAGGCTTGCATATCCATGGACACCCTTATACATGACACATGGAAAGTCTCATAGACACCTCATACTTGACCTCTTTCTTTATATAGCCACATCTACCCCTTCCCAGCTCCAAATTTAAAATATCTTTCTCTCCTTTATTTTCTCTATCTTAGATCATCATTCCTACTCTGTTTGGACACTAAGGTGCTATCCCAAGGTAAAACGAGGTGCCTTCCTTGGTGAAGAGGGCTCCTAGGGTTCCAAATTTCTATATTTAGGATTTCTTAAGCTCCTCTTGGTTATTTCGACCAAAACTAGTAAGTATCCTCCATTCCTTCCCTATTTTCATGATGTTAGTCTTCCATCCACTTTCCTCTAGGTCATATTCATGTCCTTCCATGGTGAAACCCCACCTAGAACCCATAAATAGCTCATCTGCATGTTCTTTTGTTAGGGTTTTTCACCTCTAAAGTGGAGAAGGTGCTTCCTGCTCGAGATAGGAGCTTTGTTGGAAAAACCAACCTCTCTAAGATTGGGAACCTTACTTATTGGACATGTACACTTTCCCTAGAGGTTATTTGGAGGTCTAGTCTTTGATCTAGGACTAACTTGGATTGTTTAGACTCTAAAGTTGAGGTATGATGTATCCCCTATTCTTCTATGTTGAGCAATTCACATATACTTATTCATTCTCTTTGTCCTATGGACATTAGCCTATACACAATGTCTTTTCTTTTGAAACTCATGGTTCATGTGAACTACCTTATTTGATATTGATCATGTGATCATGGATATTCTTTTAAACTCTTATCTTATGCTTTGTTCATGATGGAACTCTAAAAGATGACATGTGATGTATTTTGCCCACTTATGAGGTGGATGTATATGTTGGTCACTTATGTGGTGACTAGTTTATATATTCTGACTATACTTTCTACTTGCCTCTACGTTTAACATGCTATGTGATTCAGTAGAACTAGAGTAGTGTAATTGCATTAGTTTTTATGGAAGATGTGTTATTTCCTGCCGAGCAGATGTGACATTTCCTTCTCTTTTGGGATGGAAAGGAACCTCATACCCATGGCAAGATGTGTGATTCTTGGCTCATGTTTTACATATTTGGGAGATTGGCAATATTCCTTTCTCTACCATGTTTCAAGTTTCTGAGACTTGGCCACCTTTGTGTATATTGGTCTAGGGCTACACTTATCTCACATGCGTGCAGGTTGATGATATGGGGCGTGTTCCCTAATTCTTTACATGTGCTTGTGTGGCACAATCTTTATGTTTTATTAATGGCAAGTATTCTTTTGTTATCATATGATTTCAATTTCTTTTCTCTTGATATCGATTTGGGTGGTCCTTATCATTTCTGTGGGAAGCCTTTTATATTTGATGTCCTTTATTCCATATATTGCTCAATTTCATATTTAGTATGCACATACCAGCCTTTATTGGTGTCATCTATTTTCTCTTCTTGCTGGGGTATGCTTCCAACCCTAGGTGAAGGACTTGGATGAAAAGGCATGAAGTTTTGGACTAGCTTAAGGAGTTAAAGCTTGGAGACAAAGTTGTTATGGTTTATATTTCCCTTTACTTAGATCCTTATGTTGTATCATACATGTAAACCCTTATGGGATATTATGATGTACTTTTGTAATCTTGTGTGAAAATTGAATATAGTCATTATTTTTATTCCGTTGTTATAATTTGGTTGTTTTGAATACCATTTCTTGAATTTTGAAAATTTTGCACCTATTCCATCATACCTTTGAGTTTGTTTGGAATGGATGTTTTATTCTTCAAATATTTAGTAAGGGGGTGATCATGTACTCCTTACAACATGGTATCAGAGCCCATAGTAGTTGGAATCTGACTATTTCAATTTTGTCTCCCTAGTTAGAATACTTGCCTTACCTTTATGTGACATGTTTGCCCTAGAGTTGATCAATAGATAATGAAGGGTTGATTTAGGATCCTATAGTTTCACATTAGAATAATGATGAATAGATCCTTAAAATACTTACAAGTAAAAGATGCATAAGTAACAATAATAACTTGAGGTTGTTTAGCTTGGCCTTTAGGAAACTATTGGGACATGAAGTTGAAAGCAAAGGTGTCTATAAAGGATCAGGGTTCGGGTGCTGGCAATATTTTCCTCCGCACCACTAGTTTGGTTTACAAGGACTCCCAAATCCATATGATACTGGCCTAGCCTGAGCTGATATAAATTGTACAAAATAGCATGTTTTAGGTAATAGTATCCTTAGACATATATATGATTTATCATTAGGGACCCTAATATGTTGAACTAGTCTCCCAGGTGTAAAGACTTGTTTGAGGATGGATAAGAGCAAGTTAACCCACCGTTCATAGTTAGTCTTTACAAGTTATGTTTTTTTGCATGATGCTTATGTAGTTGGATGTAAGGAAGTGTAGTTGAACCTTTTGTACCTAAAGAATAGTTTTGAATTAATAAGATGAATCCTTTAAGGTGTGGTGAATAAGTTTTTTCTCATATGTGGATGTTTTGATTTCAAGTATGAAATCCCTTTAAGGGTTGGTGTGTTGTAACATACTAGATCTCAGACCCTGTCCTGGAAGTTGACATTTTGGACTTAGCCAAACAAGGTTGAAGGTTAGACCTAAATAGGTGTTTAGTATAACCCCACAGAGCTAATGCATGTATAGATCACATTAATCTACCTAATTTTATAACATTAATCTTCGATTTATAATGGATACAATAAATATGCCACAACTCATTTTCGTGGTAATATGAAGATAATAAAGTTAGTTGGATGAATAATTTAGATAATGGCCCGTTAATGGGACATATGACATATCTCATAAAAATAAGTCTCAAAAGTAGAAACAAATTTCAAATTCGAAATATAAATATCAAAATTAGCCTACATCTCAAATTTCATCTAATTTGGACCACCTTGAAATATTAGGATAAGTTTAGGAGAGAGAAAATGAGTAAAAGGCATAAGTAATGAATAATTTGATTATATAACTTCAAAATATGTAAATAATGTAAAATTCATATTCAACACATCAAATATAACTTGTGGATGAAGTTTGGTCCAATTTGGATGTTGTTTGTGCAAGTTATACAATTTTAGGTACATTCTGGACTTTTCTGCAATTTACCCAATTGGGAGGTTTTCTTTGCAAATTGTCACATTCATTATCATCCTTTTATATTCCCTTTCCATTCTCAAGTTTTTTAACCATGGGAGCCTAGTTGCACCTTGGTTTGAAGGTGTTTCTTTTTGGAAGGGCATTTTAGGGATTACTCTCTTTATAAATGAGCTCATCTTTAGAAGCTATCAACCAATGGGGTTATTTCTTTGATTGGAGGTCGGTTGGGATGGCCTATAAGTGTCCATAAACTGACATTTGATATTCGATAAGCCTCTATGAGCTGTCCTCTTACATGGCCATGACATCCCTAGGCTAAGGACACATGGAAAACTCCATGGACACCTCATGCTTGACTTCTTCTTTATCCATAAAGGTTTGTGTGTCCATAGAAACCTTTAGCATTGGACACATGGTGTAACATCCCTGACCTGGGTTATGCCTTAACCCTAGATGTTATGTTTAATAAAGTTAATTATATGCTTGCTCTTATCTCTTGAAAAGTAATTAAGGCTCAAGAGGAACTTATGTTTCAATTTTAGTCCTTTTTGAATAATGTTGAAACAATGTTTTGTTTATTTTGGACTAAAGTGAAAATTACCCAAGTTGAGGGGTTAACTTGAAAATTGTACATGATAAAATGTTCCTCAAGTTTTGAATAATCATAAGATTGAGAATGATGCATAGGTATGGCTTGTGATAGCCTGAGCACCAAGAAAGAGCTTATTGAGCAATGTTTGTGCATTAAAACCTAGTTTTGGTGTAATGTGCAATTTACCCAAAACCTAGGGTTCAATATGAAAAATATCACTTCTAGAGAGTCCCTCATGTTTCTTGGCATCATGTAGAGAAAATAAAATGAGAGGGGAGTCTCATTTGAATCATTTTGGAGGAGAGAGAATCTTGATATTAAAATAATCAAGATTTAAGCATAATTGAAACCCTAATTCAATTTAATGCAAAAATAAATATATCAATGGAAGTACCCTTCAACCAAAAATGAGATTGTTGAATTTGCATAAGTGCGAACGTCCTTGTGCCTTGCAAAGGCCACCAAATATATAAAGTGAGTGCAGAGCCCACTCACATTAGTAAAAGGAAAAGTAATACCCACTCAATTTTGGATATTATTATTATAATGGTTAAGGTGCTTAATTTGCTTTCCTTTAATTCATGGATAATGAAGAGGAATTCGAAGGTGGATTCGATAGCTTCATATGAAAGAAAGTGAGGCGGTTAAGTGGAACCAATTTTGGGAGTTGAAGGAATTAATTAACATTTTCTCTCTCATTGGAATTTCCTTATAAACATCCCCATTTCCAACTCAAATGAAAGGCTTTTTCAACCCTTCTTTCTTTCCTTACTTTGGTTGAACACAAAGGAGCTTAGTAGAAACAGGAGTACGTTCCCCAACCAGATAGGTAAGCTCCTTAGTCATTTTCAACCTTGATTTCATGGTGGAAATCGAAAATCAATGCTTGATTTCTTCTTTTCTCCATTCAATCTTCAACCCTAGCCATTAATTTTACTCAAAATCTTGAGGACGGACCTTGGGAGGTTGAGAAAGCTTCATTCACCATTAGAGACATGGAGCTTGAAGCTTCAATTCAACTTTGAAGGCAGGTTATATAACTTGAACCCTTAAATATTGTTATTGATTTCATTCCTTTATAATATGTTGATTCTTTCTTCATTCTTGAAATTCCATTTGATTAGTTGTTGAAATTACCACAAGAATCACAAAAAAATTCGAAGGTTGAAGCTTGATGATGATGATATCATCATAAGAACACACCTCAACATAGACCATGTGCAAACGGTTTTGCTTTTTGGTGATCAAACGGTCTCAAGACCGTTTGAGGGCAAATGGTCTCAAGACCGTTTAAGGTCATAAGGGGCTCAAGACCGTTTGTGGTCAAGTGATGATATGATTGGATGAATATCCAATGGTTATAAATGATTAAGATAAAAAGATTCAACAATCGATGGTCCCTTAATTTTAAACCCTAATCCAATTGGGTTCAAAACTCTAATTGATGTTGAAACGGTTTCAAACCGTTTGAATAGGTTGACCGAATGAATAGGTTGACCAGACGAATAGGATGACCGAATGAAAGTGTTGACTGAATGAAGGTGTTGACCGTTTGGGATCAAACGATCTCAAAGTATTTGAGGTTCAATCGCTCTCAATGTTGGACTGACCATTCGGTTTCAAAGCAATTGATGAGCATTCGGTTTCAAGACCAAATGAATGAAATCAGTCTCAAGATTGAATAGTTGATTCGGTTTCAAGACCGAATGAATGAGATCAATCTCAAGATCAAATGGTTGATTCAGTTTCAAGATCGAATTTGTTGATTCAGTTTCAAGACCGAATGAGTTGATTTGAGTCACACTTGACTCAAGACTGAATGGAGGTCAAGCACCTCAAGACTGAATGGAGGTCAAGCACCTCAAGACCAAATGGAGGTCAAGCACCTCAAGACCGAATGGAGGTCAAGTACCCCAAGATCATTTGAAGGATTAATAAATCTCAAACCTAAATGAGTGATCATAAAGTATCTCAAGGTTGATTACAATAAAAGTATCACTAAGGTACTTAGTGAGTAAGTATGCTTAGAATAATTGACATTTGATGTTCATGGAAGGAATGACCTAATACACTATGACAGCTCTTCATTCAAGTTGATTCAATCTAACCAAGATTAAAGTAATTATCCTTCTAGAGAGGATGAGAGAGAGAGGAACATATACATGAGTAATAATCATGTAGTGATTAAACCTCAACACTCTCAACAAGAATACAAGATGTAATTAGGGTATGATCCTTGTTAGAGAGATCATGAAACCCTGATTGATAGGGGTGATGAACCCTAACCCTAATTTAGGGCAATGTTAGGTATAAACCTGATACAGGGTAATGTGATGTGTAACCCTAATTTAGGGCAATGTTAGGTATAACCCTGATAAAGGGTAATGTGATGTGTAACCCTAATTTAGGGAAATGTTAGGTATAACCCTGATACAGGGTAATGTGATGTGTAACCCTAATATTAGGACAATGATATGAGAAATCCTAATTCAGGGTATTCTATTAGTAAACCCTAATTTAAGGGAATACTTCATGAAAACCCCAATGTTGGGTAAAGCTACATGAAACCCTAATCAAGGGTGATGTCATGTAAAACCATAATTAAGGGTGATGTCATGTGAAACCCAAATCAAGGGTGATGTCATGTGAAACCCTAATCAAGGGTGATGTCATGTGAAACCCTAATTAAGGGTGATGTCATGTGAAACCCTAATTAAGGGTGACATCATGTGAAACCCTAATCGAGGGTGATGTCATGTGAAACCCTAATTAAGGGTGATGTTATGTGAAACCCCAATCAAGGATGATGTCATGTGAAACCCTAATCAAGGGTGATGTCATGTGAAACCTTAATTAAGGGTGACATCATGTGAAACCCTAATCGAGGGTGATGTCATGTGAAACCCTAATTAAGGGTGATTTCATGTGAAACCCTAATCAATGGTGATGTCATGTGAAACCCTAATAAAGGGTGATGTCATGTGAAACCCTAATGCAGAGATGTGATGTGAAACTCAATCCAGGTTGATGCTATATAATGCTATATGAAACCCTAACATGAAACCCTAATCCTGATATAGGGTAAAGGTATGTGAAGCCCTAATCTTGGGTTATAGTGCATGAAACCCTAATGTTGGGCAATATGATGATAAACCATAACCCTAATTTGGGTAATGGGATGAGTATTCCTAATCGACATGAATTGGGAAATCCTGACTCTACTAAGGAAATAGTGATGCTACTCTTACATGCATAAGCCTGATATGTAATTGATATAACTGTTATCATGTGTACTAATCATGCAGATATCAAGAGATGTTGAACATAGCCAGGTATGAGCTATGATGTTTTATTACTGAATTTGTTTTATGGGCCTTGTGAGCCATAATATGATGTGTTGCCTAGTAAGAGGTAACAAGAAATTAAATGGGCTTTAAGAGCCATGTGAGATGCATGTATTGCAAGTATCATGTTTACCTTGGTCAGATGACCTGAAGGTGTTAGTTACCTGAGAAGTGGTAACAAGTGTTCTTGATGAAATGAGGGTTTGAATACCTATATTCCATAATCATGATGATAAGATGTTAAGGGATGAGGATACCCCTGATATGACAAGCGATTGAGATCCTTATGTTTCATAAAGCTTTGAAAAAGTACTTGATAGAAGTATTACACATTCTTTGTAGCATTTATTATAATAAATTATGTTTAAAAACCTGACTGATGCTAAAAGAATATGGTAATGTACTTAATTAATCAAGTGAAATCTTATCATGTAGAGCCCTAGCCATAGATCCATCACCGTTAGTAGTTTGGTGATGGTGAAATAGGTTTTCCTACAGGAACTCTTGGAGGGCATACTGTTGAGTATGTGGGGGTTATGGGTGCGAATAACCTTACGCCCTAATGGAGGAATTGATGTGAGATAAACATTAAATCTCTCAATCCTTCATTATATATATGTCGGGATGGATGTATCACTAATCTCCCGAATACCGGGATGGATGTATCACTAATCTCCCGATGATGTTAATGCCGGATCGATGTGAGATAAACATGAAATCTCTCGATTGCGAAGAGAGTACAAAATACCACTGTAGCTCTATAGAGAGGTTTCCAGTATACCTTGGAAAGTTATTCAGCAGAGACACAAAGATGTCCTGCATTTGGTCCTCACACTGACTGAGGAAGATGAGGTCATGGGAATCCAGCTCTTCCGTTGACCTATGTATGGTACCGATTTCGATTTCGCAATGGTCGGTTGGAATATGAGTGGTATACCTCATCTCCTCAGGGCTTAAGTATGATTGTATAATGTAATCAACCGTGTAGTGTATTTGCTTAAGGTTGAAATATGAGAATTACCGTTTGATGATATCTTGCTTAGTATATCCTTAGTGGATAAATGTTATACATGTTATACATGTTCTTCATATTCCTTATTGGATAAATGATATAATACTTTATCAAGTTACAAGATGAAATACTTTGAAGGAGAACATTGCTCTAATATGTTTAGATAATTGATTTATCTAATGTTGAATACTTATGATTCTTCTGCTCAATTTTATTCCATTAATTTGTAATAATAATATTTCTGGAAGAGAGTTATATCTCTCGTTGGGACAATTTTCAATTGTCTCACCCCCATGGAATCCAACTTTTTAGGTAAATGCAGAAGAAGAGGTAGAAACCCTACAGTAGGGGAAGAGCAGCAGCAACAACAATAGGGACAGTAGTGATATCTTAGGTGAAGACACTGGTTGTCATATTTTGAGTAGAGAGTCATATGTGTCATCTCTGTACTCTCAGGTCCTCGGAGTTGTAGTCAGTAGTTAGTTTAATAAATCGATCTGAGATTTTGGGTTGATGCCTCGAGGTCCTTATGATGCATATGTACAGCTCTAATAGGGTAGTTGATGTATGTGATCCTCGAGAAGAGATGGTACATGACAAGTACTTGTGAACCAAAATGTAGTTAAATTACTTTGGTTCTTTTTGAAAGAGTTTTCCTATGTTTGGATCTCTTTGAAAATGGTTTTAATTTTTAGTGATTTTTGTTAATCCGCTGTTAACGATCGCTTCCGCTTTAGTTAATAACATTTTGTTCAAACGGTGCGTCACAAATTAGTTGGTATCAGAGCTCTAGGTTCGCTAAGTCTACAGAGACATAGGATTAAGGTTGTTGAGTCTCTTCTAGTGTCACCCAGTAATCTGATAGTGTCTTCTGATCATATAAGATGAGAAGAAGAACATAAAGATGTCTGGATCACATGAAGAACATGTTGCGGAGAGAAGCATTGCTGCACCAGGACGAGGTGCAAGGGACCAAAATAGGGATGAACCAGAACCTGAATATCCTCAGCTTAAACAAGTTGTACTGGAGAACTCGGCCTTCCATGATCTGTTTGGGAAGTTCATGGAAACTATGACACATATGGCATATAGGATTCCACCACCTGCACCTAGGGCTTCGACTCACCATGAAGGATAAGGAGCCGACAAGACCTTTGAATGACTCTATAACGGTCGGGCCCATTGTCCATAGCTCAAGTAGAGTTTTAGGAATGACGACTGGCCTCACAGACCACCACTAGCCTTAACTGCGCTCTTTATCCACACTCATGCACAAGTCGGGGTCAACTTCCCGACTGGTCACCCATCCTAGTACTACTCCAAGCTGAGCACGCTTAACTATGGAGTTCTTTAGTGATGGGCTCCCGGAAAAGGAGGTGCACCTTGGTGATATGGGTAGTCCAATCATTCCTTTTAAGAGTGTTTTTATCCGAGGCCTCAAATCCTGGGATGTTACAATCTCCCCCACTTAGACTCTTGACGTCCTCGTCAAGGCTCAACTATAAGGCCTCATAATCTCTTCCCCATTTCAGTGAAGACCCACAATGGCCCATGGACACCCAGCTCCCGATCACGGAATACCAGCGCAAGGGT
Source organism: Alisma plantago-aquatica (assembly GCA_963693085.1). NCBI lineage: Eukaryota > Viridiplantae > Streptophyta > Magnoliopsida > Alismatales > Alismataceae > Alisma > Alisma plantago-aquatica. Next base: position 921,254,845 of record OY856409.1, read on the forward strand.
GGCTACGTCAACCATGGACAACCCTTTCCTACATGCCTAGACCGCATGGCTCAAGACTGGCATGCCATGTCCATGTGGGTCCCACATACTGGAGGGGAATTGGCTCTGATACCATTTGAAACGGTCGGGCCCACTATCCATATCTCAAGTAGAGTTTCAGGAATGACGATTGGCCCCAAAGACCACCACTAGCCTTAACTGCGCTCTTTATCCACACTCACGCGCAAGCCGGGGTCAACTTCCCGACTAGTCACCCATCCTAGTACTAGTCCAAGCTGAGAACGCTTAACTATGGAGTTCTTTAGTGATGGGCTCTCGGAAAAGGAGGTGCACCTTGGTGATATGGGTAGTCCAATCATTCCTTTTAAGAGTGTTTTTATCCGAGGCCTCAAATCCTGGGATGTTACAGACTCCGTCGGGTTGGAGCCACAGAATATGCTGGTACAGCTGACCCAGTAGATGCGGACATGTGGCTGACTGAGTTGGATAAGGCCTTCAGAATCCTTAATATCCCAGAAGCTGAGAAGGTTAGACATGCGGTGTATCTGTTGAAAGGGAGTGATGGCCACTGGTGGACTATAGAAGAGGGAAAGAGGCCAGGTGTTGAGATTGGATGGGAAGTGTTCCAATGAGAATTTGTCAATAGATACTTTCCCAAGACGTTTCTAGATGAGAAGATCTCTCAATTTGAGAGGTTAAGGCATGGACCAATGAACATTAGCGAGTATGAAGATAAGTTCATGGAGCTTTTGCGGTTCTGTCCGCATATGGCAGCTTCTGATGAAGAGAGGATTCAGTGTTTTGAGAAGGGGCTAAACACTTATTTGACCACTCATGTGTCTGCCTTAGAGAACATGGAGAGGTTCGCCACCTTTGTGGAGTCCGTGAGATGGATAGAAAGGTCGGTGACTGAGAAGCATCAAACTAAGAGTAAGAAGGTGTACACTCAGTTTCAAGGATAAGGGTCTAAAAGTTTCAAGAAACCGAGGTTTTCTGCACCAATAGCACCACCACGGTTCAATACCCAGACACAATGGATGTCGAGTAGGGGTAGAGGCCATAGTTTACCACCAGAAGGATCCCACAACTCAACATCAGTGTTGGTAACAGGACCACCCAGGCCACAGTCAGGGAATAGAGGTTGTTTTATATGTGGAAAGATGGGACATTTGATGAAAGATTATCGAGCTAGAGAAGAAAGTGTGACTCAACCTCAGAGGTAGAGTTAGCAAGGCTCTTAGAGGTGATAGTTTTTGAGTGGTGCTAGAGGACGTAGACAAGCGTCCTAATCTGGATCGTCGACACCTAATAACCAAGCACAGGGTCAACAACAAGCAATGGTGAGATTCTATGTGATGACTCAATCTGAAGCAGTAGTCAACCCACGAGTTGTGACAGGTCAGATGGAACTATTTCATTCTGTTATGTCTTCATCCTGCTTCGTATCTATTTTAATTGATCTGAGTGCTACGCATTCCTTTATCACTCGAAGAGTGATTCATGACTACAACATGATTGTCAGTCATAGAGCAAGCAGTCTGTTATTAGAAACCCCTTTGATGGGATCTGTAGTGTTGTGGGAGGTGTGTTCTCCCTGCATTCTTTCCTTTTCTGAACATCACATTCATGTGGATCTTATACCACTTGAGATGCATGGGTTTGATATAATTCTTAGAATGGACACCCTAGAAAAGTATAAGGTTTTCTTGGATTGTGATTCCAAGCAGGCTGTGTTCACTGATGATGGTGACACATGGATCTTTCCAAGAGATAGAAAGATTCCTCCAACCTATCTAGTGTCATCTATGGTAGCTGAGAAGCTGATGAGACAAGGATGTTTTGCATTCTTGGTACATGTGGTAGACACCACAATGGAGAGCTCTAATCATTCTGAAGTTTTGATAGTTAGGGAGTTTGAAGATGTATTCCCTGAGGAACTTCCAGGTGTACCTCTGCCCCGAGAGATTGATTTTGAGATTAATCTAATCTCGGGCATGAAACCAATAGCACAAACATTGTATAGAATGACACCTGCTGAGATGGCAGAGCTCAAGAAATAGCCGTAGGAGATGCTTGAGAAAGGTTTTATCCGATCGAGTGCTTCACCATGGGGTACTCTGATTCTCTTTGTTAAGAAGAAGGATGGATCGATGCAGTTATGCATTGATTACAGACAGATAAATAAAGTAACCATAAAGAACAAGTATCCTCTGCCAAGGATAGATGACCTATTTGATCAGTTGAGTGGTGCAACTATCTTATCTAAGATAGATCTGAGGTCGGGATATCATCAATTGCGTATTAAGGAAAGTGACATACCTAAGTCTGCCTTTAGGACAAGGTATGGTCACTATGAGTTCATAGTTATGTCATTTGGACTAACTAATGCACCAACTGCATTCATGGAACTCATGAATAGAATCTTTTGATCTTTTCTTGATCAGTTCATAGTAGTCTTCATAGATGACATCTTGATATACAATAGAGATGTTTAACAACATGAGAAGCACCTATGTCAGGCTTTAACTTTTCTAAGAGAGCATAAGTTGTATGCTAAGTTTAGCAAATGCGAGTTCTGGTTACCAAAAGTTTCTTTTCTAGGACATGTAATATCTTCCTTAGGTATCCATGTTGATCCTAAGAAGGTGGAATCTGCCCTGCAATGGGAACAACCAAAGACACCAACAGAGATACGCAGTTTCATAGGACTGGCAGGATATTACAGGAGTTTCATTAAGAACTTCAGTTCTATAGCTTTACCCCTAACCAAGTTGACCAGGAAGGAGGTTCCTTTTGTTTGGAATGAAAAGTGTCAACACTCTTTCCAACTGTTGAAAGAAAGGTTAACAAGTACACCTGTGTTGGTGTTACCTGAGCAAGGGAAGGGGTACATAGTTTATTATGATGCATCTAAGAATAGTCTAGGATGTGTGTTGATGCAGGATAATCAATTGATTTATTTTGCCTCTCGACATCTTAAGAAACACGAGGATAATTATCCAACACATGATCTAGAGCTAGCTGCTATGGTCCATGCTTTGAAGATCTGGAGACTTTATCTCTATGGAGAAACATTCCAAATTTTCACAGACCATAAGAATCTAAAATATATATTTTCACAACATGAGTTGAACATGAGACAACGCCGCTGGATGGAGTTAATCAAGGACTATAATTGTACAATTGATTATCATCCAGGGAAGGCCAATGTAGTGGCTGATGCACTAAGTAGGAAATCATCATCACCAGCCTTAGATAAAGCATAGTTGAACTCTTTAGTGTGCTTTAAAAGAGATATTCTTATCTCCTTGAGGCAAAACAATATACAACTTAAGGTATCATTGTTAGCCAGGATGTTAGCTGAGATGCACATAAAACCTACTCTGAGACAGTAGATTAAAGAAGCACATCAAGTGGATGTTGTAGTTCAGCAGATTAGGTCAGAGTATGGTAGTGAGAAATGGGATGGTTTTCATGAGTCAGAGGATCAGGTAGTCTGTTACCATGGTAGGATGCTAGTACCTGATGCCAATGACTTAAGGAAGCTAGTCTTGGAAGAAGCTCATTCTTTGATGTATGCAATGCATCTAGGAAGCACCAAAATGTATCGTAACTTGAAGAATATGTATTGGTGGCCAGGATTGAAGAAAGATGTTGCTGAGTTTGTTATGCGGTGTCTGATGTGTTAGCTGGTTAAAGTTGAACATCAGAAGCCCACATGAACAATGCAACCTTTGCCTATACCGCAGTGGAAATGGGATCATATTGACCATGGACTTTGTGGTTGGTTTGCCTAGAACAACCAAAGGTCATGATTCCGTATGGGTGATAATTGATAGGTTGACTAAGACAACACATTTTCTTCCTGTCAAAACAACCTACACTACTGAGAAGCTTGCACAAATATATATAGATGAGATAGTGCGGTTGCACGGGTTTCCATTTACTATTATTTCTGATAGAGGTCCCCAGTTCATGAGTCATTTTTGGGAATGACTACATAAAGATTTGGGTACACAGTTAAGGTTTAGTACTTCCTTTCACCCAAAGACAGATGGACAATCTGAGAGGACCATACAAACCTTAGAGGATCTTCTTAGGGCATGTGTCCTCTAGTTTGTAGGAAGTTGGGATCTACACTTGAGCCTGATAGAATTTGCTTACAATAATATCTATCAACACAGTATTGATATGGCACCATATGAAGCATTATATGGTAGACGTTGTAGATATCCTTTATGTTGGTATGAAACTGGAGAATAACAACTTTTGGGTCCTGAGATTATGCAACAGACACCTGAGAAGATTAAAGTAATACAACAACAGTTAAAAACTGCACATGATAGATAGAAGTCGTATGCCAACAAACGGCGAAGACCTTTAGAATTCCAAGTTGGAGATATAGTATACCTCAAGGTCTCACCTTGGAAAGGTGTTCTTATATTTGGAAAGAAAGGAAAGTTAGCTTCTAGATATATGGGGCCTTATCCAATCATTGAACGGATTGGAAAGGTAGCCTATAAGCTAGAGTTGCCACCTAAGCTGCATAAGTTACATCCAGTGTTCCATATCTCCATGCTGAGAAAGTGTCATCCTGACACAGAGTTAGTTTTGCAACCTGTGGAGGTAGAATTAAATGATGATATATCATATGTTGAAGGACCTGTGATGATCCTTGATAAAAGAATTAAAAAGCAAAAAAAGAAAGACATATGTCTTGTGAAAGTTCTCTGGAATCACCGAGGCATGGAAGATGCTACGTGGGAACTTGAGGAAGAGATGAGGAGGCAACACCCTTCTCTTTTCTCTTGATGATTTCGGGGACGAAATCCCTGTTAGGGGTGGATAATTTGTAACATCCCTGACCTGGGTTATGCCTTAACCCTAGATTTTTGTTTAATAAAGTTAATTATATGCTTGCTCTTATCTCTTGAAAAGTAATTAAGGCTCAAGAGGAACTTATGTTTCAATTTTAGTCCTTTTTGAATAATGTTGAAACAATATTTTGTTTATTTTGGACTAAAGTGCAAATTACCCAAGTTGAGGGGTTAACTTGCAAATTTTACATGATAAAATGTTCCTAAAGTGTTGAAGCATCATAAGATTGAGAATGATGCAGAGGTATGGGTTGGGATAGCCTTAGCACCAAGAAAGAGCTTATTGAGCAATGTTTGTGCATTAAAACCTAGTTTTGGAGTAATGTGCAATTTACCCAAAACTTAGGATTCAATATGCAAAATATCACTTCTAGAGAGTCCCTAATGTTTCTTGGTATCATGTATAGAAAATAAAATGAGAGGGGAATCTCATTTGAATCATTTTGGAGGAGAGAGAATCTTGATATTAAAATAATCAAGATTTAAGCCTAATTGAATCCCTAATTCAATTTAATGCAAAAATAAATATATCAATGGAAGTACCCTTCAACCAAAAATGAGATGGTTGATTTTGCATAAGTGTAAACGTTCTTGTGCCTTGCAAAGGCCACAAAATATCTAAAGTGAGTGGAGAGCCCACTCACATTAGTAAAAGGAAAAGTAATATCCACTCAATTTTGGATATTATTATTATAATGGTTAAGGTTCTTAATTTGCTTTCCATTAATTCATGGATAATGAAGAGGAATTCTAAGGTGGACTTGATAGCTTCGTATGAAAGAAAGTGAGGGGGTTAAGTGGCACCAATTTCGGGAGTTGAAGGAATTAATTAACATTTTCTCTCTCATTGGAATTTCCTTATAAACACCCCATTTCCAACTCAAATGAAAGGCTTTTTCGACCCTTCTTTCTTTCCTTACTTTGGTTGAACACAAAGGAGCTTAGGAGGAACAGGAGGACGTGCCCCAACCTTTAGGTAGGCTCCTAAATCATTTTCAACCTTGATTTCATGGTGGAAATCAAAAATCAATGCTTGATTTCTTCTTTTCTCCATTCAATCTTCAACCCTAGCCATTCATTTCACTCAAAAGCTTGAGGACGGACCTTGGGAGGTTTAGAAAGCTTCATTCACCATTAGAGACGTGGAGCTTGAAGCTTGGATTCAACTTTGAAGGTGGTTTATATAACTTGAACCCTTAAATATTGTTATTGATTTCATTCCTTTATCATATGTTGATTCTTTCTTCATTCTCGAAATTCCATTTGATTAGTTGTTGAAATTACCACAAGAATCATAGAAAATTTCAAAGGTTGAAGCTTGATGATGATGATATCATCATAAGCACACACCTCAACATAGACCATGTGCAAACGGTTTTGCATTTTGGTGATCAAACGGTCTCAAGACCGTTTGAGGTCATAAGGGGCTCAAGACCGTCTGTGGTCAAGTGATGCTATGATTGGATGAAGATCCAATGGTTATAAATGATTAAGATAAAAAGGATACAACAATCGATGGTCCCTTAATTTTAAACCCTAATCCAATTGGGTTCAAAACTCTAATTGATGTTGAAACGGTTTCAAACCATTTGAATAGGTTGACCGTTTGAATAGGTTGGCCGAATGAATAGGTTGATTGAATGAATAGGATGACGGAATGAAAGTGTTGACCGAATGAAAGTGTTGACCGAATGAAGGTGTTGACCATTTGGGATCAAACGATCTCAAATTGTTTGAGGTTCAATCGATCTCAATGTTGGACTGACCATTCAGTTTCAAAGCAATTCATGAGCATTCAGTTTCAAGACCGAATGAATGAAATCAATCTCAAGATCAAATAGTTGATTCGGTTTCATGACCGAATGAATGAGATCAATCTCAAGATTGAATGGTTGATTCGGTTTCAAGACCGAATAGGTTGATTCGGTTTCAAGACTGAATGAGTTGATTTGAGTTACACTTGACTCAAGACCGAATGGAGGTCAAGCACCTCAAGACTGAATGGAGGTCAAGCACCTCAAGACTGAATGGAGGTCAAGCACCTCAAGACCGAATGGAGGTCAAGCACCTCAAGACCGAATGGAGGTCAAGCACCTCAAGACCGAATGCATGTCAAGTACCCCAAGATTGTTTGAAGGATCAATTAATCTCAAACCTAAATGAGTGATCATAAAGTATCTCAAGGTTGATTACAATAAAAGTATCACTAAGGTACTTAGTGAGTAAGTATGCTTAGAATAATTGACATTTGATGTTCATGGAAGCAATGACCTAATACACTATGACAACTCTTCATTCAAGTTGATTCAATCTAACTAAGATTAAAGTAATTAGCCTCCTAGAGAGGATGAGAGAGAGAGGAACATATACATGAGTAATAATCATGTAGTGATTAAACCTCAACACTCTCAACAAGAATACAAGATGTAATTAGGGTATGATCCTTTTTAGAGAGATCATGAAACCCTAATTGATAAGGGTGATTAACCCTAGCCCTAATTTAGGGCAATGTTAGTCATAACCCTGATACAGGGTAATGTGATGTGTAACCCTAATTTAGGGCAATGTTAGGTATAACCCTGATACATGGTAATGTGATGTGTAACCCTAATTTAGGGAAATGTTAGGTATAACCCTAATATAGAGGAACCTCTCTCACCGGTGATGTAGTAGAAGACCCAAAATCAAACTCAAAAAGGATCTTTCTGATTCTCGAAGAATGAGGGATTGATCGAGAAAGATCTCTTGTTCTTATTCTAAGTTCTAAGATCATGATAATGTGTAACCCTAATATTAGGATAATGATATGAGAAATCCTAATTCAGGGTATTCTATTAGTAAACCCTAATTTAAGGGAATACTTCATGAAAACCCCAATGTTGGGTAAATCTACATGAAACCCTAATCAAGGGTGATGCCATGTAAAACCCTAATTAGGGGTGATGTCATGTGAAACCCTAATCAAGGGTGATGCCATGTGAAACCCTAATCAAGGGTGATGCCATGTGAAACCCTAATCAAGGGTGATGTCATGTGAAACCCTAATTAAGGGTGACGTCATGTGAAACCCTAATTAAGGGTGATGTCATGTGAAACCCTAATCGAGGGTGATGTCATGTAAAACCCTAATTAAGGGTGATGTCATGTGAAACCCTAATCAAGGGTGATGTCCTGTGAAACTCTAATCAAGGGTGATGTCATGTGAAACCCTAATTAAGGATGACGTCATGTGAAACCCTAATCGAGGGTGATGTCATGTGAAACCCTAATTAAGGGTGATGTCATGTGAAACCCTAATCAAGGGTGATGTCATGTGAAACCCTAATCAAGAGTGATGTCATGTGAAACCCTAATGTAGATATGTGATGTGAAACTCAATCTAGGCTGATGCTATATAATTCTATATGAAACCCTAACATGAAACCCTAATCCTAATATAGGGTAAAGGTATGTGAAGCCCTAATCTTGGGTTATAGTGCATGAAACCCTAATGTTGGGCAACATGATGATAAACCATAACCCTAATTTGGGTAATGGGATGAGTATTCGTAATTGACATGAATTGGGAAATCCTAACTCTAATGAGGAAATAGTGATGCTACTCTTACATGCATAGTCCTGATATGTAATTGATATAACTGTTATCATGTGTACTAATCATGCAAGTATTATGAGATGTTGAACATAGATAGGTATGAGCTATGATGTTTTATTACTGAATTTGTTTTATGGGCCTTGTGAGCCATAATATGTTGTGGTGCCTAGTAAGAGGTAACAAGAAATTAAATGGGCTTTAAGATCCATGTGAGATGCCTGTATTGCAAGTATCATGTTTACCTTGGTCAGATGACCTGAAGGTGTTAGTTACCAGATAAGTGGTAAAGTGTTCTTGATGAAATGAGGATTTGAATACCTATATTCCATAATCATGATGATAAGATGTTAAGGGATGATGATACCCCTGATATGATAAGGGATTGAGATCCCAATGTTTCATAAAGCTTTGAAAAAGTACTTGATAGAAGTATTACACATTCTTTGTAGCAATTGTTATAATAAATTATGTTTGAAAACCTGACTGATGTTAAAAGAATATGGTAATGTAGTTAATTAATCAAGTGCAATCTTATCATGTAGAGCCCTGACCATAGATCCATCATCGTCAGTAGTTTGGTGATGGTGAAATAGGTTTTTCCTACAGGAACTCCTGGAGGACATACTGTTGAGTATGTGGGGGTTATGGGTGCGAATAAACTTACACCCTAATGGAGGAATTGATGTGAGATAAACATTAAATATCTAAATCATTCATTATATATATGCCAGGATGGATGTATCACTAATCTCCCGAATATTGGGATGGATGTATCACTAATCTCCCAATGATGTTAATGTCGGATCGATGTGAGATAAACATGAAATATATCGATTGTGAAGAGAGTACAACATGCCACTGTAACTCTATAGCGAAGTTGCCAGTATACCTTGGAAAGCTATTCAGTAGAGACATAAAGATGTCCTGCATTTGGTCCTCACACTGACTGAGGAAGATGAGGTCATGGGAATCTGGCTCTTCCATTGACCTATGTATGGTACCGATTTCAATTTCACAATGGTCAGTTGGAGTATGAGTGGTATACCTCATCTCCTCAGGGATTAAGTATGATTGTAAAATGTAATCAGCCGTGTAGTGTATTTGCTTAAGGTTGAAATACGAGAATTACCGGTTGATGATATCTTGCTTAGTATATCCTTAGTGGATAAATGTTATACATGTTCTTCATATTCCTGATTGGATAAATGATATACATCTTTATCAAGTTACAAGCTGAAATACTTTGAAGGAGAACATTGCTCTAATATGTTTAGATAATTGATTTATTTGTTGTTGAATACTTATGATTCTTCTGCTCAGTTTTGTTCCATTAATTTGTAATAATAATATTCTGGTGGAGAGTTATATATCTCACTGGGACAATTTTCAATTGTCTCACCCCCGTGGAATCCAACTTTTTAGGTAAACGCAGAAGAAGAGGCAAAAACCCTACAGTAGGGGAAGAGCAGTAGCAACAACAATAGAGACAACAGTGATATCTTAGGTGAAGACACTGGCTGTCATGTTTTGAGTACATAGTCCTATGTGTCATCTTTGTACTGTCAGGTTCTCAGAGTTGTAGTCAGTAGTTAGTTTAATAAATCGATCTGAGATTTTGGCTTGATGCCTCGAGGTCCTTATGCTGCATATGTACAGTTCTAACAGGGCAGTTGATGTATGTGATCCTTGAGAAGAGATGGTATATGGCAAGTACTTGTGAACCAGAATGTAATTAAATTACTTTGGTTCTTTTTGAAAGAGTTTTCCTATGTTCGGATCTCTTTGAAAATGGTTTTAATTTTAGTGATTTTTGTTAATTCGTTGTTAACGATCTCTTCTGCTTTAGTTAATAATGTTTTGTTCGAACAATGTGTCACACATGGAAAGTAACTTGACACCTCGTGCTTGACTTATTCCTTGTCCATAAAGGCTTGCATGTCCATGGACACCCTTATACATGACACATGGAAAGTCTCATAGACACCTCATACTTGACCTCTTTCTTTATATAGCCATATCTACCCCTTCCCAACTCCAAATTTGAAAATTCTTGCTCTCCTTTATTTTATCTAGCTTAGAGAATCATTCCTACTCTATTTGGCCACGAAGATGCTATCCCAAGGTAAAAGGAGGTTCCTTCCTTGGTGAAGAAGGCTCATAGGGTTCCAAATTTCTCTATTTAGGATTTCTTAAGCTCCTCCTAGGTTATTTTTACCAAAACTAGTAAGTATCCTCCTTTCCTTCCCTATTTTCATGATTTTAGCCTTCCTTCCACCTTCCTCCAAGTCAGAACCATGACCTTCCATGGTGAAACCCCACCTAGAACCCATAAACAGCTCATCTCCATTTTCTTTTGTTAGGGTTTTTCACCTCTAAAGTGGAGAACGTGCTTCTTGCTCAAGATAGGATCTTTGTTGGAGAAACCAACCTCTCTAAGCTTGGGAACCTTACTTATTGGGAACCTTACTTTAGACTCTGAAGTTGAGGTATGATGTATCCCCTATTCTTCTATGTTGAGCAATTCACCTATGCTTATTCATTCTCTTTGTCCTATGGACATTAGCCTATACACAATGTCTTTTCTTTTGAAAATCATGGTTCATGTGAACTACCTTATTTGATATTGATCATGTGATCATGGATATTTTTTTGAACTCTTATATTATGCTTTGTTCATGATGGAACTCTAAAATATGACATGTGATGTATTTTTCCCACTTATGAGGTGGATGTATATGCTGGTCACTTATGTGGTGACTAGTTTATATATTCTGACCATACTTTCTACTTTCCTCTACATTTAACATGCTATGTTATTCAGTAACACTAGAGTAGTGTAATTGCATTGGTTTTTATGGCAGATGTGTTATTTCTTGCCAAGTAGATGTGACATTTTCTACTCTTTTGGGATGGAAAGGAACCTCATACCCATGGCAAGATGTGTGATTCTTGTCTCGTGTTTTGTATATTTGGGATTTTAGCAATATTCCATTCTCTATCAGGTTTCAAGTTTATGAGACTTGGCCGCCTTTGTGTTTATATTATTCTAGGGCTATGCTTGTCTCACATGGATGCAGGTTGATGATATGGGGTGTGTGCCCTAATTCTTTACATGTGCTTGCGTTTTATTAATGGCAAGTATTATTTTGTTATCATATGATTTCAATTCCTTTTCTCTTGATACCCATTCGGGTGGTCCTTATCGTTTCTATGGGAAGCCTTTTATATTAGATGTCCTTTATTTCATATATTGCTTAGTTTCCTATTTAGTATGTACATATCAGCCTTTGTTGATGTCATCTATTTTCTCTTCTTGCTTGGGTATGCTTCCAACCCTAGGTGAAGGACTTGGATGAAAAGGCATGAAGTTTTAGACTAGCTTAAGGAGTTAAAGCTTGGAGACAAAGTTGTTATGGTTTAGATTTCCCTCTACTTAGATCCTTATGTTGTATCATACATGTAAACCCTTATGGGATATTATGATGTACTATCGTAATCTTTTGTGAAAATTGAATATAGTCACTATTTTTATTCCGCTGGTATACTGTTGTTGTTTTGAATACCATTTATTGAAGTTTGGAAATTTTGCACCTATTCCATCATACCTTTGAGTGTGTTTGGAATGGTTATTTTATTCTTCAAATATTTAGTAAGGGGGTGGTCCTACACTCCTTAGAGTATGTGAAGAGTGACTGGTCAATCTCTTCAATGAAAGCTTGGGGAGGTAAAGGATGGCCCATGTCATCAAGTATTCTCATGGTGATGTCATAGTCACCAATGGAGCAAACTTTGACAATCCATTCATCAAGGAGTCCCATCTCAGTTATGATTGACTCCCGGTCCCAGAGTGTTTGGAGTCTGCATTTAGCATTCACTTGTAGTAGCAATCTGCAATGTCTACTTCCTAGTGTGAATGTGACCCAACCTGATTGCAACTTGTAATATAGATATCACCAATATTAGGGAGGGTGATGGAATCTGAGGATATGGAATCCACTCTAACTTAGAAATGACAAGCCATGTCTTCTCTATGTTGTTGACAAGTTGAGGAATACACCTTGTTAAGTAGGGTTCCGACTCAGTTATGTCTAGTATGTGTGTTGTGGTAAGTGATGAGCCTAATCTCAAAATCTATTTGGGGTTGGAAATTCGAACACGACTTGGTGATAATCAAAAGAATCTCGATTCCCATCTTCAAGTTGGGTTCTATGTGGGTCGTTGTAAGAGCACAAAGTTTTTTCTGACATGTTCTTGGAAAAATGTTCCCCAAATGGTGTGCCCAAGGAAGGTTTACTATATGGACATGCTATGAATGTTGTGTCTAAACTATGGCATGTGGACATGAAAAGCTCCACAGTGAGAGATAGAACGGCGTTGCAGGTGCTGCTACTGTTGTTCCAGATAACCCCCCCCACTGAGCCACATGTACAAGTCATCGAGATATAGGGAGGCGAAGCCCATGGATGGAGGAAGAGGGTAGAAAAAGAGATAGACAAAGGAAGGAGAATATCACCCGATGCTAGAGAGATATTGGAGCTTTCTCTTACCTATTCTAGAGAGAAGTTGGAACTTTTATTCTTATCATAAATACCAAAACTCAGCGGTTGTCATCTTTGGGTCACAAATATTTTTGTTAATTACTGATATTGTTATATTTTAACAATAAGATGTTTGTATATGTAAAATCAATAACTATACATTTTATCCTTATTTTATATTATATTTCTTTTACTAAGATTCAACTTCGAGTAATCTTCCTAGTTTCGACTTCTATCTCAGTTCAAGTGGGTCAGGTTTGGGTAAGGTTCTGATTAAAACGACGAGCATAACCATCACCCAGTTCAATTTTATTGGAAAAACATAGGATAATGAAAATTATCATATATACTGGGAAAACCAAAATACTAAAAAATACCCTTACTTGAAACGTAACAGAATCCGGGACGCGGAAGATTTGTGAATAAATAAGTGGAAGACAAGCCTAGATTTTATACAGCTACCTACTTTTTAGCAATTTAACGTAATATAAATACATAACGTGTATGTACTACTATTTCAACTATCATTTATTGTGTTGAGGTGATATTAAATTTTATGTATATAAAACCAATATCAAACGTGTAACTATGAACATCAAGAAGATCAATGTCGATGGGACGTCAGGCTTGTATTCATGGTATATTTTTTTATAAGGTTTAGGGTAACATATGAAATTTTATGGGCCTAAGGCAAAAGTGTGAGAATGTTTTCAAAAAAGCTTTTGTAAGGGTGGGCGTGCTTTCCCAGTGTGCCTGGTAACCTTCAAGTTGGCCTACTTGTCTAACAATTAATCAATCAATCTCACAGTGGAGGAAGAAGCCTCTTTGGACCATGCACTTTTGAAACGTTGAGAGAATATCAAATTGATGACATTTATTCTTACCCTCAATCTCACCCACTCCTACCATGTGTCCGTGGGAGATTTGATCCCAAGACATCGCCAACATAATGCGTCACCAACTCAACTGGACAAGCAGTAACATTCATACGATCAGCCTTCCCAAGTATCCTTAATAACACCTCCTTACCTAAGACATTGTTTTATAGGGAACCCTATATAATCGTGAATCTTATAAACCCCCTTCTATATGTTTCCTCTTGACATCAAACTCAGTGGAAGATATGGTAATAATTAGATATGTATCACTACTAGACATAAATATTGGCATTTAATTAACAAAGCACATTTTGTTTATTTCCCAATTCAAGAATTCATATCTAAAATATAATACACATGCAACATATAAATTTTATTGTAGAACGAATTCCATGGTATCACAAAATTTAGGGTGGGATTAAGCTAAATTGTCACATTCTATGTCATGTTCCTTCTAGGTTAAGTCTGGATTGAGATGGTTGTGGTTAGTACAACTAACTTCACTATTACTTGGGTATTTGTTATGAATTACTCTTAAATATCAGAATTTTGAGTAAAGAATATAATAGTACGATTAGTTTTGCTCAACATTTGTACTCAAAATCCATCTAGACATGATTAACTTCAAACACACACACTAGTAAAAAGCATAGCTACTACTTTCATGCATAGTCTATTTACTCTGATCCTAAATACCAAAAGTCACCAACTGTTAGCTCAAGGTCCCAAATACTTTTGTTAATTAGGAATTTTGTTATATATGACAATATGATGTTTTGTATTTGTAAACTTGATAACTATACATTATATCCTTTTTTATGTCATATTTTCTTACCATGATTAACCTCTGAGTAATCTTTTCAGTTTCCACTACTATCTCGGTTCAGGTGGAGGCAGGTCTGGGTCATGTTCTTGTTAAAATATGAGCATAACCATCACCATTTCATTTTTAATGACAAATACAAGATAATAAATATTATCATATATAACGCCAACACCTGAGAATACTAGTTAACCAGCCTTAGTCAAAATGAAACAGAACCCGGGACGCGGCACATTAATGAATAAATAAAAAGGCAGGCTTAGATTGTATACCGCCACCTGCTTTCTAAGCAATCTAACATAAAATGTATACCTAACTTGTATGTACTACTGTTTTAACTACCATTTATTATGTTGAGGTAATATGAAAATTCCATGTATATGAAACCAATATCAAACGTGCAACTATGAACATCAAGAAGATCAGTCCCGCTGGGACGTCAGGCATGGTAGGTTTTTTTTCTTCTTTGATTTAGGATAACATATGACATTTTATGGGCAAAGGCAAAAAGTGTGGGAATGATGTCAAAAAAGCTCTTCCAAGGGGTGGGCGTGCATTCCCTGTGCCCGGTAATGTTCAGCTTGGCCTGGCCTACCAATCTAAAAATGAATCAATAAATTTGGCGTAGATGAACAAACCTCTTTTGGACCATGCACTTTTGAAACCTTAAAAGAATATCAAATTGATGTCATTTATTCTTACCCTCGACCTCACCCACTCCAACCCCATGTGTCTGTGGGAGATTTGATCCCAAGACATCGCGAGCACAATGCTTCGCCAACTCATCTGGACAACACGAAATAACGGTCAACGAGCAAATTTGCGTGGTCAATCAACTTTACTTCACGTACACAACCTTTCCTCGCAATTCGCAGAGAAAGGGTTGGAAAAAGAGGCAAACTAGGGCTCTTTCACCAAAAATGGCATCTGATTCCCCCATGCAAGAATCTTCTTGGATTTTTGCCTTTTCTTCTGATTCCCAATCCCAAATTCCTATGTTGCTTTTTTGCTACATATTCTGAATGCGCGCAGGTTGCGAACAGAACAAGAGGTTTTACAGTAACCCGCTCCTCCTCAAAAGTCGAAATCTTCCAAAAAGAAGGAACCAGCTGATGGCGTATACGTAGGGATATATTCGTGCTAGGCAAACACTTCCTCCTATGCATTTCGTTAACACAATCCTCCTTGTACAAGAATTTAGAGCTTTAAAGTTGCAACGGGAAAAGTTGTACAGGTGGTTTTCGTTTTAGATCATTCCCTCCTACTAGATTATTTCGTATGACATCGTGAGCCAATCTTAATAGGAAGGGTTCGTTTGCAAGTAAAATGTTTCACTATCTCATGCAGTTATGTAATTCCAAGTTCTATATATGTAATCTTATTGTCCTCAAGCTCGTGTTCGCAAGGGAAAGCTATCAATGTTTGCGGTAGTTGAGAGTGAGTCTATGAGAATAAGTGAGGGACAGGGACATAGCAGGCTATCTTCTAGCAGCCACACATCAATTTCATTATTAGCATATATCGACAACTAGGCCAGCGCCTTATCTGAAACTAGATGTGGCAACTGGTGAAGGTTCAAATTACATGCATTCTACTTGTTTATATTCGGAAGTCTTATGCGGATGCATTTTATTTGAAGCCACTTGAAATAGTTGAAAGTTGGTCATCACCTGTTGACCACAAGTAAAAGTTTATATAATCTCTCACTCTTAAAAATCTACAATGTAGAAAGGGACTTGAATCACCAAAGGGATTAATCATTCAAGATAGAATTTCCTTGTTCAATACTATTTCCCAATACTAGTTCCATACGTCTCATTAATATTTTATAAGCCCAATGTTCATTTTAAGAAGCCAAAAGTATGTTAAAGTAAGCATAGTTGTATTTCTGAAAAAAATCATCAGAAGAAGGTTAATCGAACAAGTCAATTGGTTTCAAATATCACTCATTTAGTGGGAATGCATCTTGTCTGAACTCCACACGCAAAATTTGACAAGGTCCAGGAACTAATATAAGTTGCATGCATAGTTGTATTTCTGAAAAAAATCATCAGAAGGTTAATCTAACAAGTCAATTGGTTTCAAATACCACTCATTAAGTGGGAATGCATCTTGTCTGAACTCCACACGAAAATTTGACAAGGTGCAGGAACTAATATAAGTTGCATGTTTTCTTAGGGTAGGTGTTAAAAAATTCCATAGAAATTTGGAATCTATCACTAATTCTCTTCCAATCTAAACAACAGAACTCCGTAAATGGTTTTGTAAAAATCCCCGTAGAAATTTAGAGTCTATCACTAATTCTATTTCAATAAACACCAGAACTCGGTAAATTGTTATAATAGACATGACCTTCTCTGTTAGTCCAAGGAATACTTTCCGAAATCCTATGCGATGTACATGTATGCCTGGAATGCAACCTGTATTTCTGTGCGCACATTTGCGTGTGGGGTTGTGTATGTGTGTATTTTATCTGATTACGAACCTTTTTGTAGTGTATATGTATAGTTGTTCATGAGACAAAAAGAACAGCAAATGCACGTTACAAGAAGTAAAAAAAACTAGTAGATACTACTGAATGTGTAATAAATCATAGTATCTAATACATATATTAAGTTTAAACAACATTCCATCATTCTATGAAAATTTTTGTAGATACAATATGCATAGGCCATAACTGTGAGGACTGAACTGAATAGTTTACTTTTAAATTTTGAGACTTCACGCCATGCACAAAGCGTTCTTGCACTTCAGATACCTGTTGTCTCTACGTACAAAAGCTCCACGGCAAAGAGATTAAAAATTAACATCGCTATCCCATTTTTTCTTTTAGTTAAATCGTCCCGTCTCAAAGTTTCCGCATGAAGTAGCTGAGTACTATGATTAGGCTGCACTATCCACGAGAGATTTACTTTCCACTCTCCTGTGCACTGACTTTTCTACACCTCTCAGGTTGTCTTTCAATGACATCTCGTAGTCTTTTGCATGGCAAAGCTGTAGCACCGTAGCAACCCAACAAAAGAAATCTAGGGCACTGTATCAGACCACTTTATGTTGCTAAAGCTTGGCTTTAACTGACCTCTTCTACGAAAACAGTTTTCTAGACCCTCCTTGGATTTCAGTTTCTTCGACCAAGCCATTTTCTATTGTATTCTGAATATAAAAGGAAGTACTTTGAGCACCTTTGCTGGCTCCAATCTGAAGCCCCGAAGACTAAATGGGCTGGCATTTGCTGGAGACAATCTAGCTTACGAATAACAACAACAAGAAGGCATTGGATAGGATAAGTTAAAATAGCAGGCCGATATGGTGCCCTTTTTGCTCAAGACCCAGAAAATAACTTTTCGCTTTTGGCATGGTCGTGCATGGATTAGAGCAAAAGTAAAAGACAATGCGTGGTGCCGGTTCCTCTAGGATTAGCTTTTGCCAAAGCGACTGTCTAGTCATGTAAGTCTTATGATTTGTCTAGTCATCTAAGTCTACAATGTTTTCGTTTAAAATATCATATACAGGTCACATTTGGAAGTAATGGAAGCACTCGGATCGTCAATTGACCTTAATTAATCCTATTCACGCGAAATACGTACACATTGAATTCACTTGACCTTAATTCAGAGTTTTGGGTTGCAACGACACAAGATGCACACTTCTAATCAGACCTACATACGCCCTTTAGACAACTCTTCAAGTACTCCCGTTACCTCTCTCTCTCTCTCTCTCTCTCTCTCTCTCTCTCTCTCTCTCACACACACACACACACACACACACACACACACACAGAGACACACACGTGTATGTGTGTTAAGCCTCTATCGACTGACAAGACGACCATAGGTCGGCCCACTGTAGCACACTCCAATAACAAGAAATGTCGCCAACTAATAGACACAAACACTAGTTGATCATTCAACAATCCTTCGCAAAAATCATTGAAATAGAGTTCAACCCTAATGCATGTAAATCACTTTAACTTTGGGATATGAAATGCTATAAATAGAACCCCACCACCAAAGGAGGTATCTTTCATTCTCATAGCAAAGGAAACAATGACATGACACATGAGCGAAGTGGAAGATAAGTAAGTGGAAGACATTCTTGGATAGAAGACTCTCTGACGGCTATATATCTTGACCCCCGCCAATCAAAGGGGAACATCTCTCATTCTGATTGGAAAGGAAACCACATGTTTGACGTTTAGTTTGGTAGTATATATCTTTTTCATCTTGTTAAAATTCATTCCAAGATGCATGTGTAAGTCATCCATAACTCCTCAAGTACCCAATATACTCTTTGATTGATTCAAGCCCACGTTGTCCAGCTTGTCAACTATTTGTGATTTTTCTTGAGTAGAAACTTCTTGGTAATTGGTTAACTAGTTGTGATATGATTGACATGATTGTTATATCTTTAGTTTCTTTAGTTTCATTGGGAAGTCAATGTTAGTAAGTGATATTTTTCATCTAGTCTTAATGGCGTATATTTCCATATGTTTTATACAACCTTGTAAAACTCAACCCAATCATTTATTCCCTAAGAACACATACCCCTTGTTATCATAGGTAGATATTAATGAATTGCTTGGTTGTTTTCATCCCTAAGGATTGACCTCTCTTTCTAGTATTACATAACGTAAGAATGTATGCTTATGAATCCGTCTATAAGAATAAGTATTCTAATTATTATAATTGAAAGCTCATGCTTTTTGAAGTATGAAATAGTGGTTCCTTCTTCCGCTATTATTATTTTCACATGGTACAAGTTGGGAAGATCTAGGACAAGTAAAACCCAATGTTCTCTTTCTTTCAATATATAATGTAACACTAATGAGGTATTGTAGTCTTTTTCATTCCTATCTTTTATGTCTCATAGGTTTTGAGAGCGGGAAAATAAATACTTCACCATGTAATGCTATAAGATTGTCAAGTCATATCAAGGGTAGGTGTGTTTTTGTTGCATGTTCTATTTATCAAACCTAGTAAATACATCCATAGTAGATAAATCATAAAGAATCAACAAAGGGGAGATGGCCCAGTGAATTCGATCATGGGATGCCAATGAAGCAACTCGAGTTCAATCCCTAGTGTAACCATCTACGAGTTACCTCCCGCCACTCATCCTGAGGTTTAAGTTATTTAAGATCAGGTTCAATCCCTAGTATAATTATCGACGAGTTACCTCTCTCCACTCATCTTCAGGCTTATGTTTTCTAAGGGGCTACATGGGTTCACCCCCTTCTATCATCCTCTCCTTTTAAATCACAACTAATTATAATGAATAAAAAAACAAGCATAAGTATGTTTAGGAATCATAAAATGACACACACTATATCTATATATGATTCATGGAAGATCAATTGGCTTTTAAAGTTGATTTTTTAGGTTCGTATATTCAATGGAATTAGACCAACTTTTATCTAAAATCTAATTAGACTATTTGAGTCCCTTGTTAGTGGTCCTAGGAATATATTGACAACACTTTAGGTCTGGACATCAAATATGTTGACTCTACTCTTTAATTTTGGGCAATCAAAATGATATATTGGCCCAATTTCCTAGTAATGAGGCTATAAACCCCTTATTTTTGTATCTCTAGACATTGTCTTCTTTCAAACCATTATTGTACTATAATTAATATAGATATACTATTTACCCAATAAATTGATGTTTCATTGGACATTCATGTTTAATTAGTATTAAACTATCTTACATATGTGTTTGATTGAGTGGACTAGTACAACATAATTGTAGTGATGCATATAGATGTTTGTGCCTAGTAAAACTTGTACACAATCATGATTGGATTTATGTGTTAGTGCTTAGCCCCACTATTGAATGTTGGTGATCTTTACCTACTTTATATGTCTTGTTATACATTGGTTTGAGGTTACTAATGAAATATAGCTTAATATAACATGTGTTGTATTATGAAAAAGGCTAGACCTCATATTGGACCATGGGTAGATGTCAATTAGCTATTACATGGTATGGGGCTAATCCTTATTTATTGAATAAACACATGGAATTTTTATTATAACCCCCCCCCCTAAAATTATTGCATATATATCATTATCACCAAGTTTGTTACATAAAAATTTGACTTGATTACCATTAACAAACTTAGTGAAAAAATATACAGGTTGATTCTATATATCCACTAGATTGAGTTTTATCTACTTGTTCTGAAACTTTTCATGAAAAAAAAATGGCACAAATGTATGTGTTTAATTATTTCATGGTGATGAATTCATATTCATACTAGATTTAGTTGCATTTCCCATTTAATTCTACACATTTTCATCATTTCACTTTAGAACTAGCTTACATTTAGGCTTTCTCAATTTTATGTTAGTTTGTAACTTTAAAGTCTAATTCCTTGATATCATGGCAGGTTCGAACTTCATATAATCGGAACCATCATCAGAGACGGTGGCCCCAATAACCGTTTAGCAAACCCAAGAATATTTTCATAATTGGACCAAAGTTTCATTGATTTGTCCCTTCAATCGACATTTTTATCAGTATGAACTCATTCATGTAGGCCTTTTCCCACATGGTAATACCCCACAAGTCAGTTTTGGTATAAATATAATTAATCACCTCTCACCTGCAGTAGATGGAATGCATCAACTTTCCAATGACCAGCCAAGCATATGCACTATGATGTGCTCTAGAGGGGCGGCTGAATAGAGCTAACAAAACCTTTATGTAATCTAACCTCAAGGTTAGATTACTTAATTAGAAGATAATCTAGCAGAAATGTAAAGCAAGTAAATGGACAATGAAAGCAAACCTCAAGAGACACCCTGTTGGGACCTCTCTTTGATTAGCATAACTGCCAACAATTAGAAAGAATCCCTAAACCTAATCCATATTATGAAGCAAAAAATGAATTCTCAACAAAAGCGATTAAAACAGTATATGAAAATCACAAATAAACTTTTCCTTTTTCATTCTTTAGAATTTTCTTAAATAATGTCACATCAAGGACATCACATTAACATATCACAATTCTTATTCAACTCCATTAAAACTAGAATAGAATCTTATTACTCATAAGCAGTTATGTTTACATCAGATGCAATTTATTGAAAGAACAAACTCAATATACTAACCATCCCAGGAAAGAGAGTGTACATGGACAATCTTATCTATCTAGATTATTCTATTTATATCTTTTTTGTCATGAACTCTCTGTCGGATAGAGTTATACCTACAAAAAAATTGAAACAATCTCATGAGACTCATATAGAGCCCAGTGAGTGGATACCTCCCACTCAACATTAATTCATGCATCAACATCATATTCGGTTTAATGAATTTAAGAGAATCTTGCATATATGAAAAGTATAGTAGATAGTTCTAGCATCTAGTCAAATCTAGTTTATAATGGTAATCTAATCAAACAAGTAAGGTAATCCCTTAAACCAAATCCAACTTTAAAACGTCTTTTAGAGCATGTTTATGAACAAATAAGTAGATACATCTTACTTGAGATTAAAAATCCTTTAGTATGAGTAACAAGTCAAGATCTAAGTATTTTGAATTAGTATATAACATTAACATAAACTTTGTGACAA
This sequence comes from Alisma plantago-aquatica, assembly GCA_963693085.1. Taxonomy (NCBI): domain Eukaryota; kingdom Viridiplantae; phylum Streptophyta; class Magnoliopsida; order Alismatales; family Alismataceae; genus Alisma; species Alisma plantago-aquatica. The sequence goes on from OY856409.1 coordinate 921,277,132, forward strand.
CTCACCAGCCGGACCAGGAACACCTCCTGTGGTCCTGAAGCTAAAGTACTCATAAATGATGTCTACCAAATGATATGATCAAATGACAAGCAATCCAAATCATCTTCATGAGTGGATATAAACTCCAACATTTACTACTTGTCAACAAGATGGATCAGAATATGAACAAATAATCTCTATAACATATTGATTATTTTCCACCATAATAAACATAATCAACAATGAAAAATCATCAGCTAGCGGTACAAGGAAAGTAACAAACATTCAAATCATAATCTACATGTCTTATCATCTTTTATTTATTTTCCATGAAATGACTTGTCTTGTACCTCACCAAGTAGAAGTCACCACGCCTGATTCTTGTGCCAACGACTCACCATCAATATCTTAGGGTTTATCCAGACACCCTAAGATACCAACAACAAACCCTAGCCACCTCAGGGTTGCCTGAAGAGGTTCAAATCCTCATCTCGGGTACACGAGATAGGAACCAACAAAAAAATATATCACATATCACAAAATTTCTCATATTTTCATATTTGACATATTTTATTTCATCAAAGTCTATTCCACATGGACATAGAATTTCACAGCAAGGATTTAGGGCCAGAGACACTCCAGAAAACTCACTCCTAAATCATAGTGGTCTAACCTCTTAGATCTCGATCCACACTTCATAAGACCTTCTCATAATTCATCAATTACTACAAGAAGATCTGTTTTGGTTCCCTAGTGTGGTCCTCGGGGGAAACACATGATGTTCAGAGCACCTAACTAAATGTGTCATCATTTCACTTGTTATTAATATCTTTTTTCTCATCTTAAGAGAATTCAGAACATCATATATCATATGTGTGTATTCTCACTTAACTAGATTAACATGAAATAGATTAGGCTAATCTAGAAAGACAATGACCAAAATATGAAGCACAACAATCTATAATTTGCAACACATACAATTGTTTACATTTTCATATCATCTCGTAACAGTCATCATCAGTGGGCTTTCATCCCGAGACATAATCTCATTGTCCAACATTTACCCCATCAAGGTTTTATCATCATTAGTCAGCTTTCAACCCAAGACATAATCTTATTGTCTAACATTTTCCCCATCAAGGTTTCTCAAATGTAATTAGCGCATGTTAAGTTCAATATTAACATATTTCTTATCAGTTCATCCTATGCCATAATTCTCAACAATATTCACAGAGACATTAGAAATTGAATTAGTAAAAGCTTAAAGATCTTGTACCATGTATCATACTAAAAATAGAATTGTCATACAACATATACTTTTTCCATCCAATTTCAATAAATACAAATAAATTGCATGCATAAACATGCATAACACACTTAGTTCTCTTCTTCTTTTATTTTGCATTCTTTAGTTAGGGTTACTAATAAACACTTGTTGGATATAATTCAAAGTCCATCCAAATAGTCCATTCTTATCAGACAATAACAATCCAAGAATGTATTCTTGTATATCAATTCAAATGCTTGAACCTCATCTTTTAATTGAATTCAACTGTAGTTATGTACATTCCTTAATCCCTCACTTAAGATCGTTATTCATCAACATTATCTAGCTCATCATTTTGGGGTTAGAGTTAGGTTCTTAGATTTATATGCTAATTTCTGATATTTTCCCTTCATTTGTCCCAACTTCTTTCATTTCATGTTCATTACATTATTGGAACAAATCATTCTTCATTCACTTGATATACAATGCTTCTCTTATCATTGACATTCATCAAAGTCCAATTCTAGTATATTTCATTCAATTTGGGTTAAGCCACATGTAATTAAAAATAAAATATTAAATACTTCTTAATAATAACTCCATTAGTTTCTTCTTTTACTTGCCATCACCATTCAATACATTTTTTTCATATCGTTTCTTATATTTAGATAAGACTACCATGTAATTGACTTATAATGACATTCCAATAATTAACAATGATCATTCCTTATTATACTATTCACTTTAGGTAAAAAGAAAGAATTAGGGATACATCTTCTTACACCGTAATCTCTAATCATCCTTCACGATTCATGGTTATGTAACTTTTATAAAAAGACCCACATTCATGTGAGGGTTACTCATTATTCCATTGATTATACTAATTTTTTTTAGGATTAGATCATATTAGTAAGGCTAAACATCTTCAATTGAAGTATTAATACTTACACTTCATCGTTTAATCACATTTACAACATTATGTACAAGTTCTAGCTTTATTACTCATACTCATCTTAATACTAAACTTCTAGGGGTTTCAAGAAGTCATCCTTAGTTCAACAAATTATAAGAGTAATATCATTCAGTAATCTCATCATGGTGCTCAGGGTCATTAGGGCTATTCACATACATAGAAACCCTAGTTTCCATTTTCACATATTTCATCCATCAATCATAAGTATGCATTGATTAATTGACCCATTTGATTCAATCCCTCAACTTCAACCCTAAACAAGTAATTACACCACCTCACACTGATCCATATGTATATATTATATTCAATTTTAGTAAGATTCCATAATACACTTATATAATATAATTCAAATATGATTCAAGGCATGTTGATTCAATTCCCAAGCATATCAGCCATTGAGCTGATTTTAAGGTAGTATTTACATGAAATAGCATAGTTGTATATACATAGAATTTTCCATGGATCATCAATCAATATATCAAGAACTAAGAAAGTTATAATCAATGAGAAATACTCAAAATTAATAGAATTTGATTCCCTGACATTTTTCCAAATCAATACCCAATCACATATGTATGCAAGCAAGGTTTCTGAATATTTTATCTGCATAGAATAAGGCTTTAAACATGAATACAAAGATTAATAGGGAGAAAAATACTCTCCTAAGGTGATAAGAACTTTAAAAATGTAGGCCAAACTCTGAATTTCTAGAAATCATATCAAATTCTAGCAACTGAATCCAAAAATCAACTTGAAAACCCTAGAAATAGAGATTAGGATAGAAAGAGTGAGAAAAGGGGTTGTCTTGATATTATTTTGAATCAAATCAAAGGAGGGATGGAAGCTTGACATGTGAGAGAAGATTCACCTTGGAATTCTATATAAAGAAGCTAAACTTACTTGATTTCATCATATCTCAGATAGTGAAACCATAGGTCAACATCTCCACCACTTTCTCCTCTCAAAACCCTAGCTCTCATCTATCTATAGGATTTTCGTTTCTCTGGAATGGGTCACTAAATATTATAGATCCTTGGGTTCTAGTTTTCTCACAGAAATCAATTAAGGTGCTTGGGTCAATTGCAAATTGACCCAACTTACATTTTCTTTTATTTCAACATTTTTTTCTATCATAAAACATGTTAGTGAAAATCGTCTATTGAATAGGTGAAAACTCTTCAACATTTATGAAAATTTAGAATGTTATGGGAGAAAAAATTCTAGAGTTCTAGTTATAATTTCATATCATTTTGAACTACCAATAAATAAAAAATCAAATACTACACTACTATATTGTAGTCTGCAGCATGGTCAGTCGAGTTTGTCTCGGGTGAAACTCGACTGACACCCCTCTATGTAGAGATTAAACATGATAAAAAAATCACTAATGTCTAAAATAGAGTTTCCCAACTACATTTAAAATTTGTGATCAATTGGATGTACGAATAAAAAGTTAAAATTCAAATATCACACTGCTATATTTCAATAGGAATACATGGTCGACTGAGTTTGTCCTGGAGAAACTCGACCGAAAAACATGCTAGAAAGTTCTTCAAAAATTATGATATTTTGCAAGAACACTAATAATTGAGTTATCAAAACTATACACAAAACTCAAGTAAATCATAACTATAGATAAAAGTACTAAAAATAATTTACTACACCACTATATTTATCAAATTATGTAATCATATGCCATCAAAACCCTACTTTTGGCCGATTAGGGTTTTCAATTTGTAAACCATAATTATTTGAATCAAAGTATAATTAAATCTTCCCATTATGTTTAAAACATCATTAATCAAGCTTTAAATAATGATCAATCTAGTTAAGCATATAATCAATCAAGTAAACTCTAACTAGATAGTTAATCTAAAAATGGGTCATTACAAATTTTCTGCTCCTTTTAGGATTTTGTCTAGAAATCCAAGAAAAGATCTAGAAGAATATCATATCATCTAATTGTTCATCTCTCTTGACATTGAGTTAGAAAGATTTCCATTTTATCTTTCCTTCATATGACTGTTGGTATGTATGCCCTGAGAGCCAATCATGGGATGATTGGTGGGATACATTAAGATTGATTTGATAAACATCAAAGGCGAGCTTCCAATTCTTTCTGGTTCAGTCATATGAGATAGTGATAGAATAGATTGAATGTCTAGAGAATGACAGTACTCAATGACGTATGCCTTCAGGTTCATGACCTGAACGATGAGATCATACGGATGCTAAGAGTTTGTACATTCTTGTTATGTCCCTAGTCGGATGTCACTGTGGAAGGTAGATAGACAGCAATGACACACAAGACTAGATTGTGGTGTTGGTTGATGATAGAATCTCATTAGTCATGATATAGAGATATCAAACCAAACACATAGGTACTTGTTAGAGAACAAGTGTACCGGACAGACCCACCGTGAGTTTGACACATGGAACCATGAGATGGTAGTCACAATCAGTACTCACAGTGATGGTGGTGATTCTTAGACCTGAAATCACTGCACTCAACACATGTCGTTGGGCACACTTTGACATCATCAAACGCAGTCCTGAAACATGGGTTGTTATAAAGGTGATGATTGGGTGGCTTTGACACATGGGGCTTTTGAGGGGTGAGTGATAGATATGGGATTTGTCCCTCCTGAGGGAGTATGATATCTAAGGCCACTTGATGAGTAGGATTGAGATAGGCGTGCGCACGCATGTGTGAATCAGTATGTGATATTGATGTCATACATATCTCCTTCAATCTACTCTGAGATCAAGAAAGTGAATGAACGTTGACAGGATGACTGTTCCATGCCTTGAGTTCATTCGGGATATCAGTGACAAAGGAATTATACATTCACTGTAACACCATTCACGGATTGTAGGATGAAAGTTGTTCTCCAACTTTCTACTTTCACTTGGGTAGCACTGATGTGTGACTAGGCACCGCTCTTTGCTTGTGAAGTCATAAGTGTTATGGACTTTCACTGCCAACGTGAAATGGACCTGCAGGGTCACACACATAGGATTTAACCTGGAAGAGGAGTTTTGTCCACAAGCAATATTTAGATTGATTACTAAAGGAGTTTAGTAGTTCAATTAAACACTCAATCAGTTGATAGCTCAATATCGTATGGTTCAAGGTGTTGGACGCATTGATTGGAGTATCAGATTGATTGAAATCGCAATTGACTGATTTTGCCCAACCTGTGCTCCCAACCGATCGGTTCATGTGATGAACCGGTCGGCTGAGGTTGCTGAACCGGTCGGCTGGAATGTCCAGGACGATCGGCTCATGCCCAGGTTGAAACAACCGGTTCAAGGGTTGAACCGATCGGCTCAACTGGTGCAACCGACCAGTTGGGAAAAGTCATGTCGGCAAGAATTTTCCTTTGGTTTCAAATTGCCCAATTCGATTGGGAATAACATTGGTATTCGATATCAATTGAGAACGAAATAAGGAAAGTCTTTTTGAGCTGGATTAGGACCATGAACCGATCGGTTCAGGGAACCAACCGATCGGTTGGAGTGCCCCAAACGATCGGCTCAGGTCCAACCGATCGGCTCAATGGCCGAACCGATCGGTTCAGTTGTGAACCGATCATTTCAAGTTGCGAACCGGTTGCTTTTTGTGGAAAATTCTCGAACCCTTCTACTCCTGCTTTAGTCCCATATTGCCAGACACAGAGAACCCTGTCCCATGACCCGCCTATATATATAGGGGTATTGGGGGCTTCTCAAAGTACAACTCAATGCGAGCCGGTTGCTTTGCGAAGTTGTCGTTCTCTCTGGTTTTGGTAACCGTGAGAGATCCCGAGCAAGTGCTTCCCGCTAAAGGGAGGTGCAGTAAGGGAAGGACAACTGCAGTTGCAACTGGTAGCAGGAGAGTGTGTTGGCGACTAGTACGTCAACAGGAGGGTGCGACTCCTTCCACTTCCTTGTGGGACAAGGAGAGTGGAGTTCCAGGTGGTCCGTGTGGACTACTACAGAGGCGGGAGGACACTGCCGCTCAGGAGGACAACTGTCATCTGACAGTCCGGTAGGAGGAGGAGTTGTCAGTCCCGGTGCGACCAGGAGCTGCACAGACGCCGTCCAAGATCGGAGTTGAAGACCGCGCATTGCGCGAGGTATTGTCGCCGAGCAAGCCTCGGGACAAGGTATGATTCCACAAACCATCCTTTCCTATTATATAGACGTTGACGCATTTCCTCGGTATGGGTTGGGGAGAAAATTTTTGTTTCCGCTGCCTTCTCTGTCTCCCCTAAAAACCTAACAGTGGTATCAGAGCCACGTCAACTGCTCTATATTTTAGGAATATCGATATGATCGATTTTGGTTTGTCGCCTTTATTTATTGCATGCGATGCGAATAATATCGGCTTTATGCATGTCCAATCCTAAATCCACAAATCCCTAATTACATATATGATATGTATTATTAATGCACTCGATACATGTCGCCCTTAAACGAGTTTTGTGATGGATGTGTGTAGCGTGATTATGGCCTATAAACCCCTATCTGTGTGTGGTTGTTTGTGGTTACTTGCATCTCGGTCTGCGCACCGATCTTCCCTCTCTTATTCCTGATGTAACTCGAAATAAATTTGAGATTCTTTCCTACCTTTGCTCCCCCTGAATGTAACTCGGGGTTTCCCTTTTTAAAGCAATGTAATAAATAGCATAGATTTTTATTTCCTATTATGTCGTATACCGGCGGACATCAAGACGACAACTGAAACGATCGGTTCAAGGAGTGAACCGATCAGTTGACGTTCCAGACAGTCGGTTCAAGGAGTGAACTGATCGGTTGATGACCGGTTCGAGGAGCGAGACGAGCGGGTGGCGGACATGATGAGATGCACGACGACCAGGCGAACCGATCGGTTGGAGGAGCCAACCGATCGGCTGGTGGCACCCAGACGACCGGCTGGAGAGTACAGATCATTCATGTGATGAGTTGATCAACTCGGAAGGCAAGGCACAAAAGTTCATCTTGTACAGGTTGCATGTGATGTAGACCTAGATGACCGTGATTCCTCTTGGCTCGAGGAATCACATTAGGATGGCCATAATCATCGCTTTTATCGTTTTGTGCATGTTTTCTGTGGGATATAGCATGTATATGATACGTACTATGTATTGTGGTGATTGGATATGTATATGTATATAAAACCAAATCCCTCATTAAAATATTAAGTTTTAGATGCCTTCCAAATGCGACACACGTGAAAAGCTTGTTCAACCAAGTGTGGGCACGCCCTAGCGTGGTGCACCGTCTACCTCGTGGAAGCGTGAAGGATGAATGTGTGGGTCTGCCCTAGCAGGGTGCATATTCATCGTGTTTGCTTTGGGTCGGACTTAACAAGGTGATCTAGATGGGATCTAGTACCTTGAGGCATGGAGATGATCATTGCAAGGAGTTGTATATGACATCTTATCAAGAGTTGCATATGATGCAATTGGCAAAAGTTGCCTACCTGAGAGATCTATGTTGTGGGTGACAGCCCTAGCTGGTCCGTGGCTTAGAGGATTTCAAGATCTTGCCCACTAGAAGGTTGTACGCTGCAATCTTCCGAATTGATGGTGAGGGCTATCAATTTGAACTAAAATAGTGGGAGCGATAATTAATTAAAGGCCTAATTTTATCGTCAACTTTTCAAATCAATCAAACAAGTCAAAAATGAGTTTTTGGACTAAAATTGCATATATTTCCTTTTTGTTAAAATAAATGGTTAATCAACAAATCACTTTATTTGCGATCGGTCTTTGAGACCAACAAATTAAATGGGAATAATTCCACAACTGGTTAGGATGGTGAGAAGTGTTCTCAAAGAGTGAAAGCTCCAAGTCCTAGTTATACCAGAACCAGATGAACTCGATCCCACCACATCAATGGCTGAAAGTATGCTTATGGAAGCATACTGAGAAAGACATTGATGAGGAGTGTTTGATGTTGTGTTCTCTGAACTGTGAGTTGCAGAGACAACATGAGACATATGATGTCTCTAAGATACTGTCCTAGTATGTCATGACAGAAGGAGATCCAGTAAGGTATTCACACACTCAATGTGATTGGGTATGTGGAAAACCTGACTAAGAAGGATTGCCTCTGAGCCAAGAGTTGGCTATTGGTATGATACTGCAAGTGTTGCAAAATCATACAGTTCATGATAAACTACAACATGAACGACTTTGACAAGCGTTGACAAAGTTGTTGGACATGTTGAGGATAGTAGAGGCAAAGATAAAGAAATACAAACCATAATCTTTGATGTGATCAAAGAAAAGGTAATTCTTAAGGGCAAGGACAAGGGCAAAGCTAAGAAGTGTTCTGATGCTAGCCAGAAATCCAAGCCGTCTTCAGCCTCAAGGCACATGGGGAAAGGGTGTATGAGGGATTGCCCTCTATATCTGGAAGAACAAAAGAAGAAGAAGGAGGGGATGGAGATCTCCACCTAAGGTATCATGAAATGAACCGCTTCTTTATCCGAGGTATATGATACCAAGATATGGATATGTCATATATGATATGCAATATCCACAAAGAAGTGATGGCTTTTGTGAAAGGACCAAGAAAGAAGTACCCATCATTGGAGCAAGTGTTGCTGCCATAGATAGGAGTATCTTTCAGTTTATTTCAGCCTAAAGGGCACGAATTAGAGTTTAGAACTGCTATTTCATATATTGCCAATAGATAGAAACACTTTATTATTGCATATTGTATGACAATGATGGCAATTAATAAAGTTGATGTTTCAATCTCAAAGATATGATCTTTGTGGCAATGCCTTGTTTATCTTGTGATACATGGTATGCATAAGATAAAATGATACCTAAAGTTATTGATAACTCAAACAATCAAATTAGCATCAATCATGAGAAATTCATTTCTAGTTTCCATATGATGGATAAATCTAGACTCTTTTGGTTAGAGAACCAGTAAGAGACATGAATCTCTTGTACATGATTAATCAATCTTCACTAATGGTAGTGGGAGAATGATTGTCCTATTGGGTATAATACATGTGATGTATTTACATACCTATTGGAGCGAATGCTAATACTTCAAATGGTGTTTAGAGAAATACCAATATGAATATCTTGAAGTGTTCAAGATTATCATAAATGAAGTACAAATTTGGTAAAGTATTAATTCTTGATGAGATCAATGAATAAAATACTTGGACCAAATGTTTGAGATCCTTATGAGTGATTATGATAGTGTATCATAGTGAACTCATGATTAAGGCATGGTGATCATACTCTAAGGAGTTAGAGAATGATTATAAAATAATTGAATTCTTGTTAATAAAAGAATACCCCACACTAATAAAGGAAATTACGAATCACAAGGGTTGTGAGTTCTTAAATCCTTAACAGATACACCTCAATTATCTATGTGATGAGTTGTTCATGTGATGAGTCAACTATCTAGATGAATATGAGAAATCAGATTTTGAGTTATGGTATAGAACCATTACATCCTAAATGACTTCCATGTGAGCCATAAGGTATGACCTTGATGGTAGCACTCATTGGATCATATCCATAAGTGCAAATGAGTCTTAAGTGTTAAGACACAAGGATAACATTTTGAGAAGGATGATGCTTGTTGATTGCAACTTAATGACTAAGATATTTGGCATATGGATACTAAAACCGCATTCCTATGAGGAATAAAACCAGGATGTGTACGTGACACAACCTATAAGGTTTATGAATCCACTAATGTAAATGAAGTCTATAAGTTACAATGGACTAATCAATGTGATTGATTGAGTACAAGCAACTCAGAATTGGATCTTTACTTTGATGATATAGTCAAAGGGTTTGACTGATATGTCAAAGATAAAGAAGGGATCTGTGATTTAATGGGAGCGTGTTCACATTCCACATGTTGATGTGAAATGGAAATGTTCTAGAATGGAAATCCAAAAGTGGAAATTATCTTTAAGGAAGATAGAGATGTTTCCTATATGATAGGAATAGAGATCTATAGAGATAGTTCTCGACAAATCTCTTGACCTGGAAAAGAGAGAGCATACATTGGCAATCTGTACTGAAGGGTTCAGTATGCACAGATTCAGTGGGAGAAAACTTGTCCATGTTATATGGATATTAGTATCCCAAGGCCAAGTGTCCAATTCTTATGAAGAATGGAAACACTAAGAATAGATATGGATCTATCATGTATGTAATCATCCCATTGTCTTGCATGTATGACATGGCAAGAATAAAATGCATTCATCATCTTGTATGTAGGACATGGCAATATGGTGTTCTCATCCTGATAACTCGTATGTAGGACATGACGAGTGGATGTCTGTCTACTTCCAGTAAGGGTTACTGGAATACCATAAGAACTTGATAAGTACTTGGGATGTACTAGTTCTATGGAGATAAGGAAGAGTTCGATGTAAAGAGTTACATTGATGCGAACTTCCGAAAGGATAGAAAATTAATCGCAAAAATATACATAGGATGTATAAAAGTGAAAGTTTGTTGATAATTGGAAGTGTTCCAATAAAACCATTTAAAAGGGAAATGCCGAGTATCCGTGTGTTAGAGAACATCAGTGGATACTATATGGATCTAGAAGTTCATGAGATGAACTTATAGATATTCCACTCATTGATGACAAGTCTGGAATCCTTGATCATGCAATGTGGATAAAGGTTAGCAATGGAATACTAGATCGCATATTACGGCAACTCCATCTCATACGTGTGACGTACAGCGAATAGATGAGAGACATGCAATTTATACTGACTTTGGCAATGTATAGCCATTACTCACTATGTTCGCACTAGAGCACAGTAACATGTGGGACATGTTTGAATATCACTATGAATATGATTCAAGAGTGATTGGCTCACAGTGCAAGTGGGAGTCTGTTGGTATGTATGCCCTGAGAGCCAATCATGGGATGATTGGTGGGATACATTAAGATTGATTTGATAAACATCAAAGGCGAGCTTCCAATTCTTTCTGGTTTAGTCATATGAGATAGTGATAGAACAGATTGAATGTCTAGAGAATGACAGTACTCAATGACGTATGCCTTCAGGTTCATGACCTGAACGATGAGATCATACGGATGCTAAGAGTTTGTACATTCTTGTTATGTCCCTAGTCGGATGTCACTGTGGAAGGTAGATAGACAGCAATGACACACAAGACTAGATTGTGGTGTTGGTTGATGATAGAATCTCATTAGTCATGATATAGAGATATCAAACCAAACACATAGGTACTTGTTAGAGAACAAGTGTACCGGACAGACCCACCGTGAGTTTGACACATGGAACCATGAGATGGTAGTCACAGTCAGTACTCACAGTGATGGTGGTGAGTGTGATTCTTAGACCTGAAATCACTGCACTCAACACATGTCGTTGGGCACACTTTGACATCATCAAACGCAGTCCTGAAACATGGGTTGTGATAAAGGTGATGATTGGGTGGCTTTGACACATGGGGCTTTTGAGGGGTGAGTGATAGATATGGGATTTGTCCCTCCTGAGGGAGTATGATATCCAAGGCCACTTGATGAGTAGGATTGAGATAGGCGTGCGCACGCATGTGTGAATCAGTATGTGATATTGATGTCATACATATCTCCTTCAATCTACTCTGAGATCAAGAAAGTGAATGAACGTTGACAGGATGACTGTTCCATGCCTTGAGTTCATTCGGTATATCAGTGACAAAGGAATTATACATTCACTGTAACACCATTCACGGATTGTAGGATGAAAGTTGTTCTCCAACTTTCTACTTTCACTTGGGTAGCATTGATGTGTGACTAGTCACCGCTCTTTGCTTGTGAAGTCATAAGTGTTATGGACTTTCACTGCCAATGTGAAATGGACCTGCAGGGTCACACACATAGGATTTAACCTGGAAGAGGAGTTTTGTCCACAAGCAATGTTTAGATTGATTACTAAAGGAGTTTAGTAGTTCAATTAAACACTCAATCAGTTGATAGCTCAATATCGTATGGTTCAAGGTGTTGGACGCATTGATTGGAGTATCAGATTGATTGAAATCGCAATTGACTGATTTTACCCAACCTGTGCTCCCAACCGATCGGTTCATGTGATGAACCGGTCGGCTGAGGTTGCTGAACCGGTCGGCTGGAATGTCTAGGCCGATCGGCTCATGCCCAGGTTGAAATGATCGGTTCAAGGGTTGAACCGATCGGCTCAACTGGTGCAACTGACCAGTTGGGAAAAGTCATGTCGGTAAGAATTTTCCTTTGGTTTCAAATTGCCCAATTCGATTGGGAATAACATTGGTATTCGATATCAATTGAGAACGAAACAAGGAAAGTCTTTTTGAGCTGGATTAGGACCATGAACCGATCGGTTCAGGGAACCAACCGATCAGTTGGAGTGCCCCAAACGATCGGCTCAGGTCCAACCGATCGGCTCAATGGCCGAACCGATCGGTTCAGTTGTGAACCGATCATTTCAAGTTGCGAACCGGTTGCTTTTTGTGGAAAATTTTCGAACCCTTCTACTCCTGCTTTAGTCCCATATTGCCGGACACAGAGAACCCTATCCCATGACCCGCCTATATATATATAGGGGTATTGGGGGCTTCTCAAAGTACAACTCAATGCAAGCCGGTTGCTTTGTGAAGTTGTCGTTCTCTCTAGTTTTGGTAACTGTGAGAGATCCCGAGCAAGTGCTTCCCGCTAAAGGGAGGTGCAGCAAGGGAAGGACAACTGCAGTTGCAACTGGTAGCAGGAGAGTGTGTTGGCGACTAGTACGTCAACAGGAGGGTGCGACTCCTTCCACTTCCTTGTGGGACAAGGAGAGTGGAGTTCCAGGTGGTTCGTGTGGACTACTACAGAGGCGGGAGGACACTGCCGCTCAGGAGGACAACTGTCATCCGACAGTCCGGTAGGAGGAGGAGTCGTCAGTCCTGGTGCGACCAGGAGCTGCACAGACGCCGTCCAAGACCGGAGTTGAAGACCGTGCATTGCGCGAGGTATTGTCGCCGAGCAAGCCTCGGGACAAGGTATGATTCCACAAACCATCCTTTCCTATTATATAGACGTTGACGCGTTTCCTCGGTATGGGTTGGGGAGAAAATTTTGTTTCCGCTGCCTTCTCTGTCTCCCCTAAAAACCCAACAATGACATCTATTTTTTGCATTAGATTGATATTTCATCCTTTTTCATCATCATATCTCTCCTTGAGTATTACAAACACTTAAATAAAAAATATTAGTAACACATCATTTATTAAGATTTGATTCACATAACATTTCATATTCTTTTAAAATTTTGATTATGTACCTCATGGATCAAGATTATGACTGATTCTATATTATCATCCACATTCATCAATTTTCCTTCATAAAGAAGATCATTTAGTGTGCATCATTCTTAGTTCTTAGCTTTTTCTTACAATTTCAAATTCAAACTTGTTAGGAATAATCTTCATAATCCATTAGGATTTCATATTTCTTATATATAATTTCCTTCTTTTCATAGGTTCCATATTGAATTATAAAATCCTTTCTCTTTCACCATTTTATCACCATTGTTTTTTTATCATCATGAATCTTATTATAGTCCCAAACTGTAGTCATCTGAATGCTTGGTTGGGGTAGCTAGAAGAATTATAGTTGGTAGTTTCATACTAGCTTATTTCGACACCCAAATACTTGACTAGAGTATCTGGATACTAAGTTCAGTCAGTATGCACATCATTCAAGTTATATTTAACATCCACATTATCATTTAGTCCTAAATCCTATTATCCTTGTAGACTCATCTAACCTAGGCTCTGATACCACATTGTTGGGACCTCTCTTTTGATTAGCATAACTCCAACCATTTGATAGAATCCCTAAATCTAATCTGAATGATGAAGCAAAACAACAAATTCTCAATAAAGGCGATTAAAACAGTATACAAAAATCATAGATATTTTTTTCTTTTTTCTTTATTCAAAATTTTCATAAACCAATGTCAAATCAAGGACATAACATTAAGATATCACAATTCTTATTCAACTCCATTTAAACCAAAACCAAATGTTACTACTCACATGCAGTTCTATTTACATCGAATGCAAGTACATGAAAGAACAAACTCAATATACTACCCATCACAGGAAAGAGAGGGTACATGGACAATCTAATCTATCTAGATTATTCTATTTATATCTTCTTTGTCATAAACTCTCTGCTGGATAACATTATACCTAAAAACATTTGAAACAACCTCATGAGACTCATATAGAGACCCAGTGAGTGGATACTTCCCACTCAAGCTGAGTGGATGCATTAGCATCAAATTATGTATAATGAACTTAAAAGAAACTTGCAGATAATGAAAAGTCTAGTAGATAGTTCTAGAATCTAGTCAAACCAGTTTACAATGGTAATCTAATCAAACAGGTAAGGTAATCACTTAAATCAAATCCAACTTTAAAACATCTCTTAAAGCATGTCTATGAACAAATGAGTAGATACATCTTACTTCAGATTAAAAATCCTTTAGTATGAGTACAAGTCAAGATCTAAATATTTTGAATTAATATATAACATTAAGATCAACTTTGTGACAAATCACCAACTGAACTAGGAACACATCATGTAGTCCTAAAGTTTAAGTACAAATAAAACATGTATACCAAATAATACTATCAAATGACAAGCAATCTAAATCATCTTCAGAGTGGATATGAATTCCAACATTTACTACTTGTCAACAAGATAGAACAGAATATGAAACAGATAATCTTTATAATAGAATGATTATTTTCCACAAAAAGAAACATAATCCACAATGGCAAATCATCAACTAGTAGTAAAAGGAAAACAGACATTCAAATCATAATCTACACGGCTTATCATCTTTTATTCATTTGCCCTGAAACTACTTAGCTTATACCTCATCAATTAGAAGTCACCATGCCTAATTCTCATGTCAGGGACTCACCTTCACTATCTTGGGGTTTAACTGGTCACCCTAAGATGTACAACAAACATTGGACACCTTAGGGTTTCCTAAAGAGGCTCATGTCCATATCTCAGGTACACGAGATAGGAACCAGTAAAAAAATATATCACATATCACATCATTTCTCACATTTTCATATTTCACATAATCATTTCGTGTAAAGACCAAGTCTCTACTATAAACCATGGCAACCAAAATCATCAATTGTGTAGCAGCGAAAATTTAAATCTTGACTTTATTCAAAATGTATAAAGAGTACATTGCAAATTTTTCCCAATTGGGGTACATCTTTATACAAGAACAAGGATCTAGGTAGAGGAAGACTTAGACTAATACAACATTGTCTCCAAACAAACTACTTAAGACATAAAAACAACTATGATCAAGCAAACTATGTGTTCCCCTTCTTCTTCTCCTATCCTTAGTCTTAGGTTCACCAAGCTTCCATGGGCACTCTGATCCTAGCCTGGATGGTTGGGGTCATCCAACATGAGAAAGATAAAAGGTATGTGTTTAAAATAGGAATAAGGCAATCAATAAGCTAAGCAAAAATAATCCATTAAGGGATTTCAAGAAGTGAGAGCAAATGAGTGAATAAGATTATAGAAAAACTACCACATTTAAATATCAACAAATATCACAATTGCATGAATATAAATTATGACTCAACATCCTCTCAATGTAGGGTGAGGAACCTACCGGACCTCACCAATGGCAGGGGGACTAAAACCCCAGTGCCCAAAAAGTGGCAGGGGGACTAAAACCCCAGTGCCTAATATATAAAATGGAAGGGGGACTAAAACCCCAGTGCCCGACAGGGGGACTAAAACCCCAGTGCCTTGTGGGTGGTTTGTACTCATGTACAGTACATTGTCAATTGGCCAATAACTATATCATGCATAAACATTCACTTGGCAGTAGAGTGAAAAGTATAACAAGATGCAACATAGCATTGGGAATAAAACCCACAAAATAAATAAATGGCCATCATAGGCAACAACAATATCCAAGAACTCCAAGAAGTAAATGAGTCAACAAGCAACAACATTATACAATGCTTCCAAGTATTTCAAAAGGATGAACCACATAGGCAATAACAAGATTAAAGCATTTCCAAGTAAAGGAGGCAACATATAGCAAGATTCACAAGATTCAAATGAATGAGCCACAATGGCATTAGAAGCACAACATAAGTAAAGAACCAATAAATGCAATTAGAGGGATAATCAGGCTAGCACAATGATGATTGTGGGGTTGGAAAAGACCCAACTGAAGGATAGGTAGTTTGCACAATTACCTTCCACATAGATTTCACATTCACCATGGATGTCCACATAAATATGATTCTCATACAAAATAGGTTGCACATACTAAAATAGGGCTCACATACAAAATAGGTTCCACATACCTATTTTAATTAATTACCATAACATTCCCCAAGTTGATTGCATCCATTCCATTTTTCCCTAGTTACATTATTACACGTGTATTAATATATATAAAGACAAAGTATAGGAAAACCCCTAATTTTACAAAACCACAATTTAGGGTTTAAAACTTACCCCAACAGATTGGTCATATTCTCCTGAATAAGAAAACATATTTTATTTTATAAATTGGAGTTAAAATGAATTAATTAGGTATTTTAGAACATTTTATATACTTAAAAAGGCATTCAAGGCAAACTTTGAAAAAAGGAATCAAATTCATGACTTAAAAACCATAAAATCGAATTCTACATTAAAAATCTTTTCCATTGACTATTTATTCGAATTTTTCTGACATGAGAATGATTTATTTTGAATTAAATCATCTCAGCCAATCAGAATTCAGGGAAAAGCCACATCAGCAAAATAGGGGCAATTGGGCCACTAAGGCCGGGCCCCCCGCTGATGCGGACCAATCACAATTGGTCGCATCAGCAGGTCCACTCTTGCTGACCTAGGTCAAAGGCGAGGGAATAACGACAAAAAGACTGAAATACCCCTTTCTTGCAAAAAGGTTTCAATTAAATCGCGAGGACAGTATGGTCATTTGCAAGGAACTTGCGGCTGAGTTTACACAAACAAGACATGAAGTTACGAAAATGCCCATGGTCATTCCAAGGTTCTACCCACTGGACAGGGACACCACGGTCATTACACGACCATGTTTCTTCCGCTCACATCCATGGCGAGGGAGTAGAAGGTCAGGGATTAAGGCACGGGTAACCTCAATGCCTGGTGGTGGTCAGATCGGGGAGTTGCTCCCATCGAACTCACCATACTCCATCGGTGAGGAAGACACCAAGAAAGTCGGAGAACGGTGCAGACGCATAAAAAACGTCGGAGAAAGGCAGAGAACAGAGCACGGGAGAGCCATGACCAGAAACTGTCATAAGCACCAAGAAATCAGAAGCCGAGGTCGTGGTAACCTTCGCGGAGTCAGGGTGAGGTCAAAGTGGGATGCGGTGAGGTCGGAGGAGCTCAGAAGCTCAAAAACGATGGGCTCCGCTGGAGGTCGCCGGTGACCTATAGGTCTGAGCAAACAGGCACGTCGCAGGGCAAAGAGGAGTGTCGGAAAGACAGAATGGGGGTCAAGGATGCTCACCTAGGAGGCAAAGAAAAGCTCAAAAGTGGGTAAATTGCAGAGAAGACCCTGAGATTTAGTATGTTACATTTCGTCAGAGTCTATTCCACATGGACATAAACTTTCACAATAAGGATTTAGGGCCAGATCCACTCTAGATGACTCAATCCTAAATCTTGGTGGTCTAACCTTTAAGGTCTTGATCCACACTCCAGAAGTCCTTCTCATAATTCATCGATTACTATACGGAGATTGATTTTGTTTCCCCAGTGTGGTCCTCGGGGGAAACTTAAGGTTTTCAGGGCACCTAACTAGACGTGTCATCATTTCACTTGTTATTAATCTATTTTTCTCATCTTAAAAGAATTCTAAACATCATATATCATATGTGTGTATTCTCACATAACTAGATTGATATGAAATAGATTAGGCTTATGAAGAAAGACAATGACCAAAACAAGAAGCAAAACAATCTATAATTTGCAACACATACAATTATGTACATTTCTACATCATCTCATAGCAGTCATCATCAGTAGACTTTCATCCCAAAACATAATCTCATTGTCCAACATTTACCCCATCAGGGTTTTATCATCATTAGTGGGCTTTCATCCCAAGACATAATCTTATTGTCTAACATCTATCCCATCAGGGTTTCTCAAATGTAATTAGTGCATGTTAAATTCAATCTCAGCATATTTCCTATCAGTTCATTCTATTTCATAGTTCTCAACAATATTCACAAAGACATTAGCACTACAAATAGTAGAAGCATAAAGAAATATTGTATCATTCATCGTACTCAGAATGGATTTGTAATACAACATATACTTATCCCATCCAATTTCAATATATGTAAATAAATTTCATGCATAAACATACATAACACACTTAGTTCTCTTCTTCTTTTATTTTGCATTCTTCAGTTAGGATTACTAATCAACACATGTTGAATATAATTTGAACTCCTTCAAAATAGTTCATTCTCATAGTACTAGTATTCTATCAAACAATTAGAATCCATTAATACATTCTTGTAAACCAATTTGAATGCTTGAACCTCATCTTTTAATTAAATTCAAGTACATTTATGTGCATTCCTTCATCCCTCATTTGACATCATTATTCATTAGCATCATCTAGCTCAACATTTTAGGTTTAGAGTTATGTTCTTAGATTCATATGCTAATTCTAATCTTTTTCCTTCATTTTATATTCATTTATCTCAACTTCTTTTGTTTCATGTTCACTACATTATTGCAACCAATCATTCTTCATTCACTTGATATACAACAATTCTCTTATCATTGACATTCATTAAAGTCCAATACTGGTATATTTCATCCAATTTGGGTTAAGCCACATGTAATTAAAAATAAAAGATTAAAGACTTCATCATAATAACTTCATTAGTTTCTTCTTTAACTTGCCATCACCATTCAATACAATTTTGTTCGTTCATTTCTTATATTTAGATAAGGGTACCATGTCATTGACTTCTAATGGAATTCCCATAATCAATAGTGATCATTTCTTGTTATACTACTCACTTTAGGTAAAAGAATGAACTAGGGCTACATCTTCGAACACCATAATCTCTAATCATCCTTCACAATTTATGGTTATGTAACTTGTATAAACGGACTCACATTCATGTGAGGGTTACACATTATTCCATAAATTATATTCAAATTGATTGTTTAGTATTAGATCATAATAGTAAGGCTCATTATCTTGAATTGAATTATTAATACTTACACTTCATCATTTCATCACATTTACAACATTATACACATGTTCTAGCTTTATTACTCATACTCGTCAAAATACTAAACTTCTAGGGTTTTCAAGAAGTCATCCTTATTTCAGTACATCATAAGAAGCATATCATTCAATAATATCATCATGGTGCACAAGGGTTCATTAGGGATATTCAAATACATGGAATCCCTAGTTTCCATTTCCACATATTTAATCCATCAATCAGAAGTATGCATTGATTAATTGACCCATTTGATTCAATCCCTCAATACAAACCCTAAACAAGGAATATCGCCACCTAATAATGATCCATATGTATATAATTTATTCAATTTTAGTAAGATTCAACAATACACATATATAATTCTTTCTAATACAATTCAAATATGATTCTAGACATGTCAATTTAATTTCCAAGCATATCGACCACTGAGCTGATTTTTAGGCAATATTCACATGAAATAGCATAGTTATCTATCCATAGAGTTTTCAATGTTAATAAATATATCAAGAATGACACAAGTTCCAGTCAATGAAAAATAATCAAAATCACTAGAATTTGATTCCCAAACATCTTTCCAAATCAATACCCAATCATGTATCTATACAAGTAAGGTTTCTGAATATTTTCGCCAGATAGAATTGGGCTTTGAACATTAATACAGAGCTTAAGCGGGATACAAACACTCACCTAAGGTTACAATCACCTTAAAAACGTATTTCAAACTCTAAACTTCTATAAATCCAATCAAACTCTAGCAACATAATCCATTTCTTCCCCATCTCAACTCAAAAACCCTAGAAATGGAGATTAGGAAAGAAAGAATGAGAAAATGGGGAGATTTGATATCATTTGAATCAAAATAGAGGAGGGACATAATCTTGACATGTTAGAGAATGTTCACCATGAAAGTCTATATAATGAAGCTAAACTTACTTGATTTCATCATATCTCAGATAGTGAAACCCTAGCTCAACATCTCCATCACTTTCTCCTCTCAAAACCCTAGCTCTCATCTCTCTTTAGGATTTTGTTTCTCTAAAATGGATCACTCAATATTAGATCTCCTTGGGTGATAGGTTTCTCACATATATCAATAAATGTGCTTGGTTCAATCACAAATTGACCCAACTTACACTTTCTTTTATTTCAATAGATTTTTCTGTCATAAAACATGTTAATGAAAATCGACTACTTAATAGGTCAAAACTCCTCCCAAATTTATGAAAATTTAGCATGTTGTGGGAGACAAAATTTGAAATATCCTATTATAATTTTATATCATCTAGAGTTACCAATAAATAAATAAAATCAAATACTACACTACTATATTGCAGTCTACATCATGGTCGGTCAAGTTTGTCCTAGGGAAACTCAACTGAAACACCTCTCTGTAGAGATCAAACATCATCTAAAAAGTATGAAAATATAAAGGGATGTCTAAAATATAGTTTCCCTACTACAATTGAAATTTGAGTTCAATTGGTTATACCAATAAAAAGATAAAATTCAAATACCATACTACTATATTTCAATCTGAATACATGGCCGACTGAGTTTATCTTGGGGAAACTCGGCTAACAAATAGGTCAGCAAAATTTTCAAAAATTCTTATATTTTAAATAACACTAATTATTGAGTTATCCAGAGTATAGATAAAATTCAAGTAAATCAGATTCATAGATAAAATACTAAAATCATTTATCACACTACTATATTTCTTAAATTCTGTATTCATATGCCATCCAAACCCTAATTTTGGCCAATTAGGGTTTTCAATAGTCATTCCATAATTATTTGAATCAAAGTATGATTAAAGTTTCTCATTTTGATTTTAAAACATCATAATTAAACTACCATCATTAATCAAGCTTTAAACAATGATTAATCTAGTTAAAGCATACAATCAATCAAATAAATTCTAATTAGATGGTTAATATGAAAATGAGACATTATACCCGATGTAGAGTAGTTCTATCTAAAGACATAAGTCCATTGTCTGGTTGCTCCCAATTAGAATTTTAAACCTATATATTATTCTTTTTGTCTCACTGATAAAAATACATAAAATCAACCAATCACTACTACAAAAAATGCTTTTTACAATGGGAGATAGACAACAGTTCTGATGATTGTGTTGTAGTTAGCATACTTATCACAACAAGCCCATTTTTGTGTTGTATATTATATATTTTATACAACACAAGTCAGTTACAACATGCCAAACATGTTGTAGTATAGGGGGATACTACAACAACTGCTAAAGTGTTGTAATAGGTTGTAGTATTACAACATATTAAAAACCGTTGTAAAAGATTTTATTTACACAAGACCCGTTGTAATAGTCACATGTTGTAATAGACCATCATTACACAACACAGACTCACCCGTTGTAGTATGTATTAATTATACAACAGGCCTTTACATGTTTTTTTTGGTACATGTTGTAATAGACCTCCATAATACAACATATTTAAACTCATTGTTATATCCCAACATGAGACAATAGACTTCAACCTGTTGTTATATATTATAATTACACAACATGTTGTAATATCCACACATAAAACATTGTTGCAATTGACCTCCATTACACAACGTAAACTAAACCATTGTAATATATTATTATTACACAACATGATATCACCTGTTGTACTAGCTACATATTGTAAAAGACCATAGTTAAACAACACGTCATATTCACATAATTCTCTGAATTTATCAATTATTCGCGTATAATATGCAATTCTTTTATTAAACGTATGGTACACTTGAATTTTGTATTAAACATGTATTTTCCCCTAATTTTATGAATTATTCGTGTTTTATTCATCATTTACGCATTTTCACGTATTATCCCGAACAAAATAATTTATTTCCAAATTGTTTAAAAAAAATACTCACTTAGCATTGTTTCATGTTTCAATATTTTCTAAAGACTATTTCCCCTCAATCACAACTACAAAAATCAACAAGGCCAAAGGATTTTTCCTCAAGGACATAATCCCTGACAAGTGTATTAATTTTTCCGAAGGCTTATCCCTGACCCTTGTGATGCTATCCTTGACGAGTATATTAAATTTTTCCAAAGGCTTATCCCTCACCTTTGGAAATGTATCCCAGACTATTATTTAATTTTCCCAAGGATTGCTCCTGACCCTCATTAACTTTTTTCCTAACCAATATTAACTATATTAAACCAACCATTATCCCTTTTACTTCCTTGAAGAGTCTATTTGATTGTGGAAATTTATCCTTTTCCTTTTAGATAATCATAATTATTTAAATGGATCAGCCGTTGATTTTAAACAACAATTACAGTTTCCTTTTTTGTACCTTGTTGAATCCTAATTCATTTAGATGGTGGATTACTTTCCAATACATGTCTCCTTTACGTTCTATATCTATCGTTTCGAAAACAAAACAATGACGCCTAACCCTCACTCCCGCTCTCGCTCTGGAAATAGAACGACGCCAAAGTCCCACCTCCAAAACGAGAACAAGCACTCCCTCTCCTTGTACTGCTGCAAGTCTTCTTCTGTCTGGTATTCTTCTTCAGGATTCAATCTGTTTTGCCTCTGTATTAGCCATCGGAAGTCTACGATTGTTTCAGCAAGGAGTCTTCGACATGGTTCATCTACTGTGACCAAGCCTAATCGTGTAACCAGCGATGTTGAATAGGCCATTATCTAGTGGGTGCCTTCTCCGGGCATTAGATTATTCCTTATCCATTCTGCTCCGATGTTGGATAGGCCATTCCATTTTTGCCTCTACTTCTGGTGAGTGTCTTCTCCGACTATTAGATTGTTCCTTATATACTAAAATTATATTTGTCCCTACACCAGAAACTATTATCCTCGACCAATCTACCTAGACAGTGTTAAAAGAGGCATCTTTTAAATCGCATCTCTGGGTAACCGAAAACGTTTAGGTCTTTCCTATTTTCTCTCCTTGAACAACAGTCTCCAAGGCACAGTTGCATAGTAGCACGAACAATATAAATTAACATCTTTTCATTGCGGCTGAAGTCATGTAATTTCTCGTTTCTAAAAAAGGGTTCCCGATCTCTATTTTTTTGTACATATATTATCAGTGTTCTTAAGACTCTGTCCGAAAGAGAATATACAATATGTCTTTTTTTGTTTTATATAATAAAAACCTAAACTTGAGAGTCATTGACATGTTTGTCTAGATATTGCATCCATATTTTTACATGTCAACCCCTCAAATGAGATGTTCTTGTTACTTTATATAAACTTTACATGTAAAACAATGATTTATTTTAACCATGATAGACATTACTCTCCCCCTCCCTCAACCCCTAGCAGAGGCAAACACTTAGAAGGGTGGTAAATTCAATGCTGCCTCTGGGAGCCAAACTCGGGTCCTTTTATTAAGGGACATCGTGCTTGACAAATCTTGTAGACATGAATGATTTATTTCGTGCCTTGAGTTTGATTTAGGTTCTCTTTTTGTTGGAATTGTTGTCAATGCCATATTTAGTAATATTTTCTGATCTTAATTTTTTTTCATGTTGTTGATAAATATGTGAGAACATATTTTAATTAATAATATTAGATCACTCTAAAAAATCAGGTTTATCACCATTACATACTCTTGACAATCGAATATTATCAAGTGGTATTAACAATATCTGAGTGTTAGTATTAAAAAATCATGATTGATGTACATTGTTCATTCAACTATATAAGTTAATGACCTATTTTATCATTGAGTATGTATTACTTGGATACAAAAATCTTAACCTTTTTCTATACATAGGCCAAAATAGTATATATCTTAATTTTACAATATATGATCTATCATCATTATTCTAATTAATTATATTAGGTTTCTTATATTTAAATTTGTTATGGTATCCTAGAGCATGCCGTTGTCGCTTTTTTAGATCGCCATAAGGTTAAAGTCCTCTTTACCTTAATTGTGTTTGTTCAACATAGCGATGAAGAAATATTTTTTAATAACTTTTCCATTCTTTTTTCTTTTCAGTTATCCTCTCTTTCCCACATGTTACTAAACAACCATTTTTAATAAATTTTCCATTCCCTTTCCTTTCCCATTTGTCTTTCCTTTCCCAAATGATACCAAACAACCATTTGTAATACCTATATCAATGAAATTATTAGAAATGCTTTACTTTTAGAATTAATTACATTTATCTCATGCATATCCGAATTCTTGTCATTGTTTTATAATGAAATAAATTTTTGATATACATTATTTTATTTTATTTATTTTATTCATGGTAAAAAATTAAGATCAACTAGGTATAGAATATTTTTAAAGAGCATGCTAAGTTTGTTTTGTGAACTACATTACTTGTACTTTTTCTCTACAAATGATAGATTTTTTAGTTAAGTCAGGTGATCTTAGTTGAACTTTGTTTACATTTAATGATGAAGATATTGTAATATTGAATAATGTCATGTTGTTACACATTAGAACATGAAGATTTAAAGAAGATAAAAACAAATTAATAAATTCCTAATTTTAATAACACATTCAATACAACTTTAAATGATCAACTTGACATGCTATGCTAGATGCAATAAAATATTATAAAAAGAAATTAATTAAATAAGGCATATCATGCTCCAATTTTTATCAGTAGATTTTTCTATAATACTTCAATAATGTCACGTTGTAGACAATTACTATACTTGCATGTGCACGTTATAATTGTTTTCAAAAATTCTATAGTGATATGTATTTCTAGTTCATATATTTTCAAATGACATAGTCATAATTCAAATACAACTCTTTAATATAATGCTATTTTAGTTAAGTCAAATGATCTTAGCTAAACATTGTTTTCATTTAATGATAAAGATATTATAATGTTGAATAATGTCATGTTGTTACACATTAGAACTTGAAGATTTAAAGAAGATAAAAACAAATTAATAAATTCCTAATTTCAATAACACATTCAATACAATTTGAAATGCTCAACTTTACGTGCTATGTTAGATGAAATAAAATATCGTTAAAAAGAAGATTGTTTAAAATAGGCATATCTCCAATAAAAATTTATTTGAGAATGTATCTTGCAAGCTAGGGTAAAGGAGTTCATCAAAATATCTAGTGAAGTATTTTTATTATTGTCATATGGATGACCAACTTATTTTCCTACTATGATACTAAATATATTATTTATTATTTTTGTAGATGGATTACTTAGCTGATAGGAGTTGGATGTACATTGAAAGATGTTTCCTTTGTAAAAACTTTCGAGAGGGGGTGTCTGCATTCATAGACTGTGCTCTTTCTCATCAAATGCCTTTAAGAAATAATCAATTGTTGTGCCCATGCAAAACTTATAGCAATAGGTATTTAAAATCAATGGAAGATGTTTACGAACATGTCATGATTAAGGAATTCTTACAAATAGTATTTGGGTGACTGTCATATTCTTCGTATCATATAAATTATTGTAAAGCAAAATCCAATTCTACTACTGATTAAATAGCAATATAACTTATTTTTACAAATGCTCTTATTTTTACATATATCAATTAGATCTTCTTTGGGTCAATATCATCAAGTTGCCCGGGCATTATCCTTTGAAACAAGATATTACACTTTGGGTTTACAAGTAGACCCTATAGGTAGATCCCAATTATAAGGACATTTAATAAGTTTGTAAAGAGCCTTCTTCTAGAATGTATGTAGGAGTTTAATGATTGTTTGCTTGATAGTGGTCTACTTGAATTGAATTTAAATGTTGTGAGGTTGCAGTTTAACAAAGGTTCCTTTTCGAAGGGTGGCATTCTTCACTCTTACAAAATCCCCCTCTTGCAAGAGTAAGTTTTGCATCATCCAGTATGACACATAAACCACGCCTTCTTCAGCAATAAACCATGCTTTTTTTCACTCTAGTATTTTTTATTCTATTTACACATACCTTTTATTAAGTTTTCTGGCTATTTACCTTTCCATCCTCTTATTTTCTATCAGGTTCTCACAATTATTTGGATAACAAATTAATATTTATTTTGTACAGTGTCCAAAGCAGCCGAACAATACAGATTGTGGGTATTATATGCTCAAGTATATGAAAGACATATTTGATGGGAGAAATAGAAATATTCCTGAATGTGTAAGCTACTTAACATTATAGTTTTTTAGTTTGTTCAAATTTCTAAATAAATTGAAAAAATCACAATATGTTGATATATTTGTCATATGATTGCAATATTATTCGAAGTATATATTGGTTGTTGCTTCAACCAAGAAGAAATCGATGAGGTACGAAACGAGTGGGTGACATGTGTTCTTGAGAACACATAAGATTATGTGACATGTGGGGGAGACATTTTTTCTTTAGCATAGATCAATGTGTGAAACTTTTTTAGTTAGTTTTCAGTTCGATTCTAGAGTGGATACTCAGTACTTTGTATTATTGAATCGTTGTATGGATGATTTAATATTAATTAAATTTAGTATGAGTTTCTTTCATGGTTTGATGGAAATTTTGTTCAACTATGTGTTTGTTTGTGAAATGAAAAAGTATAATTGCATATTTATTATAATTTATTAATAATATGGTTAATTTGATCAATACAATTGGTTTGATATATGACCTGTCAAACTCTAATCAAAGACAACATTTAATGATATGTTGTAAAATGTATGATTCTACAACAAACAACACATGTTGTGTTATCCACACCTATTACAACAGGTTTGTCAGGAAAAAAATACACCTATTACAACAGGTGTTTCTAGTGAACTACAACATGCATAACTTGTTGTATAAATTGTGTATATTAAAACATACACACACCATGTTGTCTAAACAATCCTATTACAACACTTAAATGTATGGAAAGACAACATACTCCAACTGTTGTATAAACATGTATATTACAACAGGTGCACTGCATGTTGTAATATACCTAACTAATACAACGGGTGTGTTTAGTGAAAGACAACATGCTTCAACTATTGTATAATATATATTACAACGGGCGAACCGCATGTTGTAAAAGATACCCCTATTACAATGGGTGTGTTTAGTGAAAGACAACGTCGTTCAACTGTTATATAATATATATTACAATAGGTGCACCGCATGTTGTGTAAAATACCCATATTACAACATGCCATTCCTTAAAAGACATCATTTTTCAACTGTTGTATAAAATACATCTATTACAAATGCGATCACATGTTGTGTAAAGCACCCCCCATAGGACCATGCGATCTAATACAACGGTTAACACCTATTGTAAATTGAGAAAAGGAACTGTTCTAAAAAGCATTTTTTGTAGTAGTGAATGTTTTTGTGGTTTAAGAAAACCCTCCTTTTGTTGTTCAAGGATAACTTGCTCAGGGAGTAGATTACAATTAACCACTCACCTTAGATGCAACCTTCTCAAGAAGTAGCTCCAATAGATTTCCCAACATCCTTCTCACAAGAAGTAGTTACAAGCAACACAATATCGTAGATGCAATCATCCTCCCACCTTAAATGTGATTGTGTCACAAGAAGTAGCTCCAATAGGCTTCGTAACAACCTTCTTTCAAGAAGTGGTTGGAAGTAACACAATAGAGTATATTGCAGTTGTCCTCCTACCTTGGAGGCAGCCTTCTCCAAGAAGTAGCACCAAGAATCTTTTTCATAGCCTTCTTGCAAGAAGTAGTGAGAATTACTAAAAACCAAAAAGAGGAATAAGAGAGGAATAAGAAATTACTACTCTTCAGAAGATTTTAGTATGAAGATATCTGTGAACAAGTGATGATAAACTCTCCTTAAGAGGCAATGCTATATTGGATGGAGTAGGACTCTAGTATTAAGATATTACTTATAACAATGTAGAATTCTAAGCTTGGAGATGGATAACATGTAATAGATTGCTCAAGTGTGTATACTAAGTGTTCATAGACAATCTTATATATAGGGAACAACTAGTAATGGTTAATATAGTTGTTGGGAGTATTTTGACCAAGATAAACACTAAACTAGTTGTTAAACATCAATAAACAAGTTTTCAACGACAAGAAAAATGAATGCAAATTTTGACTATGGGCTGATCTCAGTTGAAGAAAAGTTTGATCGAAATATTCCATGTAAAACACTATTATATTTTTGGAAAACATATCAAATGGTTTTTCTAATGACACCTAACTACCCTAAAGACTTAGAATGAGCATGGAAAGGGGTGTAGGAAAGGATTAGGTTGATCATCATTTTTTCCTACATCATTCCTATCAAGTTATATAAAATTGGCTTGTACAAAGCATATATATGATACAAATTGATCTACAAGCATCGAAACACATAAAAAAATTGCTTATTATTTATTTTTGGATCATTTCTAAGTTCTTTGATCATCTAAAACACTAAATTAGCATGTTAGTGAAACAAATGGAAAATATTTTCATCATCAAAATATGAGTGTAGCATATCCAAAAAAGCCAACAATCTTCCCCTTTTTTATGATGACAAATATTTCCATAAGATAATTTAAAAAATAAGAAATTTAGAGAATCATACCTTCAATTTTTTGTTGATAGACAAATTGAAATTTATCTTCATTGTTTTTTCTCCCCCTTTGTAAAAGTCAAAAAGGATTTATAGTTACCAATGCTCTCCCTCAAGGAGACACTACCGCTCAATATGATAGTCATTTTAGAGATGGAATGCATATACCCAACAAAAAAAGGATGTACCAATTTATATCAAGAAAACAATATGAATACACCAATTAGAAAAGGTACTTGTATAGACAAAACACCATATTTGATCAAGACACAAAATATTATATAATTACCAATGGGAGGAATTTCCAGTCCTTCATGATTCCCATGAAGCATGATACATTAAAAAAAAGCACTCTAGGACAATGCTAAGGAATGTAAGGTCCACCATTGATATAGATATGGTATGAAAAACATAAATTCTCTAAAGAACATCTCAATATCAATGTAAGGAATGTTAAGTCCTCAATGATATTGAGATTGCCACAAAAACTAAAATGAGGTCAATAAATAATTTCTAGACAAAATTAAGGGTTGTTAAGACCATAATTGAAATAGAGAAACCACTAGGAACACAATCTAAGATAGATGGCTATATACATCACATGATACACCTTTAATTGTATATTGCTTAGTGTTTTTATAGTTTATCCTTCTAAATACACATGCTCAAAAAAATCTAATTTTTGACTTGGAGGCATCGCAACACAACTTCATCTCTGTCCATTAAGTTATATTCCTATCAAGGCAGTCATGGTGATAAAAAGAAAGAAATCAACAATTATACATTGTTCAAAAAGCATGATAACTCATAAATATATTTGACCACAATGGAAAGTGCAACATATTTAAGTGGAATGTGAACAAATGACATGGAAAAAGATTTATTATGAATTATGGCAATGTCTTGAAGCTGTCAATTACGAACAGATTGTCAAGAAACCTAACAATGCATTAAATGTCTATCAAAATTTCTTTGAAAAAATAATACAAAAAGCCAAAAATCTTGGAGACTCATTTTCTGTCATTTGGAAAGCATCCAAAGTTATTAATATATTTTTGAATTCTACAATTGACAGCAATACAAAGTTATAAACTTTGACTAATCTCTTTTGACCAAATTTAAGAGTTGTCATAGAAAGAGTGGAAGATGAGAAGAATGTATACAAAGAAATTAATATTTCATTATGGAAATTTAACAACTATGAATATGTTTCCAAATAATTCCATGGAGTTTAAATCTTATCATAGTATCTCTTTTGTAAAGAATGCCATTCCATTAAGGATTTTCAAAGGTTGTTGGTTGACTCCAACTAAAAAGGGCAATGAAATATATAGTGGTGGCTTATCAGAGTAAGTAGAGAGGAATATAAGATGAATTGTTGCCAATTTTTAAGAAATGCTATTGTGACAAGAAAAATCTATTCAGACTTGGGCATCTATGCATAATTATCACCTAGACTCCATAGAAAAACTAATCCAACAAAACTTTACCATTTATGGCACTATAATATGTATGTAAAGACATTTGTAATTGTAAATCTTCAATAACATAAGGCTATCAAGGTTTTTCATTCTAATCAAGATTCTAAGAAAAAATCACATCTACAATATGTAAAGTAAATCATTTTACACCTAAAAGACCAAATACACATCTAGAAAACTACCTCCAATTACCATTTTTATATAATCAAACTACAACTTACAATCAGTATTTTGGTCGAAGTGTATTTCAGCCAAGCTACCCCTCAATCTAACTATACTTCAACCGAGAGGTAGTCTGTCTAAAATTTTAATCATTGTCAAACAATATAAACCAAATAAATTGAACAAGATATTCATCATTTAGCTCATTTAATTTTATATTAAAGGAATCAACAACCAATTTCTTCTTTTTATATATATTTTTCAGCTTTTTCTCACTTAGACACACCACATTCATTTTTAAGGAAAAGTTGAAGAAGACACAATATTCTCATCACTTTATGTACTTTCTTCATTATGTTCATTATTTACAACACGTTCATTTTTAAGGAAAAGTTGAAGAAGATACAATATTCTCATCACTTTATGTACTTTCTTCATTATGTTCATTATTTCTGATAATTAGGTTTTCAACTATATAATGACAATTTTTTTCTATCTCACATTCTTCAATATTCTTTCCAATAGATTTAATGATATTTATAGTAGAGGCAAATTTAGAACTCATTTCATATATAGTTTGATATTTTCCCATTGAAATAATTCTATTTTATGAGTAAGTATATTTATTTTAAAATCATTTACTTGATTTGTTCCTTCATGAATAATATATAATTTCCTTCAAATATCGTAAGCAATTTTACAAGAAACAAATATGATTAAACTCATCAATAGAAAGAAAGTTATAGAGAAAGTCTATAGCTCTAGCATTAAGAGTAGCATTTCTTACCATAGTCGCATTACATTCTTCTAAATTTGATGTTCGAGGCACATATGGATGGATAACGATCTTCTAAAGATCAAGGCTAACACCTTGAATGAAGAATTGCATATCTTGCTTCCAAAGAGTGTAGTTCGTACCATCAAAGATAGTTGGTCAGTTGATGTGTGATCCTTCAAGGTTGAGTTAGCACAATAGACTTTACCCCATCTTTAAGACATGTTAAAGTTTCTTGAAGCTTGCTCTGATACCAACTGATGAGCTTGAGAGGGGGTGTTGAATAGACCAAACAAAAACATTATGCAACTTCAAAAACTAAGGAGGTCATATTACAACTTTTGTAAAAGAAAATGCAGTAGAAATGTAAAGAAAGTAATTGGACAATGAAAGAAAACTACAAGAGGCACCCAATGCAGAGTGGATCCATTGAAAGACACCAATCCACTACCTGATTGTTCCCAACTAGGATTTTCAACATGTATTTTATTCCTTTTGATTAACTTATACAATATACATAAATTGATATGTTCTTTTGTGGCTCAAGGCAACCCACCTTTTCTATCTCAAGGAGAACTTGCTCAGTGGAGTAGATCACAATCAACCTCTCACCTTTGAAGTAGCCTTCTCAAGACGTATCCTCAATAGGCTTCCTGATAGCCTTCTCGCAATAAGTAGTTGGAAACAACATAACATAGTTGATCACAATTAGCCTCCCACCTTGGACACAACCTTCACACAAGAAGTATCTCCAATAGGATTCCCAACAACCCTCTCACAAGAAGTAGTTGGAATCAACACAACAAAGTAGATCGCAATCAACCTCCTATCTTGGATGCAACCTTCTTCAAGAAGTAGCACCAAGAATCTTCTTCACATCCTTCTCACAACAATTTGTGAGAAGTACTAAGAACCAACAAGATGAATAAGGAAGAAGAAATTACAACTCTTCAGAAGATTAAAAAATGAAGCTCTCTATGAACAAGTGATAATCATCTCTCCACAAGAAATGGGCAAGGCTATATTTGGTGGAGTAGGACACTAGTATTGAGCTATGGCTTAGGTCTAAAGATAGAAATGTAGAATTCTAAGTTTAGATATGGATATCATGTAATATATTGCTCAAGTGTGTATGCTAAGTGTTCATACACACTCCTATATATAGGAGATTCTTATGGATGGTAAATATAGCTCGTGGGAGTGTTTTGACCAAGATAAACGCTAAACTAGTTGCTAGGAGTTAAAAGACAAGTTTACAATGGCTGAAAAATAAATGTAGATTTTGACTGCAGACTGATCTCAGTCGAAGAAGAGTTTGACCAAAATATTCCACGTATAAATACTATTCTATTTTTAGAAAAGATATCAAATGATTTTTCTAATGACATCTAACTACCCTAAAGACTTAGTATAAGTGTGGAAAAAGGTTAAGGACAAAATTAGGTTGCTCATCACTTGTTCTTACATAATTTATATCAGGATGTAAACAAACTTGTACAAAGAATATATATAATACACTTGATCTACAAGCATCCAAACACATATAAAATTACATGTTCTATAGTTTTGGATCTTGTCTAAGTTCCTTGATCATGTGAAACACTAAATTCACATGTTAGTGACACATATGAGAAATATTTGCATCATTGAAATATAAGTGTGGCATATCCAAAAAGCCAACACGTTGATGGTCACCACATGCCTAACCTCCAATGAAAGTCCAGGTGCAGATCGATGTCAAGACAAGTATCAAGAACAAATGCCTGACCATCAATGAATATCCTATGGTAACCTCGAACAAGCTCTCATGCACTGATGGATTCCATGCATGGTGATCGATGAGAATTATACTCCCTTCCTCTGATGAAAAGTATGTGTAGACAACCGATGAAGTTCATGCACTTTACCTCTGATTGTTGGCCACTCATCACCTAATGATGAAGGTTATGTTCTACAACTAGCAATGAAAATCCTACCCATTTTCTAGATGCCCGTCCTTCATTTCACCTCTAATGGAATATCTATGTGACTCCATAAATGCTCCCAAAATCGATGATAATCCTAGGAGCCACAAGACCTTTTATTTACCCATGTCACTACCTATTTGCATCCATGGTGGTTGAGACTTGAAAGCAAGGTGGATGGAAGGATCTTATACCCTATATTCAACTTATAAACACAAGGCTACGTCTCCAAGAAAAGGGATCTGCCTCAGACACCGCCAGACTGCCAAAATCATTTCTAATAAACCATCTTCAGTTTCCATTGAACATATCCATCCATTGCTTTCATTAGTTTACCAACATATGAGATCTCAACCTTCACCAAGACTCCAAGGTACTAATTTCAAAAGAATCTACATAAAATACATCCTCCACCATTGATCCATCATCATCTTTCACCTACTTTTCCTTCATATTTGCAAATCTAGTCTAATATAAGAGAGATTGACAACTTCTAGTTTTGATGCCTCCATATGTGAGGCTAAAGAACCGCTTCTACACACCAAGTATGTGTTTCCCTCTTCTTTTGTGATGATGGCATTCACACTTTCTTCCCTTTATAAATATATTACTTCTACTATGTATAAGGACCTTGACCCACGTTTTGGGCTAACCGTATTTAATATGCTTAAGTGAGTTGCTTTGTTCCTTGCTCTAATCATCTAAGATGCAATTAGGTCATGTTGGAGGTTTGTATTCCTTGTTTGAGCCTTGTTTCTTGATGTTTGTGCTTTGTGGTGAGGTTTTGGTGCAACTTGCAATTTACCCAGAGTAGGGGTTGATATGCAAGTTTTCCACCTCTAGAGTGTTTCTTCTCTCTCTTAACATCATCTA
Source organism: Alisma plantago-aquatica (assembly GCA_963693085.1). NCBI lineage: Eukaryota > Viridiplantae > Streptophyta > Magnoliopsida > Alismatales > Alismataceae > Alisma > Alisma plantago-aquatica. Next base: position 921,311,416 of record OY856409.1, read on the forward strand.
GAGGAGAGAGGAAGTGTTGGGCTCCTTGTTTTGGCCTTAGTTGAGTGGTGATATCCTTAGTGATGTTTTGGGCACATGTTTGAAGTGGGTTTTGCTCTTTGGAGTGTTGTCTCAGGCTTGAGAGCCTTGGTTAGACCCTGTATCAGTTTGTGGTTGCCTTGAAGAGGCTTGGTATCATTTGTGGGTGTCTTGAGGGACATCCGATTGATTTGTGACACCTTGAGGATCACCATTTCGGGTTGTGGTGACTCTAGGAGGAGTGCCATATTGTCTTGTGGCCTAGGTTTTCACCCCTATCGATTTGTGAAGGAGTTGGATGGGTGTGTCAACCATAACCTAGGAAGGTGACCAAGTTGGTGAGACTTAGGTCCTATCACCTTGTTGCATGGTGTGGCATGTGTCCCTTTTTCTTGAACAAGTGTCATCTAGGGTTCTAAGGTGGTGATACCTTCCCCTTGCTCTCTCTCTCTCTTTGGCCATGTATATATACCTCTTCCTTCTCATGCAAGAGAACCCTTTTAGCAATCCTTGTTTGCTCTCCTTAGTGGAAGACCTTGAGCTTGAAGAGCCCTCTCCCTGGGAGCTTGTTGGGTGAGCTCAAAGCTTGTGGTTCTCTCTTTCATCTTCTTCCTTGGTACATGGTTTTCTAACTTTCCTTCTCTTCTTCTTTCTTCTTCTCAGCCATGGACCTTCGTACCTTCTTTTCTTCTCTTTTTCTCTCCCATAATGTTGGTCCTATCTTCCTTCTTGGAGGTGTTGTGGAGATCGAGCTGGGGGTCCTTCTTCTACCTTGATCTTGGGAAGCTTGGAGCTTGACCTTGGAGCTTAAAGCTTGGTGGTTGTTCTTGAGGCAGGTTATATAACTCTAACCCTACTTTGTTATTATCACCTTTCTACTTGTTATCTTGATAGTTTCTCTTATCTTGTCTTTTCTTGCATGCTAGTAGTTCTCTTTGTAGCTTTACATTATGTTTTTGAGAATATAACCTTATTAAGTCGCTACCATGAAATGTTCATTTCTTTACTTTGGTAGTATTGTCATCTTGAGGTAGAAGATGACTAAACTGATATGAGTTGCTCCTTACAAATCGATATGGTATACTAACCAATATGATGTGTAACCCAACATGCAAACTGACGTGCCTCTTATGATGTGGCTTGTTATGATCTCATGATTCCTTGGGATAGAGTATTGAGTCTCCATGTTTCTAGTTGAGTGTGGAAGCCAACATGGGTAACCATAATTCGCTAAGCATGGAAACTGACATACAATGTAACCTGATACCCTTTAACTGACACATCTTGATTAGAGGTGAGTGGCATCTTACATGAGGCCCAACTGATACAACCAACCCTAGTGGCTGATACCCTAAGGGATGGTGAGGTCGATACCCTAGTTGAGTGGGTAGGTTGATACTCTAATAGATGGTGAGGTTGATACCCTAAGGGATGGTGAGGTTGATACCCTAGTTGAGTGGGTAGGCCGATACCCTAAGGGATGGTGAGACCAATACCCTAGTTGAGTGGGTAGGCTGATACCCTAAGGGATGGTGAGGCTGATACCCTAGTTGATTGGGTAGGCCGATACCTTATGAGATGGTATAACTGATACACTTTCTCTTACATCTCTAATCCAATATCCTTTGTTGTGCCTTGGTCGACACTCTCTCATTGAGGTGTTGTGCCTGATAAAAGTGATGATGAATCGATATCTTTGGTGATAAATCGATACTCATCCTTGAGTTGGTAGGTCAATACCCCACCTAGGTTGGTTACTCTATATCTAGGGTTAACCAATACCCTACCTTAGTGTAGTAGTCAATACCCTAACCCTAACGGATACCCCTATGTGGTGCAGTGATGCTTCTTGTTGATGCTAGGATTACATGGTGTGATGTAATACACTATGGTAATGGTTGAGACAAACCATGTTGATGTTGGTGTTTCATGGTGATGATGTGATATTCTATGGATAACTTGTACATATGCTGTGAAGATTATATTTCAAAACCAAATAACATGTTTTATAATAATAATGAGAAACATGCTTCTATGTCTTATAACACATCTCATAATGATAAGGGAAGTGATTATCAAAATATGGCTGATGATCCAACCTTGTAGACCCTAATCGGGCAAAGTGAAACCCTAATTGTTATAATGTAAATTTTATGATGTGAATGTATGCCATGAGTTCTATGAGATGATGATGCTTTGCCTTCTTGTTATCAGTTGCTAACCATGCATGTGTTACTAATTGATGTACATAGCTAGGTATGAGCTATGGTAGTTATGATGTGATAGACATTGGTACTTGTGAGGAACACGTGGTCCTTGTGATGGACATGTGGTCCTTGTGATGGACATTGGTCCTTGAGATGGACATATAAGTGATAACATGCATAAAGTGATGATGGTATTCAATATGTTCTGGTGATGAATCATACCCTTTTATGTAGATCTTGTTTAGAGATTATACTTTGTAATTTGATTGATGCGTAAAGATGTCGAAATTGATCTAATTGATCAAGAGAAATTTAATAGTGTAGTTGCCCTATGGCATAGATCCATTCAGTGTCAGCATTTGGTGAATGGTGAAATGAGTTTAACTCGAAGCACATATTATTGAACATGTGTGGTGCAAGTTGGAACATCACCTTGTATCCTAAAAATAAATGTATCACAGGATTGACTGTAAGTCATACCTGGAATTGTATTACATGATTGATTGTAAGTTATACCTAGAATTGTATCACAGGATAGACAATAAGTCATACCTGGAAGAGCACTACTATAAGTTGTATCTCAATTTCTCTAGCATTGTGACCTATACCAAGGTGGGCTAAATATGCACTTTTGGACTAAAATGTCTATGGAAGTAGATGACTCATGATGTCACTGCATGTTTACTCGTGTTGACCAAGGAATGTGAGGGCATGGATTCTGGCTCTTCCATTAGACCTTGTATGGCACTGACTCGACTATATATATGTATAGTGGTTGGTCAGATTTGGATGGTACTATTCAAATCCTCAGGGCATAATGAATATGTAATCAGACGTGTAGTATAATTGTATAGGGTCAAATACGAAAACATTAGTTGAGATACAATGTTGTTGATAGAGAATATACATGTTCTTCATATTCCTTTTAATAATTAAGATGTTTCATAATTCATCATTAGTTGTCCATCCTATTATTTATATTTATGCTCACTTTATCTTTTCTTTGGTAATAATAGAGTTAGCAGAGAGTTATATCTCTCACTAGGAGTGTGTGTCTCACTCCAATGGTTAACAACCTTTTTAGGTGGATGAGCACGAGGAAGTAGAGATCGTGCAGAGGAGGTTGAGCAGCAGCCAGAGGAGCAATAGTTGATAAGGTTGGAAGTGATGCTAGTTGTCTTTGTTGATAGAGTCCTAGAGTCGTCCCCATACACTTGGGTCTTTGGGGAACATTTTGTAGGTGTTTTGTGAACACGTGTTCTCTTTATGTGTTTTTTGTACATTAGATATGATGGCATCATGTATATATGTTCTGGAACAATGCCCTTGTTACAGGTTGACAACATGTTTTGTGGATGCTTTGAGGCATGAAAGTACTCATGTGTAAAGGTTCTTGCTATGTGGAGATTTTATGCAAAAAGGTTTTAATTTTTAGTGTTTCTGTTATTAAGTTGTTAATCTCTTTCCATGGTTTTGTTTTGAGTTGTCTCACTTTGTTGTGGCGTGGGGCATCACAGTTGAGGTTGGTATCAGAGCTTTAGGTTCAATGATTCTATAGGGACCTAGGACTAGGATTTTGTCTGTTCTGGTGTCTTCCAGTCTGTCTTATGGTCACTTCTGCTTATGGAGATAAAGAAGAAAAACTTAAAGATGTCTAGAGAACACGAAGAACATGTTGTCGAGAGCAGTGTTTCTACATCGGGTGGTGGTGCAAAGAACCATGCACATGAAGATCAAGTGCCTGAAGTCCCCCAATTTGACCCAACCATGACAGAAAACCCTTCCTTTCAATTGCTTTTGGGCAGTTTATGGAAACAATGACCCATATGGCGGACAGGATGCATGGACCATAGCCTAGGGCACATGTTCCCCTTGCTGAGTCTTTGGGTACTAGGAAGACTTTTGAGTGGCTTCTCCATGTTGGGGCGGTTGAGTATGCGGGAACAACTGACCGGATGGGTGCAGATCTATGGCTGACTGAGCTTGAGAAGTCCTTTAAGATTCTGAGTATCCCTAAAGAGGATAAGGTGAAGCATGTGATGTACCTCATGAGAGGGAGTTTTAGCCATTGGTGGGCCATAGAGGAGGAGAAGAGAACCGATGTTGAGGTTGGTTGGGAGGAGTTCTGATGAGAGTTTGTAAGTTGGTACTTTCCTCAGATGTATCTGGATGAGAAGATCAATCAGATTGATAGGATTCAATAGGGTTCCATGACAATGAATGAGTATGAGGCATGGTTTATGGAGTTGTTGAGGTTCTGTACTCACATGGTTGTGATGGGAGATGAGAGGATTCATTGGTTTGAGAAGGGGTTGAATGTTGAGTTGTCTACCCAGTTGCTGCTTTAGAGAATCGAGAGAGGTTTGCTGTGTTTGTGGAGTCCATTCGAAGAATAGAATTATTTGTGAAGGAGAAGCGAGAGGCAAGTACCAAGAAGAAGTCTGCACAGTTCAAGGGAAGTTGTCAGACAGATTCAAGAAATCAAGGTTTTCTACACCACCAGCATCGTAGAGGTTTGGTGTTTCAACTCAGTGGTCAACAAGCAAAGGCAGACGTCGTAGTTGTTTGCCCTCAGGAGCCCATAATGTTGCATCAACATCAATGATATGACATCTAGGTCACATTATGGGAACTGGGCATGCCACAAGTGTGGCCAGATAGGACATCTGAGGTGAGAATGTCCAATGAGAGGTGAAGAAGTGACCCACCAATCGAGGCAAAGCCAGCAAGGTTCATAGATACAGTAGAGCAACAGTGGTGTAGGAGGACAAACACATGGCCAAGCGTCCCAAGTTGAATTGTATGCTCAGGGAAGCAGAGGATAGGGGTGACAATAGGAAATGGCTAGATTCTATGCCATGAGTCATCCGAATGCGGTGGTCAACCTGTGAGTGGTGACAAGTCAAATGAAGTTATTTCATTCTGATTTGTCTTCTTATTGCTTTATATCTGTTTTGGTTGACCCGGGTGCTACACACTCTTTTATCGCATGGGAAGTGCTTAGTAGTTTCTCTTTGCCTGTTAGTCATAGAAAGAATAGCTTGTTGCTAGAAACCCTATTGGTTGGTTCTGCAGTGTTGTAGGATTTGTGTCCTTCCTGTGTTCTCTCTTTTGCGGAACACAACATTCAAGTGGTCTTATACCTCTTGACATGCATGGATTCGATGTGATCCTTGGGATGAATACCTTGGAGAAGTATAGAGTAGTCTTGGATTGTAGTTCCAAGAAAGTGATGTTTGTAGACGGTAGTGAGATATGGATCTTCCAAGGAGATAGGAAGATTTTCTAGACATGTCTCGTGTCATCTATGGTGGCAATGAAACTTCTGCGAAAAGGTTGCAGGGCATTTTTGGCACATGTGGTGGATATCGAGGTGAGGTGTCTTACTATCCAGGAAGCATTGATGGTTAGGTAGTTTGAGGGTGTGTTCCCTGAAGAGTTTCCAGGTGTTACCCCACCTTGTGAGATTGATTTTGAGATTAATCTATTTCCTAGTACGCAATCCATAGCTCAGACACCATATAGGATGGCACCGATAGAGATGGCAAAGTTGAAGAGACAGTTGCAAGAAATGTTTGACAAATGTTTCATTAGGCTGAGTATGTCACCATGGGGTTCTACTGTGCTGTTTGTGAAGAAAACGGATGGATCTATGAGGTTGTGCATAGATTACATGAATTTGAACAAGGTCAAAATAAAGAATAAGTATCCCTTGTCGAGGATAGATGACTTGTTTGATCATTTGCATGGTGTGATGGTGTTCTCAAAGATAGATCTATGGTCAAGATATCATTAGTTGAGGATCAAATAAGATGACATACCAAAGTCAACATTTAGGATGAGGTATGGTCACTATCAGTTCATGGTTATGCTGCTTGGGCTGACCAATGCACCAACAACGTTCATGGATTTGATGAACATGGTGTTTTGACCATTTCTTGATCAGTTTGTGGTTGCCTTCATAGATGACATTTTGACATATAGCCGGGATAGTCAACAACATGAACAAGTCACGCACCAGGCATTGACAGTGTTGAGACATCACAAACTCTTTGCAAAGTTCAACAAGTGTGAATTCTGGCTGAGAGAGGTAGCTTACTTGGGGCATGTTATATCCACAAAAGGAGTACGTGTGGACCCTAAAAAGATAGAGTTTGTGATAGAATGAGAGTAGCCAAAGATGCTGATAGAAGTGAGTAGTTTCTTAGGTTTGGCAGTCTACTACAAGAGGTTCATTAGTGTGATGGAGTGGATTTTGGAAATCCATAAATCTCCAATAACATATTAGAATCCATATCTTGAGTTATAATGAGAGTTCCAAGTGTTTTGGTGAAGTGGAAATGTTGAATGAGATTTATATAATGATTAATATCTCTCTTTATATGCCTTATTGAGGAATTTGATTGGATGACCTAACAATTGAGTTTTGGCACCAAGTTTGAGTAGAAGGTAGCTTGAGTGGTAGGAAACCTATGGTTAAAATTTGGTGGCAATCGGACACTCCTAGAGGAAGATATGGAGGTTTGATCTTTGTGAAATGATGTGCAATATTAGTGTTGTTTAGCCTAAGTCTTTGATTAAAATAGGTGTCACGCCCCTTTTGTTTTGGGTCGGGCTGCGTGGCCTCTTGTGTGCCCTAGATGTGCGATCTAGTGGTTGTGCCTGGCAGCTTTAGTGAGCCGTGGATAGGCTCATGTGAAGGACTGTCTGGAGCCCTTGGATCAAGATCTGATGGATGGCAGCTTGTCTCCTACCTTGCAGTTAGAGCAAGGTAGTGGGGCAGCTGACCGTGCGCCCACCTCGGGCAAAACCTGCCAAGATCGTGGGGGAGAGGGTGGAAGACATCTTGGTAGTTAGTCTCCCCTGTATGAGACGTTTTCGTAGACCCCTTAAACGAGTCAAAAGACTGCTCTATGAGGGAGAACGAGCCCTCCCTTCTTGCTGTCTCTCCATCGCAAGTCGCAGGTGGAAGCCAGAGTCGGAGAATGGAGATAGAGGCCCTCTGAGGCAACCAAAGGAAGGAAAATGGATGAGGATGATTGAACGAGAAGAAAGGTGGTGTTTGTAGTGGATTTCGTGGAGCCTTACATGACCTCCGAAGCCAAGATTAGATGGAGATGACGGGCGAGTTGGGGACAACAATGGTTGCCTCCCCTCCGAGCCTTGGAGCGTCGATGGAGTTTAGGAAGATCTGGCGGAGCCAATGGAGGGTTCTGGAACAAGTTTCAATGAGCATAGGCCTTTCTCCTCTTCTGGTCTACCGCAGCAGACGCAAGCGGCGGCAGCGAGCTTGTGGGAATGAAGACCTAGAGGCCAAGCTAGGGATCCGAGGAGCCATGGAGGTTCGGGAGACGACATAGAATCTAAGAGTGGCCTTGGAAGATGATGATCTGCATCCCTGTGCCACCAATTCCTCGCCGAGTTTCAGCCGTCGCGGCGGCGGGCGGCCCTGTTCTCAGTTCACGCATCACTGATCGCGTGGAAACGAGAAAGGAAGGGAAGCGGGTGGTTCAGATGGTGAACCCGGTCCAAGTACCTCAAATCAACTGAAATCCGTGTTGAACCGGACCGACCCAACAGCAAGTAGCTCACCCTAAAATGGCCACGTGTCAGCGGCCGATTGGCCTAATAAGGTAATTTCTTCAAGAATGTTCAGATTTTACAAAATTCATAGTAAATAGCCCGATGCTCAGAAAAATACATATAATATACCAAAATGTTCAGAAAAATGTGTAGAATAATATGAAACCATCATATCAGCCTTTTTATGCACTTATATCAGCAATATTATGTAATATGTGTGATGCTTGTTTAATGGATAATAATTAGCAAACAATGATATAAAATTATGAGAAAATACCAGTAAGTGACAAATCATATCTGTAATGCACCTGATGTCAAGGATGATCATGTTGATGTACAAAATCATGTAATTTGATTAATATGGCTAATTAGGGCTTATAACCCTAAGTAAAATGCAATTAAATACATTAATGATCAATAAATGATGAGATTTACAGAGTAAGCTCATATCTGTATATGGAACCTCAGTATTAATTATGAGATCATAATGATGAACATAATCCATGTTATATGAAGATGAATCGTAATACATGGTTTTAAACCCTAATCTAGGTTAATGATGTAACCTAGGGTTAATTAATGTGTACAAAAATGCTGTGGAAGATAATGATCAAATTATGTATCTTAATCTGTAATATAAGATCAGTAACCTAATTACATGAAGATAAGACAAGAAATAATGTATGTAACATAATGAGATAAGAGAAACCCTAATGAACACGATTAGGGTTAACATGAGATATAGATGATGATAATCTGATAATAGTACATGGTCTTGTCTTAATCAGGGTTGACCAAGATATAGTTGACATGAGGAATATGATGTTTAGGCTTGTTCTTGATCAAGGTACGCCATTACCTCTTACTTGGCTTATTATACAATATGCTTGTGTTATATGAGTAGTAAAATACTTGGCATATGGTATTGGATGAAATGATTGTTCTTGCATGATATGTTGCTTGATTTTCAATACTTATGGCTATGAACACCTGCAAACATAATATAGATGTTCCATCATAAGATAGCTCATAAACCACTAGGTGGTAGAGCACATGCATAATGATCGCAAGCCACTAGGTGGCAGATCATATGATGTTTGTATAATGATCACAAGCCACTAGGTGGCAGATCATAAGGCCTAAAGACGTCAAAGCCACTCGGTGGCAGACGCACGAGATATATGATGGAAATGTGCTTAAAATATGTGTTCTATTTTGTTAATGAATATTCATGTGCAAGTATATGTTTTTCTTATATTCTTCTATTACTGCCAAGTACATTAGTTTTATCTTATTGCCAAGATATGATGAGAGGTAAATAAAAGACACGTAGGCGTACTCAGTACAATATTCATGAAATATTGTGCTGACGTGTACCGCATGTAATCTTTTGTTTAGGTTGTGGTTATGCTCTTGAAGATCCAGGATAGTGAGAGTTGTATAGCGAGCTAATGTACAGGTGGACCTGTTGTCTTAAGATCCTATAGTTTAGTGGTAGTACATGTATATGTTTAAGTTTGTTGTTCAATATGTAATATCAAATGTTGTAACAATTCATGTTGTAATTATATGTTGAATGGTGAACATGTGTTGTGGTTTGTTTATTGTTCATGTGCATGTGCTACTGATGTATGTTTCCTTTTGACTTCCTCTGATTTTCTTCTTCTTAGCCTAGTGTGGGATGTTCAAAATGGGATTCTCGCTGAGGTGAGGGTTTCAATTTGGACGTCTCACATCAGATTATGTTTTAGAAAATCCGGGGATGTCACAGGTGGTATCAGAGCATGAACAATAGCAAAGCCTGACATTTGCTCATTATGCAACTCAAAACGAAAGAAACTTGAACCTTAATAATCTTTTAGGGTTAGATTGGTCATCTTTTAGAGACTAGATCTGACCTAGCCTCTAGGTTAGCACCTAGATGTTCGAGAACTAGGCCTAGACTGGTGCTTGTTGTATAGCAAGTCCTTAGATGTCATTCTTTCCTTGTAGTGCAGCGGTATGGGACGTTGCACTATTTGGAAATGACGTGCATCAAGGGAAGAGAAACCCTAGACATATTGTGCATGTTGTCTAGAGTAGCTACACTAGTCTACACCAGGTTCTCACCCTTTTCACTAGTTTTCATGACGCTGGACTCTCTACTATGTGTGGGACACTCGTTTTCAGGATTTGGTTTTTGATTCCAAACGGATCGAACCTCGATAGTTTTCTCTGACGTTTGTTTTATCGGAGAAAAACTATATAATATTTTAATATGTATATGTATTATAAAAAATGTGTCCCCACACATGTACGAGCAGGAGGTGTTCATGCAACCTAAGTGAAAGTGATGACATCAGTCTAGAAGAGAGAGTAGTTCTAGATTAGATGTCTAGAGCCTTGTTGGAATATGTGATAGATGATATAAGTTTTGATGAAATGATGTAAGTCTTATATAGATGATATAAGATGGTTACGATGATCTATGTTTGTCTTTGAGGATGTAAGTTCAGTTTTGAGGTTTTGAGATAAGTTTTGATGATGCATGTAAATATGCTTTTATGAGATAAGATATGTTAAGATGAGACTAGGTTGTGAGTCAGCATGAGCCTCGATCTCTTTTACCAAGGAGGACCTCTAGTGTTAGGACCAGTTTCGGGGTTAACTCCAGAGAGAGTGAGACCCATTGGGAGAAGGTTAGAGAACCTAAACTCCAAGATATGAGAATTTTGAGATATGTGATATGATATGTCCTAAACTAGACTACTCCTGAGTAATTGAGATGAGTTGCTTTATGCATGATTCTTATAGTCTTGTCGAACCCTAGATGTCCTTGGGAGGACCAAACCCTAGAGACAAGGAGAGGCTGGTTATATATGTGCATATGTGAACATCAATACGAGTGCCTGCCATCTGGGTGAGGGAGAGAGCCCAAGACCCTGGAGGAGGTGACTATGTTGGTTTTTGTGAAGCCTCATGCTCGGGTTGGTGGTTTCCCACATAGGAATCTAGTGGTGTATATAAGAGAGTTTTGGGTAAGCATGTTTCATGGGTAGAGACATGTCAATAGAATGCCATAGCATGTTTTGGTTTGTGCTTATGTGGCTAAAGCTTGTGAAGTTAATCCCTAGTGCCTATGAGGTATATTTGAGAACCCTAGATGAAAGAGGGAAGATAAAGTTTTTGTTTATGAGATACTCATAGAGTTGAGTTAGCTCAAAGAGTGTGAGCATGACAGTACCCTCATGATACATGTTAGGAGAACCTCAATTGGGCTAGATAAAGTTTTGATATATGTTTTATAAGCCACTGACGTAAGTTTGTTTAGCACAACCAGGATATAATAAATATAAAGATGTGATTTAATATCGAGACGTGATATATAGACATGATATGATGAAAACCTAGAGATGGTTTAATAGATATCAATGCATAAATGGTTAACCATATGCTTTAATAATGTTGATAATGTGATAATTGTTGGTTAATCTTGTGATGAATTCACTAGTAAATAATGCTTTTTAGTATGAATGTTGAAATAATATCATATGAATGAAATATGTTACATGAGGTGTTAATCTCAGTGCTTAATAAAGATGAAAAATATAGTTTGATACTTAGCACAACATAATGTTTATGACACCTTGATGTATGAGTTAACCTTAGTTAACTCCTTTAAAACATGCCACATTATGTGAGAACTCTAATGCATGGCTAAAGATAAGGAAGCAAATCTAACATATGAGATATGTAATGACATAACCTAAGCCTCTAAACCCTTGCTTGAACCTTTTAAGGAGTGCTTGTACACCAAGATGGTTGTAGAACCCCCTAATAGTGCTTTGGATACATGGTTCTAGGTAACCTTGTGGATATGTTACACATAGAATAGTGCCTACACGTGGATGAAGGAAATATAAGGCTTTTCCTGGAAGTATGAGTATGGTGTACTTTCGAGGACGAAAGTTCTTTTAAGATGTATATGATGTGAAAGACTGGATTTCTAGTTTAATTTCGAGGACGAAATATCTTTTAAGGTGTGTAGGATGTGATGGAGTGGATTTTGGAAATCCATAAATCTCCAATAACATATTAGAATCCATATCTTGAGTTATAATGAGAGTTCCAAGTGTTTTGGTGAAGTGGAAATGTTGAATGAGATTTATATAATGATTAATATCTCTCTTTATATGCCTTATTGAGGAATTTGATTGGATGACCTAACAATTGAGTTTTGGCACCAATTTTGAGTAGAAGGTATCTTGAGTGGTAGGAAACCTATGGTTAAAATTTGGTGGCAATCGGACACTCCTAGAGGAAGATATGGAGGTTTGATCTTTGTGAAATGATGTGCAATATTAGTGTTGTTTAGCCTAAGTCTTTGATTAAAATAGGTGTCACGCCCCTTTTGTTTTGGGTCGGGCTGCGTGGCCTCTTGTGTGCCCTAGATGTGCGATCTAGTGGTTGTGCCTGGCAGCTTTAGTGAGCCGCGGATAGGCTCATGTGAAGGACTGTCTGGAGCCCTTGGATCAAGATCTGATGGATGGCAGCTTGTCTCCTACCTTGCAGTTAGAGCAAGGTAGTGGGGCAGCTGACCGTGCGCCCACCTCGGCCAAAACCTGCCAAGATCGTGGGGGAGAGGGTGGAAGACATCTTGGTAGTTAGTCTCCCCTGTATGAGACGTTTTTGTAGACCCCTTAAACGAGTCAAAAGACTGCTCTATGAGGGAGAACGAGCCCTCCCTTCTTGCTGTCTCTCCATCGCAAGTCGCAGGTGGAAGCCAGAGTCGGAGAATGGAGATAGAGGCCCTCTGAGGCAACCAAAGGAAGGAAAATGGATGAGGATGATTGAACGAGAAGAAAGGTGGTGTTTGTAGTGGATTTCGTGGAGCCTTACATGACCTCCGAAGCCAAGATTAGATGGAGATGACGGGCGAGTTGGGGACAACAATGGTTGCCTCCCCTCCGAGCCTTGGAGCGTCGATGGAGTTTAGGAAGATCTGGCGGAGCCAATGGAGGGTTCTGGAACAAGTTTCAATGAGCATAGGCCTTTCTCCTCTTCTGGTCTACCGCAGCAGACGCAAGCGGCGGCAGCGAGCTTGTGGGAATGAAGACCTAGAGGCCAAGCTAGGGATCCGAGGAGCCATGGAGGTTCGGGAGACGACATAGAATCTAAGAGTGGCCTTGGAAGATGATGATCTGCATCCCTGTGCCACCAATTCCTCGCCGAGTTTCAGCCGTCGCGGCGGCGGGCGGCCCTGTTCTCAGTTCACGCATCACTGATCGCGTGGAAACGAGAAAGGAAGGGAAGCGGGTGGTTCAGATGGTGAACCCGGTCCAAGTACCTCAAATCAACTGAAATCCGTGTTGAACCGGACCGACCCAACAGCAAGTAGCTCACCCTAAAATGGCCACGTGTCAGCGGCCGATTGGCCTAATAAGGTAATTTCTTCAAGAATGTTCAGATTTTACAAAATTCATAGTAAATAGCCCGATGCTCAGAAAAATACATATAATATACCAAAATGTTCAGAAAAATGTGTAGAATAATATGAAACCATCATATCAGCCTTTTTATGCACTTATATCAGCAATATTATGTAATATGTGTGATGCTTGTTTAATGGATAATAATTAGCAAACAATGATATAAAATTATGAGAAAATACCAGTAAGTGACAAATCATATCTGTAATGCACCTGATGTCAAGGATGATCATGTTGATGTACAAAATCATGTAATTTGATTAATATGGCTAATTAGGGCTTATAACCCTAAGTAAAATGCAATTAAATACATTAATGATCAATAAATGATGAGATTTACAGAGTAAGCTCATATCTGTATATGGAACCTCAGTATTAATTATGAGATCATAATGATGAACATAATCCATGTTATATGAAGATGAATCGTAATACATGGTTTTAAACCCTAATCTAGGTTAATGATGTAACCTAGGGTTAATTAATGTGTACAAAAATGCTGTGGAAGATAATGATCAGATTATGTATCTTAATCTATAATATAAGATCAGTAACCTAATTACATGAAGATAAGACAAGAAATAATGTATGTAACATAATGAGATAAGAGAAACCCTAATGAACACGATTAGGGTTAACATGAGATATAGATGATGATAATCTGATAATAGTACATGGTCTTGTCTTAATCAGGGTTGACCAAGATATAGTTGACATGAGGAATATGATGTTTAGGCTTGTTCTTGATCAAGGTACGCCATTACCTCTTACTTGGCTTATTATACAATATGCTTGTGTTATATGAGTAGTAAAATAGTTGGCATATGGTATTGGATGAAATGATTGTTCTTGCATGATATGTTGCTTGATTTTCAATACTTATGGCTATGAACACCTGCAAACATAATATAGATGTTCCATCATAAGATAGATCATAAACCACTAGGTGGTAGAGCACATGCATAATGATTACAAGCCACTAGGTGGCAGATCATATGATGTTTGTATAATGATCACAAGCCACTAGGTGGCAGATCATAAGGCCTAAAGACGTCAAAGCCACTCGGTGGCAGACGCACGAGATATATGATGGAAATGTGCTTAAAATATGTGTTCTCTTTTGTTAATGAATATTCATGTGCAAGTATATGTTTTTCTTATATTCTTCTATTACTGCCAAGTACATTAGTTTTATCTTATTGCCAAGATATGATGAGAGGTAAATAAAAGACACGTAGGCGTACTCAGTACAATATTCATGAAATATTGTGCTGACGTGTATCGCATGTAATCTTTTGTTTAGGTTGTGGTTATGCTCTTGAAGATCCAGGATAGTGAGAGTTGTATAGCGAGCTGATGTACAGGTGGACCTGTTGTCTTAAGATCCTATAGTTTAGTGGTAGTACATGTATATGTTTAAGTTTGTTGTTCAATATGTAATATCAAATGTTGTAACAATTCATGTTGTAATTATATGTTGAATGGTGAACATGTGTTGTGGTTTGTTTATTGTTCATGTGCATGTGCTACTGATGTATGTTTCCTTTTGACTTCCTCTGATTTTCTTCTTCTTAGCCTAGTGTGGGATGTTCAAAATGGGATTCTTGCTGAGGTGAGGGTTTCAATTTGGACGTCTCACATCAGATTAAGTTTTAGAAAATCCAGGGACGTCACAATTAGGGACTTCAACACTATCTCCCTACCCCTAACTAAGTTGAGAAGGAAGGATGTATCATTTGTTTGGGATGACTGATGTCAATGACCTTTCAGACGTTGATAGAGAAGCTGACAAGTGCACCAATTTTGGTTTTGCCTGTGTAAGGAAAAGGATACATTGTCTTTTGTGGTGCATCTAGGCATGGTTTGGGGTGTGTGTTGATGCAAGACAAGCAAGTAGTTTCTTTTGCTTCTCAAGAGCTCAAGAAACATGAGGATAATTATTCAACCCACGAATTGGATTTAGCCACAGTAGTACATGCTTTGAAGATTTGGATGCACTTCCTGTATGGGGAGAAGTGTCAGATCTTCACAGATTACAAGAACCTAAAGTATATCTTTTCACAGTAGGAGTTGAATATGAGGCAGCACCATTTGATGGAGTTGATTAAAGATTATGACTGCATGATTGATTATCATTTAGGAAAGGCGAATGTCGTGGAAGATGCCTTGAGTAGGAAATCTTCATATGTGCATAGAGGTTAGTTGAGTTCATTGATGTGTCACAAGAGAGACATGTTGGTCTCTTTACGTCATATGAATGTCAGGTAGGAAGTCTCTTTGTTAGCCGGTTTGTTGGTACAACTACAAGTGAAGCCTACGATAAGACAACAGATCAAGGAAGCCCAACAGACACATACTGTGACACAACAGATTAGATCAGAGTTCGACAATGAGAAGTGTGATGGTTTTCACAAGACGGAAGACGGGATAGTGTATTATCATCATAGGATAGTGGTTCTTGATGTCGATGGTCTGAGAAAGATGGTACTAGAAGAAGCTCATACATCTATGCACGCTATGCACCCAGGTAGTACCAAGATGTACCACAACCTGAAGGATATTTATTACTGACCAAGATTGAAGAAAGATGTAGTTGAGTTCGTTGCAAAATGTGTTGTGTGTCAGCAAGTCAAAGCAGATCATCAGATGCCTATAGGAACATTACAATCGTTACCTATACCACAGTTGAAATGGGATCATGTGACTATGGAATTCATGGTTGGTCTACCTAGGACAGACAAAGGTTATGATTCCATTCAGGTGATTGTTGATAGGTTGACCAAGTTAGCGCATTTCCTTCCCGTAAAGACAACGTTCACAGCAACAAAGCTTGCTCAAGTCTATGTTGATGAGATAGTGCGTTTGCACGGTGTCCCAACTACTATCATATCTAATAGAGGTCCTCAATTTACAAGTCATTTTTGGGAGGACTACTTATAGATATGGGTATGCAGTTGATGTTCAGTACTACCTTCCACCCACAGACAGATGGTCAGTCTGAAAGAACCATTGAGATCTTGGAGGATCTGTTGAGGGCGTGTGTGTAAGACCCCTGAACTTGCTTAAAGTGTTGAACATACTTAATTACCACAATTGAGTTATTAAAACCATAATATAATCTTGTGATATTCTTTGGTATCATGTTACAAGCTTATGTTTTAATTTTGGTCCAATTTAGACATTGTTTGAGAAAGTAATGCAATTTTGTGTACATTTTGGACCTTTATGCAATTTACCCAATTGGGAGGTTTTTATTCTAATTTGTCACATGAAGTATGATCCTTAGATGTTCTCTCATCATTCTTGATCTTTTTGAGCCATGGTGCTCCTAGTTGAGCCATGGTTTGAAGGTGTTTTCCTTAAGGATATTTTAGGGTTTACCCCTTCATGGATGAGCTACCTTAAGTAGAAATCAACTAATGAATTATTTGATTAATTTGGAAATTCGAAAAGGATATCTAATCAGGTCTATATTGATGGAGGGGGATCTTCTTGTGTGTGTGCTTGAATATTCTTAATAGTTTAAGGCCATGGACACTTGGAAACACATACTAGAACTTCAATGTTTTCTTTTTCGTTATCTTAAAGTTTTATATACCTATCTCTAGGCACCCAAACGAACCATTTTCTCTCCACCACTTCCCTCCTTCTATGAACCTAGTTCTTCCTTTGTTCTTCTATGAATTTCCTATCCAAGGAAGAAGAAACTGGGGATCTTCTTGGAAAAATCATCTAGGGTTGCAATTGACTTCCATTAGGGGTTTCTAAAGCTCCTTCCTAGTGATCTTGACCTAAAAGAGTAAGAATTCCCTTATTTCCTCCATTTATTTCTCTTTTTTTCTTCCTCCTATATTCCTCCTGGTTGGAACCTTGCTGTCCTTAGTGGAAGTGGCTCTAGAACTCAAGCATCTATCTATCTTTCTTCTTCTTCTAGGGTTTTGCTTCTTTGTGGAGAGAAGTGCCTAATTGGCCAAGTTCAGATCTGGAAATTGGTTTTTTTTGCCTTATTTGCTCATTATTCTTTCTTTTTGGGATCTGACCTACTCTCTAGAGGTGATTTTTATAACATTCTTCACTTATATTGCTTACTAGAAGCTTGTTAGTTCATGTTTATGCTTCAATGTGATGATCTAAGCATAGAGAAACCATGCTTGTTTAAGGTTACGAATTTTTATGGTGTTCCCTGTTCTGTTCCAGTTCTATATGAAATTGTAAACATGTGTATGGCCTTTCTATGGTATAATATGATATGGGAAAGGTTGATATAAATAACCTAAGGTGCTAAGCACAAAACAATCGATGGTTCAAATTAGGGTTTTCAAGCTATTTCCTTCACTACCACACAACCGATGGTGATACCATGAAAAAACTAATGATGTTGTTTTGATAATTGATGGTCATGATCAAGGGTTTCAAATGATGGTGACAACCTATGGTCACCCCCCTTATATTAGTTTTTGGCTCAAATAGAAGATTAATGATCAACCATTAAGTACCGTAATGATGTTATCAATCAATAATGACATTAGCTTAATATTCGATGATGTTTAATGAATATAGTGCTG
The DNA here is from genome assembly GCA_963693085.1 of Alisma plantago-aquatica. NCBI lineage: Eukaryota > Viridiplantae > Streptophyta > Magnoliopsida > Alismatales > Alismataceae > Alisma > Alisma plantago-aquatica. The sequence goes on from OY856409.1 coordinate 921,329,257, forward strand.
ATCTAACAATCTATGGTGACTTAATGGTCACTACTGATGGTGTATTAGGTTTTCACAACCTATATTGAGTTAATATCAATTAATATGTAAACCAATGGTTTCTTGGGTCACTTGTTACAGTGGTCAGGCTTAACGTATGAACTTCACCCAATTGTTAACATCTAATGTTTCTTCATCCATTAAAGTGGAATGATGCTTAATGACATATGTTGGTCCTAATAAAATGATTTAGATGGTTTCCTTTATATGATCAACTTCAGGAGCTTACTTGTTCACAATGGATGGCTTGTTTTAAATGAACAATCAATTGTGGGTTTTACCCTACTCTCAATGGAACTTTTTATGTTGTTAATCAAGGGATATCTAGGGTTAGATGGTGACTCTTACTAGAGAACAAATCAATGAATTCATTTCTGATTTGTTCAAGGTGTTTACTTATGTAAACGACCAATGGCTTTACCTTTTCAATATTTAATGGTTAGAAGTTGATGTCTCAATATTCACATGGTTTTGGGTGAAGGCTATAGCATAATGTTATGATTCTAATAATGAGAATTTGATGGTTAAATTCCTTAGATGTGTAGTCTTACTAATTCCCTCGTACGATTATTGTAACATCCCAGGATTTGAGGCCTCGGATAACATGATTTTAAAAGGAATGATTGGACTACCCATATCACCAAGGTGCACCTCCTTTTTTGGGAACCCATCACTAAAGAACTCCATAGTTAAGCATACTCAGCTTGGAGTAGTACTGGGATGGGTGACCTGTTAGGAAGTTGATCTTGGCATGCACGTGAGTGAGGACAAAGAGCGCAGTTAAGGCTAGTGGTGGTCTGTGGCGACAGTCGTCAATCCTGAAACTCTACTAGAGCCTTGAGCAGTGGGCCCAGGAATTACAAATGGTATCAGAGCCATAACCCCTCCAGTAGGTGGGGCCCACATGGACATGGCATGCCAGTCTTAAGCCGTGCGGTCCATGCATGTAGTAAAGGATTGTCTATGGTTGACGTAGCCACCCTTGCGCTGGTATTCCTTGATCGGGAGCTGGGTGTCCATGGGCCATTCTGGGTCTACACTGAAATGGGGAAGAAATTATTTGTCCTTATAGTTGAGCCTTGATGATGATGTCAAGAGCCTAAGTGGGGGAGATTGTAACATCCCAGGATTTGAGGCCTTAGATAACATGATCTTAAATGGAATGATGGGACTACCCATATCACCAAGGTGCACCTCCTTTTTCGAGAACCCATCACTAAAGAACTCCATAGTTAAGTGTGCTCAGCTTGGAGTAGTACTGGGATGGGTGACCTATCGGGAAGTTCATCCTGGCATGCGCGTGAGTGAGGACAAAGAGCGCAGTTAAGGCAAGCGGTGTTCTGTATGATTTATAATCATCATAATGAATTAATGGGAAACCCCAATGAGCTATAACTTGTTATACCGAGCTTTAATATACCTAGATGATGGTAATTGGGTATTAATAGTCCTTGAATGATTAATACAATCATCGAGTACTCTCTTATTGTTGTTGAAACCTGAGTATGCTATAACCTGATGGTTACACCTTGATTTATGTGTGGGTTCATACTTAAGAATAGTATGGAATGTGATGGTGACGCTTCACCTTATTCATCCATGATCCAATGGGGATGTTGTGAGTTAGGGTTTGAGTATGTGTACTTATTAGTAACTTTAATATAATTTATCTTGTTGAACCTAACTCTAATGCAAATAGATAAAGATGAGTTTTCATGCTTAAACTTCTTATATGATGGCATGATAAAACAAGCTCCCTAATATGATCACAACCTTAATGTGTTAATTTGTGGTTATCATAGCCACATGGTTGATACTTTCTTATGCTAAACTTGTGCATTATGAATATGTTGAGGGTTAATCATATCTAGATTTCTTGCATGTTGATGTAATAAAGGAATGTTCTTAATGTTAATATAACCATGCTATGATTGTTTATGAATATTTCCTAGCTCATTACTGTAATATTGTGTTGATCTGGTGTATTATATGTTAGTGATGTTGTTGAGCCTTGTTATTAGGCATGGAAAGATAATGATGATCTTGTAGGGAATAGTATGATTGTCTTAATGACCTTTGGGCATGGTTGAGCCCTGAATGAGATGTAATCCTCTTATGTTGACAAGGGTTGATACCCTATGATATTGTGAAAGGAATTTATATCTTGTGATAGTATGATGACTAGTGTGGTCTCATGAATGGAAAATGAATAGTACCATGTGATGATGAGATGAGAAATTATGTTTCATATGTTTTATATCTTCTAAAGTTGCAATGCTTATACACTTGATAGAAATGAATTAGGGTTTGTATGTCCATTTGTATGATTAAGCCTTAATTCACCAAATTGGAAATGATGAATCAAGTGAAATTTTAATCATGTGGTACCTTGTGCCATAGAACCGGCTTTAGTGTCAGAACTTGATGGATGGTGAAATGAGTATTCCTAAGGGAAACTTGGAGCACATATTGTTGAGTATGTGGGGTGCTTGTCATCCTGACACCAAGTGTTTTGGGAGGATGGTTGTGGTTATACCTAGCCTACTTTTTGAGAATGACTACGGTCGGGTCTCATGATTGTAACATGATGTGAATAGAAGACAACTGGGGTTGTACCTTAGTGATTGGGTTTGAATACCCAGGATGCTAGTGCCTTGACCTATACTAAGGTGGGCTAGTTAGAGGACTATATGTCATTATTTTGTAGTTTGACTATATGTCACTACGATGCAGACTCATACTGACCCAGTATGGAGAAGATCTTAGAGTCCGGGTCTTCCTTGATCTTATATTGAACTGATTTCGACCAAGAGATGGTTGGTTGGACTTTGAGTGGTATGACTCAAACTTCCTAGGGCAGAATAAAAGATGTAATACATACGTGTAGCATATTTCTTTAGGATTTACTTATGTTGTGTATATGCTTCAAATTGTAGATGCACACAGATAGTAGCCATGCTTATGTTGATAACTATACTGCTACTGCTGATTATAATCATGATGCTAGCTATCTCATGTTCTTAGGTATGTTTAGCATGCTAGCCATGCCTTTGTAACTAGAGATGCATATACTACTAATCATGCTTATCCAGATAGCTGTGCTTATGTTGTTAGCTCTTCTTATGATGTTGATATGTTCAACCAGTTAGAAATTCTAATGTTGTTAGCTATTCTTATGTGGCTAGACTTATTCTTAATGATAGAGATTCTATGTTACTAGACTTGCTCATGATGCTAAATATGCATATTCAACTGAATTGCTTATATTGTCAAAAAGATAAAGGATGATAGTTTGGCTAATGATGATAGTTATTATCCGCTCCTTTATGTATTTTGTTAATCATCAGTGTTGCTGAGCTTATTTGTTAAATCGGATTAAATTGCTTAAACTATTTAATTACTTTAAAATGTTGTAATCAATATTTGTTGGAGAGAGTTATATCTCTCACTGGGACATGGGTCTCACCCTTGTGGTTCGACACATCTTTTTAGGTAATCGGTAGTGATGGCAATAGAACTGTGGAAGTAAAGAGGAACTACAATAATGTATCTTTGAGAAAGTTGATTAGATGTCTACTGTATCCTATAGTCATCCATGTACTCTCAGGTCCAAGCTAGAAAAGTTTATATATGGTGTTTCAAACAAATCAGACTTTTGTTAGCATTTTAATGCTGGTTTGTGTGGCATATATCAATATTGTTCTCCTATCTATATATGTTATGGCTAAGAGGACAGAACAATGTGTATCAAATTCTTGGCATAGTATGGATACAAGAAAGATGTTGGGCTCTTATGCAAATGTTTTTGAGTGGGAGTTAATGTTGAAATCGGTTTCAATTTACCCATATTTTTGGGTATGTGATTAATTAGTGATTGATTCTGTTTTATGTTTTGAGTAATCTCGTTTAGTGTAATAGGTTATCACAAGTTGGTATCAGATGTTTATGTTCACTAAGTCTATAGGGACTGTAGGAATTAGGACTAGGATGATGTCTAAGTTAGGAACATGACACAAAAACATGGTGCAGACTGCTTAATCTCAATACTTGGGTGCCCTGGCTAGGTATTCAATTATTGAAGAAAAGGTAAGTACGGAACTATTAGATTGTTATCTTTTTATTACTCTGATCAAGTAGTCATTTTGAAACAATCTAAAGAGCATAATGAATCAAAAATCATGGTGTAGATAACTCAATATTACCTCAAGAGAAGATGAGGATTACATCATTATCTATCAAAACTTGAATTGTTGGTAACTATAAGAAAAAGATACAACACCACGAAATCTAAATCCAAATACAAATAAGCGAAAGAGGAGTTCTTGAAGATGTGACTAAAGAAGATAATAAAGTAAAAGACAGATAAGTTTGTGATTATAAAGTGATTCAAGGTATCAAATCCATATAAAATGGATAGAACTCCTATGATAAGTATAAAATGACAAGATGAACGGGAACAATGACAAATAAATAAGGTGGAACCTGAGTTAATATCAGACCAACCTATGTGTGTAAGAAAATGTTAATGTAAAATCAGCATGGCATGTGAAAGAAATTAAGGGAGATGATCCATGTTTAATGAAGAAATTTCGGAATATGATGATTTACCTCTTGATAAGTGGTTGAAAAACATAACAAACAAGAGAGCATATGCAAATGTGATAAATAATCATCAAGGAAGGAGTAGTGAGATATGTTAATCATGATGATTACTATGCTAATGGCAAGGAACTGGAAATGAAAAAGGTAAAATGATACATAAGAAGTTGTAACCTACATAATGAAAATAGAATTTGTTACCTTTTCACTAGTGACCCTTGAACAATGTTGCTATGTTGTGGGAAGTGTGTTTCCCTTTGTGTCTTTCCTTTCTAGGGAACAACTTTCATGTGGATCATTGCCACTTGGTAAGTGTGGATTCGCTGAAAACATGAGGGTGGATAGCTTATTATAGCATAAGGTTGCTTGGACTATGGTTCCATGATCATAAAGTTTGTGATGAGATTTCTTTTGAACCTTTCAATAATTTGGGAGACTCCTCTTATATGTCTTGGAATTCATTATGTTGGTAAAACTAGATGAGATAAGGATGTGAGTTCCTTATAGCACATGAGGTGGATACCATGGTAATGAATCCTAGTATCCAAGATGTATCAACAATATGGGAAGTATGTGAAGGTTGGAGATGTTTACTAAATGAACATTCGAAGTATTCCTCTCCCTTAAAGAGAGGAAGAGAGAGTCTATGATGACCCTCTAAATGTTGTTTGAAAGGAAAAACAAAAGTGATTCTATAATGTTGTGTATGGTTCAGTGATAGTCAGGCAAGACCACTATCAAGGATATATGGTTTGTTGATCAATAGACATGTGATACCATGTTCCTTTAGATCAATGTATGATCAAATATCAATGCATAAGAGTTAGATTGGATGAAATCATTTACATGACCATGATGAGTTTAGGGTTATGTCCTTTAGACTAACCAATGTACCAATAGAATATATGAATAGGAGGAATAGAGTGTTTAGGTCATGTGTTACAAGTTGTAGCAAGCTTTGAATGATGACATCTCAAGGTATTTCAGAGATGGTCAGTAACAAGGTCAACATATTTGCTAAACCTTAAGAATGTTGAAGAAATTGTACTTATGTGTGACGAGTCTAGCATGAGTGAGATGGGGTTGATTAAATGTCTTCATGGGATCATGATATATCTACTGAGTAGGTTGTATAAATCCTAGTAAGGTGAAGATTCGTCTTGTTGTTTCACCCCTAACAAGGTTGACTAGGAATGATGTTTTTCTAGTATGGAATGATAGGTGCCATCATCAGCATTTTCTTTTGATGTTGAAGAAGAGTTGACAAGTGTTCCAATGTCAGTGTATCTAGAACAAAGGGATGGATACATCACCCTTTCTTATGCTTCAAGGATGGTATGGAACACATGCCATGATTGGTAAAAAGCCAACAAGTATGACTTTAAAGTAATGTGTTGATACAATAGATATAATTTTAGGATGATAACTAGAATTTAAAGTTGAACATTACTACTATAGTTTTACAGGTGACACAACAAATTTCTACATTCCATATTGAGAATGTCTGCTTAGGTGGGGGGTTTTTGTGCTGACCCAAGATGAGATGTGTATGAATTGAAAGATAAGAACATGAACTTTATAAGAGTGATTTGGCATCATCATGATATGGAAGTAAACATGTGAAGGTAATAGGATGAGGTGCAAAGGAAGTACCCATCTCTGTTTACCTCGGATTTCATGGGCAAAATCCCTATTAGGGGTTTCTAACTGTAAGACCCATGAACATGCTTAAAGTGTTGAACATACTTAGTTAACATAATTGAGTTCTTAACACCATAATATAACCTTTTGATATGCTTTGGTATCATGTTACAAGCTTAAGTTTCAAGTTTGGTCCAATTTGGACACTGTTTGAGCAAGTTATGCAATTTTATGTACATTTTGGACCTTTTGTAATTTACCCAATTGGGAGGTTTTTATTGCAATTTGTCACAATAAGTATGTTACTTATATGTTCTCTCATCATTATTGAGCTTTTTGAGCCATGGGGCTCCTAGTTGAGCCATGGTTTGAGGGTGTTTTCCACAAGGGTATTTTAGGGTTTACCCCTTCTCAGATGAGCCACCTTTAGTAGCTATGAACTAATGAATTATTTTATTGGTTTGGAAATTCGACAAAGGAGATCTAATCATGTCTATATGGATGATAGGGGATCTTCTTGTTTGTGTTCTTGTATATTCTTAATAGTCTAAGGTCATGGACACTTGGAAAGATACTAGAACTTCAACTTTTTCTTTTTCTTTATCTTAAAGTTTTATATACCTATCCCTAAGCACCCAAATGAACCATTTTCTCTCCACCACTTCCCTCATTCTCTAAACCTTATTCTCCCTTGGTGCTACTGTGAATTTCCTATCCAAGTAAGAAGAAAGTGGGGATCTTCTTGGAAAAATCATCTAGGGTTGCAATTGACTTCCTTTAGCGGTTTCTAAAGCTCCTTCCTAGTGATCTTGACCTAAAAGAGTAAGAATTCCCTTATTTCCTCCGTTTATTTCTCTATTTTTATTCCTACTATATTCCTCGAGGTTAGAACTGTAACGACCGACAATCAAATCATTACTTATTAAGCGGAATTAAACATAAACAACATATTAACAAAAATCACTAAAAATTTAAACCATTTTTTAAAGAGATCCATTCCAAAGAAAACTCTTACTGAAAGGTCCAAAACCTTATATACACCATTATTCACATTGTACATATTCGTTACATCTCATCTCGAGAATAACATATAATAGTTGCTTTACCAAACTATACATGAGCAACATAAAACCTCGAGGCACATAGGACAAAATCTCTTATTGATCATAAAACCAGTACAAACCAATTCCAAGGACCTGAGAGTATAGAGACGACACATAGGACTCATATCTACAAGACATGACAGACAATACACTCAACCTGAGTTGTCACTGCTGCCTCAGTTGTTGTTCTTCCTCTATAGAAAGGTCTTCACCTCCTCGTGCATGTCCACCTAAAAATTTGGGTCCCACGGGGGTGAGACAATTGTAATTGTCCCAGAGAGAGATATAACTCTCCGCCGACCATATTATTATCACAGTTAATCATTTATAAACTGAGCAGAGGTTCTTATTTTATTAACAGGCAGGATTAATCACTGTATGAACAGAATGAAGTAGTCTCCTTTCTTAAGGAGAACATTGCATCTACCCATGGTAGAATTAATAATTAACTACCTGCTTTGCAAGGAATGTAAAGAAACATAAATCACATCTATCCACTAAGGATGCATAAAAGAAATGTAACATCAGCCAAATGATTTCCGTATTTAAGCAAACATGCTAGGCGGCTGATTACATTTTACAATCACACTTAAGCCCTGAGAAGATGAGGTATACCGCTCATACTCCAACCGACCACTGCGAAGTCAAAATCGGTACCATACAAGGTCAATGGCAGAGCCGACTGCCAAGACCTCACCCGTCTCGACCATTCCAAGACCATAGGCAGGACATCTCGTGTCACTGCTAAATAGCTTTCCAGGGTATACTGGCAACTTCGCTATGTAGAGATACAACGTCAACTGCACTCTCTTCGGGAGATTCATGATACATCCATCCCAACACATATAATGAAGGATCGAGAGATCTCGTGTTTATCTCACATCAATCCAACATTAGGGCGTATGGATATTTTTGCCCATCACCCCCGCATATGCAAAAATATGTGGTCTCCGGGTTATGCCACGGAACAACCCGTTTTACCATTCAGGGAGGGACCTGACGCCGAATGGATCTATGGTCAGGGCACTACATGATATAATTCCACTTGATTAATTAAGTGCATTACCATATTCGTTTAGCATCAGTCAAGTTTTCACATAAGAATTATTATGACAAATGCTACAAAGAAAGGTATAATACATCTATCACGTACTTTTCAAATCTTTAAAACATATGATACTTGGGATCTCAGTCCCTTATCATATTACTGGGAATTCATCACATAACATTGTTACCTCTGTAACTGGTAACCATTATCTCTAGGTCCTTAGACCAAGGTATTCATTTCACTTGTTGTACAAGTATTCTCATGGCTCACAAGGCCATTCACATCTTATCACCTCTCACTAGGCAACAACTTATTCACATGGCTCACAAGGCCATTCACATCTTGTCACCTCTCACTAGGCAACAACTTATTCACATGGCTCACAAGGCCATTCACATCTTGTCACCTCTTACTAGGCAACAACTTATTCACATAATACATGTTATGTAAGTATTTAACATGCCTTACAAGCCTTATGCAATAAGAGAAATACAACCTTCCCATCATTAGGGTTAGGGTTTTCCCTTTCTTATCGATTAGGGTTTCTCTTACATATCATTACCCTTCATTAGGGTTAGGGTTTTCCATTATTAACCATTTAGGTTTTCAAGATCATATTATCAATGATCAAACCCTAATTCATTGCTCCACTCATCTAGGAGCAAACATTGATATCATAAGTATTCAATCATACTTATTTATTCTCATCATTTATCATTAAATGAATCATCAACACAAGGTATGAGTTCATCTCTCATCCTTACTAGGGTATGATTACATCATACTTTATTAACTTGGCTTAACCCTTTCTCAAGGTATGTTAGCCTACACTTATCAAAGTGCATTAAACTTATTACATCTCAATGTAACAATTGACATAACACACTTCATGTGTTACTCATCAAAGTATAATGGATTTAAGGTGCATCAAGGTACATCAACCTTGAAGTGCTGGATGTGATATCTATCATGTCTTGATGTATCACTTACCTCATCACTTTTTACATACTTAAGTTCATTAACTTATCTTGTATTAGGGTATGTCCCATCCTAATACTTTATGCACTAGCTCATCACATTTATCATGTAATGTATTGGTCATAAGTCACACAATTGAATTATTCAACCATCATTAATGATATGAACTCATCTCGGGTTAAGGCATTATTGATATAGGATTAACCATTATCAACCACTCTAGGTGTTTCACCTATCAAGGTATTATCCACACCATTACTTGGTGTTACACTCATCACTCCTAAGAGTGTCTTTCCCTTACCTTTACAAGGTGTATAGGGTTAAATCATGTGCATATGTTCACCTTATCGGGTTGTAGGTGTATAGACACTCACCATATCGGGCTCGGATTTGCACTTGTCTCCATATCGGGAATGAGGTACCTTATTGACCTCATATTGGGCACAAGATATATGTATGTGTTGCCCATGATACTTATGATGTATCAACCCATCACCATGTCGGGCTAGAAGTACATTCAATCACTCTATCATGCTAGTCACCATCTAGGGTTAGCCATGACGGGTTGGGGTTTGCCATATCGAACTCAACCCAATATACAAGTCAATTGGAGTGTAGGGAACCAAACCATATTGGGCTACATCATCAAACATTAGGTTGCAACGCCCATGTCGGGTTAGGGTTGATTATGTCGGGCACATGGCATATACATGTGTCGCCCATGAAACTTAAGGGGTATCAACTTATCGCCATATCGGGCTATCATATTGTCTAGGGTTGTGTATCGTGCAACCCTATCGCTCAACCCTATAGTGCAACCCTGTCTTTCAACCCTATCGTGTAACCCTATCATGCATCCATGTTGTTCATCCATGTCATGCAATAACACTTGTTACTCTTCTCTTATATCGAGTTACCCAAATTAGGGTTTCATGTCAACTTATAAGTATTCATTAAATCTTGTATCATGTATGGAGTCTATACTTGACTCCCTATCATGCAAGAGGTGTACACTACACCCCCATATCGTTCAATAAGGTTCACAAACCTATTCATATCACTTTAGTGAAATAGGTGCATCATCATATCGGGTTAGAGGTGCTTGCACCCGATATCACTTTTATAAAGTGATACCATCATCTTCAAGCTCTAGACCTTTGTTATAACTGATATAATTCATGGAAACAGGTCTAAGAAATTAATTGAACTCATAATTTCATCAACTATTTCAGGAAATTTCGAAATTAAAAGTATTTCACTAATTAGAGCAATTTAGGTGAAGAACAATAACATGGTTGAGTTCAAGTTATATAACCCGCCTTAAGAACCACTTCAAAGCTTCAAGGTACAAAGCTCCATGATCCTAAGGTTGAAGATGAATTTATCAAAGGTCCAAGGCTCGTTCACAACTCCTTCATATACAAGGAATCACCATGGATAAGCAATTGGTGAAGAAGAAAAGAAAGGTAGATCATAACCCTAATTCCATGCTTCAATTCAAGCTTGAAGACAACTATAGCTTACCTTAGGGTTATGTTTTGAGTTCCTTAGCTCCTTGGCCGACACCATACCATTCTTGGACGATATGAACTTCCTCTTGGCCTACACAACTTTGCTTATGGTCGATACCCCCTCACTTGTGGCCAAAATCACTCCAATTGGCCGATATCAACTTGTTATGGGCAATATCAACATGGTATGGCCGATATACTTGATATGGCCAATACCCAAGGCCTATGCACGATACCCTTGTGCTATTTCACGATATGAAACCCCTATTTCATGATATGATACTCATTTGCACGATATGGCACTCACTTGGAGTCAAAACGCTTCACTCTATGGCCGATATCACCCTATATGGCCGATATCACCTACTTGGGCGATATGGTCTTGCCATGGGTGATATCCCAAGGCCCATGCACGATACCACAGCTTCACTTCACGATATGGAAGCTCTATGAACGATACCTTAGGGTAGGAGGGTGTTAAGGGTCGCAACATTGCACCAAGGGGTGAAACTAGGGGTATATATACTTGTTGATCATGAAGAAAGGCAAAAATGAGGTGTCAACATTTTGAGCTAGTAGGTGCCACGTGTCATGCATGGGTGACACGTGTACATGCATGCATCAAAATTTATCTTCTTGAAAAACAGTTGAGGATCATCTAGAGATGCAAATTCGTCCATTTCTTATCCATTTGGATAAGTCATCTAGGTTTAATCACTATTTTATGTCAAGCCGATACACTTTTTCTAAGGAAACTTGTTGGCCATCACACCTCACCTCCTTGAGGTGATTTGCACGATATGGACTTTGCCAAGAGTTAACAAAACGATATGAGACACCTCCTTGGGCTCCATGGCCGATAGACACTCATATATAAGCTTTTCAACTTGATACAACTCAAGTTAAGCTTCCAAATTCAACCCTTTTTCTTGGTCATTTCATCACCAAGAGTATCATCATTCATAATTGATCCGAACATGGTGTCTCATTCATTCTATCTCCTCTAAATGATACATAGAGGAAGTAGGAACACTCTATAGGTGGTAATTTTCATAAAAACCCCGCATTTTGGGTAAATTACAATTTGTACCAAAATTGGCACACAATGCTCCAGCATTGTTCAAACAAGTTCAAACTTGGAATTTAGGCTTTCCAAAAGCCACCACCTTGCATAATTCTCTCTATAATGATGCTTAAACACATGAGTCATGTTCAAAATGTGACATTTTGCACTATAGCCCCTCAATTTGGGTAAATTGCACTTTGGTCCAAAACAAAGGAAAATTGCTCAAACAACATTCAATCGGGACCAAACTTGAAACATAAGTGTGTCACATGATAAGGAAGCACCTTATAGGATTATATTAAAGTTCTAATAAACTTTATTATCCAAAACAAATAGGTTTACCTCATAACCCAGGTCAGGGTCGTTACAAGTTATAAACCCCTAACAAGGATTTCGTCCCCGAAATCCCAAGTACAGGGAGACAAATATTATTCATACCTTATTTAACTCAGGTGTCAAACCTCACTGATTTGTCACCTTTCTCAACTTACAACTTTATGTGACATGATTCTTGATTCTGGGAAGTCTCCCATACTTCTCATTTAGCATTTCACTTTTAAAGGAGAGACTAGAGTTATGTTCTGTCACCCACTTGTGACTACAAGTCTTATCATATATCTGTTGTGCCATCTAATCTTCTGACACAACATTAATCTATCTTACTACTTTTACCAACTATCTCATTAGTTGTACATTATCTTGTCATAAGGGGAGGTTACTTATCAATTAAGAACTTATCTTAGAGGTATCTTTAGATGTTATGTATAAGCTGCCTCAACAATCTAAATAGGGATATTCTAGGAAGTTATCTTTAGCTTGATCAACTTTTCCAAAACAATTCTACTATTGTTCCTTCAACTCATACATATTTTTTGATGCCATGTTTATGCGGAGCATAAACCCCTAACATGTGATGTCCATACTATTTTATGTAACTAGACTGATTTCACAGTTGGCCATACCTGGTAACCAACATAAATCATCTAATTAGGAGTTTATGTTTTCACTTTCTCATACCACCTGACACTTCTTAGATACCAGGATTCCTTACTTTGATATCTATCACATGTGTCAAAAACTCATCAAATCCTCATTTTTCTTTCATTTTGGGACATTACTTGTTACACATATCTTTATCTTGGTACCAAAGTACAAGACAAACTGATACTTTTCTAAGTATCCATCAATTGAACATTTTTAACTTATGCACATCAAGTGTCATGTCCCTGAAGGGAAAGAACACAAAGGAACATATTCCTTTCTTTGTTATTATCTAACATGTTCATGAGCATTTTGTGATTTTATCACATATCCCATTTCCACATCATGGGAAAAGATATTTACCTTTCACACATACTTTATCTGATAGGGTTCATCTCCCTTGTTCTCATTCTCTTATCATGAGGATTATACTTTTCATTTCTTTATACATACAGATTGATCTGAGATCATCTCATATTCCACTTTATTGCACTTAGGATGTGATATACATGTCCATACCATATTTCTAGTTTCATTATACTCACTAGATTGTCTCAGAATGATTAATTGATCAGAGTAATCAGAAAGATAACAATATAAGAGTTCCATACTCACCTTATCTCCAATAATTATATAACTGGCCAGGGTATACAAGTACTGAGATTAAGTAGTATGCACTTTGTTTACTATCATATTCCTTACTTTTCATATAATAACCAACACATGATTTAACATTCCTGGATTTTCTCCATGCATCTCTTCTATACCTCATCCTTTTTCACACAGATAAGAGCAATTATAGAGCATTTAAAAGAATACTGAACAGAATATAAATTCTAGTTCTCATCATTTCTTCCCTATGTCCCCATAGGACAATCAATAGGGAAATCCGTAACAATAATCCTTTTTATGATTATCATATAATCATCAAGATAAAGCATATCAAAATGAAAAGCTCTATATAACTGTTATCCCTCGCGGTCATCTACCACTTTAGGTTGATTCAACACATAGAGTCTAGCTATTTCATGTTGTTGCTTTTGCCTTTTTACATCATTGGGCTGTAACTTTCATAAGCCTTGTTGAGTCTACCTCGGTTGTTGAGTCATTTCCTCCCTTCTTGTCAAAGAAAAGAGTTTAGTGTGCTCAACATGTCCATAACTATATCATGTCTTGTCCTCGTACCATGGTCTTATCGGTCTTATTACCGATGTAGAGACTAAGCCATGGGTTCTTACAGGTGAAAAGTTAAGACCCTTGCCTTTACTTAGTGGCTACTGCCCTGGTACACTAGGCATTTATTGTACTGGTGGCAACAAAAACTTTGTCTTTTTAGAACAACTAGGCACATGTCTCTAGAATTGTAGAGACCTTTCCTTATTTCTCAACTTATTGTCCCATCTTGGGCATTACCATCGCATATATACTATCTGTCTATACTTATGGCAGAGTCTATTTTCTTGCCATATGCTAATCCTTCCCACATTTTCCACTGTTCCAACATGACTATGTCATTTAGGAACCTTTTCAAAGCCCAAAGTTTCTATATTTAGGACTGGTAACCTAGGTTGTAATGCTAGTATCTAGTCTACTATATGCATCACTTTTATCCTAACTTGCCCAACAAGAGCATAAACATAGGATTCTCTATCCTGATTGAGTCATGATGGGAATTCTCAGGCACTCATTCTTCTCTTGCCTGATCCCTTACACCCTCAATTAGTGCAACAACATTGCTCTCAGTAACATGTTCCTCATATTCTCCAATCATTTTTAAACTTCACCCTTTCTTCTATATAAGAAGAAGTCACTATAGGGCATACTGGAGGACACTAACACATACTCAACACCTTAGTCCTATGTCTCTATAGACTCAGCAAACCTTAAGCTCTGATACCAAAACTATAATTACCGACAATCAAATCATTACTTATTAAGAGGAATTAAACATAAAAAACATATTAACAAAAATCACTAAAAATTTAAACCATTTTTTTAAAGAGATCCATTCCGAAGAAAACTCTTACTGAAAGGTCCAAAACCTTATATACACCATTATTCACATTGTACATATTCGGTACATCTCATCTCGAGAATAACATATAACAGTTGCTTTACCAAACTATACATGAGCAACATAAAACCTCGAGGCACGTAAGCCAAAATCTCTTATTGATCATAAAACCAGTACAAACCAATTCCAAGGACCTGAGAGTACAAAGACGACACATAGGACTCATATCTACAAGACATGATAGACAATACACTCAACCTGAGTTGTCACTGCTGCCTCAGTTGTTGTTCTTCCTCTGCAGAAAGGTCTTCACCTCCTCGTGCACGTCCACCTAAAAATTTGGGTCCCACGGGGGTGAGACAATTGTAATTGTCCCAGTGAGAGATATAACTCTCCGCCGACCATATTGTTATCACAGTTAATCATTTATAAACTGAGCAGAGGTTCTTATTTTATTAACAGGCATGATTAATCACTGTATGAATAGAATGAAGTAGTCTCCTTTCTTAAGGAGAACATTGCATCTACCCATGGTAGAATTAATAATTAACTACCTGCTTTGCAAGGAATGTCAAGAAACATAAATCACATCTATCCACTAAGGATGCATAAAAGAAATGTAACATCAGCCAAATGATTTCCGTATTTAAGCAAACATGCTAGGCGGCTGATTATATTTTACAATCACACTTAAGCCCTGAGGAGATGAGGTATACCGCTCATACTCCAACCGACCACTACAAAGTCAAAATAGGTACCATACAAGGTCAATGGCAGAGCCAGCTGCCAAGACCTCACCCATCTCGACCAGTCCGAGACCACAGGCAAGACATCTCGTGTCACTGCTGAATAGCTTTCCAGGGTATACTGGCAACTTCTCTATGTAGAGCTACAACGTCAATTGCACTCTCTTCGAGAGAGAAAGATCTCGTGTTTATCTAACATCCATCCCGGCCTTCATCTTCGAGAGATTCGTGATACATCCATCTCGACACATATAATGAAGGATTGAGAGATCTCGTGTTTATCTTACGTCAATCCAACATTAGGGCGTACGAATATTTTCACCCATCACCCCCGCATATTCAAAAATATGCGGTCTCCAGGTTATGCCGCGGAGCAACCCGTTTCACCTTTCAGGGAGGGACCTGGCGCCGAATGGATCTATGGTCAGGGCACTACATGATAAAATTCCACTTGATTAATTAAGTGCATTACCATATTCTTTTAGCATCAGTCAAGTTTTCACACAAGAATTATTATGACAAATTCTACAAAGAAAGGTATAATACATCTATCACGTACTTTTCAAATCTTTAAAACATGTGATACTTGGGATCTCAGTCCCTTATCATATTACTAGGAATTCATCACATAACATTGTTACCTCTGTAACTGGTAACCATTACCTCTAGGTCCTTAGACCAAGGTATTCATTTCACTTGTTGTACAAGTATTCTCATGGCTCACAAGGCCATTCACATCTTGTCACCTCTCACTAGGCAACAACTTATTCACATGGCTCACAAGGTCATTCACATCTTGTCACCTCTCACTAGGCAATAACTTATTCACATGGCTCACAAGGCCATTCACATCTTGTCACCTCTTACTAGGCAACAACTTATTCACATAATACTTGTTATGTAAGTATTTAACATGCCTTACAAGGCTTATGCAATAAGAGAAATACAACCTTCCCATCATTAGGGTTAGGGTTTTCCCTTTCTTATCGATTAGGGTTTCTCTTACATATCATTACCCTTCATTAGGGTTAGGGTTTTCCATTATTAACCATTTAGGTTTTTAAGATCATATTATCAATGATCAAACCCTAATTCATTGCTCCACACATCTAGGAGCAAACATTGATATCATAAGTATTCAATCATACTTATTTATTCTCATCATTTATCATTAAATGAATCATCAACACAAGGTATGAGTTCGTCTCTCATCCTTACTAGGGTATGATTACATCATACTTTATTAACTTGGCTTAACCCTTTCTCAAGGTATGTTAGCCTACACTTATCAAAGTGCATTAAACTTATTACATCTCAATGTAACAATTGACATAACACACTTCATGTGTTACTCATCCAAGTATAATGGATTTAAGGTGCATTAAGGTACATCAACCTTGAAGTGCTGGATGTGATATCTATCATGTCTTGATGTATTAGGGTATGTCCCATCCTGATACTTTATGTACTATCTCATCACATTTATCATGTAATGTATTGGTCATAAGTCAATTGAATTATTCAACCATCATTAATGATATGAACTCATCTCGGGTTAAGGCATTATTGATATAGGATTAACCATTATCAACCAATCTAGGTGTTTCACCTATCAAGGTATTATCCACACCATTACTTGGTGTTACACTCATCACTCCTAAGAATGTCTTGCCCTTACCTTTACAAGGTGTATAGGGTTAAATCATGTGCATATGTTCACCTTATCGGGTTGTAGGTGTATAGACACTCACCATATCGGTCTAGGATTTGCACTTGTCTCCATATCGGGCATGAGGTACCTTCTTGACCTCATATCGGGCACAAGATATATGTATGTGTTTCCCATGATACTTATGATGTATCAACCCATCACCATGTCGGGCTAGAGGTACATTCAATCACTCTATCAGGCTAGTCACCATCTAGGGTTAGCCATGACGGGTTGGGGTTTGCCATATCAGACTCAACCCAATATACAAGTCAATTGGAGTGTAGGGAACCAAACCATATTGGGCTACATCATCAAACATTAGGTTGCAACGCCCATGTCAGGTTAGGGTTGATTATGTCAGGCACATGGCATATACATGTGTCGCCCATGAAACTTAAGGGGTATCAACTTATTACCATATCGGGCTATCATATTGTCTAGGGTTGTGTATCGTGCAACCCTATCGCTCAACCCTATAGTGCAACCCTGTCTTTCAACCCTATCGTGTAACCCTATCATGCATCCATGTCATGAATCCATGTTGTTCATCCGTGTCATGCAATAACACTTGTTACTCTTCTCTTATATCGGGTTACCCAAATTAGGGTTTCATGTCAACTTATAAGTATTCATTCAATATTGTATCATGTATGGAGTCTATACTTGACTCCCTATCGTTCAAGAGGTGTACACTACACCCCCATATCGTTCAATAAGGTTTACAAACCTATTCATATCATTTTAGTGAAATAGGTGCATCATCATATCGGGTTAGAGGTGCTTGCATATGTGCTTGCACCCGATATCACTTTTATAAAGTGATACCATCATATTCAAGCTCTAGACCTTTGTTCTAACTGATATAATTCATGGAAACAGGTCTAAGCAACTAAGTGAACTCATAATTTCATCAACTATTTCAGGAAATTTCGGAATTAAAAGTATTTCACTAATTAGAGCAATTTAGGTGAAGAATAATAACATGGTTGAGTTCAAGTTATATAACCCACCTTAAGAACCACTTCAAAGCTTCAAGGTCCAAATATCCATGTTACTAAGGTTGAATATGACTTTATCAAAGGTCCAAGGCTCGTTCACAACTCCTTCATATACAAGGAATCACCATGGAGAAGCAATTGGTGAAGAAGAAAAGAAAGGTAGATCATAACCCCAATTCCATGCTTCATTGAGCTAGTAGGTGCCACGTGTCATGCATGGGTGATACGTGTACATGCATGCATCAACATTCATCTTTTCTTGCAAAACAGTTTAGGATCATCTAGAGATGCAAATTCGTCCATTTCTTATCCATTTGGATAAGTCATCTAGGTTTAATCACTATTTTATGTGAAGCCGATACACTTTTTCTAAGGAAACTTGTTGTCCGTCACAACTCACCTCCTTGACGTGCTTTGCATGATATGGACTTTTCCAAGAGTTCACAAAACGATATGAGACACCTCCTTGGGCTCCATGGCCGATAGGCACTCATATATAAGCTTTTCAACTTGATACAACTCAAGTTAAGCTTCCAAATTCAACCCTTTTTCTTGGTCATTTCATCACCAAGAGTATCATCATTCATAATTGATCCAAACATGGTATCTCATTCATTATCTCTCCTCTAAATGATACATATAGGAAGTAGGAACACTCTAGAGGTGGTAAGTTTCATAAAAACCCCGCATTTTGGGTAAATTACAATTTGTACCAAAATTGGCACACAATGCTCCACCATTGTTCAAACAAGTTCAAACTTGGAATTTAGGCTTTCCCAAGCCACCACCTTGCATCATTATCTCTATAATGATGCTTAAACACATGAGTCATGTTCAACATGTGACATTTTGCATTATAGCCCCTCAATTTGGGTAAATTGCACTTTGGTCCAAAACAAAGGAAAATTGCTCAAACAACATTCAATCGGGACCAAACTTGAAACATAAGTGTGTCACATGATAACAAAGCACCTTAGAGGATTATATTAAAGTTCTAATAAACTTTATTAGCCAAAACAAATAGGGTTACCTCATAACCCATGTCAGGGTCGTTACAAGAACATTGTTGTTCCATGGTGGAAGTGGCTCTAGAACTCAAGCATCTATCTTTCTTTCTTCTTCTTCTAGGGTTTTGCTTCTTTGTCGAGAGAAGTGCCTACTTGGCCAAGGTCAGATCTGCAAATTGGTTATTATTGCCTTATTTTCTCGAGATTGTTTCTTTGTGGTATCTGACCTACTCTCTAGAGGTGATTTTGATAACATTATTCACTTATATTTCTTACTAGAAACTTGTTAGTTCATGCTTATGCTTCAATGTGATGATCTAAGCATAGAGAAGCCATGCTTGTTTAAGGTTACGAATTTTATGGTGTTCCCTATTCTGTTCCAATTATATATGAACTTGTAAACATGTGTACGACCTTTCTATGGTATAATATGATCTGGGACAGGTTTATAGCAACAACCTATGGTGCTAAGCGCAAAACAATCAATGATTCAAATTAGGGTTTTCAAGTTATTTCCTTCACTACCAAACAACTGACGGTGAAACCATGAAACAACTAATGATGTTGCATTTTGATAACTGATGGTCATGATCAAGGGTGTTAAATTATTTTGACAAGCGATGGTCACCTCCCCCCCCCTTAGGTTAGATTTTAGCTCAATTTGAACCTTAATGATCAACCATTAAGTACCCTAACGATGTTATCAATCAATGATGACATTAGCTTAATATCCAATGATGATTAATGAATATAGTGCTAATATAACAGCCTATGGTGACTTAATGGTCACTACAGATGGTGGATCAGGTTTTCACAGCCTATGGTGAGTTAAGAATATAGTTTTTCATCAATTAATCTTTAAACCAATGGTTTCTTGGGTCACTTGTTGCAATGGTCGGACCTATACTCCAATTGATGATTTTAACATATGAACTTGACCCAATTGTTAACATCTAATGTTTCTTCATCCAATAAAGTGGAATGATGCTTAATGTAATATGTTGGTCCTAATAAAATTATTTAGATGTTTTCCTTTATATGATCAACTTAAGGAGCTTACTTATTCACAATGGATGGCTTGTTTTAAATAAACAATCGATTATGGGTTTTACCCTACTCTCAATGGAACTTTTTATGTTGTTAATCAAGGGATATCTAGCATTATATGGTGACTCTTACTAAAACACAACTCAATGAATTCATGCTAGTTTGTTCAAGTTGTTTACTTATGTAAATGGCCAATGGCTTTACCTTTTTAATATTTAATGGTTAGAAGTTGATGTCTCAATATTCCCATGGTTTTGGTTGAAGCCTATTGCATAATGTTATGATTATAATAATGAGAATTTGATGGTTAACTTCCTTAAATTTGTATTCTTACCCTTTCCCTCATATGATTATGATTGATAATCATCATTATGAATTAATGGGAAACCCCAATGAGGTATAACTTGTTATACTGAGCTTTAATATAACTAAATGATGGTAATTGGGTATGAATAGCCCTTGAATGATTAATACAATCATGGAGTACTCTCTTATTGTTTTTGAAACCCTAGTATGCTATAACTCGATGGTTACACCTTGATTTATATGTGGGTTCATACTTAAGAATAATATGGAATGTGATGGTGATACTTCACCTTATGCATCCATGATCCAATGGGGATGTCGTGAGTTAGGGTTTGAGTATGTGTTATTATTAGGAACATTAATATAATTTATCTTGTTGAACCTAACTCTAATGCAAATAGATAAATATGAGTTTTCATGTTTAAACTTCTTATATGATGTCATGATGATGAAATCAGCTCCCTAATATGATCAAAACCTTAATGTGTTAATTGGTGGTTATCATAGCCATATGGTTGATACTTTCTTATGCTAAATGTGTGCATTATGAATATGATGAGGGTTAATCATATATAGATTCCTTGGATGTTGATGTAATAAAGGAATGTTCTTAATGTTGATATAACCCTGCTATGATTGTTTATGAATATCTCCTAGCTCATTAATACGATATTGTGTTGATCTGGTATATTATATGTAAGTGATGTTGTTGAGCCTAGTTATTGGGCAAGGAAAGATAACGACGATCTTGTAGGGAATAGTACGATGGTCTTAATGACCTTTGGGCATGGTTGAGCCCTGAATGAGGTGTAGTCCTCTTATGTTGACAAGGGTTGATACCATATGATATTTTGAAAGAAATTTATATCTTGTGATAGTATGATGTCTAGTGTGGTCTCATGAATGGCAAATGAATAGTACCATGTGATGATGAAATGAGAAATTATGTTTCATATGTTTTATATCTTCTAAAGTTGCAATGCCTATACACTTGATAGAAATGAATTAGGGTTTGTATGTCCATTTGTATGATGAAGCCTTAATTCACCTAATTGGCAATGATTAATCATATGAAATTCTAATCATGTAGTGCCTTATGACATAGAGCCATCATCAGTGGAAAAACTTGTTGGATGGTGTAATGAGTATTTCTAAGGGAAACTTGGAGCACATATTATTGACTATGTGGGGTGTTTGTCATCCTGACACCAAGTGTTTTGAGCGGATGGTTGTGGTCAGACCTAGCCTACTTTTTGAGAATGACTATGGTCGGGTCTCAGTCATTATAACATGATGTGATTACAGGACAATTGGGGTTGTACCTCATGTTGGGTTTTAGGGGAGATAGAGAAGGAAGCGGAAACAAAAACAATTCCCCAAACCCAGAACGAAGGAATCGTATCAACATCTATACAATAGGAAGGATGGTTTGTAGAGGCATACCTTGTCCCGAGGCTTGCTCGACGACATTACCTCGCGGCTTGCACGGTCTTCACCTCCGATCTTGGATGGTGTCTGTGCAGCTCTTGGTCTCACCGGGACTATCTGGATTGACAATTGTCCTCTGAGCGGCAGAAGTATCCCGCCTCTGAAATAGTCCACACGGACCACCTGGAACTCCGATTGACTTTTCGTACAAAGCACCGGAAGGAGTCATACCCTCCTGTCAGTGTACTAGTCACTGACACACTCTCCTGCCACTAGTCATCTTTATGTAGTTGTCTTTCCCTTACTGTGCCTCCCTTATCGGGTAGCACTTGCTCGGGCTCTCCTGGTTACCACAACCAGAGAGAATGACAACTTTGCAAAGCAACTGGTGTTCTGAGTTGTATTTGAGAAGCCCCCAATACCCCTATATATGGGAGGGTCATGGGACATGGTTCTCTATCCTAGGCAATGCGAGATTTAAAGTAGGAGTAGAAGGGTTCGAGGTTTTCTACAAAACAACCAACTGCGCCAGCTGAACCGATCGTTTCAAGCATGAACTAATCGGTTGGGGACCTGAGCCAATCGATTCACACCTGAACCAGTCAGTTGGGGCACCTAAGCCGGTCGGTTCACTTTTGAACCGGTCAGTTCACTATTGAACCGGTCAGTTCACTACCCTGGTCAGTTCCCGATTGACTTTTCCTATTTTTTTTCGAATTGATCCAAATACCAATCCTTGTTCCAATAAAATTGGACAAGTGAAACGAAGAGAAATTTCTTGCCAACCTCACTTCCCCAACTCACTCGTTTGGACCAGTTGAGCCGATTGGTTCAACCCTTGAACCGATCAATTCATCCTGTCCTGAGCTGATCAATTCATCACATGAGCCGATCAGTTCATCACATGAGCTGATCAGTTAGGAGTGCAGACTGCACAGAATCAGTCAATTGCAGTTTCAATCAATCCAATACTCTAATCAATTAGTCCAATACCTTAAGCACTATGATACTGAGCTATCAACTGATTAAGTGTTTAATTGAACTACTAAACTCCTTTAATAATCAATCTAAACATCGTTTTTGGATAAACTCCTCTTCCAAGTTAAATCCTATGTGTGTGACCCTGCAGGTCCATTTCACGTTGGCAGTGAAAGTCTATAACACTTATGACTTCACAAGCAAAGAGTGATGCCTAGTCACACATCAGTGCTACCCAAGTGAAAAGGAAAGTTGGAGAACAACTTTCAATCCTACAATCTGTGAATGGTGTTACATCGAATGTATAATTCCTTTGTCTCTGATATCACGAATGAACTCAAGGCATGGAACAGTCATCCTATCAATGTTCATTCACTTTCTTCATCTCAGAGTAGATTGGAGGAGATATGTATGACATCAATATCACATATTGATTCACACATGCGTGTGCATGCCTAACTCAATCCTACTCATCAAGTGGACATGGATATCAAACTCCATCAGGAGGGACAAATCTCGTATCTATCACTCACCCCTCAAAAGCCCCATGTGTCAAAGCCACCCAATCATCACCTTTATAACAACCCATGTTTGAAGACTGTGTTTGATGATGTCAAAGTGTACCCAGCAACATGTGTTGAGTGTAGTAATTTCAAGTCAAAGAATCACACTCACCACCATCACTGTGAGAGTTGATGTGACTACCAAGTCATGGTTCCATGTGTCACTCTCACGATGGGTCTGTCTGGTACACTTGTTCTCTAACAAGTACCTATGTGTTTGGTTTGATATCTTCATATCATGACTAATGAGATTTTATCATCAACCAACACCACAATCTAGTCTTATGTGTCATTGTTGTCTATCTACCTTCCACAATGACATCTGACTAGGGACATAATAAGAATGTACAAACTCTTAACATCCATATGATCTCATCGTTTAGGTCCTTAACCTAAAAGCATTCGTCATTGAGTACTCTCATTCTCTAGACATTCAATATGTTCTATCATTATCTCATATGACTTAACCAGAAAGAATTGGAAGCTTGCCTTTGATGTTTATCAAATTAATCTTAATGTATCCCATCGATCATCTCATGATTGGCTCTCAGCACATACATACCAATAGACTACCACTTGCACTGTGAGCCAATCACTCTTGAATCATATTCATAGTGATCTTCAAACATGTCTTACATGTTACTGTGCTCTAGTGCTAACATAGTGAGTTATGGCAGCACCTTGCCAAAGTCAGTATTAACTACATGTCTCTCATCTCTTCGATGTACGTCACACGTATGAGATGGAGTTGTTGTAATATGTGATCTAGTATTCCTTTACTAACCTTTATCCACATTGCATGACCAAGTACTCCTTACTTGTCATCAAAGATCGGAATATCTATAAGTTCATGTCATGAACTTCCAGATCCCTATAGTATCTACTAATGTTTTCTAACACACAGATACTCGAATTTTCCCTTTAAAATGGATTTAATGGAACATTTCCATTTATCAACAAACATTCACTTATATATATATATATATATATATATATATATATATATATATATATATATATATTGCGATTAATCTTCTGTCCTTTTCGGAAGTTCGCATCAATGTAACTCTTTACAGTGAACCCTTCCTTATTTCCATATAACTAGTACTTCTCAAATACTTATCAAATTCTTATGGTATTCCAGTAACCCTTACTGGAACTAGACAGACATCCACTCGTCATTTCCCACATACGAGTTATCAGGATGAGCACATCATATTATCATGTCCTACATACAAGATGATGAATGCATTTTATTCTTGCTATGTCCATGCATGCAAGATAATGGGATGATTACATACATGATAGATCCATATCTATTCTTAGTGTTCCCATTCTTCATAAGAATTGGACACTTGGCCTTGGGATACTAACTCCATGTAACTTGGACATGTTTTCTCCCACTAAATCTGTGCACACTGAACCCTTCAGTATAGATCGGCAATGTATGCTCTCTCTTTTCAGGTCAAGAGGTTTTCGAGAACTATCTCTATAGATCTCTATTCCTATCACATAGGAAACATCTCTATCTTCCTTAAATATGATTTCCACAAAGGATTCCATTCTAGAACATCTCATTCCTCATCGACATGTGGAATACAAATATGCTCCCACTAAATCACAGATCCCTTCTTTATCTTTGTCATATCAGTCAAACCCTTTGACTATATTATCAAAGTAAAGATCCAACTCTGAGTCTCTTATACTCAATCAATCACATTGATTAGTCCATTGTAACTTATAGACTTCATTTGCATTAAAGGATTCATAAACCTTATAGATTGTGTCACGTACACATCCTTGTTTTATTCCTCATAGGAATGAAGTTTTAGTATCCATATGCCAAATCTCTTAGTCATTAAGTTGCAATCAACAAGCATCATCCTTCTCAAAATGTTATCCATGTGTCTTAACGCTTAAGACTCATTCGCACTTATGGATTTCATCCAATGGGTGCTACCATCAAGGTCATACCTTATGGTTCACATGGAAGTCATTTAGGATGTAATGGTAATAAACCATTACTCAAAATCTGGTTCCTCAAATTCATCTAGATAGTTGACTAATCACATGACCAACTCATCACATAGATAATCGAGGTGTATCTATCAAGGATATAAGAACTCACAACTCCTTGTGATTCTTAATGTCCTTTATTAGTATGGGGTATTCTTTCTTTAAGAAGAAATTAGTTATTTGATAATCATCCTCTAACTCCTTAGGGTATGAATCCTTTTGATTTAGACATCACCATGCCTTAATCATGAGTTCACTATGATACAAAATCATAATCACTCATAAGGATCTCAAACAATTGGTTCAAGTATTTCATTCATTGATCTCATCAAGAATTAACACACTACCAAATTCGTACTTCATCTATGATATTCTTGAACACTTCAAGATATTCATATTGGTATTTCTCTAAACACCATTTGAAGTATTTGCTCCAATAGGTATGTAAATACATCACATGTATTATACCTAATAGGATAATCATTCTCCCACTACCACTAGTGAAGATCGATTTATCATATTCAAGAGATTCATGTATCTTACTGGTTCTCTAACCAAAAGAGTCTATCCATCATATGGAAAATAGAAATTAATTTCTCATGATGATGCTAATTCGTTGTTTGAGTTATCAGTAACTTTTCGGTATCATTTTATCTTATGTATACCAAGTACCACAAGATAAACAAGGCATTTCCATAAGGAAACATCAACTTTTTTAATTGTCATTATTGGCATACAATATGCAAAAATAAGGTGTTTCTATCCATTGGCAAATATGAAATAGTAGTTCATAACTCTATTACATGCCTTAAAGCCTAAAAATAAACAAAAGTACTCCTATCTATGGTGGCAACACTTGCCCCATTTATTGGGTGCTTTACACTTTATATCTTGGTATCATATACCTCAAAAGTGTTATAAGTTTATTTCATGACACCTTCAGGTGGAGACGTATGTTGTCTCCTTCTTCTTTAGTTCTTCCAAATAGAGAGGACAATTCCTTTTCCAATGTCCTTGTTTTTGACAAAGGTGGCAATTGCCTCTCTTGGTCACGCCTCCTTTGGCCTTGAGAGTTGAAGATGCCTTGGGCTGTTGGCTAGCATCAAAACCATTCTTAGCTTTGCCCTTGCGCTTGCTCTTAGACTTGCCTTTCTTTTCATTGATCAACATCATAGACTTAGGCTTGTCCTACTTCATCTATGCCTCGGATGTCCTCAACATGCCTAACAACTCTGTCAATAGCTTGTCAAAGTTGTTCATGTTGTAGTTCATTACAAATTGACTGTAGGATTCAGGCAATGATTGCAGTATCACGTCAGTAGCCAACTCTTGGCCCAGGGGAAATCCCAATCTCGTCAGGTTCTCCACATACCCAATCATCTTGAGTGTGTGAGAACCAACTAGATCTCCTTCTGTCATGACACACTTGAATAGTGCCCTGGAGACATCATATCTCTCTTGCCGTGCTTGATTTTCATACATGTTCTTGAGATGTTGAATCATCTCAATGACACCCATGTTCTCATGTTGTCTCTGTAACTCGTGGTTCATGGAGCACAACATCAAGCACTTTGCATCAATGGCATCTTCAGAATGCTTCTTATAAGCATCCCTTTCTGCCTTTGGTGTGGTAGGAGCAGGTTCCTCTGGAGCTAGAGTATCCTGGACATAGAGCTTTCTCTCTTGAGTGAGAACAATTCTCAATGTCCTAAACCAGTCGTGGAAGTTAGTCCCATTCAGCTTGTCCTTTTCAAGGATCGATCGCAACAAAAAGTGATTGTTGTTTGTTTTCATTTGTACTACAAAAGAAAATATATGCAATTTAGTCCAAAACTCAATTTTGACTTATTTGATTAATTTGAAAGGTTGACGATATAATTATGACTTTAATTAATTATCGCTCCCACTATTTTTGTTCAAATTGATAGCCCTCACCATAAATTCAGAAGATTGCAACGTACAATCTTCTAGTGGGTCAAGATCCAGAAATCCTCTAAGTCATGGACCAGCTAGGGCTGTCACCCACAACTTAGATCTTCCAGGTAGGCAACCTTTGCCAATTGCATCATATGTAACTCTTGAAAGATGTCATATGCAACTCCTTGCCATGATTACCTCCATGCCTCAAGGTGCTAGATCCTATCTAGGTCACCTTGTTAAGTCCGACCCAAAGCCAACACGATGAATATGCACCCTGATAGGGCAAACCCACATATCCATCCTTTACGCTTTCACGAGATAGACGGTGCACCATGCTAGGGCATTCCCACACTTGGCTGATCAAGCTTTTCACATGTGTCGCATTTGGAAGGCATCTAAAACTTTAATATTTAATGAGGTATTTGGTTTTTATAGGTACATATACATATCCAATCACCACAATACAAAGTATGTATCATATACATGCTATATCCCACAGAAAACATGTGAAACAATAAAAGCGATGATTATGGCCATCCTAATGTGATTCCTCGAGCCAAGAGGAATCACAGTCATCTAGGTCCATTTCACATGCAACATGTACAAGATGAACTATGTGCTTTGTTGTTCTGGGTTTGATCAACTGATCTCCATGATTGATCGACTCGCCATCAGGCCAGTCGGTTGGGTGCCACCAGCCGATCGATTGGCTCCTCCAACAGATAGGTTCGTCTGGTCTCCGTGCATCTCCTCATGGCCACCACTCACTCATCTCACTCCTTGAAATGGTCGTCTAGAATGGAAATTGATCTGTTCATGCCTTGAACCGGTCGTCTCATTTGTCATCAGGTTGTCCGCCATTCCTTGACATAACAAGAAATAAAAGATCTATCCTATTTTACATTTGTATTGAGAAACCCCAAGTTATATTCGGGGGGGAACAAAGGTAGGAGAGAAATTTCGAGTTATCTCGAGTTACATCAGGAATAAGGAGGTAGGGAATTGGTGCGCAGACTGAGATGCAAGCAACCACATACAACCATAGACAAACATAGGGTTTATTGACCATAACCACGCTATACATCTACCACAAAACTCATTTAAGGGTGACGCGTATAGAATGCATTCATATTACATATCATATATGTATATAGGGATTTGTGGATTTAGAATTGAACATGTATAAAGCCAATTTTATTCGCATCATATGCAATAAATAAAGGCGACAAACCAAAATTGATCACATCGATAATCCTAAAGTATAGAGCAGTTGACGTGGCTTTGATACCACTGTTGGGTTTTAGGGGAGACAGAGAAGGCAGCGAAAACAAAAAAAATTCCCCAAACCCAGAACAAAGGAATCGTGTCAACATCTATACAGTAGGAAGGATGGTTTGTAGAGGCATACCTTGTCCTGAGGCTTGCTCATCGACATTACCTCGCGGCTTGCGCAGTCTTCACCTCCAGTCTTGGATGGTGTCTGTGTAGCTCCTGGTCTCACCGGGACTATCAGGATTGACAGTTGTCCTCCGAGCGGCAGAAGTCTCCCGCCTCTGAAGTAGTCCACATGGACCACCTGGAACTCCGATCTCCTTGTCGCACAAGGCACCAGAAGGAGTCATAACATCCTGTCAGCATACCAGTCACCGATACACTCTCCTGCCACCAGTCGCCTTTCTGTAGTTGTCTTTCCCTTGTTGTGCCTCCCTTATCAGGTAGCACTTGCTCGGGCTCTCTAGGTTACCACAACCAGAGAGAATGACAACTTTACAGAGCAACTGGTGTTTTGAGTTTTACAAGAGAAGCCCCCAATACCCCTATATATAGGAGGGTCATGGGATAGGGTTCTCTACCCCAGGCAATGTGTGATTTAAAGTAGGAATAGAAGGGTTTGAGATTTTCCACAAAACAACCAACTGTGCCAGCTGAACCAATCATTTCAAGCATGAACCAATCGATTGGGACCTAGTCCAATCGGTTCACACTTGAACCAGTCGGTTGGGGCACCTGAGCCGATTGGTTCACTTCTAAACCGGTCAGTTCACTACCCTGGTCAGTTCTCGATTGACTTTTCCTCTTTTGTTTTGAATTGATCTAAATACCAATCCTTGTTCCAATCAAATTAGACAAGTGAAACGAAGAGAAATTTCTTGCCAACCTGACTTTCCCAACTCCCTCATTTGGACTAGTTGAGCCGATCAGTTCAACCCTTAAACCGATCGATTCAGCATGTCCTGAGCCGATCGATTCATCACATGAGCCGATCAGTTCACCAACCTGAGTCGATCGGTTGGGAGTGTAGACTGCGCAGAATCAGTCAATTGCAGTTTCAATCAATCTGATACTCTAATCAATCGGTCCAATACCTCGAACACTATGATACTAAGCTATCAATTGATTAAGTGTTTAATTGAACTACTAAACTCCTTTAGCAATCAATCTAAACATCATTTGTGGATAAACTCCTCTTCCAGGTTAAATCATATGTATGTGACCCTGCAGGTCCATTTCACATTGGCAGTGAAAGTCTATAACACTTATGAATTCACAAGCAAAGAGTGGTGCCTAGTCACACATCAGTGCTACCCAAGTGAAAAGGAAAGTTAGAGAACAACTTTCAATTCTACAATCCATGAATGGTATTACATCGAATGTATAATTCCTTTGTCTCTGATATCCCAAATGAACTCAAGGCATGGAACAGTCATCCTGTCAACATTCATTCACTTTCTTGATCTCATAGTAGACTGGAGGAGATATGTATGACATCAATATCACATATTGATTCACACATGCATGTGCATGCCTATCTCAATCCTACTCATCAAGTGGCCATGGATATCAAACTCCCTTAGGAGGGACAAATCCCATATCTATCGCTCACCCCTCAAAAGCCCCATGTATCAAAGCCACCCAATCATCACCTTTATAACAACCCATGTTTCAGGACTACATTTGGTGATGTCAAAGTGTGCCCAACGACATGTGTTGAGTGCAGTGATTTCAGGTCTAAGAATCACACTCACCACCATCACTGTGAGTACTGACTGTGACTACCATCTCATGGTTCCATGTGTCAAACTCACAGTGGGTCTGTCCGGTACACTTGTTCTCTAACAAGTACCTATGTGTTTGGTTTGATATCTCTATATCATGACTAATGAGATTCTGTCATCAACCAACACCAGAATCTAGTCTTGTGTGTCATTGTTGTCTATCTACCTTCCACAATGACATCCGACTAGGGACATAACAAGAATGCACAAACTCTTAGCATCTGTATGATCTCATCGTTCAGGTCATGAACCTAAAGGCATACGTCATTGAGTACTATCATTCTCTAGACATTCAATCTGTTCTATCACTATCTCATATGACTGAACCAGAATGAATTGGAAGCTTGCCTTTGATGTTTATCAAATCAATCTTAATGTATCCCACCAATCATCCCATGATTGGCTCTCAGGGCATACATACCAACACCTCAGTGATTGGGTTTGAATATCTAGGATGCTAGCTCCGTGATCTGTACCAAGGTGGGTTAGTTATAAGACTATATGCCATTTTTTTGTAGTTTGACTATATGTCACTATGGTGTAGACTTGTACTGACCGAGTATAGAGAAGATCTTGGAGTTTGGGTCTTCCTAGATCTTATATGGAACTGGTTGTGACCAAGCGGTGGTCGGTTGGAGTTTGAGTGGTACGACTCAAACTTCCCAGGACATAATAAATGATGTAATACAGCTGTGTAGCATATTTGTTTAGCATTATACACAATGTTTCACATTGAATGATAACTCTTATTTGTTCTCTTTATATAAAGATGGTTCTTAGAGCAATAAATAGATAGTAGATATACTTATGTAGTGGATATGCTTAAAATTGTAGATGCAAACATATAGTATCCATGCTTATGTTGATAACTATACTACTACAGCTGATGATAATCATGATGCTAGCTATCTCATGTTATTTGTTACGTTTCACATGCTAGACATGCCTTTATAACTAGAGATGCATATACTGCCAATCATGCTTATCCAGATAGTTGTGCTTATGTTGTTAACTCTTCTTATGATGTTAATATGTTCAACATGTTATACATGCTAATGTTGTTAGCTATGCTTATGTGGCTAGACTTATTCATAATGATAGATATTCTATGTTACTAGACTTGCTCATGATGCTAAATATGCATATGCTAATGAATTGCATTTATTGTCAACAAGATAAAGGATGATAGCCTGGCTAATGATGATAGTTATTATCCACTCCTTTATGTATTTTTTTAATCATCAATGCTATTGAGCTTATTTGTTATATCATATTAAACTGCTTAAACTGTTTAATTACTTTAAAATGTTGTAATCAATATCTTTTGGAGAGAGTTATATCTCTCGCTGGGACATGGGTCTCACCCTTGTGGTTCGCCACATCTTTTTAGGTAATCAACAGTGATGACAACAGAACCATGGAAGTAAAGAGGAAATACAATAATGGATCTTTGAGAAATTTGATTAGATGTCTAGTGTGTCCTAGAGTCATCCCTATACTCTAGGTCTGGGTAGGAAAATTTTGTATATGGTGTTTCAAACGAATCAGACTTTTGTTAGCATTTTAATGCTTGTTTGTGTGGCATATATGATATGTTGTGGCTAAGGTGATAGAACAATTTGTATCAAATTATTGGCATAGTATGTATACAATAAAGATGTTGGGCTCTTATGCAAATGTTTCTGAGTGGGTGTTGATGTTGAAATTGAATTTAATTTACCCATATTTTTGGGTATGTGATTAATTAGTGATCAATTGTGTTTTATGTTTTTAGTATTCTTGTTTAGTGTAATGGTTCTCACAGTGTGTTCTTTAGTTCTTAGGAAGTTGGGATATACACATTAGTCTGATAGAGTTTGCCTAAAATAATAGCTATCAGAGAAGTATTGACATGGAACCATATGAGGCATTGTATGGGAGACATTGTAGGTCTTCATTGTGTTGGTATGAGACATGGGATTATCAACTTCTAGGTCCGAAGCTTGTGTCACAAACGAAAGAGAAGATCAAAGTGATACAACAACAGTTGAAAGCAGTATAGGATAGATAGAAGTTATATGCAGACAATCGTCACAGGCCTTTGGAATTCCAAGTGGGAAATAAAGTTTATCTGAAAGTCTCCCCTGGAAAGGTGTTTTGAAGTTTGGGAAGAAGGGTAAGTTGGCTCCCAGGTCTATGGGACCTTACCCAGTTGTGGCACATGTTGGGAAGGTGGCCTATAAATTGGAGTTTCCACCTAATTTACTCAAGTGGCATCCAATTTTCCATGTCAGTATGATGAGGAAGTGTCATCTGGATACAGAGTCAATGTTACAACTTGTGGAGGTGGAGTTTGATGAGAATATGACCTATGTGGAGGGTCCAGTGTTGATCCTTAATAGGAGGGTGAAGAAGTTGAAGAGGAAGGACCTTGTGCTTGTGAAGGTTATTTGGCATCATCTAGAATTGAAGAAGCCACGTGGGAGCTCGAAGAGGAGATGAGGAGGAAGTACCCTTCTCTTTTCTCTTAGGATTTTGGGGGCAAAATCCCTATTAGGGGCTTATGGCTTATAAGGACCCTGACCCATGTTTTGGGCTAACCCTATTTGTTATGATTAAGTGAGTTTCTTAGTTCCTTTTCCCTAATCATCTAAGATGTAATTAGGTCATGTTGGAGGTTTGTAGTCCTTGTTTGAGACTTGTTGCTTGATGTTTGTACTTTGTGGTGAGGTTTTGATGCAACTTGCAATCTACCGAGAGTAGGGGGTGATATGTAAGTTTGACAATATCCTTGGTGATGTTTTGGGCACATGTTTGAAGTGTGTTTTGCTCTTTAGAGTGTTGTCTCGGGCTTGAGAGCCTTGGTGAGACCCTATATCGGTTTGTAGTTGCCTTGAAGAGTTGGTATCGGTTGAGGGTATCTTGAGGGACATCCTATCAGTTTGTGACACCTTGAGGATCACCATGTCAGGTTGTGGTGACTCTAGGAGGATTGACATACCGGCTTGTGACATAGGATTTCATCCCTATCAGTTTGTGAAGGAGTTGGATGTGTGTGTTGACCATGACCTAGGAAGGTGACCAAGTTGGAGAGAATTAGGTCCTATCACCTTGTTGCATGGCATGGCATGTGTCCCTTCTTCTTGGACAAGTGTCTTATAGGGTTCTAAGGTGGTGACACCTTCCCCTTGCTCTCTCTCTCTCTCTCTCTCTTCGGTCATGTATATATACCTCTTCCTTGTCATGCAAGAGAACCCTTTTAGAAATCCTTGCCTGCTCTCCTTGGTGGTCGACCTTGATCTTAAAGAACCCTCTCCCTTGGATCTTGGTGGGCAAGCTAGAAGCTTGTGGTGCTCTCTTTCATCTTCTTCCTTGGCAAGCCATGGTTTTCTATCTTTCCTTCTCTTTGTCTTTCTTCTTCTAGGCCATGGAGCTTGGTACCTTCTTTTCTTCTCTTTTTCTCTCCCTTAACCTTGGTCCTATATTCCTTCTTAGAGGTGTTGTGGAGAT
The DNA here is from genome assembly GCA_963693085.1 of Alisma plantago-aquatica. Lineage (NCBI taxonomy): Eukaryota > Viridiplantae > Streptophyta > Magnoliopsida > Alismatales > Alismataceae > Alisma > Alisma plantago-aquatica. The sequence continues at coordinate 921,363,502 of OY856409.1, forward strand.
TGAGCTAGGTGGACCTTCTTATACCTTGAGCTTGGGAAGCTTACTTCTTGACTTTGGAGCATAAAGCTTGGTGGTTGTTCTTGATGTTTGTTATATAACTGTAACCCTACTTTATTATTATCACCTTTCTACTTGTTATCTTGCTAGTTTCTCTTAGCTTATCTTTGCTTGCATGCTAGTAGTTCTCTTGGTAGCTTTACGTTCTATTTTTGAGAATAGAACCTTGTTAGGTCGCTGCCATGAAACTTTCATTTCTTTGCCTTGATAGTATCGTCATATTGAGGTAGAAGATCACTAAACTAGTATGAGTTTCTCCTTGCAAACCGATATGGTATGCTAACCGATATGATGTGCAGTGATGCCCTTAGTGTAGTAGTTAATACCCTAACCCTAACTGATACCCCTATGTGGTGTAGTGATGCTTCTTGTTGATGCTCAGATTACATGGTGTGATGTAATACTCTATGGTAATGTTTGAGACATACCATGTTGATGTCAGTGTTTCATTGTGATGATGTGATATCCTATAGAGAATTTGTACATATGATGTGAAGGTTATGTTTCTAAACCACATAACATGTTTTTTTATAATAATGAGAAGCATGCTTCTATGTCTTATAACACATCTCATAATGATGAGGAAAGTGATGATCTAAAGATGTGGATGTATGGCATGAGTTCTATTATATGATGATGCTTTGCCTTCTTGTTATCAATTTCTAATCATGCAAGTGTTAAAGATTAATGTACATAGCTAGGTATGAGCTATGGTGGTTATGATGTGATGGACATTGATCCTTGTTATGAACATGTGGTCCTTGTGATGGACATGTGGTCCTTGTGATGGACATTGGTCCTTGTGATGGACATGTGGTCCTTGTGATGGACATGTGGTCCTTGTGATGGACATGTGGTCCTTGTGATGGACATTGGTCCTTGAGATGGAAATATAAGTGTTAACATGCATAAAGTGATGATGTGATTCAATATGTTTGGGTCATGAGTCATACCCTATTTATGTAGATCTTGTATATAGGTTATACATTGTAACTTGATTAATGCTTAAAAATGTTGACATGATCTAATTAATCAAGAGAAATCTAATAGTGTAGTTGCTCTGTGTCATAGATCCATTTAGTGTCAGCATTTTTTGAATGGTGAAATTAGTTTAACTCAGAGCACATATTGTTAAATATGTGGGGTGCAAGTTGAATACCACCTTGTATCCTAAAAATAAATGTATCATACGATTGACTGTAAGTCATACCTAAAATTGTATCATAGGATTGATTGTAAGTCATACCTAGAATTGTATCACAAGATTGACAGTAAGTAATATGTGGAAGAGCACTACTATAATCTGTAGCTCAATTTCTCTAACGTCGTGACCTATACCAAGGTGGGATAAGTATCCACAGTTGGACTTAAATGTCCCTGGAAGTAGATGACTCATGATGTCACTACATGTTTACTCATGCTGACCGAGGAAGGTGAGGTTGTGGATTCCGACTCTCCCATTAGATCTTGTATGGCACTGACTCAACTATATATTTGTATAGTGGTCGGTTGGATATGGATGGTACAATTCAAATCCTTAGGGCATAATGAACACATAATCAATCATGTAGTGTAATTATATAGGGTCAAATATGAAAAAAATGGTTGAAGCCTAGCTTGATCTTTATACAATGTTGTTGATAGAGAAAATACATACTCTTCATATTCCTTTTAATAATTAAGATGTTTCATAATTCATCATTAGTTGTCCTTCCTATTATTTATACTGCTGCTTAGTTTATCTTATTTGTGGTAATAATAGAGTTGTTGAAGAGTTATATCTCTTGCTGGGACTGTGTGTCTCACTTTATTGGTTAACAACCTTTTTAGGAGGATGAGCATGAGGAAGTAAAGTTCGTGCAGAGGAGGTTGAGTAGAAGCCAGAGGAGCAGTAGCTGATAAGGTTGGAAGTGTTTCTAGTTGTCTTTTTTGATAGAGTCCTACAGTAGTCCCTGTACTCTCGGGTCTTTGGGGAACATTTTGTAGGTGTTTTGCAAACATGTGTTCTCTTTATGTGCTTTTTGTACATCAGATATGATGGGATCATGTATATATGTTATGGAGCAATGCCCTCGTTACAGGTTAACAACATGTTTCATGGATGCTTTGAGGCATGAAAGTACTCTTATGTAAAGGTTCTTTCTATGTGGCAGTTTTATGCACACAAGTTTTAATTTTTAGTGTTTCTACTAATAAGTTGTTAATCATTTTCCACAGTTTTATATTGAGTTATCTCGTTTCACTGTGGCATGGGGCATCACACCATGGGCGAGTAGTCCTCTCGCTAAGATGTGAGGAGTAATGTTGCTACCATATTATGTTTTATTACTCCATCTACTACTGTATGGACCATTATATGTTTATATTCAACCATTTAACATATTTAGTTTTTCATGATCTTCAAGTTTATATGTCTATTATATCTTGAGTGTAGATATCTTTGAACCCAACATCTAAGATGTAGATTGATTCTTGTTAAAACCTTGATGAGAATTTTGGATAGTTATTTTCCAAGGAAATAAGTATATGATCTCTAGGTAATGTGATGGTGAGCTTGAAGTGAATTCTCTCTGGGTTTTGATCCTAATGTCAAATGAGGGATTTGTGTGGTCTCAACATATGTATTTTCATACTAATTATGATGTAGTGAGCGAGTGAATGATAGGTATAGGTGATGAAACCCATTCAACACTAGTGTCTCCATCCACTGATATATACAACCTTAATCCATCTCATTTCATTATTGTAATTGTTGATTAATCAAAGCAAACTCAATCTTTTATAAACTACTAGCTTTTGCATGGTTAATTTGAGCAGATTATTCCTAAGCTATACTACAAAAAGATTTTTTCACTTGCTAATGGTAATTATTTTATATAGTCTAGGTATAAATCTAGGGACTTTTCCCTAGGTGAATTTTCTTGTAAGACATCAACACATAAAAGACAATGATGAAGGTATGTCAACTATACCTTGATTTAGCATTGCATATCCAACATTTGTGTCTGAAAAAATTCTAGTTCTTCCATGAAGTTTTTGACCCATATAAAAACACTACCAGAATGTTCCATAGTTTGATATTCAAATTTTTCTAAAGAGAGAACAATGAGAGTTTCTTTATTTTCTTACAAAAATATAAATCCCCCCATAAAACGCAGTTGATCATAGGTCACCAGTCAATGAGTGAGATTCCTATTTATTTCTTCCTTAAGTATACTCATACAATAATTTTTTTAACTTCCCTGTATTGATTTCCTTTCCCTTACTGTATAAATGGGATCATTACAACTATACTAATATGATAGGTCTATTAAATTGATTCTAGGTTGAGTGGAATGAAGGGATTTAGCTAAGGAATCTGTAAAGGAAGTCGAATCCTCTTGCCTAACTACTGAACCTATATTATACCATCTGAATGTGAGAAACCATGAAACTTAAGGTGCCTATGACAGGAGTAAGAATACACATGTGACAAAGTGCATTTTTTTGCACAACTGTGATCTAATTTGTCTTCTTTGTCACTTGACTTGAACTTTTTACCCCTGAAATTCCACATGGTTTTGTAACTATAGGATGACCCCGAAGATGAATATCCACTTTTAAATCAATTTTGATGAACATAATTGCTAGAAGCCCTAGCTATAGAAATACTTCTTAGTCATTTTATTTTTTATCCTCATCATCCTTGCTTGTCTTGATTTCAAATTTTTTACACGTGTTCTATCCTATATCATGAAACTCTGGTCCAAATTTGAGGACATTTGGAGTTTCCTACAAATACTTAATTTTTTTTAAAAGAATACACCTTGAAAATATTTCTTCTCTTGCCTTTTTCTTGGTTTTGGACCGATCTCACCTTTTTGGGACCAGATAGTGCACTACCCACCCCACCCAGGTAGGGCGTCATCCCCTAACTTAGGTAAGGAAGAAACATCCCAAGTAGCTACAAAATCTACCCAGATCCGCCTTATTTTCTCCCTCATTTCTTGACAGTTTTGCATGAAATAAGTCTCATTCTCTTCGTCTTTGCATCCCACTCCCATTACACCCAATTTGATCTACAAATTGAGTGTTTTCCCAAAGATTCCAGTCCATAAAGGTAGCCGCCATTGTAAAGCTTTGACTCCTTATTATACCTAATCCTAGTCCCTCACACCTATATAAACCCACCATCAGGTTCATTTTTTCCCCACAAACACATCCATACCCTCGAATTTCACTCTCATGCCCTCTATCAAGTTTCCACGTCTTGACTGAATGTCTTACAACCGTGGTACAATAACAAGCTGATCCATTTTCACATCCTCTCTCTATCTTCATGTTTCGTTATCTTTCTTTTTCTCTCTAGAAACTTATTTTGACCATACCTTTTGAATTCATGCTTGAAAATACATGAAACTATAGTATGTTTTGATTGTGAGAACAAGATAGACACAATGAAACTATTTTCAACATCTGATTTTTCTGATCCTTTTTAAAAGATATTTTCTAATGAATTTCAATGGTCACTTGCAACTCAAATTTATAGCTTTATCTAATGTTGACCATATTATCATAAAATCGTGTGAGATCTATAACAAATATATTGTTAAATTGATTATATTGAACTTTGGGAATATGGAATTTATATGTGTTTAAGGTTCTTTTGTCATTCTAATGACTCAATGAAACCATTTGTCCGTATGTTGATATTCATTATTTTTAGTAACATGTGAAATGACACTTTTTGTTGAGAGTGAATGATTCTCATATGGTCATGTGGGACAAGTACCCTATATATTTTTTGGAAAACCAAAGTTCTCAGACATTGGATCCTAACAAAAATCTACTCATATTTGACTAGGTATTGAAACTACTCCCTGCTCTCTTAGAACTTCCAAATTAAGATCTTATTTTGAAAGGTATGTGTACTCTAACTTCGTGACATTGGATGTTATAATGCAGTCTATGATTATGTACCTATGTATATAAAAACTTGGCTACATATATGGCTAAGCTACCTCATCCCCTATGACTAGAGTTTCAAATTTATATATCTATATTTATTATTCTTTTATTTGGTTATTTGCACTTGCAATATACTCCCCTCATTTCCTTATCGTTGCTTCATCTTGAGCCTTTCCCATTTTGTTGCTAGGGGTAAAATGGCACCCTTTTGACTTTCTAAGTGGCCTTGGCCTATTCCTTAGGGTTAAGTGGATCCTTGTTAGTCTTTTGACCTACTGTCGTAACTGTGAGGTGATTGACTCTTATCACAGAGTACAATTTATTTTGTTTTCTTTTGGAAACTTGCACTTGTTGATAATTATTTTTTTGTTATATCTTACTTGCATAATCATGACAAGTGGTTCTTCTTTTGAATATATATATATATATATATATATATATATATATATATATATATATATATATATATATATATATATATATATATATATATATATATATATATATATATATATATATTGGGTTTTAGGGGAGGCAGAGTAGGCAGCAGAAACAAAAAATTTCTCCCCAAACCCGGAACAAGGAAATGCGTCAACATCTATATAATAGGAAATGATGGTTTGTTGAATCATACCTTGTCCCGAGGCTTGCTCCGCGACAATACCTCACACCTTGCGTAGTCTTCAAAGTCGGTCTTGGACAGTGTCTGTGCAGCTCCTGGTCGCATTGGGACTGACGACTCCTCCTCTCACCGGGACTGTCGGGGTTGACAGTTGTCCTCCTGAGCGGCAGAAACCTCCCGCCTCTGAAGTAGTCCACACGGACCACCTGGAACTCCACACTCCTTGTCCCACAAGGAGTTGGAAGGAGTCACACCCTCCTGTAGACGTACTAGTCGCCAACACACTCTCCTACCTCTAGTTGCAACTGCAGTTGTCTTTCCCTTGCTGCACCTCCCTTTACGGGTAGCACTTGCTCGGGCTCTCTCTCGGTTACCAAAACCAGAGAGAAGGACAACTTTGCAAAGCAACTGGTTGCACTGAGTTATATTTTGAGAAGCCCCCAATACCCCTATATATATAGGAGGGTCACGGGATAGGGTTCTCCATCCCGGGCAATGCGAGACTAAAAGCAGGAGTAGAAGGGTTCGAGATTTTCCACAAAAGCAACCAACTCGCAACCTGAACCGATCGTTTCACAACTGAAATGGTCGGTTGGGGACCTGAACCGGTCGGTTCACAAGTGAACCGGTCAAACTCACGGTGGGTCTATCCGGTACACTTGTTCTCTAACAAATACCTATGTGTTTGGTTTGATATCTCTATATCATGACTAATGATATTCTGTCATCAACCAACACCACAATCTAGTCTTGTGTGTCATTGCTGTCTATCTACCTTCCATAATGACATCTGACTAGGGACATAACAAGAATGTACAAACTCTTAGCATCCGTATGATCTCATCGTTCAGGTCATGAACCTGAAGGCATACGTCATTGAGTACTGTAATTCTCTAGACATTCAATCTGTTCTATCACTATCTCATATGACTGAACCAGAAAGAATTGGAAGCTTGCCTTTGATGTTTATCAAATCAATCTTAATGTATCCCACCAATCATCCCATGATTGGCTCTCAGGGCATACATACCAACAGACTCCCACTTGCACTGCGAGCCAATCACCCTTGAATCATATTCATAGTGATCTTCAAACATGTCCCACATGTTAGTGTGCTCTAGTGTCAAGATAGTGAGTGATGGAAACACCTTTCCAAAGTCAGTATTAATTGCATGTCTCTCATCTCTTCGTTGTATGTCACATGTATGAGATGGAGGTGCCGTAATATGCGATCTAGTATTCCTTTGCTAACCTTTAGCCACATTGCATGATCAAGGTTTCCATACTTGTGTTATCAATGAGCGGAATATAAGTTCATCTCATGAACTTACAGATCCATATAGCATCCACTGTTGTTCTCTAACGAATAGATACTCTGCATTTCCTTTTAAATGGTTTTATTGGAACACTTCCAATCATGATAACCTCCAATTTTGGGTTGTTATCTTAGCCTTTTCTTCAGTTTTCCACACTCTTTCTCAATTAAATTAGACACAATCCCTAAATATCCCCTCTTATTGCAAATATACTATTAGACTAACTTTTTCCCTTTTTACTTGCAGAAAAAGACACAAAAAAATCATAAAAGACTCAACTAGCCCAAGACCGCATGGACTCACACGGCCCCAAGACTGCATGAAGCCAATTGGTCCCGAGACCGCATGGAGTCACACGGTCCCAAGACCGCATGAAGCCCATCGGTCCCAAGACCGCATGAAGCCAATCGGTCCCGAGACCGCATGGAGTCACACGGTCCCAAGACCGCATGAAGCCAACCGGTCTGAGACCGCATGGAGTCACACGGTCCGAAGACCGCATGAAGCCAACCGGTCCCGAGACCGCATGGAGTCACACGGTCCCAAGACCGCATGAAGCCAAACGGTCTTGAGGTCCAAACGATCTTGAGGTTCAAACGATCTTGAGGTCCAAACGGTCTTGAGGCCCAAACGGTCTTGAGGTCCAAACGGTCTTGAGATCCAAACGGTCTTGAGATCCAAATGGTCTTGAGGTCCAAACGGTCTTCAAACCGTTTGGACTTCACTTAAGGCCTATAAATAAGACCCCAAGGGTCCTCCAAAAGGCATCAAGTTTTCAGACATCCAGAGGCTACCTCTATCACTCCAGAGCAAATCCAACTTCCATCCTCCGCCCAGGGGCTGCCGGTCTGAGATCCACACTCCATCTCAAAGCTCCTTTCTCTCTCTCTGCCAAAAAAGGTGGGAAGAGGGGACCTCATCATCAAGCAACCTGTGAAGCTAGAAGATCGTCTCTCTCTCTCCAAGGGGTTGACTTTCCTCTCTCCTTTGTGGGGATGACGCTCTCTCTCTCTCTCTTCTTGCCTCCTTCTTTGTCCTAGTTATGAGCGAGTAGTCTCTCTCACTGGGGTGTGGGGAGTAGCCCCGCTACCCATGTTTTCATATCATGTAATGTAATCCATAGTTTGCAATATAGAGATATTATCTTTTCAGTTCAACATCAAACGTTTAATGAATGCTTGTTGCTTGATCACCAACTTGTGTTATCTTTTATATTTTAGTATGAATTGTCTATGTTTATACTATTAGATTCGAAACTCATTTGTATGTTGGTTCTTGGTGCATGTATCCACCATGCATCTGTTTCGGTATCTAGGAGTGTCTTTCAAGAAGTGGAGTAAACTCACTCCCATCATTTTATTTTCATGCTATGAAATGGAATCAGTTGACGTATGAAAGTACAACCTTGATGAATCGAGGAACACAATTTGCAAAGGGAATGATGCAAAGTAGTTGACCATTCGTTCAGGGATGGATGACTTTGCAACATTCCCGCACTTCTCATAGTTAGTTCTCCGAAAGGAAACTACGTCTACAAAGATACTAACTGACTAAACTCTTGTTGTAGGTTGTGTTTTATTTTGCACGTCTTGATCCATGTGTAGTGGACGTGAAAACCGATCACACCCTAGTGACTCCTTATCATTGTTTAACTTCCTTAAATTTACTTGCTTGCTTTACTTTACATGTTCTTAGTTTAAAACAACCAAACCAAACTTTCGATCTAAGTACCTACTATTAAGAGATTAAGTGAAGTCTTGTTGTTCACAACAAGACCGTTGTCCTGTGGATTTGACCCTTAACTATACTACGATAAGACTTCCATGTATCTTAGCATACGTGGGTGGAGTTCTCAATCTAGTATAAGCAAGGCTAAACTTAAAGACTTACCATCTTTAGGATTTTTAGTTGGTGCACGCAATTCCACATAAGTGGAAGCTCCATCAAATCATCAATAAACTTTCACTTTTATATATCCTATATATATTTTGCGATTAATTTTCTGTCCTTTCAGAAGTTCGCATCAATGTAACTCTTTACATTGAACTCTTCCTTATCTCCATAGAACTAGTACTTCCCAAGTACTTATCAAGTTCTCATGGTATTCCAGTAACCCTTACTGGAAGTAGACAGACATCCACTCGTCATGTCCCACATATGAGTTATCAGGATGAGCACATCATATTGTCATGTCATACATACAAAATGATGAATGCATTTTATTCTTGCCATGTCTATACATGCAAGATAATGGGATGATTACATACATGATAGATCCTTATCTATTCTTAGTGTTCCCATTCTTCATAAGAATTGGACACTTGGACCTTGGGATACTAACTCCATGTAACATGGACACGTTTTCTCCCACTGAATCTGTGCACACTGAACACTTCAGTACATATTACCAATGTATGCTCTCTCTTTCCAGGTCAAGAGATTTTTCGAGAACTATCTCTAGAGATCTCTATTCCTATCACATAGGAAACATCTCTATCTTCCCTAAAGATAATTTCCACTTTTGGATTTCCATTCTAGAACAATTCCATTTCACATCAATGTGTGGAATGTGAACACGCTCCCACTAAATCACAGATCCCTTCTTTATCTTTGACATATCAGTCAAAACCTTTGACTATATTATCAAAGTAAAGATCCAATTCTGAGTTGCTTGTACTCAATCAATCACATTGATTAGTCCATTGTAACTTATAGACTTCATTTGCATTAGTGGATTCATAAACCTTATAGGTTGTGTCACGTACACATCCTTGTTTTATTCCTCATAGGAATGTGGTTTTAGTATCCATATGCCAAATGTCTTAGTCGTTAATTTGCAATCAACAAGCATCATCCTTCCATGTATCTTAACACTTAAGACTCATTTGCACTTATGGATTTACATCCAATGGGTGCTACCATCAAGGTCATACCTTATGGTTCACATGGATTTTTTAATGGTCATATACCATAACTCAAAATTTGGTTCCTCATATTCATCTAGATAGTTGACTCATCACATGAACAACTCATAGATAATTGAGGTGTATCTATTAAGGATATAAGAACTCACAACCCTTTTGATTCTTAATTTCTTTTATTAGTGTGGGGTATTCTAAGAAGAATTCAGTTATTTGATAATCATTCTCTAACTCCTTAGAGTATGATTCCTTCTTGATTTAGACATCTCCATGCCTTAATCATGAGTTCATTATAATCACTCATAAGGATCTCAAACATTTGGTCCAAGTATTTCATTCATTGATCTCATCAAGAATTAACACTTTACCAAATTTGCACTTCATCTATGATAATCTTGAACACTTCAAGATATTCATATTGGTATTTCTCTAAACACCATTTGAAGTATTAGCATTTGTTCCAATAGGTATGTAAATACATCACATGTATTATACCTAATAGGATAAGCATTCTCCCACTATCATTAGTGAAGATTTATTAATAATGTCCAAGATATTCATGTCTCTTACTGGTTCTCTAACAAAAAGAGTCTAGATTTATCCATCATATGGAAACTAGAAATGAATTTCTCATGATTGATGCTAATTTGACTGTTTGAGTTATCTATAACTTCTAGGTATCATTTTATCTTATGCATATCAAATACCACAAGATAAACAAGGCATTGCCACAAAGATCACATCTTTAAAAGATTGAAACATCAACTTTATTGATTGCCATCATTGTCATACAATATACAAAATAAAGTGTTTCTATCTATTGGAAAATATGAAATAGCAGTTCATAACTGTATTACATGCCTTGTAGGCTGAAAATAAACTAAAGTACTCCTATCTATGGCGGCAACACTTGCCCCATTTATGAGTGTTTTACACTTTACATCTTGGTATCATATACCTCAAAAAGTGTTACAAGTTTACTTTCATGACACCTTTAAGTAGAGACGTATGTTGCCTCCATCTTCTTTTGTTCTTCCAGATAGAGAGGACAATTCCTTTTCCAATGTCCTGGCTTTTGACAATGGTGGCAATTTCCTTTCTTGGTCACACCTCCTTTGGCCTTGAGAGTTGAAGACGTCTTGGGCTCCTGGCTAGCATCAGAACCTTTCTTAGCTTTGCCCTTGTCCTTGTTCTTGGACTTGCCTTTCTTGCTTGTGATCACCATCACAGACTTAGGCTTGTCCTTCTTCATCTGTGTCTCGGCTATCCTCAACATGCCCAACAACTCCGACAGTGGCCTATCAAAGTTGTTCATGTTGTAGTTCATCACAAACTGACTGTAAGATTCTGGCAACGATTGCAGTATCAGGTTAGTAGCCAACTCTTGGCTCAGTGGAAATCCCAGTCTTTGCAGGTTCTCCACATACCCAATCATCTTGAGTGTGTGAGGACCAACTGGATCTCCTTCTGTCATGACACACTTGAACAGTGCCCTTGAGACATTGTATCTCTCTTATCGTGCCTGATCTTCATATACGTTCCTGAGATGCTGAATCATCTCAATGACACCCATATTCTCATGTTGTCTCTGCAACTCATGGTTCATGGAGCACAACATCAAGCACTTTGCATCAATGGCATCATCAAAATGCTTCTTGTAAGCATCCCTGTCTATCTTTGGGGCATTAGGAGCCAGTTCCTCTAGAATTGGAGTATCCAGGACATAGAGCTTATGCTCTTGAGTGAGAACAATTCTCAATGTACGATACCAGTCGTGGAAGTTAGTCCCATTTAGTCTGTCCTTTTCAAGGACCGATCACAAAGAAAAGTGATTGTTGTTTTTTGCCATTTGTACTACAAAAGGAAAATATGCAATTTTAGTCCAAAAACTCATTTTTGACTTATTTGATTGATTTAAAAAATGACGATATAATTAGGCCTTTAATTAATTATCACTCCCACTATTTTACTTCAAATTGATAGCCCTCACCATCAATTCAGAAGATTCCAGCGTACAACCTTCTAGTGGGCAAGATCCTGAAATCCTCTAAGCCATGGATCAGTTAGGGCTGTCACCCACAACATAGATCTCTCAGGTAGGCAACTTTTTCCAATTGCATCATATGTAACTCTTGATAAGATGTCATATGCAACTCCTTGCCATGATCATATCCATGCCTCAAGGTACTAGATCCCATCTAGATCACCTTGTTAAGTCCGACCCAAAGCAAACACGATGAATATGCACCCTGCTAGGGCAGACCCACACATTCATCCTTCACGCTTCCACGAGATAGACGGTGCACCACTCTAGGGCGTGCCCACACTTGGTCAATCAAGTTTTTCACATGTGTTGCATTTGGAAGGCATCTAAAACTTAATATTTAATGAGGGATTTGTTTTTTATATACATATACATATCCAATCACCACAATACATAGTACGTATCATATACATGCTATATCCCACAGAAAACATGCACAAACGATAAAAGTGATGATTATGGCCATCCTAATGTGATTCCTCGAGCCAAGAGGAATCACAGTCATCTAGGTCTACATCACATGCAACCTGTATAAGATGAACACTATGCTTTGCCTTCGGAGTAGATCAACTCATCACATGATTGACTTGCTCATTCTGGCCCGGTCGTCTGGGTGCCACCAGTCGATCGGTTGGCTCCTCCAACCGATCGGTTCGCCTGGTCATCGTGCATCTCCTTTTGGCCGCCACCCGCTCGTCTCGCTCCTCAAACCGGTCATCAACCGATCGGCTCACTCCTTGAACTGATCGTCTGGAATGTCAACCGATCAGTTCACGCCTTGAACCGATCGTCTCAGCTATCGGCAGGATGTCCGCCGTTCTTCGACATAATAGGAAATAAAATCTATCCTAATTTTACAATGCTTAAAAGGGAAACCCCGAGTTACATTCGGGGGGAGCAAATGTAGGAAAGAATCTCGAATTATTTCGAGTTACATTAGGAATAGGAGAGGGAAGATCGGTGCATAGACCGAGATGCAAGCAACCACATACAACCATACACAAATAGGGTTTATTGGCCATAATCACACTATACATCCACCACAAAACTCGTTTAAGGGCGACGCGTATCAAGTGCATTAATAATACATATCATATATGTAATTGGGATTTTTGGATTTAGGATTGGACATGCATAAAGCCAATATTATTCACATTGTATGCAATAATAAAGGCGACAAATCAAAATTGATCATATTGATATTCCTAAAATATAGAGCAGTTGACGTGGCTCTGATACCACTGTTGGGTTTTAGGGGAGGCAGAGAAGGCAGAGGAAACAAAAAATTTCTCCCCAAACCCGGAACAAGGAAACGCGTCAACGTCTATATAATAGGAAAGGATGGTTTGTGGAATCATACCTTGTCCCGAGGCTTGCTCGGCGACAATACCTCGCGCCTTGCGCGATCTTCAAAGCCGGTCTTGGACAATGTCTGTGCAGCTCCTGGTCGCACCGAGACTGACGACTCCTCTCACCGGGACTGTCAGGGTTGACAGTTGTCCTCCTGAGCTGCAGAAACCTCCCGCCTCTGAAGTAGTCCACACGGACCACCTGGAACTCCACACTCCTTGTCCCACAAGGAGTTGGAAGGAGTCACACCCTCCTGTTGACGTACTAGTCGCTAACACACTCTCCTGCCTCCAGTTGCAACTACAGTTGTCTTTCCCTTCTTGCACCTCCCTTTGCGGGTAGCACTTGCTCGGGCTCTCTCTCGGTTACCAAAACCATAGAGAAGGACAACTTTGCAGAGCAACTAGTTGCACTGAGTTATATTTTGAGAAGCCCCCAATACCCCTATATATATAGGAGGGTCATGGAATAGGGTTCTCCATCCCGGGCAATGGGGGACTAAAAGTAGGAGTAGAAGGGTTCGAGATTTTCTACAAAAGCAACCAACTCGCAACCTGAGCTGATCGTTTCACAACTGAAATAGTCGGTTGGGGACCTGAACCGGTCGGTTGGGACACCTCAACTGGTCGGTTCACAAATGAACCGGTCGGTTGGTGGTCCTAGTCGGTTCCCGATTGACTTTCCTTCTTTTGTTTCTAATTGGTATCGAATACCAATCCAATTTCCCAATCAAATTGGGCAATTGAAATGAAAGGAAAATTATCACCAATCCTATTTTCCCAAGTTGCTCGGTTGTACCAGTTGAATCGATCGTTTCAACACTTGAAGCAATCGGTTCACCCTGATCTTCAGCCGATCGGCTCAACACTTGAGCCGATCGGTTCATCACATGAACCAATCGGTTGGGAGTACAGGTTGTGCAGAATCAGTCAATTGCGATTTCAATCAATCTGATACTCCAATCAATGTGTCCAACACCTTGAACAATATGATATTGAGCAATCAATTGATTCAGTGTTTAATTGAACTACTAAACTCCTTTAGTAATCAATCTAAACATTGCTTGTGGACAAAACTCCTCTTCCAGGTTAAATCCTATGTGTGTGACCCTACAGGTCTATTTCACGTTGGCAGTGAAAGTCCATAACACTTATGACTTCACAAGTAAAGAGAGGTGCCTTGTCACACATCAGTGCTACCCAAGTGAAAGTAGAAAGTTGGAGAACAACTTTCAATCCTACAATCCGTGAATGGTGTTACAGTGAATGTATAATTCCTTTGTCGTTGATATCCCGAATGAACTCGAGGCATGGAACAGTCATCCTGTCAACGTTCATTCACTTTCTTGATCTCAGAGTAGATTGGAAGAGATATGTATGACATCAATATCACATACTGATTCACACATGCGTGCGCACGTCTATTTCAATCCTACTCATTAAGTGGCCTTGGATATCAAACTCCCTCAGGAGGGACAAATCCCATATCTATCACTCACCCCTCAAAAGCCCCATGTGTCAAAGCCACCCAATCATCACCTCTATAACAACCCATGTTTCAGGACTACGTTTGGTGATGTCAAAGTGTGCCCAACGACATGTGTTGAGTGCAGTGATTTCAGGTCTAAGAATCACACTCACCACCATCACTGTGAGTACTGACTGTGACTACCATCTCATGGTTCCATGTGTCAAACTCACAGTGGGTCTGTCCGGTACACTTGTTCTCTAACAAGTACCTATGTGTTTGGTTTGATATCTCTATATCATGACTAATGAGATTCTTTCATCAACCAACACCAGAATCTAGTCTTGTGTGTCATTGTTGTCTATCTACCTTCCACAATGACATCCGACTAGGGACATAACAAGAATGTACAAAATCTTAGCATCTGTATGATCTCATTGTTCAGGTCATGAACCTAAAGGCATACGTCATTGAGTACTATCATTCTCTAGACATTCAATCTGTTCTATCACTATCTCATATGACTGAACCAGAAAGAATTGGAAGCTTGCCTTTGATGTTTATCAAATCAATCTTAATGTATCCCACCAATCATCCCATGATTGGCTCTCAGGGCATACATACCAACATATATATATATATATATATATATATATATATATATATATATATATATATATATATATATATATATATATATATGTATGTATGTATGTATGTATGTATGTATGTATTCTCTAGTATTTCCATGACCATACTCAATATTTTTTCATTGACTTTTGGTCATGATTTTCGATCAAGGAAAAGATGATTGATGACTAAGATCGCTTCCGCACTCAACAAAGTCTGATGACAAGGACAAATATACAAAATCACAAAAAGGGGTTGGTAAGTTTTTTAATCTCCTCTTCTGTTCTAAGTTATTATTTCTTATTGTATATTCTAGTGTGTGAGATTTATTTGGGCCACCTAGGGACAGATTCTTCAATCCCTCTATTACTATCTTGGTATTGAGATTGGAATTCGGGTAAGAACAGTTATGTGAAAGTTGGTATTAGAGCCTACACATTTCAATGTGCATTAATTAAAATGACTTCTCTATATCTCTTGAACTAAGAAAATCCTAAAAGTCCTTAATGGAGATACTACAATGTCTAGGTTAGGGTTTCTGGCTAATAATCACCTCATATCCATCTCACAACAGTGGTTGAGGTTCCCTACTCTACATGGACGAAGTTGATCCAGAAGGGATTTTGTATAACCCTAGAGTGTTATCTTGCTTCTCATCTTTTCTTTAAGGACTACCCGTAGCCACCTATTAGAAATTAGTTGTATGACTTCGCATAATCTAGTCTTTGAAAGTGTGTCTTGACTCAAAGTGTACTCTCCCAATTCTTTAGTAGCATGGGGTAATAACAAAAACATGGGATAAAATTTTGAAAAGTATGGATCAATGTTGTGCCAGGATTTGTCTTGAATTAAAAATCCCTAATTTATATATGAAAGAACTCTTGAAAGTGACATACTTGTGACACCCTTTTTCACACAAAGTGAGATTACTCAAAACTTACACCACAATCAACCATAAATAGCGGATTACCATAAATCACAGGAAATTAAAACTGATTTGCAACAAGCACCATGAACTGAGATTTACTACACAAGAACCAATACTTGCATTTTATAACATATACTCAAGGTTCCACATCAACATAATCCAATTAACATGTTACATAAGATAATAGTTCCACATGTATAAACATACTACCAGAGTCACACAAGCCAAAAATCACATATCAATCATCATTTCTACAAAGTACATCAAGAACACCCCCAAGGACCTGATTGTACAAGGATGACACATATGACTCTATTACTAGAAATTTTTAATATACCATGATCCACCAGGTGTAGTTGTATTCTCATATTATCCTCAGACACATGATCTTTAACTCGACATGCACATCCACCTAAAAAGTTACTTAACCAACAGGGTGAGACACACAGTCCCAACAAGAGGTATAACTCTCCGTCAAATTTATTATTATCACAGATAACTAAGGACATAGGTTAACATACTGAGCAATTTGAATAGGATTAACTAGATGACATATATCTCATGGTCGAAGTAAATAGAGCAGTAATATTCACTTGTCAATGAATAATAGAAAGACTAGTTATTTAAAAAGGAATATGAAGAATATGTATAAGAGTTACAATCTAAACAGTAAAAGAGAAAGGCAAGACTTCATCGAATGTTTCCATGTTTGATCCTAGGCATGTAAACTATACGGTTGATTATGTATCTATTATGCCCTAGGGATTTGAGTCGTACCACCCAAATCCAACTAACCACTGTTAAGTCAGAATTGGTGTCGTACAAGGTCTAGTGGAAGAGTCAAAATCCACAACCTCACCTTCCTCGGTCAGTAGAAGTGGACATGATGTGACATCACAAGTCAACTGCTTCCAACGACATATAGTCCATCTGTGCAAACCTAGCCTGCCTTGGTATAGGTCATGACGCTAGTGAAACTAAGCAACGACCCACACCCACACTCTTCTAGTTTATGACATGTAGCCAATCCTATGAAATCTCATAAACATAACATCACTTAATCTACGGCATGAAGCCACACTTTTTCTAGAGTATGGCCCATAGATAATCATGTGTCACATATCCCGAGGCATGATCTGAGGCTTAAGTATGGCCACAATCACCCTCAATTACTTGATATTAGCCTACCAAGCTATCCCTGCATACTCAATAGTATGCACTATGGGTTTACCATAGGAGTTACTCGTTTCACCATTCAACAAATGCGGACACTGAATGGATATATGGAATAGGGAGAACTACATGTTTAAATTCCACTTTGGTTAACTAGACCAATTAATGTGTCATTTAGCCTCAATCAAGTTACAATGTATAAAACACAAACAAATCCTTTAAAAGAAAGGGGCATAGTATTAGAACAAAAATTATCATTGTTTAAACTACAAACTGACTCTCATCATTTCATAACACTGTATCACTGCCAACCACAAGGCTATTGTACCACTTCCAGCCATAAGGCTACTGTATCACTGCCAGCCACAAGGCTATTGTATCATTTCCAGCCATAAGGCTATCATCAACAACACATTATCCTAGGATATCAATCCCTCATTCTCGTACCAGAGGATATCACCTCAACCAGGCACTAAGCCCTAACCAGGTCCTCAGACCCATCACATCACAGTTGTGTTTCATGATTATCTCATCATGCCTCATTGGGTACATAAGAATTACTCATGCCACATCACATGTACTTGCCATGTAAACCATTAGCCATTTTGTTTAGAGAGAGAATATAATAAACATATCAAACACCTTTAGTTAAAGCAAGCAAAGCATTATAAGATCTTTAATCTAAGATTACGCTTCATATTAATCTCATATAAGGTCCCCAAGAATCATTCTACCTCACATCTTTGACATGTACTACCTCCCATAAACTAGAGTATGTAAGGCTAAGAATTAATTAATGTAACCAAGTATGCACATTCACATATTCAAACTTCTCATGTTCCCTTATCAAGGTTCATAACCAAAGCTTGATATTATTTAACCATCTTCATAGTTCTCACAAGTTATATCACCCAATTAATCCATTTAGGTTATAGTCATGCATTTTGAGAGGGAGAACAATATCATGCTTTCCATTCATACTTATTCAATATTATAACCTACCCTCAGAATTAAGGTCAATTCTCTTCACATGGAACTAGTTAGGGTTTGACACCATGGTTACATTACCAAACCCTAATCATAGCACAACTCATGTTTATAAAATTGATTAGGTTTGAATAAAATTAGTATATATGAATCAATCATCACACCATCAATACAAAGTATCACCCTTTCATAAGTGCATATGAGTATCATCTTCATTATGTTATGTGTGGGTTGCAATAATGCATTACAATAACATATTAACCATTGCACCAATATGACATTTCAACTTTAGTTGACCCATACATTATTACTTCTTACAAATTATTTACCACATATCATACTAAGGAGAGTTAGACCTTAGGATACATAATTGGAGGGTTTCACTTTAAACTATCCACAAGGCACCTATAAATCCATTAGACTTATTTACATTTTCTCTGCCCAAATGTTGTCACCATGTATTCCAACAAGGCCTATCATCATCATCACATATATCTTCACATAGTTGTGTCATTAACCTTATTCCACAAGTTAAGATTATGAAAGTGAAATATACTTGACACTTGTCATGGATTATAATCTCTCATTAAGATAAGCAAATTGGTCATAGTATTCAATGATTAAGGTTAACATAAGGATACTCAACCATCGAATCCTACATCCATTGCTTCTCACGTTGTTGAAGAGTTTAGGTTTAAGATCTTTAGTTAAATATGGACCCCTCATGTCAACATCATCCTATGGTGTACTAGCTTTAGGAGAAGCAACTAAGATTACTCATACATTATCCAAAACAACACTTTTCTCTATCATGCATTACTTATGTGTGTACCTCATTGAGTATCCAAGCATACCCTTTAACCCTCATCATGTGATATTGGTTTCACCCCATCAACAAAAGGTATCGGATTAGACCCTTTTGTGGTGTATCAGTTTAGGCCATTTTATCCAATCATGTCAGGTTCATTATACATATGGGGTGAAGTTTAACTACACTAGAGGTGTAAATTTATCCACACAAGGGATGTATCGATTTAGCTCCTTGAAGGTATGACGAGAAACCTTCTTGAAGGTGTGTCGAGCATCAACTTTTGAAGGGGTATCAGGAATCATCACCCTAAGATGTGACAGGAAATGCATGGTGTGTTGGGCATCAACTCTTGAAGGGTTATAATGGGCATCATCACACTATGGTGCGACAGGAAACACATGTTGTGTTGGGTATCCATTCTTGGAGGGGTATCGGGCATCACATAGTGTGACGGGCATCACCTCCCTAAGGGTGTGACGGGAAGCACTAGGGTTAGGGTTAGGTCATGACGGCCATTTGCTCAATCATGGATGTCATGATTAGCACTCTAGCAAACTAGACAACACAAGGGGTCCTCATGGTCATGACGGACTAGCAAGGTGTATTAATCATCAAAGCCTATTAGTTTGACAACACATAGATTTAAGTACCTCTAGTGCATAATGGGTTAAGTCCTACTCAAGGAATGTCATCCTAACCATTTATATCAGTTTGGGCACCTTCTAGGGCATGACAGTTTAGCAACCTTCTGAACCTATCGATTTGAGCACTCTCAAGTCATGGCAACTTGCAACATGTATATTAGTTTAAGCATCATGAGTCATGATGACCATTCACCACCTATGTGTTGAATTAGTCATTTTCAACATTAGGAAACTCAGTCACTAGTCCATCCACTCAACAAATCTAGAAAGAGAAAGACATAAGAAACATCTTAAATGAAGTTCCTTCATCCAAAATAGTCCTTAAACAATTGCTAGCTACTTAACATATAAGAGATACACGATCTAGAGATGAAGAACAACATAAGCTTATAAATAGTGAAAATAACAAAGGAGGTTAAGACTTATAGAACCCACCTCAAGAAGGTCTTCATCAAGAGTCCAAGCTTCCATGATCAAAGCTCCGAGTCAGACGTCCCTAATCTTGAAAATGATCCATCAAGAGTCCCAACTCGATTTCAACATCACCTCAAGAAAGAAGAAGAAGATTCCATGGTTATGGTATCTCAAGAATAAAGGAAAGAAGGGGACAAAACCACATCCTAGTCAACCTTCACCCAAGGCAGGATACATGGCAAATAGGGGAAGAAGAATATGAAGAAGAGAGCTCAAAGGAAATGGCCATCAAAGAAACATAACTCACCAAGATGGAGGTTGAACAAGAAATCACCATGAGTAAGGAACTCGATCTCCCAAGCTGCATGGGGCTTCCTATAGCTCCTCAAGCATCCAAGATCGTCCACCCAGAGGAGAAGAATAAGAGTGGATGAAAGGGTTTACTTGTGTGAAGGAGGAGGGGGTTATATACTTGAGGGAAGGAAGAGAGACTAAAGGAGGGTGTCATCACCTTAGGAGCTTAGGTGACACTTGTCCACGAGAGAAGAGGCATATGCAACAACATGAAAGCCATGGTGATAATATATAGGATAGATCTCGTCCTCTAGTTCTCCTTCCAAGATCATGGATGATATGCCAAAGCTCTACACCCTTCACAAACCGTTATGGAAAAACCAAATATACTCACAAACTGATAGATCATACTCCATACACCCACAAACCGAGAGGCGCAACCCAATACACTCAGAAACCAATAGGGCACCACCTTACACACTTCACGAACCAATAGGGTACAACCCTACACACCCACAAACCGATAGGCACCCTCTCCAAGGTTCTCTAACCCGAGACAACCCATCTATGTGAAAAACATACCTCATTCATGTGCTCCATATATCGCCAAAGATGTTACCACACAACCAAGATCCAAAAAAGGTGCCCACCTCTTGCTCTCTCCTATAGATGATTCCAATAGAGGGAAGGAACACTCTAAAGATAGTAAATTTGCATGTTAGTCTTTCACTCTAGGTAGATTGCAATTTACACAAAAACTAGCACATAAAACACAAGCATCATCCACATATGCTCAACTTCATACTTAGGATTTCCACAAGGCACCACATAGACTAATTTTATCTCTAATGATTCTAAAGCACTAAGTGAATCCTCATCATGTGACATATTGCAAGATAACCCTTCATCTAGGGTAAATTGCAAATTAGTCCATAACAAGCAAACATTGCTCAAACAACATTCAAACATGACCAAACTTGAAACATAAGTGTCTGACATGATTACAAAACACCTCAAAGGATTATATTAAATTTATAAGAAACTTACTTAAGCAAAACAAATAAGGTTAGCCCAAAAACTAGGTCAGGGTGCTTATAAGTCATAAACCCCTAACAAGGATTTCGCCCCCAAAATACCAGGCGAAAGGAGGTGGATACTACTCATGCATCATACCTTCAAACTTCCACATAGTCCCTTGGTGTTATGGTGATGTCACAAGACTTTATCAACATTGTGTTCTTGCATCCATGGTCATCAAAAGATCTGTTGCACACGGCATGCACATTCTCAACTTATCCTTTTCCATTATCGGTTGCAAAATTAACCCTATGTCAGGTGATACTTTCTTACCCATAGATGCACTATACACACTTATCCAACTCAAGTGTCAACCCTTTCTTATGTATCACCTCCTCAGGTGGAAACATTGTATGACAAGATTCTTGATTCTGGGAGTTCATCATACCTTCCTCAAACCTCAGCATGTCTTTCTAAAGGAAGACTAGAGATGCATTCTATCATCTACTTGGATCTGCAAGGTCTGTCATGCTTCTGTTGTGCTACTCTGATCTACTAAATCAACACTAGTCTTACTTCAACTAGCTACACTGCCACATACTTGTTCTCAACTATACATCCTCCTGTCATAAGAACAGGCCACTTATTCAAGAAAACTATGTCAGAGATAACTCAAGATTTTATATGTCATATATTATATGTCACCTTAACTAGACCAGATAGGGAGTGCAAAACCCTAAATATCCATCTATAGACAAATCACAAACTTCTTGGAATCTTTCTTACTTGCAAGCTAGATAGGAGTACTCCCAGGGATTAAACTCAACTTCATAAACTTCACACAAGAAGATCTTGCAACTGTCTCTTCAACTTATGCATCCTTTTCGACATCATGTTTATGCAGAGTATAAACCCCTAACATGTGATATCCATACTATGGTTAGGTACTTGTAACCAGACTGATCCAAAGTCAACCTTTCTAGATCTCCAAACAACTAAACATCCTATCAAGTGACATGTTCTCACTCTCCCATATAGCTGGCACCATTTGGGTACTAGGATTCCTTACCTTGGTACCCATTACACGTGCCAAATACATATCACATCCTCAACACATCCATCCTCTGATGCTAATACCAAACCTAAATATATCAGAAGGGTCTTTCTTTCATCAGGAGATATCTCATGTCATAGATATCCCTATCTTGGAACAAAATCCAAGAACAACTGATACTTACCAGAGTATCCATCTAAAGATCACTTCTAAACTATGCACATATTAGACCCACTTAACTGTCACATCTCTGAAAGGACAGAACATAAGGGAATACATTCCTCTTATTACTGCATCATTACTAGGGTTTGCTTATCAAGGTGAAGAGATTTTCACTTCCTTTGATTATTTCACAAGTTTTCCATTGTTCATCTGTCATTTTAACTGATCTCATCTCAGTTTCCTTATCATTAGCATAGAAACTACAAGGATGATTACATAACATTACCCTTTCTTTGATTATTGTTCTCCATGTTTATGAACATCTCCTTGTTTTATCACATTTTTCATCTTTTCATCAAAAAAAGGATCATTATTTTTTACATATTCTTTATTGAACAAGGATCATCTCCCTTGTTTTCTTTCACATATCATGAGTATTACACTTTATACTTTCTTATACTTGTGGGTTGGTCTAAGATTAACTCAGGTTCCATCTTATTTATTCATTATTCATTCTCATTTGTCTTCTTAATTCATCCTTGTTTCAGGAATTTCCTCCATTTATGTGAATTTTACACCTTGACTTGCTTTTTTCGCACAAGTTATCATGTCTTTTTCTTCATGCATTTCTTGAAATTACAACTTCAAGAACTTCTGTTATCGTATTCGCACTTAGATTTAGGTTTCATGGAGTTGTATCTTTCTCTTTTTAATCATTAAACATTCACGTTTTAGTGAATTATGGTGCACTTCTTATTTATTTTCATAGTATGATGGATGTATTAGCATCATAATTTCTTATTGTTATGCTCTTTAGATTGTTCCAAATGATTTCTTGATTAGGGTAATCAAAGAGAAATCAATCTAAGAGTTCCATACTTACCTTTTCTTCAATATTTGAATACCTAGCCAGGGAACTCAAGTACTGAGATTAGGTAGTATGCACTATATTTTATATCATGTTCTTATCTTAGAGACCATCCTAATCCTAGTCCTAGTATCCCTGTAGATTCAATGAACCCAGAGCTCTGATACCAACCAAATGTGACACCCTTTGTCACACAAAGCGAGATTACTCAAAACATAAACCATAAACCATAATCAACCATAAATAGCAGATTACTAAAAAATCGTAAGAAATTAAAACCGGTTTGAAACAAGCACCATGAACTAACATTTATTACACAAGAACCAATACTTGTATTTCATAACATATACTCAAGGTGCCACACCAACATATTCCAATCAACCTATTAACATAAGATAATAGTTCCACATGTATATACATACTACCAAAGGCACACAAGCCAGAAATCACATATCGATCATCATGTCTACAAAACACATCAAGAACACCCCCAAGGACCTAAGTGTACATGGACGATGAATAGGACTCTTTTACTAGACATTTTTAATATACCATGGTCCAGCAGTTGTAGTTTTCTTCTCGTATTATCCTCAGTCACTTGATCTTTAACTCGGCATGCACGTCCACCTACAAAGTTATTTAACCCACGAGGTGAGACACACAATCCCAGCAAGAGATATAACTCTCCACCAACTTTATTATTATCACAGATAACGAAGGAGATAGATTAATGTACTGAGCAATTTGAACATGATTAACTAGATGAAATATATCTCATGGACAAAGTAAATAGGGAAGTAATATGCACTTGCAAATGAATAATAGAACAACTAGTTATTTAAAAAGGAATATGAAAAACATGTATAACTATTACAAATTAAACAGTATAAGAGCAAGACAAGGCTTCATCCAATGTTTCTATGTTTAATCCTAGGCATGTACACTACATGGTTGATTATGTATTTATTATGTCATGTGGATTTGAGTCATGCCACCCAAATCCAACTGACCACTACTAAGTTGAAATTAATACCATACAAGGTCTAGTGGAAGAGCCAAAATCCATGACCTCACCGTCCTCATTCAGTACAAGTGAACATGCAGTGACATCAGAAGTCACCTGCTTCCAACAACATATAGTCCGGGTGTGCAAACCTAGCCCGCCTTGGTACAGGTCACGACACTAGTGCAACTGAACTACGGCCCGTAGCCGCACTCTTCTAGGGTATGACACACAACCAATCCTGTGAAATCTCATAAACATAACATCACTGAGTCTATGGCCTAAAGCTGGACTCTTTCCACGGTATGGTCCACAGCCAATTATGTGTCACATATCCTGAGTCATGATCTAAGGATCATGCATGGCCACAGTCACACCCAATTGCTTAATATTAGGGTACCAAGCTATCCCCACATACTCAATAGTATGTACTCCGAGTTTCCCATAGGGGTTACTCATTTCACCATCCAACAAATGCTGACACTGAATGGATCTATGGCATAGGGCAAACTACACGATTAGGTTCCACTTTGGTTAACTAGACCAATTAAAGTGTCATTTAGCCTCAATCAAGTTACGACATGCAAACCACAAACAAATCCTTCAAAAAAAAGGGGCATAGTATTACAACAACAAATATCACCGTTTAAACTACAAATTGATTCCCATCATCTCATAACACTGTATCACTTCCAGCCATAAGGCTACTGTAACACTGCCAGCCACAAGGCTACTATATCACTACTAGCCACAAGGCTACTATATAACTTCCTACCACAAGGCTATCATTAGCAACATATTATCCTAGGATATCATTCCCTCATTCTCATACAAGAGTATATCATCTCAACCAGGCACTAAGCCCTTACCAGGTCCTAAGAGCCATCACATCACAGTTGTGATTCATGATTATCTTATCATTCCTCATTGGGTATGTAAGTATTACTCATGCCACCTCCCATGCACTTGCCATGGTAGCCATTAGCCATTATCTTTAGAGAGAGAATATACTAAACATATTAAACATCTTTAGTTAAAGCAAGCAAAGCATCATAAAATCTTTAATCTAAGATTAGGCTTCATACTGATCTCACATAAGGTCCTCAAGCATCATACTACATCACATCTATGACATGCACTACCTCCCATAAACTAGAGTGTGTAAGGCTAAGAATTAAATAATGTAACCAAGTATGCACATTCACATATTCATACTTCCCGTGTTCCATTATCAAGGTTCATAACTGAAGATTGATATTATTGAACCATCTTCATAGTTCTCACAAGTTATATCAACCAATTAATCCAATTTAGGTTATAGTCATGCATTTTAAGAGGAAGAACAATATCATTATTTTCATTCATACTTATTCAATAATATAACCTACCCTCGGAATTAGGGTCAATGCTCTTCACATAGAACTAGTTAGGGTGTGACTCCATGGTTACACTACCAAACCCTAATCACATCAAAACCCATCTTTCTAAAACTATTTAGGTTTGAATAGCATTAGTTATATATGAATAAATCATCACACCATCAGTACAAAGTATCACCCTTTCAATAGTGCATATGAGTGTCATCTTCATTATGTTATGTGTGGGTTGTAATAATGCATTATAATAACATATTAACCATTTCACGAATATGACATTTCAACATTAGGTGACTCGTACATTATTACTTCTTACAAATTATTAACCACATATCATACTAGGGAGAGTTGGACCTTAGGCTAAATAATCAGAGGGTTTCACTTTAAACTATCCACAAGGCACCTATAAGGTCATTAGACTTGTTTACATGTTCTCTACCCAAATGTTGTCACCATGTATTACAACAAGGCCTATCATCATCATCACATATATATTCACATAGTTGTGTCATTAACCTTATTCCACAAGTTAAGATTATGAAAGGAAAATGTATTTGACACTTTTCATGGATTATAGTCTCTCATCAAGATAAGCACACTGGTCATAGTATTCCATGATTAAGGTTAACATATGGATACTCAACCATCGAATCCTTCATCCATTAATTCCCACATTGTTGAAGAGTTTAGGGCTTAAGCTCTTTAGTTAAAGATGGAGCCTCATATCAACATCATCCTATGGTGTACTGGCTTTAAGAGAAGTAATTAAGGTTACTGATACATTATCCAAAATAACACTCTTCTCTATCATGCATTACTCATGTGTGTACCTCATTGAGTATCCAAGCATACCCTTCAACCCTCATCATGTGATATTGGTTTCACCCCATCAACAAAAGGTATCGGATTAGACCCTCTTGTGTTGTATCAGTTTAAGACATCTTGTCCAATCATGCCGGGTTCATTACAAATATGGGGTGAAGTTTAACTACACTAGAGGTGTCAGTTTATCTACATAAGGGATGTATCGGTTTATCTACTTGAAGGTGTGATTAGAAATCCTTCTTGAAGGTGTGTCAGGCATAAACTCTTTGAGGGGGCATCAGGCATCATCACCCTAAGGAGTGATGGACAATGCATGGTGTGTTGGGCATCAACTCTTAGAGGGTTATAATGGGCATCATCACCCTATGATGTGATGGGAAATGCATGGTGTGTCGGGTATTCATTCTTGGAGAGGTATCGGGTGTCACGTAGTGTGATGGGCATCACCTCCCTAAGGGTGTGACGGGCAGCACTAGGGTTAGGATTAGGTCATGGCGACCATTTTCTCAATAATGGGTGTCATGATTACCACTCTAGTAAACCAGACCACACAAGGGGTTCTCATGGTCATGATGGGCTAGCAAGGTGTATCGGCCTAGCCCCATCTAGGGCATGTCGAGTAACAATCATCAAATCATATTAGTGTTCCAACACATTGATTTAAGTACCTATAGAGAATGATGGGTTAACTCCTCCTCAAGGCATGTCATCCAAACCATTCATATCAATTTGGGCACCGTTTGGGGGTGACAATTTAGCAATCTTCCAAACCTATCGACCCGAACACTCTCAAGTCATGACTACTTGCAACATGTATATTGGTTTAAGCATCATGAGACATGACGACCATTCACCACCTAAGTGTCAACTTAGTCATCTTCAATCCTAGGAAACTCAATCACTAATCCATCCACTCAACAAAGAAAGAAAGATCAAGACATAGCAAACATCTTAAATGAATTTCCTTCATCCAAAACTATCCTCAAACAATCACTAGATACTTAACATGTAATAGGTACACAATCTAGAGATGAAGAAGAACTTAAGCATATAAACAGTGACAATAAAAAAGGAGGTTAAGAGTTATATAACCCACCTCAAGAAGTTCTTCATCAAGATTCCAAGCTTCCATCATCAAAGCTCCAAATCACACATCCCTCATCGTGAATATGATCCATCAAGAGTCCCAACTCGATTTAAACATCACCTCAAGAAAGAAGAAGAATATATCATGGTTATGGTAGCTCAATAAAAAAAGGAAAGAATGAGAGAAAACCACTTCCAAGTCAACCTTCACATAAGGTAGGATCCATGGCCAAGAGTGGAAGAAGAAGATGAAGAAGAGAGCTCAAAGGAAATGGCCATCAAAGAAACATAACTCACCAAGATGGAGGTTGAACAAGAAATCACCATGAGCAAGGAACTCAAACTCCCAAGTTCCATGGGGATTCCTCTAGCTCCTCAAGCTTCCAAGATTGTCCACCCATAGGAGAAGAGAAATAGTGGATGAAAGGGTTTACTTGTGTGAAGGAGGAGGGGGTTATATACTTGAGGGAAGGAAGAGAGATCAAAGGAGGGTGTCATCACCTAAGGAGTTTAGGTGACACTTGTCCATGAGAGAAGAGGCACATGAAAATACATGGTGATAATGTCTAGTATATATCTTGTCCTCTAGGTCCCCTTCCAATATCATGGGTGATATGCCAATGCTCTACACCCTTCACAAACCGATATGGAAAAACCCAACATACACACAAACTGATAGAGCATACTACATACACCCACAAACCGATAGGAACAACCCCACACACTCACAAACCAATAAAGCACCACTATACACACTTCAAATAATGGTACAACCCTACACACCCACAAACTGATAGGCACCCTCTCCAAGGTTCTCTAACCCGAGACAACCCATCTATAAGTGAAACATACCTCATTCATGTGCTCCATATATCACCAAAGATAAGAATATCATTGGAGCATCCCTACCTAGCGACGTGTTGCACCGGCACCCGGGTGCAGTGATAAATATGCAAGGGGTTTCAACACAACGACACCCGATTGTGTTGAAGGATAAACAAGGGTTTCCACATCTTGGACGGGTGTGGGTAAAGAAGCTAGTCCCGCTGCATCATCGCTTGGATGTAGTGAAAAATGTGCAAGGGTTTCCACATCTTGGACGGGTATGGGTAAAGAAGCTAGTCCCGCCGCATCATTGCCCAGATGCAGTGAAAAATGTGCAGGGGCAACATTTTCGACGAAGGCAAGTAAAGAAGCAAGTTCAACAAAAAAGGTTTAGAGTTGGATCTTGGAATATTGGCTCTTTGACTGGGAAATCTTTGGAGATAGTGGATACCATGATGAGAAGAAAAGTCAATATAGCTTGCTTGCAGGAAACCAAGTGGACAGGGGAACGCTGTAGAGAGATTGGAGACACAGGATACAAAATCGGGTATACATGTATTGATAAACATAGAAATGGCGTAGGTATTATCGTTGATAAGATGTTGAAGGATGACGTCGTCAAGATTACAAGGATGGGTGATAGAATCATAGCTATCAAGGTTGTTCTTGGGGGAAATATGTTTAACATTATTAGCACTTATGCCCCCCAAGTTGGCCTTAGCAAGGATGTGAAGAAGGATTTTTGGGATGACATGGATGAATTGATGCAAGGAATACCGATCGAGGAGAAGATTATTATTGGGAGTGATTTAAATGGCCATGTGGGGAGTGGTAATGCTGGATTTGAGAGAGTTCATGGTGGTTTTGGATATGGCAATAGGAACGGAGGAGAGAGGATATTAGATTTTGCAGTTGCATATGATATGATTTTGGCAAACACCCATTTCAAGAAAAGATAATCTCATAAGATTACTTTCAAGAGTGGGCACAACTGTAGCAAAATTGATTACCTCCTTACAAGGCGGGTGGATCGTAACATATGCAAGGATTGTAAAGTGATTCCTGGTGAAGAACTCACGACCCAACATAGGTTGGTAGTTTTGGATATTAACATGAAGATCAATAAAGGCAAACATAACGGAAACCAAGATAGCAGGATCAAGTGGTGGAATCTTAAAGGAGAAAAGAAATTGACTTTTCATGATAAACTCATCAAGGAGGTAACTTGGAACTTGGAGTCTGATGTTAACACTATGTGGCATAACGTGAGCTCCCGCATAACAAAAATTTCCAAAGAGGTTTTGGGGGAGTCTAAAGGTTGTGGACCTCCACAGAAGGAGACTTGGTGGTGGAATGATGAAGTACAAAAGGCTATTAAACTGAAAAGGGATATCTATAGGAGCTTGCCCAAATCTGGAGATGATGCAACATTCCAAAGATACAAGCAAGCAAAGAAAGAAGCTAAAAAGGTGGTTCAGGAGGCAAGGTCTAGATACTTTGATGATATGTATAAGAAGCTGGACACTGGAGAAGGGGAAAAAGATATATATAAAATGGCTCGTATAAGAGAAAGGAAAGGAAGAGACTTGAGTCAAGTAAAATGCATAAAGAATGAAGATGGTAGAGTATTGGTGAAGGATGATGATATCAAAAACCAGTGGAGAAATTACTTCCATAAGCTTTTCAATGGAGATATTGCATATAATGTTAGCGACTCATGTGACATGAATACGAGAGATATCATTTACACACGACGACTTTCACCATTTGAGGTCAAGAATGCTTTGAAAAAGATGAAAATGAGAAAGGCATGCGGACCAGACAATATTCCCATTGATGTATGGAAGAGTATGGGGGATGAGGGAGTTACATGGTTAACAAATTTCTTTAACAAGATAATGAAGGCCAAGAAGATGTCGGATGAGTGGAGAAATAGTATTATAGTCCCAATCTACAAGAACAAAGGTGAAGTTCAGAGTTGTACAAACTATAGAGGTATCAAGCTGATGAGTCACACGATGAAGCTTTGGGAGAGGATTATTGAGCAGAGGTTAAGATCTATAACACATGTATCAAAAAACCAATTTGGTTTCATGCCTGGAAGATCAACAATAGAGGCTATTTTTCTGATAAGGAGGCTTATGGAGAAGTATAGACAAAGCAAAAGAGATCTTCATATGGTGTTTATCGATCTAGAGAAGGCTTATGATCGAGTACCCAGAGAAGTGTTATGTATGGTTTTGGAGAAAAAGGGTGTGCCTATCCAATACATTGACTTGATCAAAGACATGTATGACAACTCTACTGCAAGTGTCAAGACTCCTGGAGGAGAGACACCAACTTTTCCTATTACATTTGGGGTACACCAAGGATCCACACTCAGCCCATATCTATTCGTTCTGGTTATGGATGAGTTAACAAAGAATGTTCAGTATGATATTCCTTGGTGTATGTTATTTGCTGATGATATTGTTTTGATTGACGAAACAAAAGATGGATTGAATGATAAAGTTGAATGTTGGAGAAAGGCATTAGAATCAAATGGATTGATGATTAGCAGGAGAAAAACTAAATATATGCATTGCAATTTCAGCCAATCGCGCAGTGTGAATGATGGAGCCAAGTTGGACGGAGTAGATATACCAAAATGTGACAAATTTCGTTACTTAGGTTCTTTTATTCAAATAGACAGGGATGTCCAAAATGATGTTTGTCACCGGATCACTACAGGATGGTTGAAATGGAGGAGTGCAACTAGAGTTTTATGTGATCAGAAGATCCCTCTCAGGTTAAAAAGTAAGTTTTATAGAACAGCTATATGACCCACCATGCTCTATGGGAGTGAATGTTGGGCGGTGAAGAAACAAGGTCTCAACAAGATGAACGTGGCCGAAATGCATATGCTGAGATGGATGTGTGGGAAGACAAGAAAAGATCATTTGAGAAATGACTATATCAGGAATAAAGTGGGGGTGGCGAGCATTGAGGACAAGTTGCGTGAGGGCCGACTCAGATGGTACGAACATGTGCAACGCAGACCTACTAGTGCGCCTATACGAAGCAATGCTATTGAGCCAAACACTATAAATAGAAGAAGAGGAAGGCCTAAATTAACATGGGATGAGCTTATAAAGAGAGATTTTGAATCTCTACATCTCAATCAGAATATGACCCATGATAGAGCTGAATGGAAACGAAGGATCCATGTAGCCGACCCCAACATAGTTGGGATTGAGGCTTAGATGATGATGATGATGATATATCAGCAAAGATGTTACCACACAACCAAGATCCAAACAAGGTTCCCACCTCTTCGTCTCTCCTATAGATGATGCCAAGAGAGGGAAGTAACACTTTAGAGATGGTAAATTTCATGTTAACCCTTCACTCTAGATAGATTGCAATTTACACCAAAACTAACACATAAAAACACAAGCACCATCCACATGTGCTGAACTTGATACATAGGTTTTCCACAAGGCACCCCATAGAATCATTTTCTCTATTATGATGCTAAATAACTAATGGAACCCTCATCATGTGAGATATTGCAGTATAACCCCTCATCTTGGGTAAATTGCACATTGGTCCATAAAAGCAAACATTGCTCAAACAACATTCAAACATGACCAAACTTGAAACATAAGTGTGTCACATGATTATAAAACACCTCAAAGTATTATATTAAAGTTATTAGCAACTTAAATAGTGTTATCCCATAAGTTAGGTTAGGATCCTTACAGTGCTCCTCTATAAAGTGTATGCAAACTCAATATCACCAAATTGGATGTAAGTGCTTCCTATGATTGAGGTGAATATGTGATATGGTGATATAAGGTGGAACTCATATTTTACACACCTCATGATTGATGAGGCCCCTATTTAATGAACCTATGTTACCCCTATTTTTTTTATCAAACCTCAAATATGATTAAGCAAATCATTCTCTATTTATATGTATCATGCCACACACCTTGATAAGACAATGAATTTGGAGCCCTAGCTCATGATGTGAAGAATTGTTAGAAGAGGCAAATTTTGACTGTTATGCCTCTTTGTAAAACTCAAATTTGAATAGTATGAATCATATGTAGCCTCGACACCACAATATTGTGATAAAGTTCTTGAGTTCACAATTTGATTTATCTATTTCCAAAAGTCTTCCTTTTCCTTAATCTACAAAAGGAAGGGAGCTATATTATAATCCCAATTATGTAAAATTGTGATATATGGCTACTCTATTATGATCTTGACCTTTGATATCATGACCTTATGAAGTATAATTTGATAATTTATACTCCCCCTATTTTTCTGTGAACAACTTTTAATGGCTATGAGTACAGATGTGCTAGAATAGGGTGGTAGTTGAGTTTTGACTCCCCTAATCTTTGTCATGCCTCTATTTATTACTGCCTCTAAATTGTCAACTTGTTGATAATTTGGAGTTTGGAACGATGCCCCCTTCTAGTCATTTTTTATTCATTGACATAAGTATCCAATAGGCCAGGTTTATAACAGTATTGGTACTCGATCTTGAATCTCAATTTAAATATAATGATGACTATATCATGTGAATAAATTCCTAGAAATACCTAACTCAGATCATTTATCAAACCTTGATACCATGGTAATAAAAGTTGATCATTAATATCACAAAAATTCACTCAATTGTTGCTTGATTTTTGAATTCATATTCAATAATCAAGCAACAATTGAGCAACATTTCCTGATCTTAATCATCAATTTGTATTACCATGGTATCCATCATCGACCTTAATTATCCTTGACTATGAAAGGACATTAATGTCTCAAGATTTTCCTATATTATTGTTTTCATATGAATGGTCATGCCTAGGATCAAAAATAGGAAATATCATTCTACTTGGAATGATTGGACAAAAAAATTTGATATTTGAATCCTTAATTCTTGACTCTTGAATGACAATTTTGTTAGATCATGACCCAATTTGATCCAAGATGAATAATCTTGACTCCAGATCATGATTCTTACTCTATATGGACTTGGCTTGAATTTGAATTCCATCAACAAACTAGGATGTTTCAACCACTAGTTAATCAATACAAGATTATGGTGACTTATTCTTACAACATGATTATAATTTTGAGGATTTGACATGGATGATATAGTCCTAGTCTTTAAGGATTTTTAAAATTTTTAGGACAAAATTCTTTGTGGGGGGAAGGATGTGACAAAGTGCATTTTTTGCACAATTGTGATCCAATTAGTCTTCTTCCTCAATTGACTTGAACTTCTCACTCCTAAAAGTCTACATGGTTCTATAACTCTAGAATGACCCCTGAGATGAATATCCACATTTTGAATCAAATTTGATGTACATAATTGCTATAAACCCTAGCTCAGAAATACTCCTTAGTGATTTTATTGTTTTCCTCATCATCCTTGCTCATCTTTCTTTGAAATTTTGCACACATGTTCTACCTATATCGTAAAGCTCTAGTCTAAATTTCAGGTCATTTGGAGTTTCTTACAAATGCTTACAATTTTTTTACCAAAGAATACACCTCAAAAACATTTCTTTTCTTTGCTTTTTTTGTTCAACCCTTTTTGGGCCCACACCATGCACTATCTAGTCCACTTGAGTAGGGGGTCAACTCCTACCTCGGGTAGAGCAGCAACAACCCAAGCAGCTACAAAATCTACCTCGATATGCCTCCTTTTTTCCCTCATTTCATGACCGTTTCGCATGAAACCAGTCTCATTCTCTTTGTCTTGAAAAATCGCTTCCATTTTCATGTAATTGTGTCTCTAAATTGAGTATGTTTTCCCCCAAATATGGTCGCCACCATGGTGCTTCAGTTCCTTATTATGCCCTAATCCTAGACCCTCACACCTACATAAACCCACGTTTGAGACTGTTTTCCCCCATGAACACATCCATACCCTCAGATTTCACTCTCCTGCCTTCTAGAAAGTTTTCCCATCTTGGTTGAAGATCTTGCACCTGTGATAGCTGCTCCATGTTTACAACCTCTCTCTCTCTATCTCTCCCTAGAAATTTACTTTAACAATAAATTCTAACCACATGCTCGAAAATGCATGAAACTATAGTCCATTTTGATCGTGAGAATGAGATGGACACAATGAAAATATTTTCAAGATTTGATTATTGATACTTTTTAAAAGACAAGTTTCTAGT
Source organism: Alisma plantago-aquatica (assembly GCA_963693085.1). NCBI lineage: Eukaryota > Viridiplantae > Streptophyta > Magnoliopsida > Alismatales > Alismataceae > Alisma > Alisma plantago-aquatica. The sequence goes on from OY856409.1 coordinate 921,398,502, forward strand.
GGAATTTGATAGTGATTTGCAAATCAAGTTTATAGCTCTATCTAATCTTGACCATATTATCCTAAAATCATGTAAAATCTATAGAAAATCTATTGTTATGCTCATGATATTGAACTTTGAGAATATGAACTTCATATGTGTTTAAGGGTCTTTATCTGTTCTAATGACTCAATGAAATCATTCCCGCATGTGTTGATATTTGTATTTTAGTAATATGTGACATCACACTTCTTGTTGAGGGTGAATGTTGCTTATATGGTCATGTGGAACCTATATCTCTTTTTGGAAATCAAAGTTCTCGATAGTGAATCCTATCCAAAAACTACTCATCTTTGACTAGTCCCTGACCCTAATCCTTGATCACTTAGAACTTGCAAATTAAGATCTTAATTTGAAGGTATGTGTACTGTAACTTCTTGACATTGGATGTCATATTGTAGTGTACGCTTATGTACCTATGTATAAGAATAGTTGGCTACATAAATGGTTGATCTACCTCGTTCCCTATGAGTAGAGTTTTTTGAATTTAGATATGTATATTGATCGTTCTTTTATTCAATTATTTGAACTTGCAATATACTCCCTTCATTCCCCAATTATTATTTGTCTTGTGCCTTTCCCATTATGTTCCTAGGTGTCATGTGGCACCCTTTTGCCTTTCCCTTAGGGTCAAGTGGCCTTGGCCTTTCCCTTAGGGTTAAGTGGGTCCTTTTTAGTCTTTTCACCCACTCTCATTATGTGAGTTGATTGAATCTTGTTATGTAGTATATTTTCTTTTGGAAACTTACACTTGTAGACAATTCTATTTTTGTTAATGTCTTACTTTCATAATCAAGACAAGTGATTCTTATTTTGAATATATATACAATCTCTCATTTTTCCATAATTGTACTCAATGTTTTTGCATTGACTTTCAGTCATGTCTTTTTTTATTTAAGAAAACATGATAGATGATTAAGATCATTTCACACTCAACAAACTATGATGATATGGAAAAATCTACAAAATCATAAAATGGTTGGTTAGTTTTTGATCTCCTCTTATGTTCTGAGTTATTATTTCTTATTGTATATGCCAATGTGTGAGATACATTTGGGCCGCCCAGGGATGGATGTTTCAATCCCTCTACCACTATATTGGTAGTGGTATTGGGATTGGGGTAAGAGGGGTTCCATGACAACACTTGTCTGGAGTTCTTTTGCAATAGCAGAGAACTCAAATGATTGCATACTAGTGGCTAGTGTGTGGTTTGTCAATGAATTGGCTAACCACACTAGTAGCAAAAGAGATATTTGGTCAAGTAAATATAAGGTAAATAAGTTTCTCCTACCATTGTATCTCCATGAATATTCAACTAGCTCCATGGGATTACCCATTTCTAGAAGACAACTACTTTAATTGAAGAAGCAGTAGCAAGACTTTGTGTACCATTCTCACAAAGGACAGTCCTATCATCTTACATAGCATGTCACCAATGTAGTTGAAGCAGATCATAAAATCTAATACAAGGTATCAACAAACATAATAGATTGGATATAAAGGTCTCTTATGTGGGAGATAAGTAGTGCATGTCCAGTTACTCTAACATAAAGAGATGCATCTATCATCAATATTTTATGTGACCTTAGATCCTCATAAGTAACAACAACTAAAGGAAGATTGTTTTGTGCCACATTGTGTTGTGCCTATTTAGGAGTGTCTTGATGACTTATGGAGTTGGGGTCATGATTGCTAGAACCATGATTGTAATGCGCATTGGGATGACTTGGTATTGTATTGACAATCAAAGAAAAGGAAGATAAACTCCATTTCCTACAACTCTAAACAAAAATTTGATAATTTTCCAAAGTATTGTAACACCCAATTTCATGAATATATAACATAATTGAGAAGAAGCTTCTATCTTGAAGGGGGATCTCACATTAATATGACCATTTCAAATAAATACATAAATTACCATTAAGCTTCATACATTGTTCTTTGAATAGGAAGCTATAACAAACTTCAAAGCATGTCTATAACTTTAATCATTTCTAAACATGGAAAAGTGATCATGAAAGTAAATATATCTAAATGATTGGATCACCTAGTATGGATGGCACTCCACTAGTAAGCTCTTGAAGGTATTCTAGTTCTTGCCTTATCCCCTTGAGTCCTTGATTGCTCCAACTCCTAGGGGAATCACATCCCCAGCAGGGCAAAGGGGAAAATCAACACATGAGTAAATGATACTGGAACTTTATAATATGAACAAACTAAAGTATACTTGACATGCAAGAAAAGTTAACTTGAATTGACTATGGACAATCTTGAAGAATTATTAACATGAAGAATTGAATTGTAAATGTATGCATCCCTCTATGAACCCCCCTTAGGAACACATGATTTCAAGGAAAGCCATTGATGCTATGAAAACCCTTGACGACCCCTTGAGGTCCATGATTCGGGAGCATATAAAGACTATTTCAATTCCAATTAACTTGGTCATTAACATTAACATTAACATGATCCTTGAACTTTAACATAAAGGGATTTCTCCCTATTAACATGATATTTTAACATGATGGGACTTCTCCCTCTTAAACATTAACATGAATTTGATGGGTCATTAATCATAAGCTCTAATCATAGTGAACATCATAACTATAGGACATAACATATAGAAATCATCATAATGTGATATAGTGAGCATGATTAAAACATTAAACTTGAAATGATAATGTTTACGTTATACTTAACATGCAATCAACCATAACTACTTGTTCTCAATAGCATGACACGTTTACATTGGAGCAAATTTTATCCTAAGATGGTCTCTCTAATCTTTGAGGCAGTGCCTGGATGTGATTTGTAAGAACATAGGCTAGTCTTCTTGGAGCAAGGATGATTCTAAGATGGTCTCTCTAATCTTTGAGCTGGCACCTGGATGTGATTTTCAAGAACATGGGTTGGTGTGCTTTTCCTTGGTTTGCTAGGATCATAGGGGTCCCTTTTATAGGTTTTAAGGGTCTAGAACTTTCTAGTCCAAGTGGATTTAAAATTACCAATATCTTTTGTACTTCAAAAATTTTCCATTATATTAACTTCAATGTATTAAAAGACAAGAATATGTGAAACATCATCCTCTTTGTTAATTACTTAAGTTCAAATTTTTGGTCAAACTAATTATCTTTTGTTCGTGAATTTCCTTTATTATATTTTGATATCTTTTGTATGGAGAGAATGTATTATCATTTACTTATATATATATATATATCAAAGGTATGTAATTAACTAAATTACCATTACATTTTATTCGTAATCACAAAGAATGAGAGAAAACATGAGAGAGTTGCACAATTCCTTATATAATTACCATGATATCTTATCTTCGTGTAACTAAGGTTGAGATACATTATTTCCTTTTAAAAAAATCACAAAATGGAGGAAAGAGAAAAAGAACTTTACTACATTCACTAATTGTATCACAAGAATATGATGTGACTTCAATGTGTTATTTTAAAAAAAAATGTTGACTACAATTACTCATTCCCATATAATTCATAGTTTCTTAGAATGATGTTATAAATATGTAACAATAAACCATTTTTAATTGTCCATATCTAATACATAAATTTTATAACATCTTCTCATCCATATTGGCATTTCCATTTTCATATCATGCTTCCTAGTTGTGTTGGAAAGGTGAGGGGTCAATATCCACATTTTCTATAGTCTCAAATTAATATATTGATTACGATGTTTTAAATTATTCAAACTTTGGAACATTTAAAAGTGAATAATTAAATTATCCTTCCAGCTTCCCTTCTACTATTTCAATATATGGTCTATGTTGACTTATTTTGACCAACAATTAATTCATGTTTACATTGCATGTGTTAAATGGATTGACATTGTGTTTTATATTTATTTGAGAGGTCAAATGAATTTGAAACAAAACAAAATTTGGTGCATGTTAATTACATACTCTAAATCCTTCCCAGCTAATAAGATTTGAGTTTTGAATATTTTTTATTCACAATTTCCATATTTGTTATTTACTTAATTTTCATGCATTAAAAGATGAGATAATATGAAAAGATTCTCCTTAATTATTTCTTTGACTCTAAAAATGAGATGATCAATATTTATCCACATTTAAGTCTGTTGTGCCATTATGTAGAATTTTCATGAAGAACGAGGCTCGAGAGAAGATAATGTTACATGTAGTCAGAAGGGAAAAGAAAGTAATATCCACACCATGTGATTGATGGATATTATTTGTGATGGATCTAAGATTAATCCATTAATTACATTGCATTTTCTTTATATCTTTTGAGTATTCCAAATAGGATAGAGAAACTATGAATTATGTTGTCTCCCTTTTATGTTAAAAGTTATCAAATAAAGAAGAGTTCTTGTTCAAGCTATATGTTCTATCATTTCATATTCTCCTACTTTTATTTTCCAATTTTATTTTTGAAACATTTTCAAGCATGAGTGAGAGAAAAAGAGAAGGGAAATCATTCCTTAAATATTTGAAGTTAATTGCAATACATGATGCAATATGTATAAGAGACAGTGTATTCTTAGTTTAATTTTATTCTTATTTGTTTTATTTTTTCTATAAAGAATATCATTTCATGGTCTTTTTACATTAATCCCCTAAACTATTGTTATTTTAATAAAAAAACCATTTTATAATTTTGAAATTGTGAAAAAATGGGATGTTACAATTCTACCCACCTTAAAATACATTTCGTCCTCGAAATTGTCATTGAAATGTTGAAGGACCACTCTTCTCTAAGGGTTCCGATTCTTGCCTATTTATGTCAAATATCTACTCTTCAAATGCATGTTTGGTTCTAATATGCATTTGATTCGGTTTAGGTGACTATAAGTCTCAAACTTTTCATGCCAACTCTTATTTTATTTGTCTCCTTTGGATACATGACGACCGCTCATATATTCAAAGATGACATGATTTATAACACTTTCCTTAACACCTATCTCATGCACATGTCCCATACCACATGCACTTGAAAGTAATAGACAAGTATGATTATGAACATAACATTCTCTCTACAAATTCCCATAAGCATGTGTCTCATACCACAAACACATGGGAAAAAGAGAGAATACGTTATATAAAATCCTAGAGTTAGTCACAAAAATCCAAAATGTCTAGGCACATAACCCTAATACTTATTTTAACTAGACCTCTACATTGATTTTTAATATCATACACTTACTTTTTAGATACCTAGGGTTAGAACATAAAAATCATATTTCTTCCTGATGGTCATCCATTTATCTGCTCTGATCCATCACTGTAACACCCCATTTCATGAATATATAACTTAATTGAGAAAAAGCTTCTATCTTGAAGGGGATTGCAAATAAATACATAAATCACCATTATGATTCATACATTGTTCGTTGAATAGGAAATTATAACTAACTTCAAAGAATGTCTATAACTTTAATTGTTTCTATACATGGAAAATCGATCATGAAAGTAAATATTTCTAAATGATTAGATTGCCTAGTATGGATGGCACCCCACTAGTAAGATCTTGAAGGTATTCTAGTCCTTTCCTAATCCTCTTGAGTCCTCAATAGGTTTAACTCCTGGGGACATCGTGTCCCCAGCCATACAAAGGGGGAAATCAACACATGAGTAAATGGTACTAACACTTTATAATATGAACAAAATAAAGTATATTTGACATGTAAGAAAAGTTGACATGAATTAACTATAAACATTCTTGAAGCGTTATTAACATGAAGAATTGAATAGTAATTGTATGCATCCCTCTATAATGCCCCCTTAGGAGCACATGATTTATAGGAAAGTCGTTGATGCTAGGAAAGCCCTTGACGACCCTTTGAGGTACATGATTTTGGAGCATATAAAGACTATTTTGACTCCAATTAACTTGGTTAGTAACATTAACATTAACATTAGCATTAACATGGTCCTTGAACTTTAACATGATGATATTTCTCCCTATTAACATGATCTTTTAACATGATGGTATTTCTCCCTCTTGAACACTAACATGAATTTGATGGGTCATTAATCATAAGCTCTAATTATAGTGAACATCATATGTATAGGATATAACATATAGAAATCATCAAGAAGTAATATAGTGAACATGATCAAAACATTACACTTGAAATGATAATGTTTACTTTATACTTAGAATGCAATCAACCATTGATACTTGTGTTCAGCAGCATGACCCATTTACCTTGGAGAAAAGTTGATACTAAGAGGGTCTCTCTAATCTTTAAGGAAGTGATTGGATGTGATTTGAAAGAACATAGGATAGTCTTCTTGGAGAAAAGTTGATTCTAAGATGATCTCTGTAATCTTTATCTCTAATCTTTGAGGTATCACCTAGATGTGATTTGCAAGAACATGGGCGGGTGTGTTGTTCCTTGGTATGCTAGGATCATGCGGTTCCTTTTATCGGTTTTAGGGGTCTAGAACTTTCTAGTCCAAGTGGATTTAAAATTTCTAGTATCTTTTGTCCTTTAAAAATTTGCCATTATATTAATTTCAATGTATTAAAAGACAAGTGAAACGTCTTCCTCTTTGTTAATTACTAAAGTTCAACTTTGTGACCAAACTAATTATCTCTTGTTTGTGAATTTCCTTTATTATATTTTGATATCTTTTTATGGGATATTTAAGAGAGAATGTATTATCATTTACTTTTATTTGTTTATCAAAGATATGGCATTAACTAAATTACCATTACATTTTATTTGTAATCACTAAGAATGAGAGAAAAAGTGAGAGATTTGTACAATTCCTTACATAATTACCATAATGTCTTATATCCATGTAACTAAGGTCGAGTCACATTATCAAATATAAAAAAAATCACAAGATGGAGGAAAGAGAAAAAGAACTTTATTTACAACTACATGCACTAATTTTATAGCAAGAATACAATGTAATTTCAATGTGTTATTTGACTACAATTACTTATTCCCATATAATTCATAGTTGTTTAAAATGATGTTATAAATATGTAACAATAAATATTTTTTAATTTTCCATATCAAATACATAAATTTTATAAAATCTTTTCATCCATAATGGCATTTCCATTTTCATATCACTCTTTCTAATTCTGTTGGAAAGGAGATGGGTCAATACCCATATTTTTTTATTGTCTCAAATTAATACATTGATCATAATATTTTAAATTATTCAAAATTTGGAACGTTAAAAAGTGAATAATTAAACTCTCCTTGCAGCTTCCCTTCTACTATTTTAAATATATGGTCTCATGTTGACCAATTTTGACCAACAATTTATTCATGTTTACATGCATGTGTTAAATGGATTGACATTGTGTTTTATATTTATTTGAGAGATCAGATGGATTTGAAACAAAACCAAATTTGTATCACACGTTAATTGCATACTCTAGATCCTTCCCAGTCGATAAAATTCAAGTTTTGAATATATTTTATTCATAATTTCCATATTTGTTATTTACTACATTTTCATACATTAAAATGTGAGATAATGTGAAAAGATTCTCCTTAATTATTTCTTTGACTCTAAAAATGAGTTGATCAATATTTATTCACATTTAAGTCTACTATGCCATTATGTAGAATTTTCATGAAGAATGAGACTCAAGAGAAGATAATGTTACATGTATTCAATAGGGGAAATAAAGTAATATCCGCACCATGTGATTGATGGATATTCTTTTCCATGAATCCAAAATTAATCCATTAATTGCATTGCATTTTTCTTTATGTCTTTTGAGTATTCCGAAGAGGAGAGAGAAATAGTGAATTATGTTGTCTCCCTTTTATGTTAAAAGCTATTAGAAAAAGAAGAGTTCTTGTTCAAGTTATATGTTCTATCATTTCAAATCTACTCCTTTTATTTTCCAATTTTATTTTTTTAAAAAATTTCAAGGATGAGTGAGAGAGAAAGAGAAGGGAATTAATTCATTCAACATTTGAAGTTAATTGCAATACATGATGCAATATCTATAAGAGAAAGTGTATTCTTAGTTTTTTTTCTTATTTGTCTTTTTCATTTTTTTCTATAAGGAATCATTCCATGGCCTTTTTACATTGAGCCCTTCAACTATTTTTATTTTAATAAATAAACATTTATAAGTTTTAAATTGTGAAAAAATTGAGGTGTTACAAGTATGGTCTTAATAAAAAGTAACTTCAGAGAGGGAAAGGAAATTTTCCTTACATAAGTTAGAACACAGATATCCCTTTTGGGTTTTGAAGTATCCTAGAAACACACATTTGGTAGAATGATGACTAATATGTCATGAACAACACCAAAAAAGAAATAATACACTCAAGAATGTTCTATGGGATATTGTACAAAGGTTGGTTGGGATACAAAATCCAAACTTGGATATGATTGTTAGAAATAGATGATGGAATTCAATCGAACAATTATGTGGTTGTTGGGAACATGGATGTTGTGAATAAGAGTCTTCTTAGTATATATAATATGTATATACTTTTGTTCTATTATAGTATTTGGCTGGGTGTATGAGGATGACATGATTGATAAATAATTCTTGTGTTGGGTAGAAAAAAGTAAGTGTGTAATTAAGATACTTCTTCGTATTGTTAGTGAATATAATATATTTCTTTTTAGAAAACTATGTTTCAATTTTGATACAAAATTTTTGAATAATAGATAAAATTTCATAGTGATATTATGTATAATAAAATTATTTAGTTCTTACAGTTAATCAATAAAAGACATAAAAATAACAATATCTAAGTTTCACTAGCATCCTATTATCCTAATGGTTATCATAATGAATAATATGAAATATGGAATTAGGACACATATGATCTTGTGACCAAAAAGTAGATCTATGGTACCTTTCTAGATGACATGCCACACTATTAATTTTAAATAGATTGCGAACTTAGGATACAACATACTGACTTTTATAAAAGTTCAATGACTTATGCAACAATGGATATGTAGGGGTGATGTGTTCACTCAAGCCTTTGGAGTTTTGCAAGGTGGACTTCCACCAATCATCACTTTTGGTTGAATTATCTATATTAAATAATGACTCGGGTCAAATGTATTGGATGCTTGAAGTGAGAAAGTTAATGTAATAATGGAAAGTAAATTGAAAGGGAAAGTTGGTATAAATATAGAGTACTACATGGTGATATTTGGGAGTGGTGAGATAGTTTCAGTGCCTTGAATGGCAATTGAAGAAGAATCAATAGTGGTGATTTGTGATATGTTGTCTTTGGTTGTAGATAGGTAAGACATACAACTGGGTATACACATAGTATGATCTAATGGACCTATTTCACATTCAAGAAGATGGACCTATATGAGTGGATTGAGAAATTGTAGCATACCAAAACCTGACCTCATAACCCTAATAACCCCAATTCCATGGATCATATTCCTTTGGGTTTATTTTAGGTGAAAATCCCCCAAACATGGTGCAAGTTATGTTGTAATGGACTTAACAAGATAATAATAAGAGATGTACTATATATATGAGTAATATTAATAGATAAATAATAAATAAAAATGGGACATTTGTAAGATTAATTCTAACTCACATAATACAAGGCACTTAATACAAAGAAATTGAGGAATGAATTATTAAAGTGCAATATATGCTCTGGTGACCCATGTAGTAGTAGATAAGATGTCAAACAATATAAAAAACAATGCATGTAAATAACATATTAATATGACATAGATCCATTTAGTATACTAATTTCCCTTATAGTAATATATAAAATAAGTTATAGTATCTATAAATCAGTGGTAGTTCTTAGAGTATACCTAAATAGACATACATGAGATAATATACATTATGGTGCACTCAAATGAATTAACGTAGAATCTAATGGATTCAGGGATGTTTGTGTAAAGGAATAGAAGTAAGTGTATAGAAACATATCTAATGATAAGGTAATCCCATAACTAGACTAATCCTAAAATATTGTTGATATTCATTGATTAAGATATATGATAATAACATCATCAAATATTATATATTATGTGACCTAAAAGGAATAAACTTGGTATAAAATATTTTATTGTTTAAAATAGACATTAAGTAAAGTGTCTTATGAGAATATAATGATTAAACATAACTACATTGAATACTTTACAAATATATTGCTTAGGATGATAGTTTTGGCAGTAACACCAATAAATTCTAATATATAAATCACCTAATAGATAATACCAAAAGTGGACACTAATGCCAAATTTGCATTATATATATCCTAATTAGTCTATTATGATTTACATATTGATTAGAGATAGGTAGCTAATGTAAATAAATTAAAATATAAAATATATTAAAATTAACCTAAAATGTCCACTATTTGAGTAATATATTCGATTTTATGTCATGAAGTTTCATTTTTCCCTGGTTTTGGCTCACTTGTGAGCCGTTGGATTATAGATTCAACGACACACAACTTGACTTCTACCTTGAATAGAGACTTGCCCCTATGAAAATAAAACTATTGATCTAGAATTTAATTTTTTCTCTCTCTATGGTTCTTTAACATTTGAATTCATGTAGTTTCCCTTTTTTATTTGTCACATGACAATCTTCAACACAAATCATATCTATATATGGAGATCAAAACCCCAATTTCTTCTCTCTCTCTCCTCATATACCATTATTACGATCAATTATGTATCAACCCAGTTAAACCTAAGGGTATAGAAACCACTAAAAACACCTTATATAACCTTCTAGATGATCGAATGAGATCACGATTTCCCCCTCAACTCAACCCTACTCAATATCTTTTCCACAAATAACTGACATGATAGTTATGTTCATCACCACTCCACATCGATTTATGGTTCCTACACCACCCCAAGATGTTCCCTAACATGTCCATGGGGTTAGATCCCTCCCCCACTATTCATCATGCTATGAAACCCCACCTTCATTTTCTCATCATAAATTTGAAATACAAGGCTTGGGACACCCTTTCTTTCTTGATAAGTCTTTGATGAGTTTGACAGAGGACATTGAAGCTCATGTCTCTTTGAACTCATCTTTAACTTTGGTATATCCCCCCTTCATTTCTCCTTCTTCCTTTTGATTTTCTCCCGATCTTTACATGTTCTTCTATGGAGGTTGGAGAGATTCTCGCTCAGGCCTCATTACTTCACATTGGTGGTGTCTTCTGAGGTCAATTCTTGATCTTGTTTCCTCTGGTCCTCACCTTGAACTTTCTTTTGAGCTCTTCCCTCTAACCAATAATGGCAGAAAAAGCTATGGTAGCTTCAGGTTATCCCATGAACACCATAATGCTCTTAGGGACCTCCCAAGCCTATAGATCTCAAAGGGGGAGTTCCCCCATGATGATGTTGTTGGGTTTTGTGGAGAAAACATGCACGGCGGAAGCAACAAAAAAAATTCCACGCAACCCAAAACATGATCTCATCGACAACATCGTATTTAGAAAGAGTGTTTGCGGGATATACCTTATCATAGAGCAAGTCTGGCGATGTCCCACTACATGATGGTGTGCAATGTTGCTAGCCTACACAGATGGAACTTCTCTCCCATTCGTTGAGTGTGTCGTAGGAAGATCTGGCGGTGCTCCTTTCATGTGGTGATGTACGCCGCTCGTAGCTCATATGAATGGTCGTTGACATCCTCTGAATGTAGGCATCTCAGCATCTACGTCTCTACTTCATCCACGCAGATGGACTAGAACTCCGCGCCATGCTTCCTAAGCTGACAGGAAGGAGTCATCTCTCTGTGGCGACCTACTAGCATAGAAGTGCTCTCCTTTCTCTCCTAAGGATAGTAACGGATAGGGTTTACGTATGTGAGCGTAAACTAAAATCATCTCTCAATATCTTACATAGATATCGGTCGTCAAGCCTCTTTAAATAGGAGACAAAAAAGAAGTATTATTTCCTAAACCCATCAGTAAACAGAAACATTGCATTAATTAAAACACTCATGGATTAATTAGAATATTCTAGAATTAATTAATTAGCCAAATAACCGTATTAATTGATTAATTAATATTTGACTCCATGCAATCACGTGGGATGGCTCTATGGGCATATATACCAACAAACTCCCACTTAGAGCCAGTCACTCCAATTAATTGGCTCAAACATTCCAATATTATTCTAATGGATTACATAAAAATTTTAGTCATCAATGTGATTCGGAGCAATTCCAATCAAATCCACAATCATACTCCTATTCCAACACATCTTATGTGTGTGACCCGGTAAGCTCCGAATTACATTGGCAATGATATCCATAATCATTTTATGATTTCACAAGCAATGATTGGTATCTAGCAAGACTTCATTTCCACCCAAGTAATTGGAGAAGTTGGAGAACAACTTAACCTATCATTCATGACTGGTGTTACAGTGATTGTATAGTTCCTTTGTCGTTGATATCTATATTGAACTTGAGTCACAGAACTGTTATCATTTTCAATGTTCAATCCTTGTTCCTTGAACTAGAGCAGACTGTATGAGATATATGCAAGCTCAATATCACATATTGAATCACATCAGCATGGCCATGCATTTCTCAGTCTCACTTATCAAGTGGCCAAAATATCAAAATCCCATAGGAAGGACAAATTCCATCTACATCACTCACAGTCATCCCCATGTGTCACAGTGCACCCAAGCACCATCTTTATGGAAATCCTTATTCAAGACCACAGTGGATGATATCAAAGTACACTGAATGACATGTGATAAGTCTAGTGACTTCTGGTCTAAGAACCATCATCACTATGAGATGTGACTCTAACTACCAATTATGGTATCCATGTGTCACTCTCAAGGTGGGTCTGTCTGATACACTATTCTCTAACAAGTATCTATGTATTTGGCTTGATATCTCCATATCATGGATAATGAGATTCTTCCATAAACCAATATACATTCTAATCTTATGTGTTATTGATGTCTATGGATATTTCCACAATAACAACCGATTAGGGACAAAAAAAGAATACATACTCTTAGCATACTTATGATCTCACTGTTTAGGTCATCAACCCGAAGACATATGTCATTGAGTATATTATTTTGTACACATCTATAAGTTTTATGGTCATCTCACAATATAAAACACAAACATATAGATTGGAAACTTGCCTTTATTGATATGATCAATGTAGTATTACAAATTATTTACATAGTATCCCATTACAATCATCAAATGATAGTCTGTATGGGCATACATATCAATTGATTCCCACTTGCACTTATACCCAATCACTCATGAATCTCAATCCAAGTGATCAAACATGTTTGTCATGTTTCTACTGTGAAAGTGCTTTTGTGAGCAGGTCAGCCACATTGCTTTCCATAGGTACTCTACAAATCTTCACATCTCATCGTTGTACGATCTCTCGTATGCGATGGAACTACCATAGAATATGTTTGGAACGTTGGTGCGATCTTGGTTCTTTAGCATGTTCAATTGCTCCTTTGTTGTCGCAAAACAACTCAATTGCATCACTAGCGCTTAGAACCACTCCAAGTTCACAAATGAACTTCTTGATCCACACAGCTTCCTTTGCATAATTAGATGCGGCAATATATTTTGCCTCTATTTTAGAATATGCAACCGTCTCTTGCTTGGAACTCTTCCAGCTCACAGCTCCATTTTTTAGGCAAAACACAAATCCAGATTGTGATCTATAGTCATCTTTGTCAGTTTGGAAGCTAGCATCAGTGTAACCCTTTACCACAAGCTCTTTCTCACCATTGTATACCAATAATTGATCCTTAGTCCTTTTCAAGTACTTTAGGATGTTCGTTACAGTCATCCAGTGACATTCACCTGGATCTGACGAATACCGTCTCGTCATGCTCAAAGCATATGACACATCAAGACGAGTACATAACATCACATACATGATAGATCCAATTGCTAATGCATATAGAATCTTACTCATGCGCGCTCGTTTAGCACATGAACCAGGACATTGGGATTTAGAGATCGTAACCCCATGGGACATGGGCAAGTTACCTCTCTTAGAACCCTCCATGCTAAACCTCTTTAGCACCTTATCAATGTATGTGCTCTGGCTTAGGCCTAGAAGCCTTCTAGATCTATCTCTATAGATCTTGATTCCAAGCATATAGGATGCTTTGGCTAAATCCTTCATAGAGAAGGTCTTCCCTAGCCAACCTTTTACTGTCTGAAGAGTAGGGATGTCATTTCCCATCAATAGTATGTCATCCACATACAATATGAGAAATATGAATGTGCTCCCACTAACCTATTGTAAACACAAGGTTCATCTTCATTTTGACTAAAGTCAAACTTTTTGACAACTTTGTCAAAATGTAGACTCCAACTCCGAGATGCTTGCTTCAATCCATAGATTGACCTTTGTATCTTACAAACTTTATTGGCTTCCTTTGGATTGATAAAACCCTTAGGTTGTGTCATATACACATCCTCAAGTAAATTCTCATTAAGGAATGTTGTTTTAACATCTATCTGCTAAATCTCATAGTCAGGATAAGTTGCAATGGCAAGCATGATTCGATGGATTTAACCATGGCAATTGGTGAGAAGGTATCATCATAATCAAAACCTTGAATTTGATTGAATCCTTTTGCAACCAATCTACCTTTATAGGTTTGAACATTTCCATCCATGTCGGTCTTCTTCATGAAGACCCACTTGCACCCTATGGGTTTTACCCCTTTGGGTGGATCCACCAAGGTCCAAACCTTTGGTGTACATGGATTCCGTCTTTGATCTCATGGCTTCAAGCCATTTCTTAGATTTTGGTTCCTTAGTAACTTCTAGATAGGAAGTTGGCTCATCTTCTATGCCCAATTCATCACTATCTTGAGTCACAATAAATCCAAATCTCTCAGGCTCAAGTTGTGTCCTACTAGACCTATGATGTTCTTGTGTTACATTTGGAACCTAAAATTCAACAACAGTTTGTGAGTCTTCATGTTCCTTATGTACCTCCTCAGGTTCTCTGCTTTCTTATTGGTCTCAAACTTCTTCAACCTCTACATTCCTCCCACTGATTCCTTTGGAAATAAATTCCTTTTCAAGAAATATAGTAGTCCTAGCAACAAACTCTTTGTTGTCAATTGGTGTGTAGAAGTAGTATCCCTGAGTTTCCTTGGGGATCCAACAAAATAACATTTTTTAGATTTTGGGTCCAAGCTTTTTAGGAAATTGTTTCCTATCATAAGCTTCACATCCCCAAATCTTTAACATAGACAAATTGGGACGATTCTCATTCCATATCTCATATGGTGTCTTTTGAACTGATTTGGAAGGTACACAGTTAAGTGTAAATGCTACGGTATCAAGAGCTTATCCCCAGAATGATATTAGAAGTTCAGCTAAACTCATCATTGATCGTACCATGTCTAATAATGTACAATTCCTTCTTTTTGACACACCATTATGTTGTGGTGTACTAGGTGGAGTCCATTGTGATATAATACCACGATCTCTTAGAAGGTCCTCAAATTCTTGGCTTAAGTATTCACCACCTCGATCTGAACAGAGTGTTTTAATACTCTTATCAAGTTGCTTCTCTACTTCATTCATAAAAGTGTTGAACATTTCAAGAGTTTCTGACTTGTTCTTCATAAGATATACATAGCCATACCTACTGAGGTCATCAGTGAAGGTAATAAAGTATTGATAGCCTCCTCTAGCATTTGATCTAAAAGGTCCACATACATCAGTATGCATGAGCCCTAGTAGATCATTGGCCCTCTCAATGTGTCCAGTGAAAGGAGTCTTGGTCATCTTGCCAAATAAGCAAGCCTCACATGTCTCTAATGATTCAAAATCAAAAGAGTCTAGATAACCATCCTTATGGAGTGTAGATATGCACTTCTTGTTTATGTTCCCAAGATGAAAATGCCATAAGTATGTTTTGTTTGAGTTGTCAAGTTTTAGCCTTTTAGTATTTACGTTGTATATGCTAGTCTCAAGTTCTAACAAGTAGATACCATAAGAAAAAGGGGCATTGCCATAAAACATATCATCTTTAGAAATAGAAATCATTCCATTCTTAATGTGAAATTCAAATCCACTCTTTTCCATACAAGATACAGAAATAATATTTCTATTAATGGCAGGTACATAATGGAAATTCTCTAATTCTATTGCAAGGCCCGTAGCAAAGATAAATTAATAACTCCAACTGCGGTGGCAGCAACTCTTGCTCATTTGCGACCCGTGGCTCGACTTGGCCCTTTCGTAAAGGCTTACTTCTTATCAGATCTTGCATATTTGAACATATGTGAGATCCACATCCTGTATCCAGTACCCATGATGAAGAAGTATTTAAGTTTATCTCAATAATGTATATACCTGAAGTGGAGATCTCTGTCCCCTACTTCTTCATCCTCAGTTTCTCTAGGTAGAGAGGGAAGTTTCTTTTCCAATGTCCAATCTGGTGACAATGGTGACAACTGCCTTCTTTGGAGATTCCACCTCTACCTTTGAAGGCTGATGAATTTGGCTTCTGTCCAACTTTAGAACCTTTCTTAGCTTTGCCTTTGCCTTTTGACTTTCCCTTTGTCTTGTTGATCATCATCATAGACTTGGGCTTGTCTTTCTTCATCTGTGCTTCAGTTGTCCTCAACATGAACAACAATTTTGACAACGGCTTGTCAAGATTGTTCATGTAGTAGTTCATTACAAAATGACTATATGATTCAGGCAACGATTGCAGAATCACATCAATGGCCAACTCTTGACCTAGGGGTAATCCCAGCTTGGATAGGCTTTCCACGTACCCAATGAAAGTGAGTATATGGGTGCCAACTGAGTCTCCCTCTTTCATCGTGCTTCTGAAAAAAGCCTTGGAGACATCATATCTCTCCTATCTTGCTTGATGCTGATACATGTTCTTGATATGTGTTACCATCTCCATGACATTCATGTTCTCATGCTTCTCTTGCAACTCATAGTTCATTGATTACAACATCAGGCACTTGACATCCATGACATCATCAAGGTGCTTCTTATAAGCATCCTTTTCAGCCTTGGGCACATTTGAGGTAGGTTCCACTGGCTCTGGTGTTTCAAGTGCATAGAGCTTATGCTCATGCATTAGAACAATTCTCAGCATCCTAAACTAGTTTTGAAAGTTAGTTCTGGTAAGTTTCTCCTTCTCAAGGACCAATCCCAACAAGAAAGTATGAGTGTTGTTTACCATTTGATTTCTATAAAAGAAAAAGTTTGCATTTAGTCTAAAACATTTTGACTTGTAAATATTTGATAAATGAGATTAATAAGACCTTTAATTAATTACGATATCACTATTTGATAGCCCTCACTATCAACTCGGACGATTGCAGCGTACAACCTTCTAGTGAGCTAAGATCCAAAATAATTGGATCAATGCCCAGCCAACATCGGCGTCAAAGACCAAATACTAAGGTAGGAAACTTTTTCCAGTTGCATCATATGCAACTCTTGGATAGATGAACATGCACAACTCCTTGCCATGATGCATCTGTGTGCCTCTAGATACTTGATCCTATCAAGGTTCCCTAGTTAAGTCCAACCCATAAGCCAACACGATGAGTGTGCACCCTACGGAGGAAGACCCACACACCCACCATCACACTTCCATGAGATAGATAGTGTACCATGCAGAGGCATGCCCACACATAGTCGATCAAGCTTTTCATGTGTGTTTCTTTATGGAAGGCAACTAAAACTTAATATTATTAATTAAGGGGTTTTATCAATACATATACATATCCAAACACCACATACTTATAGTACGTATCATATACTACTATATACACAACCACAAATGATAGACATGCAATCACAAACACAAATACATCAGTTATGGCCATACTATTGTAATCCTTTGGAGAAACAAAGAATTATGGTCCACCTATGGTCTTATGCATCTCATGCAACAACACATGTGAATCAACCTGTAAGGATCAGCATTACAATGAACAACTTCATGGATGCTCTGTGAGGTTGGAACTTCAAGTTGCTTCTTGGAATTGGATCTTCATGTTGCTTCTCCATGGATGCTCCTTGAATTTGGATCTTCAAGTGGCCTCCTTACATCAAGTTTACAAATACTAAAGCTAATCTTATCTCTATAACATCATATGAGTACAAATATAAAGGGAAAGAATTAATTACACTTTGAAATAAGAGATGAGGCTCAGCATGCAAGCCGAATACTTTATACAAAATATCCACATACAACCATTATACATCCATAAAATTCTCTTACAAACATTCCCATAAGATTCATAACCACATTCATTCACAACATCCACAAAAGGGGATTCTAGGCCATAATCGTGCATGCATTCACCACATAAAATAGATTTTTAAGGTCACGTGTATGATATCATAGGTATATCTACATATATGTATATACATATTAAAATTACAGTCCTTTTAATGCAGGACATTCCCCATTAAATAAACTTTCGACTCCCACACAGACTATGCGGGGTACACAGGAGAAGCGCCCCTGAAAGGTCTACAAAATTTCACTTCCATGCACTTAGGAAAATCAATATTTTCTATAGTCGACCCTATCCAAAACATCAAAAATAGAAGACTGTGGCGTATGTGAAATTAGGTTTAGATTTGCACATTAGCAATTTTAATTCGTATCGTATGCAACATTAATAATAGTATACAGTAATTTGATCATATCGAAACAAATCCAAATACACCGTAGATCGACGATGCTCTGATACCACTATTGGGTTTTGTGGAGAAAACATGCACAACAGAAGCAATAAAAAAAATCCATGCAACCCGAAACAGGACCTCGTAGACAACAACGTATTTAGAAAGAGTGTTTGCGGGATATACCTTATTGCGGAGCAAGTCCGGTGATGTCCCACAATACGATGGTGTGCAACGTTGCCGGCCTATATGGATGAAACTTCTCTCCCGTTTGCTGAGTGTGTCGTAGGAAGATCTGGCGATGTTCCTTTCGTGTGATGATGTACGCCACTCGTATCGTGTACGGATGGTCGTTGACGTCCTCTGAACGTAGGCATCTCAGCGTCTGCATCTCTACTTTATCGACCCAGATGGATTGGAACTCCACATCATGCTTCCTAAGCCAGAGGGAAGGAGTCATCTCTGTACTATGACGTGCTAGCATCACGGTGCTCTCATTTCTCTCCTGAGGACGGTGACGACTAGGGTTTACATACATGAGCTTAAACTAAAAGCCTCTCTCAATATCTTATATAGATATCAGTCGTCAAGTCCCTTTAAATAGGAGACAAAAGGAAGTAGGGTTTCCTAAACCCATCGGTAAACAGAAACACTACATTAATTAAAATGCTCGTGGATTAATTAGAATATTTTGGAATTAAATAATTAACCAAATAATCATAATAATTGATTAATTAATATATGACTCCATGCAATTGTGTGGGATGGCTCTATGGGCATATATGCCAACATATGCTAGTTGTGATATTAGAAGCCTAAATTTAGCTCTTAAAGCTTAGGATGCACGGGATGCACTAGTGAAAATTTGAAGCATTGAATTTCCTATATCACTCGCACATTCATTCATTTATTTTCATGTCATTTGAGGGAATTTTTGTCTTTTATATATCTTTTTTTGTTGTCTCATAGTGATACTTTGCGAGTCATGAATGTATGTAAGTTCCCCTATGATGTGTTTTGCTTTTGAATGAAAAATGTGGGCATATTAGTCTCTTATTTTTCTTTATGAAATTTAGTAATATAATTATTTTATAACTTCATAACCAATTCTAGAAATGTTAGAAAATTACAATAAGATATGTTTTGAAATTTAATAAAATTCTATACATGATGGATGGTTTATGTAACCAAATTTGATCATTATAAAAGGTAGTGTTTTGGTTTTATGTAATTTACATGATATTAACCATAATCTCATATAAATGTTTAATATGTGATTAGAAATCTACTGAAGATCTATGCTTTGACTCTAGTTATAAATAGACTAAACCTCAAGTATGTTGCATTTGATTTGTTCATATTGGCAATCACCTAAATACCTATCGCATGATCTATTTGATTAATTGAAACCCTAATCTTCAATGAGGCTTGTTCTTGAATTGGCTCTCTATTTTTTACTATATTGAACCAAATGAAAGATACCTCATTATGAAATATTTGATCTCTCTCTTTTATTACAAAAATCATGGAATCTTTATTTACAATCATGTGTCCCTACTTATTACGTTATGAATGTTCCCATCCCTTTTAAGTACATGAATATTATTTGGATTGAACTATGAATTTGCCTACCTTTAATGCATGTGCACTTTTGATTAATCTTTGTAAATACACCATAATTTTTAGGAATTTGGCTTTATTCCCATGTCAATACTTCCCCCTCACACATGTGATATATATAGGCATTGAGGTTTTAGCCATCCTTTTATGCACATAATTTTTTGTCTATATTTATTTGGCATTGAGGTTTTAGACCTCCTTCCCCTAGTTTGGAGTTTATGGGTTCCATCCTTGCATTTTCTATGGTGCTAGTATTTTTTGCAATCATTTAATTATTGTCATGGAATTGTTGAAAAGGAAATAACTACATCCTTTTTATTATCTTCATAATATGAATATGTCGTTACTTTTTGACATCATTATTCTTTTGACATCTATTTTTATGAATTTGTATCTCTTTTTATTGGGGTTATTACATATTTTTGTTATCCCTTTCTTTTAGGTTCCCAATTCCCTATTATATGTATATGTATATATATATGTGTGTATATATATATATATGTATATATATATGTATGTATGTATATATATAGGCTATTCATTCGTTACCTGCGCGGGTAGCCAGATTTTCACTACCCGCTGGAGTAACACGGGGTCAAAAGATTAACTATATGGTACACTGGAGTAACTCTTCTGAATCAAAAGAGTAACTAAATGGTAAGCTGGAGTAACTCTGAGAGAAAAAGAGTAATGGTGCAGAAAATATACAGTCAGTAAATATATGGAAGAGTTTTTTTATTTTGGGGGGAGGGGCAAATGATATTATTTTTGGATAAAAAATTTTGGGGAGCTAGATAAAATGCTCCTCTACAATTGAGAAATTGTTTTAAAAAAAATGATGGAAAGGGTGTGCTGGTAGCTACCCACGTGGGTATTAAAGATAATCCCATATATATATATATATATATATATATATATATATATATATATATATAATTGGGATGTGATTTCAGTACTAAGGTATAGAGGACTATGGAAGGATGACCAAGTTGACCAAGACATGGCACATGTAACGAATGTTCTATGAGAGATAAAACTAAAGTGGTAGGATTATCCACTGCTTCCATGATTGGTTGTTGTATCTTTTTTGTCATGTATTCAACCATGTGAGTGTTAGGCAAGTTATCTTGTAAAAATTGTAATAGTCATATAAATTTCCATCCATTATTAATCTTTTGTTATTGAACATACTAGCCTGATATAATAGATTATAACCCTTTTCCAAAATATATTTTGTTGTTTGGAATTTCTATATATTTGATTGAGTAAGGAGTATATCCCCTTTCTACATCTCACTCCTTTCAATTATGGTACCGGAACCAAAGCAGTCAACTAAATCTAACTATTTGGATTTTATTTCCCATAAGTCATTATAGCACCCTCAACCTATGTGAAAACTCTAGATGAAACATTTTCAACATAACTTACCCATGTTGACCTTGATATTATGGAAGAAATATATAGAGACATACAAGGTACATATAAAAGATCTTAGTAGTCAGCCCTAGTGTGATGGAACCCTATGTCCTCATACCATATGATGTAGTTTGGGTGTCGATATAGCTCTTGAGATGTTATGAGTTTTGACTTCAGGGTAGAATTTGATAATGAGTATGATAAAATATTAGGATCAAGGGATGTTAATATAGAATATTTGTACCTTGTTTTCACAATTGATTGGATCCATCTCTTATTTCAAATTGTGTATCTTTATCACCAAAAAATACTTTCCATCTTACTAATATATATAAAAATGTATCCATGTTTTTGCCGATGTTTTGTTGAACCAAGCAAAATGAAGATATGTATGAAGTTTTGGTAGTGAAACCCTAGAATTGGTTAGAACAAAAGCCTAAAAATGAAGGGTCAAGAGTATATTGATGGACAATAAGTGTTCTATGTATATTGATTAGTGGACTGACCCACTTTTACCCTTTAGGGTATGAACATTTGTACCAACCAAAACAAGATGGAAATTTAAACCCTACAGTTGTTTTGAAAACATAGAAACCATGAATTGCATTCCCTAATCTATTATGTCTTCTATATTAATTAGGTTAGAATGACATATGTACATCTAGACTCACCTAGAAGCACAACTCCAAGGATTGATGTATATCCTCCTTACCCTTCAAGGTGCTTAGTTTGACTTGTTAGGTTGAACCTTTTAACAAGTGTAGAGTAGTTAGTTAGTAAGTTACATATGGATTTATTAGAGTAGAAAATCCTTGTTAAGGGGTGGAGTGTTGTGACATACTAAAACCTAACATCATAACCCTAAAAGCCTTGATTCTAAGGGTTTTATTCCTTTGGGTTTTGTTTAAGATAAAAATCCTAAAGATGTGTAACTTATTTATAATGCACCTTAACAAGATAATAAAAAGATAGTTAATTTTTAGATGATTTATAGTAATGAGTAAATAATAATTAATATTGGAACATTTTTCATGACTAACTCTTACTCACATAATGCACGACTCTTAGCACAAATAAGTTGAGGTATCAACTAGTAAAGTGCAATATATACTTTGACAACCCATGTAGTGATAGATAACATGTTATATATGATAGATAGACAATGCACTTAAATAAGTACTAAAATATGACACAAACCCATTTGTTATAAATAGTAGCCCTAATGAGTCTAACAATGTCCAGAATGATGCAAAGTACCTCTAAATCAATGATATTACCGGACATCCCTAAATAGACATAAATGAGATAATGTATAGTGAGGTAGTGCACAAATGAATTAAAATATAATAAAATGGTTTTAGGTGAAATTTGTGTAAAATGATTAAAATTATTGTAAAGAAATATATCTAGTGATAAGATAATCCTATAACTATTCTTATTCTAAAGCAATATCGATAGAAATTGTTTAGGATATATGATAATAACATCATCAAACTAATATACTAAATGTACTAAAGGGGGAACTTGGGGTAAAAAGAGTGTAAGGTTTAATGTTTCATGATAATATATTGATAAAACAAACTACTTTAAAAAATATTCAAGAAATATATTAACTAGGATGATACGTGTGGTAACAATATTAGTAAATCCTAATATAATCAGTCATATAACAGATAATCTCAAAAATGTTACTAGATTTGTATTTTATGTATCCTAATTACTATATTTGTGTATTTTTATATTGAAGAAAGAAAATATATTAAAATTATCCTAAAATGTGTAATATTGAAGTAATATATTTTATTTCCTATCATTCTAAAAATAATTCGCATGTCATGTTGAGTTCTCCTTTTCCCCAAAGTTTGAACACTTTAGCACCATTTTACGGTAGGTCCAATGATGCATGACTTGTCTTCTACCTTAGGTAGAGACCTCCCCCCACACCAACAAAGCTTTTGATTTTTCCTTTGTTTTTCTCCATTCTCTCTACATGGTTCTTTGAGATTTCTTATTTGATAATTTTCTTTTTTTTATTTAATGCATAACTATCTACAAAGCAAAGCTTATGTTATATATGGGGAAAACCCTTACTTTTTTTATCTCCCTCTCTTCCTCTACCATCGTTAATAATCAATCATGTATCAATCTCCATTGAAATTAGAGGGAACAAAAACCACCTATGGCACCTTATATACCCTTCTAGATGCTCAATTGCATTCAAGATTTTCCCCTCAACTTCACCCTACTCGATCTGCTTTCCCTAACCTAGTGATATGGTGGCAGTTCTCATGACAACCATAGACCAATTGTAGGTTCCTAAAACACCCCAAGAGGTTGTCCAAGATTTCCACTGGGTTCGATCCCCACACTACAATGTGCATCATGCCTTCAAACTCCACATTTGCGTTCTCATCAGAGATGTGTGGGTAGAAGGCCCAGGACACCCTTGCCACTCAAAAAAGGCCTTTTTGTGTTTATAGGAGGCCTTTGAAGCTTCTTATGCTCCACATTTGTGGTATATCCCCCTTTTTACCATTATCATTTTTAATTTTTCTATTATCTTTGTGTTTTGTGGTGGTTGGAGAGCTTCTCATTTGGGTCTCTCATTGTATGTCATAACCATTGTCTTCTAAGGTCGGTTCTTGATCTTGTTTCCTCTGGTTCTCACCTCACCCTTGCTTTTGAGATCTTCCTTCCTATCAATAATGATAGAAGAAGCTCTAAGAGTTCCAAGACTACCCACGCACCCCCTAAAGGCTTGTTGGGACCACCTGATCCTATAGAGATTAGTGAGGGAGTTCTCAAAGATGATGATTTCCGATTGCAAGATTAGAAGCATGAATTAAGCTCACAAATATCTAGGTGAACATGTTGTAATAGGTAACAATCGGAGCACTTAGGTCCCTAGGACACTCTTGCATTCATTTATTTTTGGCATATTGAGGGTATTTAAGTTTTTCCAATTTTTTTGTTTTATTCTTGTCATGCAACTTGTTGAGACATAAATGTACCTAGTTGCCCTTTGCATGAGTTATGCTTTTGGATCGAAGATGCGGGTATATTTGTCTATATCCCCAATTTTGTTTTAGGAAATTCAATAAATATATTAACCTTCATAAATTTATAATAAATTTAGGAATGTTAGAAAATTTCAATAAAACATGTTTTGAAATCTTTATAAATATTTTACATGATGTATGGTTTGTGTAACTCAATTGGATCATTATGAAAAGGTGAGTTTTGGGATTTACGTTATTAACAAGATATTAACCCTAATCGCATATATATATATATATATATATATATATATATATATATATATATATATATATATATATATATATATATATATATATATATATTTATATATATGTTTAATAGGTGGTTTGAGGCGTGTTGAAGACCTAGTGTTTGACTCTAGATATGAATATATTGGAACATAAGTATGTTGTATTTCCTTGAGTCATATTGGGAAATCACCTAATTTCATATCTTTTGTTCTAATTGATTATTTGAAATCCTAATTTTCATGTTGAGTTTAATTTATTGAAGTGATTATCTATTCCTTTCTTTGTTGAACCTTATTTTAAGATAATTCATTATGATATATATTCTCTCCCTCTATCTTCGACTACTAATTATATAATCTATATTTATGGTCCTTTGACCCATTCTTCATGCCATGGATGTTCTCATCTCTTTTTGGAACATGAATACTATTTGGACAAAGCTTATGATCTCACATATCTTGTAATGCATGTGTAATGTTGACTAATCATATCTAGAATTAGATACACCATATTTAAGGCTTTGGGTGTTTTTACTCTTCCAGGCCCTTGGGTTTTATTCTCCTGGACACATGTGAGGTTTTAGTCATCCAGTTATGCACTCATGTTTTAGTCCTGCTACAATGATATATTTATTTAGCATTGAGGTTTTCTTCTTTCTTCCCTTAGTCTGAAACTTATGTGTTACAATCCTAATTTTTTACATTATTATACTTTGTTGTAGTCAACATGCATTGCTTTATTTCAATATGATTGTGGAATTTTTTTACAGGTAAGAACTTCATTCTTTTTTATTATATTATTTAAATGAATCATCATATTACTTTATAGAATAATTATTTTTTGACATCCACTTGGATGGATTTATATCTCATTTCCAATTGGGAGCCTTGTGTATTGTTTGTTGTCCATTTTCTTTTATATTTTCAATTTTCTTTTATAGGCATATACCATAAATTGTTGATAAGTTTATGTAGTTTTTTGTTTTGTGAGGTATGCTCCCAAGCCCTTAGGTAAACAGGAGTATGGAAGGACGTCAATTTGACCAGGGCTGCACATGGGTAGTTGGTTATCTTCATAATACATAATTGATATAGTTGGATTATCCTATGCATCTAAGATTAGTTATTAACTCTTTTTATCATGTATTCACCTATGTGGTGTTAGCCATATTATCTGTAAAATGTTAATAGTTAGAATATATTTTCTTCTACTTTGTTGGTGTATTGAAAATACTAAATGGATCCAGCATATTATAATCCTTTATAAAAAGTAATATTGCTTTTTGGAATTAAGATAATTCCTTTGATGTGAGTAAGGAGTAAATCCCCTTCTTGTGTCTTCATCCTTACATATATGTAGGAAGTAGATGTTTGATATGCTTCTTTCCACAATAGGTGCACTCAAGTTGGCCTCTTTCTCTAGTAGAACATCCTATGCCTCAATCATCTTGACCACATCCCCATGTGGGTGATTTATTGGTAGTATATTGTGAACCAAGGGAATAATGATCTATTATAATCTATTAGAGAGTCTTATACAAGGAGTAAGAGACATGATTATTTTCTTCTATTAGGAAGCTCAATTTTGGATAGGGTCCATCTCCCAACTCATTTCTATTCCTTACAAAGACCAAAAGAAACATGTTTATGACCATATGATATTTTGCTTCTATAGCTTGACTAAGTCAATGGAAATGAAGAAGAGTGTCCTAAGTTTTCTATGATACAAGTGGCCACCTTAAAATATTATTGCAAACTCTTTCCATTGATGAAGACTATGCATCTCTATTGTCATATCATACATCATTGATATGTGATATGAATAGATGAGTACTTCCTTGTAGATAGTCCGGTGCTAAGTGATGCTTGCCACTTGGTGTCCATTGAATTACAAAGGATAGAGAGAAGGTTGGTGTTATGTTTATCCCAAGAAGAGAATGACTCATTGACATGCTTAAAATGTACTTGCAATGCACAAGTGTAAAGTCAAAGTTATAACAAGAAATGAAGAGGTACATGGTGTCAAATGTCAGAATTAGAGAGTGAATACTAAGAACTACAACTACCTATTTTCGATCAACTAGACTGTGGAAAAGGTTCATTGACCTGAGTTTTGAACTATATATTAAACCTAAAAGTTGGTAAAAAGTTATGTTGAATCACAATGATTGTAATCTCTAGGTTTATTGATATCAACATAGTGATGCCCATAACTAATTTTTATCCATTTATTAACAAATGGATGTTTCTAAGTAGGCATCTAAAGTACTAAGACCTAGACTTGAAGCCTAATATCATATTCAATTTAGTCAAAAACCTATTTTCATAGTGTTTAAGTAGTAAATTGAATTGTTGAATTCTGATCTCTCAACTATTTTCTCATAAATGCATGCCTACTTTTATGGTGTGATACTAATTATGTCTATGTAAATTCATCGAACATGAATCTTCTTTTTGAAGCAATAAATTGTCTCATATATTACCTATGTTGACCAGGCATAGATAATAACCATAGTTTCAAAAATAACAGAATGAATTCAAATAAAACATGAATAACATAATTCAATAATCTAGTACAAAATCTCATGGGATACTCGTAGGTCCTAAAGATTAAGGGGATTAGCACCACATGGTTGACATGGTATCACAATAGAATGATAGAGAATAAGAAACTTGCATGAAAAAGAGATGAAACTCTAATGGGACTAATAATGAAGTCTTTTAATGAATTGGAGTGTAAAGAGTGGGACATGATAGGGGATCCACTCAAATGATATAATTCAAGATCCATGTAATAATAAAGTTGTGGAAACATAACTATTTCAAAGTTACATGACAATTCATATACAATTATTCCTCACCATAAAAGGTGACATGTCATAAATAAAAGGTATACATCTATGGCCAACTGTAGAGGGAAACCCAGCTATTTCAAGCTATCTTTAACTCCATGTCATGTACATGATCTTCATGAGTCCTTGTCCTCTAATGTACCTACACCTGGGTGGAAGGGAACATCACCCAGAACGTAGGAAATAAACTATAGGTCAGCAAAACTTGAGTATGTACATATAATAAAACACTTTTGGAATTATAATGGGTTATAGGAGTAAAAGAGATGTTCCTACAAGAAGGGGGATATTTATAATTAGATAAGTTCAAAAGAAGTATAGAAATAGAAATGAGGCATATGAAAATTTTGATTACAAGCATGAGAATAAAAGTGTCTTGCCATAACAGTCAACAACATTTCCAATTTTAAACACTAAATATTTGCATGCATAACAATGTAGACTATATATACCTAAAATAGGGCCATAACACCATAGGATCATGGCCTAAAAGACATAAGGGTGGAAATGCACACCCCGGGTGAAATATGCGTGCCCTTTATAAATATGGTTGTATATAAGTACCACTATTCTGGATATTCTAGTCAAACTTGTAGCATGCATAAATAGAGTGGCAAGACTAGTATTATAGTCATTTTCACATAAAATGGCATTGATAGAAGTAGGGGTCAAAGAACCCGCATAACTGAATAGTTCATCAACTACATGGAATATAATGAATTAAAATAGGAAATATGAAAGTCAAAGTAAATGATTTCAAATGGAAATTAAGAGTTCTAGAGATGCCTCATTAAAATGAATGTAGGTTTTATTCAAATAATGCCCAAGATAAAATAGAGGATGTACATACCTGATTTTCATAGCTAAGGCTTAACTCAATCTATTCACTTGGTCCATGAGGTTGACTTTTCATCCTACAAACATATTAAGTGTGTTACTCAAGCCAAAGCTAACATGTGGATACATTACTATTGCGACTATATATATCTCTTACCCTAACTTTGATCACCTAATGGCATATCAGAGTTTTTAATCTTATTAGGTGTACACATGATTCTTTAGAAATTTATTTTAGTTCCAAAGTCAAGTTTCAATCACTTTAGTCAAAGTGTTTTGAGGTTACATATGTGAGTGTGTAATAATATACATTCTTTTTTTTTTGGTGACCGAGAGAACCCACCCCGGGCGAGCCCGACATGGTAAACTCTCGAGGCATGAGAGGCTATGGTCTGGTCAACCCCCTCCCGCGCCTAATCAGTGTGGATTGTTGTTCACAAAGTGCCTTTGGTGAGATTCGAACTCGGGTCCTTCATTGGGACTTACGGAGCTCTTACCACCCGGGCTACTATGGCCGAACATATGATATCATACATTCTTTCTATTTAAGTCTTGTAGCACCATTCTTTCATATGATATCATATATTTCAATTTGGTTAATGATTCAGAGATATGCCTTGCATGAGATGTCTTTGGATCAAAATTCCCTTACTAATGTATTCATACTTAGATCTTATTATGTAAATGAATATAAGTATATTCCTAGAATTATATTTAGCAAAAATATTAGTGTATACACATTGTACTATGTACCTCTTGAATATGCTCTGATTACAAGCATGTACTACAAACATTA
This sequence comes from Alisma plantago-aquatica, assembly GCA_963693085.1. Classification (NCBI taxonomy): domain Eukaryota; kingdom Viridiplantae; phylum Streptophyta; class Magnoliopsida; order Alismatales; family Alismataceae; genus Alisma; species Alisma plantago-aquatica. The sequence continues at coordinate 921,427,986 of OY856409.1, forward strand.
TCATTTACCACCACTAACCCATTAGAATATATATTCTAATAGAATACCAATATATGTTATATATTGTCTAACATGATTCATAAAATTTGAATATATTGTAAGTCATCTATTCTGGTTATCATCCAATCCCATATCACATACATAACATTATCTTATTAAGATGATTACAATACTGAGATGCACGAAAGGAAAGAGAGGCTTACTTATTTCTTCAACCATGTATTGATAATAGAGGAGGGAGTGTATCAGTTCTTTGACTATAGGAAGTTATGGAAGGTGCATCCTTGCATCAAGCAGTTGGGTTGACATCCCTCCAAGATAAGACATGAGGTCAAAATACCGTAAGTGATTAATGGATGGTTATCACCCTTGGATGAAATGGAAATTGGCACTGACAACATGTTTGGTTGGGGAAAACATTTATCACTTGGCCCACTATGAACGTGGATCGTAGCAGATGCAGTGGTGGTCGGCATGGTACATGTAGTCGAGTCAGGTTCAAATTGAAACCATGCTTTGGGTTTGCAACATTTCATAGCTAAAGGGGAAGAGGAGATGCTAGTTTTTTTCCATGTGCATCGTCATCAAGGAGGAAGAGGAAAGGTGAGAGGGTGATAGAGTAGAGGTTGAAATTGGTGTTTCTTATGGTGGTTGCATGATGATAGGAGGTTCTTATTAATTGTAGGGTTCTTTCCCCATGATCGCCGGTGTGGAGTAGATTCAGGGTGTTGGGAAACTGTAGTGATGACTTCATATTAGGAGGGCGTCTGTGATGAGCGTCGTTGAACACAACAACATGGGTGGTGGCGAGCATGTCATGATAGTTAGACATGGACTTTAATTGGGGTTCTAAAATGTCAGTTGGTTGATTGCCAGTGACAAGGGAGGAGGAGGATGGTAGGACCAACGGTGGTTATTGTAGAGGAGGATGAAGATGGGTTTCAAATGCATGACATGATAAGTGGTGATAGGAGGTAGTTCCACAATGTTAGACTCTGGCATGGGTGATGACAAACAATAATGGAAGGGAACTCTGGGTTTGAAGTCATAGGCAGTTCTTTAGGATTGGGGAACTAGCATGAATGACAAGCTTGGCATCGACATCCATGAGGATCACCGCTTTGTTGGCCTTCTCGGTACAACGAAGCCAGTCATTCCTATGAAATCACTATTGAAAAGGGTTCAAATTGCCCTCATCCTGGGATTCATTCTATGATCCCCACCTTCTGTATAACTAGTGGTGGCACTCTGCAATGGTTGCGGTGGTGAAGATGGAATGGAAGAAGAGCAGTTGTGAGACCATGTGTGAGGAGGAGAAGGTTGGAGATCTACAATTCTTATTATTGTTGCCATGCTTATTTCAAATCTGGTGGGAGGAAGAAGAATCTATGGCGGTGGAAGTAGATGATGAGAAAGACAAGGGATAGGAAGATGGGCCAAGGAGGGACGGAAGAGAAGGAGGAGGATGTGCCAGATGCGGCAACAGTTGTGATTTCGATGAATAAGGGGGCCACATGACCAGTTCTTCGGGGGATATAAAACAACAACTGAATGAAATTAATTAATGGATTAGTAAAAATTAGGTTATTAATTAAATTTTTTCTTATTAATTCAACTAAGGTAGTAAACAAGGTATAATTGCCTGAAAATTGTTAGGTAGACTAATGAGGAATATGAAATTAACCTTAGTTTCACTTTTTGAACATGTTTTGATATTTAATTTCATAACTTCTATGTTAAGTACTCAATCAAAATGTTTAATGCCTTTATTAATCAATATGTTATGTTATTTCATATTTATATAATTTCTTTCATTATTTAGTCTTGGTATGATTCTAGATCGTTTGATTAGGGTCAAAACTAATTAGTTGGTGAGTTGATAAATTAACCCACTATGGATGTCTTAATTAATCAATCCATATTTGATCTTATATAAAAGGTTATGTGTTAAAATAATATATTTTCTTTGCTCCATTACTCTTAATTAATTAAAACAAAAATGATTTAATATAATTAAAAAAATGGTTCTAATTATAGAGAGTGTTTAACTATCTACCTATATTTTAGTATGTTACATGGAGCGTGTTCAACTATAGTTTCCACGTTTTAATTGTGTCATTCTATAGGGAAATAGGGCATCAGCTAGGCAGTGGAAACAAAACATTTCTGACATATTTCTCATTAACCAGCGGATCACGTCAATAACTATGCAATGGAAAGGATGGTTTCACGAAGATATACCTGGTCATGGAGCAAGTTCAGCAAAATCCTCGTCAATGTAGATTACCACTCTATCTTAGACGGTGTCTTTGTATCTCATGGTTGTACTGGGACTCATCTAACTACTTCTCCAGTGACAACAAACTCGAATGTCATCGTCTATAGAAACTCCTCTCATCATGGACTGCTGGCTAACGTCATCCTACTTAGATACGGGAAAAGGGAATCTCACCTCTAGATAACTTCACACTGACCATCTAGAGCTCTTGTCATCCCCCTAGAATAGACAGGAAGGAGTTGTCCCTCCTGTTGGCATACTAGTCTCCAACCTTCTCTCCCACAAAAATGGTCCTCAATTTTTTCTTTCCCTTGTATATCCCTCCCTAGTCGGGTAGGACTTGTCTGGGCTCTCGTGGTTACCACAAGCAGAGAGGACAACATTTGTAAAACCAACTGATTCTGAATTGTCTATGGTGTGCTCTGGGAAGCCCCTAGTACCTCTTTATTTATAGGTGGGGTTAGGGTTAGGGTTCCCGGTCTATGTGAGAGTGGAAGAGACTGGAGATCTTGAATTTTTGCAACAATTCTAAAAATTGTGTAGCCTGCGGTGGGTGAAAAGTTCATCTCCACAACTGAGATGGTCATCTCACATGCCATATGGTTGTTTCGCAAAGCAAAATGGTCACTTCGTGATGTTTCCCAATCACACATGAATTTCCAATTCGAATCCAATTAATGGTCAACATGACGTCAACACTAATCATTGATCTATTTGAATTTCTCCACTCGCCTCGCTCCCACGAGTGATCATCTCACGACCACAAAACAGTTGTCTCGCAAAATCAAAATGGTCATCTTGGCCATGATATGGTCATCTCGCATAAGTGAAACGGTCGTCTCGCTTCCCAGTCCAGGCATAATTCAGCCAATTCAGTTCTAATCATCTTGACACTCCAATGGTAGTCTCAACACTTGAACTAAACATCTGGCATTCTAGTCAACTGATTTTTTTGTGTGAATTGAGTACCTAAACACTTTAGTAATCAATCAATCATCATTCAAGATCAAACTCCTCTTCTAGATGAGTTCGTATGTGTGTGACCCTATAGGTCCCATATTACATTGGCAGTGAATATCCATAACAATTTATGGCTTCAGAAGCAATGAGTGGTGCCTAGTCAGACATCATTGTTACCCAACTAAATGGAAAGATGGAGAACAACTTCAACCTACAATCTATCTATGGTGTTACAATGTTTGTATAGTTCCTTTTTCACTGATATCCAAATTGAACTAGAGGCATCAAGCTATCATCCTCATTATTATTCAATCTTATTTGTTGAACCAAAGAAGACTGTCTAAGATATATGTAAACCCAATATCACATATCAACTCATGTGTGTGTGGCCACATTGTTCTCGGTCTCACTAATCAAGAGGCCTTGGATATTATACTCCCTTAGGAGGGACAAATCCCATCTTTATCTTTCACAGTCTATCCCCATGTGTCAAAATCACCCAATCATCACCTTTATAACAGCCCATGTTTTAGGACTGCTTTGATGATGTCAAAGTGTACCCAACGGCATGTGATTAGTGCAATGATTTCAGGTCTAAGAACCACAACCAACACCATCACTGTGAGAGCTGACTATGACTTCTATGATGATGGCATCTACATGTCACTCTCACGGTGGGTCTATCTGATACACTGTTCTCTAACATGTATCTATGTGCTTAGTTTGATATCGCCATATCATGACTAATGAGGTTCTGTCATCAATTAACTCACATTTTGATCTTATGTGTCATTGTTGTCCAGTTACCTTCCACAATAACAACCAATCAGGGACATAACAAGAATGCATATACTCTTAACATCTGTATGATCTCATTGTTCAGGTCCTCAACCTGAAGACATACATCATCAAGTAATATCATTCTATAGACATTTATTATGTTATTACATTATCTCAAAACTAAATAAATAGAATAAGTTGGAATCTTGCCTTTATTAATAATCAAATAATTTACAAGTTATGCCATTACAATCATCATATGATTGGCTTTCTGGGCATACATACCAACAAACTCCCACTTGCGCGCACTTAGATCCAATCACCCACGAATCTTATTCTAAGTGACCTAACATGACCATCATGCTTATGTTGTGAAAGTGCCTTTGTCAAGGGATCAACAATGTTGTTCTCAGTTAGTACTCTACAAATCTTTACATCTCCTCATTCTACAAACTCTTGTATGAGATGATACCACCTTTGTATATGCTTTGAGCACTGATGCGATCTGGGTTCCTTAGCTTGTATAATAGCTCCATATGTATCACAATATAGCTTGATTGTGTCGTTGATGCTTGGAACGACTCCAAGTTCTATAATGAACTTCTCTATCCATACAACCACATTTGATGCATTCGATGTAGCAATATACTCAGCCTCTATTGTAGAATCAGAAACTATCTCTTACTTGGAACTCTTCCAGGTTACAACTCCATTGTTTAGGCAAAAAACAAATCTTGATTGTGATTTTTAGTCATCTTTCTCCGTTAGGAAGCTTGCATCGGTGTAACCTCTTACCACCAACTCTTCCTCTCATTATGAGTGAGAGAGATTGGGGTAGAGATATGTTATTCTTAAAGTTGACATATGAGAATGAATACCTTAGGTTGAATTTAATGACATGGTTTAGTGTTTGAAGTATTACCTCTCACTTATGTGAAAATAAATGAATAATAGGCTATAAATCAAAATAAAAGGGGGTCACCAAATGAAATTGAAATCACAAATGAAAATGTAATCACCAAAAGATGGTATTATGTAAATACTAAGAATGTGGATATACCTTGAATTGAAATCAGGTACCAATCTTAGTAATAATGTGAGGAATTGTCATATTAATAGAAGTTGTTAAAGAATTCTAAGTATGGTTGCTAACCCTAAGTTGTGAAATAAGGATGAGTTATCATTCACCTTAAGCTTGCTAGGTTTGAATTTTGGAGACAAAATTCCTTTTAGGGTGGAGTGGATGTTATATCCTCAACTTTAGTGAAATTTATTTATATAAATATAAGGCATGATTGTATTATTGTTGGAATAATAATGTTAATCATTTTGTGGCATAGGTGAAACTCATGGCCCATATAAAGGCCCATGAGACTATTTACACTGCAAATATGTCATTGGAGAACAAGATAAAGGAGCAAAAGTTTTGTGCACCAATAAATATTTATGAGTTTGTGAATTATTGGATAATAGAAATATAAAATAATATACAAGTTTCCAAAGAAAAATAAGATTTATGTTGTTTTAGATAATTAAAAGGATAATTATCTAGTCATCTTGGGAACACATTTTTTCAGACATCAATTAGTATTAGTTTCAACTAACTTTTGGTATACTTGAAAACAATAAGGCAAATAGGAGAATTCTAGAAGTGGGAGGAAACGGATGTTCCATAAGACAATGGTAATTAATTTAAGGAATATATTAAAGAGAGAAATCAAGAATAATCTAGAATTCAAGTCTTGAGGCATTTCCTAAAGATCCAATTATCCAATGTATACCAAAAAGTTATGTGCTTTCCTTGATACCTTTTTGTTGCCAAACCCAAATCGTAATAAGAACAAAAGTCAAGATATTCATATAAGGGGAAAATCAAAATAATATATTTAATTCTCTCTAAATAAGATTCATTTCTTTTCTCCATTTTTTATCTGGAGACCAATTGTTGAATAAAAGAGATGTCCTTTATTTGTACACTAACAAAATGGTGGTAATTTGTGTTTATGGAATACCTTACCTTTTTACAACTTCTGAGTACAACAAAGAAAGGAAAATTGAAATGAGAAGGGAAGTGATATATTGTCGGTTTAATAAGTATGGAAAAACCTTCCATAGCTATATATTATAGCCAATGTTGTTTCTCCTTGTGAGCATATGCAAGAAAAGGGATGTAGGCTTCCTCTCGGTGCTGCTCTCTCCCCCTCTCCCTCCTTTCTTTTTTGACTGGTTGTAGCACTAGGGTTCCTAATGAGACCTATGTAAGCGTCCCCATAACACTTCCATCAATGAGAGTTATCTGGAGAAGCCATTCCTATGGTCCCTGTTCACTGATCCCCTCTTTTCCAATGTGCCAAGACACAGGAGGAGGACGTGTGGGAGTTGTTGGTGTGGTGGATAGTAGGTGGTTCCTGTAGAGGACCTCCTTTATAAAGATGAAGTGTAGTGGGAGGTGAGATGATTGGTGCTTGGAGACAAAAGATAGTCGTTAGGCAACAGGAAGATGACAAAGATCCTATAAAGTCTGTGTCCGACAGCACGCAAATAACCTTAACTCCTTGACACTGGAAGTTGGCAGAAGATGAGGGAATGATGGAGACTCATTGTGCTTGGACATTATAGGAGGGGTGTCATGGTTAAAAAAGTCCAGTCAGACCCCTTGAAATGGGAAGAACCTTCGAAAGGCTCACACACAGGACTGGAGTGGAGTGAGAGACATAGCCAATCTATTAGGGTTTGTTGGTGGTGAAGAAGAAGGAGCCAAGTTGGGATCTTGGTGGTGGTATCTAGACTGTGGTGGGGATATGTAGGGATGAAGTTTCTTAGCACATGAGAGGCATCACACTCCAACATGGGTGACAATAGAGGTTGTTCGTACTCCAGCTCCCAACGGCAGTGTCGTGATCCACAAAGAAGTGTGGACACACGAGCGAGGGGAGAGCCCAAGGCAGTCTTGGCCGAGTCAGTCCCAGACCGACAATGTAGAGAGGGATCAAGTAATGAACTAGTGGTTCGAGACTAGACTGGATGTCAGCAAGCACAAAAGAAAAGTGAATTGTGCTGACGTGGCATAATATAATTGTCTCAAGTAAGCATAGTTTGCAATACTTTTAGAAATCAATTGGTAGCTCGGATGGATATATGTTATATATGAGAATTGAATATAAATCTGAGAGGAGTAAAAATAAAATGTGTTTGAGACCTAAAACCAATCCCAATTAAGTAGTGCAATATGTGTTAAAGTGGTGATTAATTCATTAAAATCCTAGATTTGTGTATTAAAATATTTGATTATGCCAAAATGTTTACTTTGCCATAATTTGTGATATTGTTGAACAAGATGAGAAATAAATATGATCATGATAATAATGATGAGTAGTTAGGGTTTCTAATGAGAATAATTGTTTATATGTATAATTAGGGTCAAAGATCATATCTTGCAATGTTGTTAATGAACATGATTGAATGTAAGTGATCATACTAAAAAGGATATGTTGGATCCAGTAATTAGGGTTTCACGTAATGATGAATATGCATAGGAAATAGGGTTTGAGCCCTTAATACATATATGAAACATGAGACTCTAAACCATAGGTTAGGACTGAGTAGAGTTTACTGTGATTAATGTGATGGTGACACTTTAGGATTTATATACATGTAGATTAGATGTTGATTACTTGGGTTCATCTTTGCTAATTGGATTTCTTGAACATAAAGTATGATCCAATAATCTTCATGGTTCTACAAAAGGTACATGGTTATGCCTGTGACTACCTTTATCAGTTTTCTGATGATTTCCTAATATTTCTCAAGGATTGAACAAATAAATAGTCGGATGCTTATTTACATTCTGGTCAATTATAATGCTGCTGTGAGTATCACATAAAGGAAGAATATGTAAAGAAAATGCATGTTCTTATTTGCAAGTAATTGGTGGAATATATGTTTCTATGTACTTGTACACTTTTACATGCAGCCCATGTACATAGTATAGCAATATGTTGGTTCGTTCTTTTTGTTTCATAGAAATTTAGGTACATACTAAATATTAAGATATCAAAATATGATGGATAGATGAAATTACTTGAAGGTATTAAAGTTAACTTGTAAGGTGGATTAGATGGATACTTTTTCTCATATGTACAACTCTGATGATATAAATCCATGTAACTCCTTAGAGAAGCATTTGTAAACAATATTTGAATTAATGGAAATTATTTGATATTATTTATTAGTTGGTTAAATCTAGAATCTTTAGAATTTTAGGTAATGACTCCCAACTTTTGGGCCTTTACTTAATTGGGGGATGTTAAAAAGTGAGTTTGTTACATTTGTTATGAAGGACATGAATGATTTAACAATTATTATTGATGTTTTCATAGTGAATAGAAGAAGTATCAATGCAAATATCTATATAAATTGCTTTTTGATCATCCTTAAAACTTAGAAAAAAAATTATTGACAATTGTGTATTCATATTTTATCACTGAGGGAGCCATTATTTATCACTTCTTTGAGAATCAAGTGACTAAACATGGTCCTAACGTAAACTCAGTGTCACTTTTTCACTTGTGACCAGTCAAGAAACCAATATAATCTACATCACTATAGGCAATCAAGATACAATTATTTTATCTAGAGTATCATAGACCAAAATCATGAGTTTTTGATAGATACCTTTCATCCTCTTGATGGCTATATGATGAGACTTTTTAGGTCAATAGAAAGAGTAGTTGTACACACTAAATATAGTATCATATATGAAGGAAATTAAATTATGTAAACTTTCTAGCATACCTTTTCGTATATTCACATCAATTTTCTCATTGATATCATCCTTGTCAAGAATTATGATAACCAATATTGGGTATGTCAACTATCTTGCAAATATCCATCCCAAAACATTTTATGAACTCATTTCTATATTTTTCTTAGTTGATGAAGTCCCCATTCATATTTATTTTGATTGGAAATGAAGGGAGAAGGTGAGCTCTCCTAGCGTGCGTCTTTAATTTACTTTAAATCAAGGAATTAAATTCCTTACAAATGGGGTTAGTATTATCAAAATTAATATAATCAATATAAGTTCGAGTGACAATAAAAGTGTTGGAGTTGTATCTAATGAAGAGTAGAATCAGTCCATGACATAGTTATTCTTAAGGAAAAAGGTTTTAAGTTTCCAATATCAATATAAATGTGCATATGTGAGACCACATAGAGATTAATGTAACTTAAAGACATTTCTAGGCAACTTATCATGTTCAAAGCCATTAGATGATTAACAAAGACGTCCTCCTCCGTATTTTCATCTAAAAATGAATGACAAATGACCATTGTTTATAAAAAGAAATTTTTATGACTAGAGAAGGTAGGTAACATATATAGACTTTGATGTAATAGTTGTTGTATAAGTTTCATCATAGCCTATATCGTTTAGTTGATTATAGTCTAATGTGAATAAGAAAAATTTTCTTCTCACCACATTACCTTAGTACTAAAGCATGATTTTAAATAACTATTTTGTGCCTATAATATTTGAGTCTTAGGATCCTACAAAAAGTGCGTATACCTTGTTCTTATCAAACTATATGACTCTTCTTGCATGGCAATGATCTACTTCCTATTTTCAAGATCCTCCTTAAAAAACTTTAATTCAAGTGTGGAAAGAATGTTATATATCCCAATGTCCCTATAGGATGCTTTTGTTTTAAAAGAATTTGATATTTTTGGCATCGCTATAGGATGTGTTACTACCAAACCTCCTGGATACCCCTGTGAAAGATTGTAGGGACAGAGAAAAGAATCTCATTTTTCCAAGATCTAAACTTAAGAAGTAACAAATAATTTCATTTCATTAATAATAAATGATATAAAAAGATGTCAATTTCTCCTCAATGGAGTGCATAAGATTTTCCAAATACAAGGAGACTACATGAACATAATAATCTAGAAGGAAAGAGATCACTATTTCTCAAACTAATCCTCCTAGTGACATTAAACTTAATATCTTCAATGTATTCCTATGAATCTTTAAGTCATATACCCCATGTAATACATATGCTTAAAATGCCAACAAACAAATATATGGACTATTATATTGATATATTGTGTACATGGGTGCATACAAAGGTAAGTATGCATGATAAAAACATATATATTCAACTATCAAAAAGTTGCATATGTGAACTTTTATTTTTAATTTAGATAGTATAATGCATGCTTCGCTTAAATCATATACAATCACCTTCCTATCCATCATTGGACTGAATTGAACTACACCTTATTAAGTCTAACCATAGGTTCAAAATATCCTAGTTTTTATGTGATACTCATATTTTCATTATAATGAATGGGTTTTAGTTAAGCACGCAAGAAGTTTATCATACAATTCAATACTTTATAAAATCATCTAGAAGTTCATCGTCTGTGATATATCCTTGAATTCATAATTAAATTGTCCTCTTTTATGTGGTAATAATCCATGTACTCTATAATCATAAGATATTATATATCCAAGAAAATCAAACGTATTTAGATCCAAGAAATCAAGCAATCAATTAGTCTACATGTATGTATAACCCTAAAGTGTCACCATATATTCATATGATACTAATTATGCCTAACTTAGGTCCTAAACTAGGGTTTAGTATCATCTTAGGTTTAATCTTATGAACAATGATGTCAACCCTAATTCCATCACATTATGATTTCCAAGGGTTAGAAAACCTAACTAAAAATTGGATGTCAACCTAATTCTGGTCATTATATCCTCTTAAGATTAGATTAGATGAGGTTACATCAATTGAACATGATATCACCATATGTTTCATGAAATTTAGGGTTCCATATAATGCCTGCACCATTATCATACATTAAACAAACCTTCAAACTAGAAGCATAATTAGGCTTATTATTGTAACCCATTCTCTAAGATTTGATATATATTATTTCATCATCAATGTTACAGATCAAGTTACTCAAAGCAAGATCAATTCACCTATTATATCTCAATGCAACAATGATTAAATATAGTCAACATTTTGTTTGTTAACATTAGGGTTCATACTCTTACATCAAGGTAACCTCTTAATTTTGCAAATGTATTATGTACACCTCATATTACTAAGCTACATTGATCAAATCAAAGAAAATCACATGTTAATCATTCTTGATCAAAGTTAATCTCAACTATAGGATTTACATGCAAGGACAGTTACTTAAATATGTCCCAAATATAATCATTTTATAGGAAGCATAATTAGGCTATGAATATATTATATTCATAATACACTCATTTTTTAGAGCAAAATGTCCTATAATTTCAATGTATCTCAATATGTCAATTAATTTCTACATTAATTGCAAGATTAGCATGCATGGATCAATGGTACAGTGCCAATTCCACAAGAAACCCCCTTTTTATTTCCAGTCAGGCTGACTTGGGGCCAGGGGAAAATCAACCCACTGCACTAGAGCCATGACTTGGGATAGCATGTGGTTAAGGGGGAAGTTTGGTACAAAGGTCTCAACCTTCTTCCTCCCTATAACAATTGCTCAAGTCCTCTCAAATGTGTAATTGACTCCAGTACTCCTGATGTACGAAGTCTAGAAAATATTAGGCGAGCTCTTCTTACAGTTTTTAGACATGGACATGCCTTTTGTATGATTAGAGGTAAATAGAGTGGCAAGAACTGGGTTTATAATTATTTGGGTATTGTGTTAGGGAATATAATAGAGAGAACAAAGTTTGGAGTCCTTATCTTGGTACCTTGGGTGCATTCTTTAAGGTACAACTTCTCCATGGAGTTTTGCTATCTTATTCTTGTGATCATGGATCCAGTGAGGAGATCTGTCAGATCTTTCCATGCCATGAAGATGAATGCACTGAAGGGAGAAGAATTGTGATGACTTCAGGGGATGGATATGTGTCTCTGAAGGTGAGAGATGGTTGTGTTGTCACTCTATGTTGGTTGAAGGCCTTGAGTGCCTAATAAAGGTTTTAGTGAGTAGTGGTAGTGTAACAACCTCACTTTTTAGCATCCCTCAATTAAAGAAAGACCCAAAAAGTTGAGAGCCATTACCTAAAATTCACAAGGACCTAGATTTAACCAAATAACAAATAATAGTAAATAATTTCCATTAATTCAAATATTGTTTACAAAATACTCCTCTAAGGAGTTACATGAATTTCTATCATCAAAAATGTACATATAAAAAGAAGTAACTATCTAATCCTCCTTAAAAGTTTGCTTTAATGTTTTTAAGTAGTTTCACTTCTCCATCATATCTTGATATCTTCATATTTAGCATGTACCTAAAACGTCATGCTAAAATGTCGTGAAATCAAAATCACAAATCAGTATATTTCTATACTATATAGGTGGAGTGCATGTATAAGTGTGCAAGTACATAACAACATGTATTCCATTAATTACTTACAAATAACAATTTCCATTTTCTTCACATATTCTTCCTTTATGAGATACTCATAGTGGCATTGTAATGGAATAGAATGTAAATAAACCACAAATAGTTTATTCTGTCAATCCTCGAGAAATCTTTGAAAACTCTAGAAAACTAATGTGGGTAATCATAAGTGTAACCACATACCTTTTTATAGAACCATGCAAATTATACAAGTATACTTCAAGCATATTCAATCAATCCAATCAATATATCCAAGCAATCAACATTTGTAGTTGTATATATGTAAATCCTAAAGTGTCACCATCACATTAATCACATTAAATCATACTCAGGTCTTAGTCTTGGGTTTAGGGTTTCCTAGGTTTTGAGTTCTCTTTAGGGTTTTGGTTCGATACCCCTATTCCCATGTTTAGTGATATTATGACTCAAGAACCCTAGTGCGTATTAGGTGTAATCATGATTATCAAATCTACTAGTTATAACATCATGAACACTTTTATCATATTATGGGCATTAACAACATAGCAAATCATGATCTTTAATACATGATTCTTAATATACATAACTATTCACATTAGAAACCCTTACAACTCATCATTATTATCATGATCATCTTGATTTCTCATCTTGTTCAACAATATCAGTAATTATGGCAAATAAAATAGTTTTAGCATATTCAAACATATTATTACACAAATCTAGGGTTTAAATGCATTGGTCACCACTTTAACACATATTGCACTACTTTTAGAATTGGGAATAGAATTAGTCAACAATGATATTTTTTTGCATCCCTTTCATTTTTCTCATCAATTTTCATACATAGTATGTCCCAAATCGAGTTACCAATAATTTGTTATAATTAATTCAAGATAAACTTAGTTTAACCAATAGAGGCTTGACACGTCAGAAATAAATTCTTATTTTATCTTATCTTCAGGGATGGCTTGGGGGCATGGTAAAGTACACTCGTGCCTATGTTCTTCATGCATACCCACATGGGCCCTTTGGTCATTTGATCCCAAGTTTCCTTCTACCTCATGCATGACTCGGGCTCCTGCCCTAGAGGCATCAGCCACTACATCAACTCCTTGACTCTAGTCTATGTAGGACCAACCTTGAGTTTGAACATCTCTGTGCATCCTTACCAGACCTAGCAGTGTGCGGGGTTGGGCTAAAGGTTCCTATGATGGAGAGAATGAAAGTTTGGTTATGCATGTTGTCGTGAAGGGTTTTGTAAGTTTATCAGCTTTGAGGAGAAGGAAGATGTGTTTGGGTGATGAGTGGTCACTCGTTTACTACAAAGACCACTTGAAGCGTATGATGCCATGGCTTGGATCACACTCCAAGGTTTATTGGATCTTTCCACCGATTATAGGGAAGATCAAGGCTTCTTCATGATGTTCCACTGCCAAACCTCAAAGTCTACAAACTCCCAATGACGGACGGGGGTCTGGTCTTCCCTTCTAGGACTGTCAATGGTGAGGAATCCCTAGTTGGGTGGGTATTCTTTCTCTATCATGCAATGCATCCCTATATGATCTCCTCCTCGTGTATTATATAGGAACCAAAGGTCAAGAAAGAAGCCCATCGAAGGGCAAGGTGAGGGAGAGGGAACCCACCCAAAGAAAATTGAGTTTCCTGCCTAATATCAATTACTTTTCAACATCTTTGACCCCCCTAATGATTATATGGCTAAAGTATTCCTTATACCAATATCCATCTCTCTCTCATGAACAACACTTATAGAATGGTTGTAAAGGGAAAGTGTTCGATTAATTCCCAATACAAAGACACATATATCTAGAACTTATTGCCAACTTTTACATCCATAAATCCACCAAGGAAATCATACCACTATATGGTACATATTGGATAACCTTATTGCAAAGTTATTGGAAACTCTTTATGACTTGGGATCTAATTTTATCTGTCTCCCCTTTAATCAATTATTCCTATTTATTGTAAACTCAATAATGCCTCTTACAAGAAATTTTTAGTAAGTTGGGATTTAATGGGATATTTTTCTCATACAAAACTTGCTTCTTTTAAAGAATACAAATATCTTAACAAATGTCCTTTTTCTCATAATTTCTAGAATTCTTGTCCTTTCCTTATTATATTAAAAAATACTAAAAGTCAGATAATACTGATGCTAATTGATGTCTTAAAACATGTATCACCAAACTGGCTAGATAATTATCCTTTTAATTATCCAAAACACCATGTACGTTATTTTCTTTTTGGAAATTTGATCATTATCTTATATTTCATTTATCATATCAAAAGGACATTATTTATTAATATACAAATTCCTTTAATTGTATGCCACAAAGGTTTATTTGCAAAGCAACTAATTGCTTGGGCCTTACTTGGGAAATGGGTCAAACCCATGTTATTCCATCAAAATACAATTAATGGATTACTTATCAATTCAAGCCTCATATTTATATAATTCAATTTCACCACAATTGAGGATATTACATGTAGGATAGAAGATGAGTTACCTTAATATCTTGGATAATCATGACTTTGTATAATCAACAATGGGTAGATAATGTCTCAAGGGGTTAGGCTAGTGTGTATTGGTTATCTGTTATCAACAAAGAAAGTCTGGTGTGCTGAGGACACCTGAGGATAGAGAGAGACAACTGAAGGAGGTGAGATTCCTTCCACTATGGGATAGTTTGGTGTTCATGTGTAGAGGACAACCTATGGACCACGGGTTGACTAGGATCTAAGAGTTGGTCAGGGTCAGGCTCTATTCTTACAAGATCATTCTTGTTAAATTGAACTCCAATTGCTTATAATGATTCTATAGGCCACATCCCTAATCCATTTAATCCTAAAATTTAGGACAACTCTCATATCCCTACTATTTTGATTGGGAAGAAGGTGAATAATCTAAATCATCTATGAATTGTCTAAATCTTGTCTTCCATCTACAATCCAAATAATTAATCAATATTTACCAATGCCAAAATATAACTTTGAATTCTCTATAATTTATCCAATTATTTAATATTTGAATTATCCATCAACTAAATTGTCATGGATACTTATCATGATCACAAGATACCAAGTTTCCAATTTTGTATCCTGAGGACCCATATGTAAGCCCCAATTGGCCCAATTTGTCTTGTAACGGGTTCTAGGGCCTATGGCTCATGTCGTGGAACTTAAAGGGTCCATAAGCCTTATTACTTTCTTAATGATGAAATTGAGGATCCAGATGTTATAGTTTCTACATTGAAGCCTCACATTAATATTTTTACTCAACATCATTTTATTTACTTACATTGAAGACCTAGATTAGGTGTAGGAGTGACATTCATCAAGTCGTCCTCTTACCTTTATCATTCTACTTTTATTATCATATTGTATCATTGAACTAGATCTTAAATTTTCAAATTTAAGGATGTTACATTCACCCCAACTTCAAAGGAATTTAATTTCCAAAAATTCAAACTCAATCAGCTTAGGGTGACTGCCACTCAATTAACCTCATGCATTAGTTCTGGCAACCTTCCTTGATTAGGTTTTTTCTAGGTTTTTATTAAGGTGAGGTTGGAACCTCGATTTATTCCAAGGATATTTCCACATCTGCATTCATTGCATGATATTATCACTGTGATTTCATTTTTACTTAGTGGTTACATGTTCACCTAGGTATACCTATTAATCATTATCATCGTGAGAGGGTGAGTTAGTACCCATATACCCTAGATTATTTCATTAGTGTTTAACTTAGGGTATTTATCTTCATATGTCCATTGTTTGTATCACATTGTGGCTACCCTAAATTGGCTACAGTCTAAGTACAAAGTTCACCTTTTATGTATAGAGATAGCATCCACACATTATCTCAGAGTTCCAAATTCTAGGTTGAGACACAAACACTGCCCTAGAAATATGAAGCAAAAAGGACGACAAAACACAAACTTGTCTTGTTTGAGATCCCATTATTGAGCTTCAATGAACTTGTTTCCAAGTCATGAAGATGTTGTGCAAATGAAAAAATAACGGTTGACTAGACCTAGAAGATGCGGGTAAAGGGGTAAGGTTTATAGGATTCTTGGGCTCCTATTACAATTGATTGTTTTCATAATCATTCTCATATCGATTGAAAAGTGTCATGATATTCTTAGTGCTCATATTATCACGGAGTCATAGTTTTCCTTTCAAATCAAAACCCCACTGACACTAAATGTGAGGTTATGTAATAAACAACAATGAGTCTAAGCTATGAATATATTTTAATTTTATGAGTATTTTAGATTTCATGAACATCAAGGGAAAGTGATTTTTTCATAATTCATGAGTGTATACACAACTCCCTTTAATATTCTATTTCAACATTATTTCATAAGTCCTTATATTTTTAATATATTTATGTTGTGTATCATTAGTCTTAGCCATTACATTAAGGTCCTTAGGAGTATAATTACCTTTGGAGTGATTATACTTGACAGTGGTAGGACTTAAATACCTTAGGTGTGTAATTATTGCATACCTTTTAAAGTAATTTACTTGTAGTAACATATTTACTCTTAATTTTCTCTCACCAACCTTTTCGCTTTTAAAATATTTTGGAATTACATTTTAAATTTATTAAGGACATCTTATTATGATGGGAAGGGATAAGTGCTTTTAGTCCTTGTACCCCCAATACCTCAAATTCAAGGTCCAGTTTAGAACATCCAAGGTTACCGTAATATTTTAAAACTGAACACAATGTTGTTCAACTCATCCTTCCAGGGAGGTCATGGCCTAGTGTGCCTTATTAGATTTTAGGAGGAGGTTGGGCTTACTAGCCACAACCTGACCCTATATGTTTTTGGTTATTCCCCCCCCCCCATAAATCTATTCCCATTCTCAAGGTGACCCACCCCAGGTTTGGACACCAACCATGAAAGGTGACTTGATGGGCTTTTGTTCCTTATTATGTAACAACAAATTGGCTATTGTTCATTCATATATAAAATTTGTTTATGTGTATCTTATATTCATGAATGAATATTAGTACTCTATGCACCGCATGCATGGAATTGTTGATATAAAATTTGTGGTACACAAGACCCATTTGATTTTTTTCTTTCTTTTATCCTTACCTAGGGTTTTTTTGGGTATAGGTGTTATTTTCATCACAATAAGTATGTATATACCCTACATTATGTTTTTTATTAGGGTTAGTATTGACCTCTACACTATAGGGTTTTATCTTTCCATGAACCCACTCAAGGTTTATTAAACATATTGGGTTATCTAAATCCAAGTCCGTCATGGACAGCTTGGTATCCCAACCCATCCTTATGTCTTCCTTGGGTTTACCCTCACTAGGGGGTGACATAAATTATATGTAACATGTTCCACATATATTTTGGTCTTACTAGGGTTTACCTTTACTGGGGGTGACATAAATTATATGTCAATTCATCCACATTTATTCCTCTAGTTAGCATTATATGTTTTCTCATTGGAAGATGATGTGTTAATCCTACTTCTTCCATCCATACTAACTCAAGATGAGGACATAATTGAATTATAGGGTGAGGAAAACAAATAGACGATACAAGGATTAAATTTGAGATGAGAAGACCTAAAGGTATATTACTTTGGTAAAAGAACATCATACTTTGTCTGGGTGGGATTTACAAGGTCCTGAAGTCCTCATATCGACTAGGGGTGTGGAGGGAAATTTTTCCAATCCCTAAGTGGTAATCCTTTCTAGACACCATTGTCTTTAGAAAATTCCCAAATAATTACCTTTTGCCTCTACAAAATATATAAAAGTATAAATCGCAATAAGTTACTTGATGAATCTAGATCCTGATGTCAATTATTATGACCCCCTCCCTTAGATACCCACCATTAAAGGTAGATCATAGGAAGATATTTAATTTACCAAGAGACTTAACAAATAAGAAACATAAATAATAATAATTTCATAAACTTTGATTGATTCAAAATGATGCAAATTTCTCCTCAATGGAGTTCATAAGATTTTCCAAATAAAAGGAGACTACATGAATAGAGAATGCTGCATGGAAATATATCACTAAATATCTAACTAATCCTACTTCTGACATTAACTTTAATATCTTCAATTTATTCCTCTGAATCTTTTGGTCATTAAATGTCCTTATATCCAACTAGCTAAAACACTGACAAACAAATATCTGAATCAATATATTGTTATACTATGTGGGTGAATAAAAATTGTGCATGTATGATAACAAATATATACTCAATAGTTAAATACTTGCACATATGAACTTGTATTTACATTAAGTTATTCTAACCCATGCTTCACTCTACTTCAGGTGTAATCACCATCATAAGCACCATTAGACATAGTTCAGTTATACAGTAATAGGTTTAACTTTGGGTTGAGAATAACCTAGTTTTGTTTATGTGATACTCATATTGGCATTATATTGAACTAGAATTTAAAAAACATGGCAGGTTATCATACAATTCAATACTTTAGTAATGATTTGAAAATTCGTCAACATTCAATATATGCAGGTGTTCATAACTAATCAACTACCTCTTTTATGCAGTAATAATCCAAGTTCTTCATAATCATGAACAAAAGTAGATCCAAGAAAATCAAGCATACGTAGATCCATGCAATCAAGAAATCAATTGATATGCATCTATGTATAACCCTAAAGTGTCACAAGATATCATGTGATGCTAATTAGACCTAACCTAGGACCTAAACTAGGGTTTAGAGTCATCCTAGGCTGAGATTTGGAATAAGGGTATTGACGTGTATTTTACTACGCGCTTAAACGCAAGTATACGCGTCGAGTAATATAGGCCTTGTGAGGCCCGAGTCGAACTCAGGGATACGTGAATTATTGGAGACTTCTACTAACTAATCGCAATCAGCTAGACCGATTAACAAAGTAGGGTTTTGTTGTTCAAATTAAAAAGAAAATAAAAATCAAACAAAGAAAACAATCGATTAAAGGTTAATTTAATCAATTCAAAGGGATATCTTTAGGATGGCCGTTTCACCGCGGGTCAACATTGTATTAGGTTTCATATAATTCCTCACACTTCTCTCTCTATCCGGGTAGTGGCCTGAAAACAGAATTACCCACTGTCGTGGTGTAATTCACTACTTAGATTTAGGTTGATTCCACCGTCGTAGTAATCATTCCCCTAAACTAAGTGCATTAAAAACGGCCTCTCCGTTCCCACCATTAATTTTACAACTCCTTTGTCAAGGGTTTTATTGATTAATGTAGAATTCGTCTCTTTTCAACCGTTAATCCTTCTGTCAAAGTGATTAAGGGTGTTAAATTATTATTATGGTGATCAAGCATAACAATAGAAATGGAGAAAACGAATCTATACCACGGATTTGAGAGAAAAATATGAATTATTGATATAAAAATGTCATACAATGCATTCCCGGGCTACTCCCGATCCTAAAGATTGAGGGTTTTAGCCTCTCATGTTCATCTCACACGAATACATGGTAGAAATTGGGGAATTTATAAGAAAACCGGGAAATAAATGGGAAAACCCCTGAACGGAGAAGAACCGGTGGATCCTTGGCGTAGAACACGAGCTTCCCCGCCTGTCGGTGGTGGAAATCGTCTTCGGCAGCGTCCGAATCACCCGGGATGAGCTTCTCGGCCTCCGTTCTCCTTTCTCTCCTCCTTGGCACTCGTGCAATCCAAAATTGAGATCCCCCCTTGTCTGGGCGGCCGTCATTAGGTATAAGTCCCTAATTAGGTCGTCAAATAACAACAGCCGTCCGATCGAGATCAAAACAGATCCAACGCATATCTGCCGGCGTCGATACCATCGACGCGGGTCGATGGTATCGACCCAGCGGATTAGCGGCAGCTTTCCTTTCTTTTATTCTGAGCACCTATGGTGATCTTGATACCATCGACTTGGGTGTCGATGGTATCGACTCCTTTAGCATCAGTTGTATCGTTTAGCGACGCTGTAGCTCCCCTTGTGTCGATGGCATCGACTTGGGTCGATGGTATCGACAGTTTCCTCGCCAGCAACTTGAAGGGATCTCGATACCATCGACTTAGGTGTCGATGGTATCGACTCTGTATTTCTCTTCTCGGCTGACAACCTATGGCTTGGTCGATGGTATCGACTTCCGTCGATGGTATCGACGGAAGCAGATACTTGTTTTTCCTGAACTTTCACAACAAGACCAAGTAAATCCACACAATTTATAATAAGATGATAAATAATGCTCAAAATAGTAAAACAAAGGGGATTTGATATAATATGATGGCAAAGACCAAATTAAGTGAATTATGCAATATTATCCATGAAAATGAGTAATTAGAGCACAAAACACATATGAAATAGGTCTATAAATGCGACTCAAAATCATCGCATCAAACTCCCCTAAGCTTAAACATTGCTCACCCTCGAGCAACTAATCCTTAGAATAAAATTACAGATGTCAACTAACAATCAACATACCAACCTACATCACACATGACTCCCACTGGACGTTCTCAAATCGGCCTTTCCTAATCACAGAACAGTAATTACCCTACAAGCGACAATAATCATCAATAAAAGAAATTATCCTTCAAACCGATGAACACTATCACATAAGGCAGTTAACATAATAAAATTTGCCGATTCAGCATTGGTGCATCTTGTGATCGCCTACACTACGTTGCTCGCCCTAACTACCATCTACATGGAAGCAGTTCTCCTGATAAACATGAATGAGGAGAAAATCACGGTGGCCTACCAATCCGAGCAACGGGTGGATGGAATGGGTGGCTCATGGAAGAATTTGGAAGTATTACACAGTTTCAAAATGCATAAAACAAAATGCCCTAAATGATGTGAATGCACATTGAAAATGCCCTAATGCTTAAAATTAGGTGGAATGATGCATGCACTAACCTTCCACCTCAAAAAGAGATAGAAATCTAATTAAGCCACATCATGTACTCAATTTCCTTGTTATGCAAGTGATATCATGTTCCTTTCTCCCTCTTATTCCATTTCCTTCCAACTTCTCTTTTTTTTCTTTCTTTCTTTCTTTTCAAAATTTCTTTTTTTTTCAGATTTTCAGAAGAAAAAAAAATTTCTTAGCCCACATATCCATAATTGCTCAGAGATACATGTGTTAGGCTATTTTCTTCATGATTGGAAATCTTTGTACTATTTCAAGGGTATGGAACAATTTAGATCACTTTTCAAGACAAACTGAGGTACATGGTGTACTTATGCATGAAAATCATGGAAGTTATGAGTGAAACTACATGACATGCACCTAAAGGTAATGTGCATGAATCACTATACATCTTTTTCCATTTTATGCAAAAGTATGAAAATAACAATGCAAATCCTATCTACATGCTATGCACGCAAGAAGGAATTAAAACTGTACTTTACTTCCAATTCTTTAGTAGATTATGGAAAAATATGAAGTGGAATGATCACAAGATTAAGTTACTGAACCTTAGAAAAATATCATATGTCCCTCCTTACTGACATGTGTAGTAGTTCAAAGGGTTCTTTCTCGTATATCCAATTAAGGTCTCATTACCATTTGATTATGTTAGGCTCAAACAACCGTTACTATCCACTTTTCATGAGTCAATGGGGGTGTAGGTGTGACATATTGCTTCAAAGTTGACATAATCAATCATTTTCATAGGACAAGTTTCCCAAGGACAACCAAGTTAAGCTATCCAAAAGACACAGAAATTTTTAAATTCCCTTAAATTTCCCATGAAAACAGCAAGATGACAATTTTTAAGACATCCACGATTACACTAGATAGATGTGGATCCTAAACAAACTAAAATTGCAAGAACAAATAACAAAGCAAAAACTAAAAACAACTAAAGAGAAGATAAAAGATAGAGTTGTTCCAGCCACCCCCCTAAGCTTGAATTCGACTATGGCCTCATAGTCAAAAACCAACTTAAGGGTGGAACAGTGATACCCTGATCAATCTTGCGGAGGCGGTGGTGGGTATTGCGGTGCCGTAGGATCCCAAGACGGGTACTCCCCCTGGAAGCTTGGATCATATTGGGTCCTCGGCGGAGGCTGTGCATAGCCTCCAAAGTAGTCTTGACTCCAGTAATGGTCGAAGAAGGGCTCCTGTTGCGTCTCTATCCGCTGCAACCGGGTGTGCATTTTCTCTTGGTTGGCGAGGATGAGCCGCTCGTTCTCGAACATAGCCCGTTGGTTGTCAAGTACCCGGCTCGTAGTCTCATGAATGCCGGTATACATATCCATGTGCTGCTGTTGAGTTTGTTGGATGTCCTGCAGCATGGTGTACATCCCCTGCATGGAATAGGGATCCGCGGTTGGCTGCTCGTACTGTGGTGATGGCGGCAGGGGCTGAGATGATGAAGATGCACCCAGATGCATCCTAGGACGCTTCCGTGGTGCCACACGTGCTCGAAGAGGTGTGAAAGCCTCCTCTTCCTCTGCAGCCTCGCCTTCTTGCTCGTCACCACTGCCTTCTTCCTCGGAGGACTCGATGGCTATGATTGGCCACCGGAAGTGCTGCTTGCCCTCTATGTTGAAGACGTCGTCTGGTAGGGAGCTCTCCTGATAAGCTTGGTTGACGTGGCAATGAGCGTACGCCAACCCGTCCCGGAGAAGAATGAGGTTTGAACGGTGCAAGTGTTGCACGTTCACCTTGCTCCTCATAAAAATCGGAGTCATGGACTCAAGGTTCAGCCCCAAGTAAAGCGCCAACTTGGTGACAAGACCACCAAAATGGATTGGAGCCTTCCTTGTGCTCCTCTTCACCGCCAGGACGCGCTGTAGCCAGAATGCCCCCAGTTACACTCTTGACGTTTCAGGAGTGCGTAGAGAAAGAACAGGTCACTCTCCTGAAACTTGCTCAAAGCAAGATCGCTTCGAGCGAAGAAAGTCAAGCTTAACATCCTATGCAGAACCCGGATGAACGGGTGCTCAAAATCCGCTACCACTGCATTATGGTAGCTCACAGTCTTCCCTGCCGGCACTGTCACTAGCTCGGCGAAGATTTTTTCGTAGTCGGTGCGGGCGTCGGGGCGTCGGTGATCATTGCGGTCGTGGTTCCAGTTGAAGATGTCGTTGAACTGCTTCAACGTGATGTTGTAATTGTTGTTGAAGATTCGGAAGGACACCCTTCCCTTGATCCACGCCTGGTCCGATGGTACCACGTCATTTGGTACGACACAGATGTCAAGAGACGCCATGAACTCCGCCACCAGTTCCTTGTAGGTGGGCCATTCACCGAAAAACAGCTGCCCATCCGCATGGTACTGCAGCTCGTCAGGGCGTAGGCTTCTGTTGGTGAGGCGTGCTTGTCCATGAAGCACATAGGCCAAGTTGGCCTCGAATCCCAACTCCTGGATCATGCCCCGGTCCACATACTGGGTTGGCTCGAACTTTCACTTCATTATCTCCTCGTAGAACTTCCTCACATCCATGTTGGCATGAATTAGGCGTGGACGAGGGATGGAAGCGGTTGGGGGAGGAACGAACTCCTCGATCTCCATAGGGTGAGTGCTTGAGGACGACGCTCTGGCGGTGTGCACCATGGTTGCGAGAAGATGGGATTAGAAGAAAAGAGCTCGGTGAATATGGAGAAGGAATTCTCCGCTCGATGAAGATCTCCGCTCGATGACGCTTCTCTTCAGTCTTGGAGGGCTCGGGGGAGTGCTCGGCACAAAGGAGGATACTTGCTCTGAAGGTGTGACGTCAAATGACGTTGCAAGTCCCCTTAAATAGGCTTGATCGGCGCCCCTGTTGACCCGTCGATACCATCGACGCGGGTCGATGGTATCGACACATCTCGCGGGTAGCCGCCTCCCTCGCGAGTATCGACGGCTGACGTTTTCTGGATCGAGAAACCCGGATTGCTGACGGGTCGATACCATCGACAGAAGTCGATGGTATCGACGCAGCACCCGGATCGCTGACGTGGCTGTTGCGATCGTCGTCGATGTCTGTGTGCGGATCGGTGACATGTCCGTCGATACCATCGACGGATGTCGATGGTATCGACTTGCTTTTATTGCGACACCGCCGTTGTGTTGCATTCAACCTGTGATGATGTCAATACCATCGACGAGGCCGTCGATGGTATCAAGTTGACTGAGCAACATTCGTCTGAATATCTCCAGAGATCTCGATGGTATCGACTGGGGTGTCGATACCATCGACACTTTTATTGCGACCTGTCTGTGACCATGTCGATACCATCGACGGGGGTGTCGATAGTATCGACGCAGTGCGATTTTTGCTGGTGTCAACCTGAACCCATGTCGATACCATCGACGAGTGTGTCGATGGTATCGACCCTGCCTGTGCCTGCACATTCAACAAACGGATCAAGGTATCATTTTTAAACTAAAATTTAAATGAAACAAAAGCAATCTATGACTAAAATTACACTATCCTAATGTACCAATGGTTGGGTTGCCTCCCAACAAGCGCCCTTCTTTAACGTCTTAGGCTAGACGTATGACAGTCATCATCTTTTCACCTTGGGGACTGCACTTAGAGGATCATGCGGTAATTTGAATTCAACACAATCTCCTCCAATGCCCAAAGACAAAGTACCTCTCCCTAAGGCAGTCACAACGTCTGTCGTTGCTTGAAACGGTCTTCCTAGGAGAATTTCACAACTTTGGAGTGGTGGCATATCCATGACGACAAAGTCCACAGGAAATATGAATCTATCCACTTTGACGAGAACATCTTCACATACTCCATAGGGTCTCACGGTAGACCCATCTGCCAATTCAATTGTTGCAGCCAACTTCTTTATCTCTTTTAACCCCAACTTTTGAAATGTAGCCAAAGGCATGAGATTTATGCTAGCGCCAGAATCACATTGCGCTTTAGGGAAATGTTGACCACCTATTGAGCACGGTATGTAAAAACCTCCTGGGTCCTTTCTCTTTTTTGGTGAACTCCCATGAATCATAGAGCTCACTGTCTCATTCATCCAATAAATTTCATCGTCTTTTATCCACCTCTTTTTATTGATGATTTCCTTGATGAACCTCCCATAGGCGGGTACTTTCTCGATCATCTCCACTAATGGAATATTGATGTGGAGTTTTCAGAATATCTCCAGAAATTTCTTAAAGTGACGATGCTCTTTCTTTGACTTAGAATTTACCGGATCCGAAACATCAGCTGCATCAACACGCCTATGAGGTGGCACATAAGCACTTTTCGGGGGTACCTCCCCTAAGCTTGCTTCAATCATTCCCTCGGACGTGGGATTTGGCGAGACATCCTCAATAGTAGCAGCTTGTTGTGGTTCCTCTCTCGCCTTAGATGTCTCCACATGTGCACAAACAACTTGCACTTGTTCTTCCTGCCTAGATGGAGATACAATATTCACAACTCTCTCTGATTTTCTGAAGAAATGGTTTCCGCCTGGCAATCTATAGTAAGTGCGTGGATACGGTATCGCCGGTGTTGCATTCACATTGAAAGTCATTTTTCTTTCTTCTACATCTTCTTGCACCTGAGATTCCTCCTCAGTGCTTACCACAGACATATACTTAACTTGATGATGTGCTTGGGCCATGTTTGCATTCTCAACTGGTTTCTGTTGATTGGCGTGCTTGATGGCCGCCACTTCATTTGAAATCTGTGCCACGGTGGTCTCTAATGCCCGCATTTGTGCTCCATGGCTTTGCAGCGTCTGCCCAAACTTGGTTAGAATATCACCTTGAGATTGCAATTGTTTTCCAAACATGGCCATCATCTCTTGGTTTTGCTGGACCATTTGAGTTAGTAATTCAGTGTTCTTGTCCTCGGCTTTCTGTTGTGGATTGGCATCCGGATCCTGTAAAAAATTGTTCGGATCCTTCCATGAAAACTTTTTATCTTTCCTCCATGCATAGTCATTGTTTCTATAGCCCTGTTGTTGCATGTACTTTACTTGGGCTTCCTCATCCTTAGATGCATCTTCCTTAGTTAGCAGCTTCTTGGCTAGAAGATCTAGCTTGTCGTTCAGCTCCCTTACTGTTATGGATTCGCCGGCAGCCTTGACATGTTCCACTGCACCTCTGTCGCCCCATGACTGTTTCCTAGCCATGTTCTTTAATATCTCCCAGCATCTTGTATCAGTGTTGTTCAAGAAAAATCCTGAACCGGCCGAGTCCAAATTGCTTCTATCATGCTCGGAGAGAGCAAAGTAGAAGATCTTCACTTGGGTTTCCTTGTCCAGTCCATGGTGTGGACATCTCCTCAACATGACTTGGAATCGCTCCCAAGTCTCAGAATAAGTTTCACCCGCCTGTTGGGTGAAATTGTGGATCTTCCTGATCATATCATTGGTCTTCTCAGGAGGGAAGAACCTCTCGAAGAAAACCTCCACCATGTGATCCCATGATTCAACAAACTCATCGTCGAGGTTATGTAGCCACTCTCTTGCCACTCCAGCCAAGGAACTCGGTTATAACTTGAGGTAGAGCACATCCTGTGGAAATCGATCTATCTTCACCATATCACAGTTCTCCACGAACTGGCTGATGTGGGCCACTGGATCTTCATTTTTCAACCCGTGAAATGCGTTTGATTTAACCAGGTTAATCAATGCTGGATCGATCTTGTAGGTTGGAATGTTTAGCCCCTGTTTCTTTATAGGCCCCTTTGATGCTGAGGAAGAAGATGCCTTGATCTTCTCCCATATTGTTTGTGCTTCAGCCATTTCTTCTTCTTGTTCTTTTTCAGATTCAGAATTTATATCACTTTGGTGTTCCTCCTCGTAGTAGTCCTCGTCCTCTGGTCCCGCAGATAGAACCTCAGGTGTGCGATTCACGTAGTCTCGACTACGTGTGTGCACCATGCAAAGTACCTGAAATATGAAAATAGGGGTTCAGTACAATGCTTTGAACGAGTCAACATAATTATAGAGAAATAAAGGAATTTTTGAAATTGTTTTAAAATAAAATAAAAAATGTGGCCTAGAGTGGCCTCTCTTAGCACTCAAAGTGCCAATAATTCACCGTATCCCCGGCAACGGCGCCAAAAACTTGACGTGTATTTTACTATGCGCTTAAACGCAAGTATACGCGTCGAGTAATATAGGCCTTGTGAGGCCCGAGTCGAACTCAGGGATACGTGAATTATTGGAGACTTCTACTAACTAATCGCAATCAGCTAGACCGATTAACAAAGTAGGGTTTTGTTGTTCAAATTAAAAATAAAATAAAAATCAAACAAAGAAAACAATCGATTAAAGGTTAATTTAATCAATTCAAAGGGATATCTTTAGGATGGCGGTTTCACCACGGGTCAACATTGTATTAGGTTTCATATAATTCCTCACACTTCTCTCTCTATCCAGGTAGTGGCCTGAAAACAAAATTACCCATTGTCGTGGTGTAATTCACTACTTAGATTTAGGTTGATTCCACCGTCGTAGTAATCATTCCCCTAAACTAAGTGCATTAAAAATGGCCTCTCAGTTCCCACCATTAATTTTACAACTCCTTTGTCAAGGGTTTTATTGATTAATGTAGAATTCGTCTCTTTTCAACCGTTAATCCTTCTGTCGAAGTGATTAAGGGTGTTAAATTATTATTATGGTGATCAAGCATAACAATAGAAATGGAGAAAATGAATCTATACCACGGATTTGAGAGAAAAATATGAATTATTGATATAAAAATGTCATACAATGCATTCCCGGGCTACTCCCGATCCTAAAGATTGAGGGTTTTAGCCTCTCATGCTCATCTCACACGAATACATGGTAGAAATTGGGGAATTCATAAGAAACCCGGGAAATAAATGGGAAAACCCCTGAACGGAGAAGAACTGGTGGATCCTTGGCGTAGAACACGAGCTTCCCCGCCTATCGGTGGTGGAAATCGTCTTCGGCAGCGTCCGAATCACCCGGGATGAGCTTCTCGGCCTCCGTTCTCCTTTCTCTCCTCCTTGGCACTCGTGCAATCCAAAATTGAGATCCCCCCTTGTCTGGGCGGCCGTCATTAGGTATAAGTCCCTAATTAGGTCGTCAAATAACAACAGCCGTCCGATCGAGATCAAAACAGATCCAACGCATATATGCCGGCGTCGATACCATCGACGCGGGTCGATGGTATCGACCCAGCGGATTAGCGGCAGCTTTCCTTTCTTTTATTCTGAGCGCCTGTGGTGATCTCGATACCATCGACTTGGGTGTCGATGGTATCGACTCCTTTAGCGTCAGTTGTTGTCATTTAGCGACGATGTAGCTCCCCTTGTGTCGATGGCATCGACTTGGGTCGATGGTATCGACAGTTTCCTCGCCAGCAACTTGAAGGGATCTCGATACCATCGACTTAGGTGTCGATGGTATCGACTCTGTATTGCTCTTCTCGGCTGACAACCTGTGGCTTGGTCGATGGTATCGACTTCCGTCGATGGTATTGACAGAAGCAGATACTTGTTTTTCCTGAAATTTCACAACAAGACCAAGTAAATCCACACAATTTATAATAAGATGATAAATAATGCTCAAAATAGTAAAACAAAGGGGATTTGATATAATATGATGGCAAAGACCAAATTAAGTGAATTATGCAATATTATCCATGAAAATGAGTAATTAGAGCACAAAACACATATGAAATAGGTCTATAAATGCGACTCAAAATCATCGCATCAGGTATCAAATCCTAATTCCATTCCATCATGATTTCCAACAGTTAGAACCCTAACTAAGCATCAAATGCAACCCTAATTGTAAGATTGTTCACTATATCCTCTTAACATTAGATTAGATCAGGTTACATCAATTGAACATGATATCAAAATTAGTTTCATGAAGTCTAGAGTTTCATTTAATTTTCACATTATTATCATAAATGAAAATCACCTTCAAACTAGAAGCATAGTTATTCATATTAATGTAATCATATCTCTTAGATCATATATAAATTATTTTATCATCAATATTCTAGATCATATTTCATAAATTGGGATCAATTCAACATCATATTATATCTCAATGTAACAATATTTCAATATACTCAACACTTTATTCATTAACATTAGGGTTAATAGTTATGCACCAAGGTAACCTCTCAATTTAGCAAATTTATTATCTACCCTCATTTTACTAAGCAAAATTTATTACACTAGAGTAAATCACATGTTAATCATTCTTAATCAAAGTTACCCTCAAAATTAGGATTTACATGCAGGAAACATTACTTATATATGACCCAAATATACTTTTTGAACAGGAAGCATAATTAGGCTTGATATATTTTATTCATAACATAATCATTTTCCAGAGCAAAATGATCTAAAATTTCAATGGAATTTGATATATACCAAATATTTTCTACATCAATTGTAAGATTAACATGCATGTACAAGTGGCAGAGTGCCATGTACGTGAACATTTTTATTTGCAGCCATCCCAGCTTGGCACTACAGCAAAATGACCCAAATGTCCTTGCATCGTGACTTGAGACATCATGCACTCATGGGGGAGTTTGATTTGAAGGCCTCAAGATTCTTCATCCTCATGATGTCCATTTGAGTCTACAATGGGTGGATCAACTGTGAGTTGACTTCCCTACTCTCGAGCTATGAAGGTCCAAAGAATATCGAGGAAACTCTTCTTGTCATTATCAGACCTAGATAGGTTTTGGGATGATTGGAGGTAAATGGAGCAGAGGGATATATATCTATAATTAGTTAGATATTATGACAGGGTATATAACAAAGAGAATAGAGGTTGGAGACTTTATCTAGGCACCTCAAGTGCATGCTTTAAGGTGGAGAATCTCCATAAAATTTTGATGTCTTCTTACTATGCTCTTGGATCCAATGAGAAGCTCTTCTAGAGCTTTTCTTTTTATGAAGATGAATCAATATGTGGGAGGAATATGGAATGACTTTAGGGGTTAGGCCCTCATGTGTGTGGGTGAGTAAGCACAATAATGAAGAAAGAGAGGAGGAAAGATGCCACATAGCGTGTGGATGAGTGCAACCTTGAGATCTGACAGTACAAAAATATGGCAAGAATCCTAGATAGGGAAACATTCTCCACTTCTTCTTCGTTCTCTTTCTTAGAAAAAAAAATGTGATATCAAGATAGGGATTTGAACCCTCATCCGTCAAGTTGAACTTATATTTATAAGTTTTCTATTGGGTCCAAAAATCACTTCATCCATGGCATGACGACACTCTATTTGTGTCTACTAGGGTCACATAAGTAGGGAAACTAGCTGCTTATTCTTTTGTTGGCTCGGCCCCCACTCGGTTGAATGGTACAACTGATTAGGTGGCTTGTTGGTGCATCAACATTTTTGGGCCCCGAGATTTAGATCCCAATTTTTTAGGTTATGACTTTGTGAGTTATTGAATAATCAAAATATGGGATAATAAGAAAGTCTTCAAAATATGTTGAGATAAATTTGACTTAGATAATTAGTGGATTAATTATCTAACCCCGAATTGCAATACATGTGTTGAGGCATCATATAGGATTATCTTAATCTAAGTTTTGGAACACTTAAAGATAACAAGGAAACTAAGATAATTCTAGACTTTGAGATGAAATGGACTTTCCATGTGAAGTGGGTAATTGATTTATGAAAATACTTAAAGAGAAAGTTTTGTCCATTAGAGATATCCCAACAAATTCACTAAATTATATATAAGTTGCATAAGGTGTTAATAAGATTTTCTCAAGATTTTCTATCATAGGACACTCCTAGTGGACTATATAACATCATGAAATTAATTAAATGTTTCTGACTTTGGCGTTGATCAACCCACATCCATGTGATGTATCACACTAGATTTGACTGTTGGATCAAAGATTAACAGGTAATCCATTGTCAACTACCTCAAGTCTAAAAAGTAAAATAGGGGTAATAATACCTACAATCTTCCCTCATCTCTTTCTCTATGCAATCTCCATCATTTTCCCTAATTATCCACCCATCGATTTTGAGAGAGAGAGAGACAAACCCAAAGTGACATGTCACAACTGTGAACTTGCCAATTTAGAGAATGCCTAGATCCCAGTTCATCTATGAAGTTAGGGTTGAAGGGAAGATCACTCTAGACTTCCATCCAAACCTATATAAGGCATTGGGGAGTTCAACCTCAAACCCAAGAGCAGTTCTCTTCCCTAAATTCCTTCTAAGACTACCCAGGCTAACCGTCATCCCTAGACTTCACGAATAGAAACTTCAAGTACTCCGTGGAACTACCAAGCATCTCTGTCCAATTGATTGGCACAAGATCATCCTCATGCCACTATGAAGGGATACTGGTCCTTGGCCTCACTTGAAGTGAATTAGGAAGCATTACTTGTGAGTCAAGTGCACCTTCCTAGAGCGCTTATCGGGGTGATGACGCCAAACCATTTCTGATCATGAAAGGAGTACATAGAGGATTCCATGAGGCATGTGGACCCTTTCCAAACTTCAAAGTGGCATTAGTGAGGTATTTTTATCCTGTTTGTGTTCCCTATGTTACTGGCTTAGAACCTTGGGGACCCAGACATCAAGGCCAATCCCACAAACTATCCCCGACTCAACTTGTGGGTCCTTCAAGTCTGCAAGGACCTACCAAGGGTGTCCCTATCTTCACTTGTGGCCATCGAGCCCCAGACATGAGAGTAAACCATCATGTTGACCTCACCATGGTTGAATGTAGCCACAGTAGACCAGTGGAAGGAGATGATCAATTTCCTTGGGGATTTTACCCCAGTACCTCCACCTACGTGATCATCCCTAATCATTGTAGACGGGCAGTAGGGTCAGTTACCCCAAATTAAAATCCTTTTACACGTGGATGGAGGAACTATCATGGTGCTAGCCCCCTATCCAGGCTAGTCCCATGTGGATTTATTGGATAAGGTTATTACTACTAATGTGGTGATTTCCAATTGGTTTTTTTATATTTATCTTCCTAATATCCTAGTATTTAATTGGCAGGTTGATATATATTGAATTTATATATGGAATTGATCAAGAAAACAAGTAGAATCAAAATAAAATGGTAACATGACCTAGATCTAATCCTAATTTCAAAAGTATAGATAATACATGGTTACAAGGTGATTAAACAAAGATACCCTATATTTGTTTAATTTATTGCTCAAATTGGTAAATATGTTTATTTGGTATTACAAATTCATATTGGTGAAATGAATGAGACCCTAAACTAATGATGATGGTGATGATGTATAATTAGGTTTTCAAGATCAATAATCATACATATGATGAATTATGATTATGAAATCAATGTTACAACATACATGAATTTTCAATGCAATTTTATATAGATGAGGATTTCTCAAAGTTTGATGAAATGAACTCTTAGATGTTTTTACTCCATGTTCATTATAATGGCAATATGGTATCACATAATAAAACCAATGATATTCTGAACCTAGGGTTATACCTACTAAGGGTAGTTCACCTAAGTCCAATAATGTTAAGAGAAAGATGATTACACCCAAGGTGGTTTGGCAAACATGGGTTTAGATTATCTTAATGAAATTACCAGTTTACATGTGAAACTATGTGATGGTTGAGAATAATATTTTTTAATTTATATGTGTAGTTTTATATGCACTCAACATGCATAGTATGGCAATATATTGTTCTTGATTTTGTTTGTTGACACTTTAGGTAGATGATATACCTGATAAAGGACATGAAAGCTATTATAGACATTAAAGCTAAGACAACGAGTATTAGTTAGATACTTCTTCTCATAAGTATTAATTCTCATATTGAAAATTCATGTATCTCCTTAGAGGAGAATCATTATTCATCATGAAAACAATATCTCTAAAATTAATGGAAATTATTTTATATTATTTATAATTTTTTGAGTCAGGATCCTGGAAAATTTAGATAATGACTTGACTTTAAGGTCCACCTTAATTGGGGGATATTCAAAGTGGGGGTAGTTACATTTGGTATCAGAGCCTAGATTTTTCAAATAATATTTAATAGTTTATAATATCAAGTAATACATATAAATATAAGAAGAAATAGGGAATAACCTAAGGGTAATGGTGTCTAGAAAGGATCATGTCTTTGGGGGCTGGAAATATTTTCCTCTGCATCATTAAGCTAGTATACAAGGACTCACTCAACCAATGTGATTCATTCCTAGCCAGATATTGGGGTTTGTTTGAAATAATATTTCCTATAAGCTTCTCACCTCTTTGCTCAAAAAATCCTAAAATATGTTTTCCTCCTAATCTTAAATTAGGGATTAGGATGAAGTAGGATTAAGGCATCCTCCACCAATTAATGTATTTAATGTTGAAATAAGGTTGTAGTTAGGAAAAACATTTTCTTGGTTTCCTTGCAAGGGTAAAAGTCATAGATGGGACTAGGATTGGTTTAGAAAAATCATAATGGGTCTAGGGAATCATAAAACTCAATGGTGTAGGGTGTAGTCCCTAACCCTAACTACAAACCCTAATATTGGATATGGGAGTAATGTGTGTAAAATAGTAACCCTACCCATATAAATACAATGTGAATATAGAATTAGGTTGGATGGCCCAGTCCCAGTACCACAAAATTGGATACCCTAGTTTTACCATGCATGAAAGTATGTGGAGTAATGCATGCATGATTCATGTGAATGGTTTTGAATATACATATCAAACATATGCAATCAAAGGTTAAATAAGGATGAATATAAAACCCTCAACTCACGGTAATCAATAGTTACATAAGAATGAATATAAGACCTTCAACTCAAGTTTTGGGGTGGTGTCCTGACCTCTGGTGGGTCGACCCAAGAATGGGAAAAGACTTATGAGGGAGGCATAACCCTAAACTTGTGGGTTAGGTTGTGACTAGAAAGCCTAACTTCTGTTGCAAGTCAAGAAGGCACCCTAGGATAGGACCTTCTGTAAAAGGGTGAGTTGACCAACTTTTTAATCAATTAATGAAACCATGGACGTCCTCAAATGACCTAACTATAAAGGAATGGGATATGATGGGATGGGATCGGTATAGGGTATGGAATTCCTAACCCCTATCTAATCATATATATATATATATATATATTGTCCTTAGTAAATGGGATTTGTGATTCAATTAAATATTAAATGTGAAAATTTGGGTTAGATAAACCTCAAGTAAGATGAGAAATGTAAGTTAACACATTGAAATAAGACCTATGAAGGACACTTAAGTCATAGATTCTCCTCATACACGATGATTCATGGGATATAGAATTATAATGAAATTGGAGACCCTTGTTCTAGAACAAGTTGTGATTAATATGAGAAATGAAATAAAGTTATAACATGTCAATAAATCCTAGTAAGGGTAGAGCCTTAAGTTAATCGTAGGATCAAGTAGGGATGATTAAAGATACATAAGAGCCAAGGGATCATGAGGTGATCATACCCTAGGTACATAAGGCCCACGAGGTTAGGTGAAATCCATCCATGTGTACATAAGGCCCATGGAGTTATGAGATTTCCCACCTTAGTGAGTACATAAGACCCAAGGGATTAATGTGAAAGGCACTGAATAAGTACATAAGGCCCATGCAGTCAAAAACTGATCACTTCATAGGTGCCTATACCCCTAGAGACCCTAAGGGAATGGATAGTGCTAATGAACATGAGATGTAGATATAAAGTATACCAGAACTTATGAAAAGATGTTGAAAATTCAAGGTTAAATGAAGTTGTGCATGAACTCAAGATTTGAGAAAAGTATTATCCTTGAGTTCATGACATTTAGGGGAAATCATGGTATGAAATATCCTCATGGTTTGGATGATTCAACCAAAATTTATAATTAAAGGATAATGGGTGGGTACACTATCTCTACACATGGAATTGGGTGAGATTTATATTTGGACTACAGTCAAATGCTTATTTCATCTTATTATGGGTGATACATATAAGGTATACACATATGATACATGAAATTGACATGTGAAGAGAATATTGTCATCTGAATTTAATGGCATAATCTAGGGTTTTGAGGTGTTACCTAACCTTTAAACAAAAAATAAGTGAATAATAGTTTGGAAAGTTAGGTGAAAATGCAATCACCAAGTTAAATTGAAATCACAAGTGGAAATGTAGTCACCAAATGATTACCTCATGCTATGCTTGAGGGTGTAGAAATACCCTAGAATTGAATTTAGATTCCAACCTCATTAAAACAAGGAATTTCCATATCAAAAATTTGTTAGCATGTTTGAGGCTAATATGAGTTACCATTCACCTTAACCTTATTAGGTTTGGAATTCGGGGACAAAATTACTTTTAAGGAGGGGTAATGTAAATCCTAAAATTTTGCACATTTATTAATTAATTCAAGAAAATGGAAACATATTTTATGTTAAATCAATTAATAAATGTTATGGCATTGAAATTATGTTAGTGGAACCTTAGTTATGCATTTGTTCAACCCATGACCCAAGTAGGCCCATGGGACTATTTTCTTTGCAAATAAGTCCTTATGGCACATGTTTAAGAGATAAAAGAATCCATGCATAAATGAATGATAATGGCTTTGTGAGTTGTTAGATAATTGATATATGGGATAATAAGAAAATTTAATATGCTAACATAAATTGTAACTTAGTTTTTTTAGTGTATTAATTATCTAGCATTGACTTTCAAGACAAGTTTTAAGTCATCATATAGGATTATCTCGATCTGACTTTTGGAACACTTGAAGTTAATAAGGAAACTAAGATAATTCTAGAATTTGAAATAAAAATAACTTTTTATGTATGTGGGCAATTGATTTAAAGAAATACTTAAAGAGCATTTTTCATCTATGAGAGTTATCCCAATAAATCCCAAAGTTTATATAAGTTGGAGATGATATTAATAAGATTTCCTCTAAACTTCATATCTACATGACACTCCTAGTGGCCTATACAAAATAGTGAAGGAAGAACAACTTAATTTCAATAAATATGCTTTTTTTTGTAAATGGAAACCAACTAAATGTTTCTGACTTTGGCATTGATCAAACTACACCCCTGCGATATGTCATGCAGGGTGTGATCATTAGATCAAAGATCAACAGATTATCCATTGTCATCTAACATTGAGTCCAAAAAGGAAAATAGGGGCAAAGCCACATTCTTCCCTTATATCTTTCTCTCTCCAATCCCCACTATTTTCCCTAATTCTATGTCCATCAATCTCTAAAGAGAGAGAGAGAAACCCAAAGTGCCATGAAATAGTTTTTGACTTGCAAAATTTGGAGAATGCCAAATCCCAGTTTGTCTAAGAAGGTAGGGTTAAATAGGGGATCCCTCTAGACCACCGTCCTTGCCTATATAAGGCATTGGGGAGTTCACCCTTAACCCTTAGGGAAGTTCTCTTACCTCAATTCCTCCTAAGATCTTCTGAGCCTGACATCTAACCCCAAACTTCATTCTCAACAACTCCAACTCTTCCCTAGAACTACCAAGCATCTTTGACCAATTGATTGGCACAGGAGCATCCTCAGATCACCACAAAGGGACCCTAGTCCTTGACCTCGCTTGAGGTAAATTAGGAAGCATTACTCGTGATTTGATTGCACCTTCCTAGAGCATCTTATCGGGGTGAAGGTGCCATGCCACTTCCTTCCATGGAGGGAGTGACAGGAGGATTGTAGGAGGCATGTGGACCCTTTCCAAACTTCAGGTGGCATCACTGAGGTATTTTGGTCCTCTTTGTGTTCCCTATGTTCATGTGATGAGTCAACTATCTAGATGAATATGAGGAATCAAATTCTGAATTATGGTTTATGACCATGACATCCTAAATGACATCCATGTCAACCATAAGGTATGACCTTGATGGTAACACTCATTGGATGAAATCCATAAGTGCAAATGAGTCTTAAGTGTTAAGACACATGGATAACATTTTGAGAAGGATGATGCTTGTTGATTGTAACTTAAGGACTAAGGCATTTGGCATATGGATACTAAAACCGCATTCCTATGAGGAATAAAACAAGGATGTGTACGTGACACAATCTATAAGGTTTATGAATCCATTAATGCAAATGAAGTCTATAAGTCACAATGTACTAATCAATGTGATTGATTGAGTACAAGCAACTCAGAATTGGATCTTTACTTTGATGATATAGTCAAAGAGTTTGACTGATATGTCAATGATAAAGAAGGGATCTGTGATTTAGTGGGAGCGTATTCACATTTCACATGTTGATGTGAAATGGAAATGTTCTAAAACGGAAATCCAAAAGTGGAAATTATATTATAGGAAGATAGAGATGTTTCCTATGTGATAGGAATAGAGATCTATAGAGATAGTTCTCGAAAATCTCTTGACCTGAAAAAGAGAGAGCATACATTGGCAATCTGTACTGAAATGTTCAGTGTGCACATATTAAGTGGGAGAAAACTTGCCCATGCTACATGGAGTTAGTATCCCAAGGCCAAGTGTCCAATTCTTGTGAAGAATGTGAACACTAAGAATAGATATGGATCTATCATGTATGTAATCATCCCATTATCTTGCATGGCAAGAACAAAATGCATTCATCATCTTGTATGTATGACATGACAATATGATATGCTCATCCTGATAACTCGTATGTGGGACATGATGAGTGGATGTATGTCTTCTTCCAGTAAGGGTTACTGGAATACAATGAGAACTTGATAAGTACTTGTGAAGTACTAGTTCTATGGAGATAAGGAAGAGTTCGATGTAAAGAGTACATTGATGCAAACTTATGAAAGGACAAAAAATTAATCACAAAACATATATAAGATATATAAAAGTGAAAGTTTGTTGATAATTGGGAATGTTCCAATAAAACCATTTGAAAGGAAATGCCGAGTATCTATGTGTTAGAGAACATCAGTAGATACTATATGGATCTGGAAGCTCATGAGATGAACTTATAGATATTCTGCTCATTGATGACAAGTATGGAATCCTTGATCATGCAATGTGGCTAAAGGTTAGCAAAGGAATACTAGATCGCATATTACGGCAACTCCATCTCATACTTGTGACGTACAGCGAAGAGATGAGAGACATGCAGTTTATACTGACTTTGGCAAGGTGTTGCCATTACTCACTATGTTGGCACTAGGGCACAATAACATGTGGGACATGTTTGAAGATCACTATGAGTATGATTCAATGCTGATTGGCTCAAAGTGCAAGTGGGAGTCTGTTGGTATGTATGCCCTGAGAGCCAATCATGGGATGATTGGTGGGATACATTAAGATTGATTTGATAAACCATAAAGGCAAGCTTCCAATTCTTTCTGGTTCAGTCATATGATATAGTGATAGAACATATTGAATGTCTAGAGAATAATAGTACTCAATGATGTATGCCTTCAGGTTCATGACCTGAACGATGAGATCATACGGATGCTAAGAGTTTGTACATTCTTGTTGTGTCCCTAGTCGGATGTCATTGTGGAAGGTAGATAGACAGTAATGACACACAACACTAGATTGTGGTGTTGGTTGATGACAGAATCTCATTAGTCATGATATAGAGATGTCAAACCAAACACATAGGTACTTGTTAGAGAACAAGTGTACCGGACAGACCCACTGTGAGTTTGACACATGGAACCATGACATGGTAGTCACAGTCAATACTCACAGTGATGGTGGTGAGTGTGATTCTTTGACCTGAAATCACTACACTCAACACATATCGTTGGGCACACTTTGACATCATCAAACGTAGTCCTGAAACATGGGTTGTTATAAAGGTGATGATTGGGTGGCTTTGACACATGGGGCTTTTGAGGGGTGAGTGATAGATATGGGATTTGTCCCTCCTGAGGGAGTTTGATATCCATGGCCACTTGATGAGTAGGATTGAGAAAGGTGCGCATGCATGTGTGAGTCATTATATGATACTAATGTCATAACATATCTCTTCCAATCTACTCTGAGATCAAGAAAGTGAATGAACGTTGACAGGATGATTGTTCCATGCCACGAGTTCATTCGGGATATCAGTGACAAAGGAATTATACATTCGTTGTAACACCATTCATGGATTGTAGGATTGAAAGTTGTTATCCAACTTTATACTTTCACTTGGGTAGCACTGATGTGTGACTAGGCATTACTCTTTTCTTGTGAAGTCATAAGCATTATGGACTTTCACTGCCAACGTGAAATGGACCTACAGGGTCACACACATAGGATTTAACCTGGAAGAGGAGTTTTGTCCACAAGCAATGTTTAGATTGATTACTAAAGGAGTTTAGTAGTTCAATTAAACACTCAGTCAATTGATAGCTCAATATCATAATGTTCAAGGTGTTGGACACATTGATTGGAGTATCGAATTGATTGAAATCACAATTGACTGGTTCTGCACAACCTGTACTCCCAACCGATTGGTTCATGTGATGAACCGGTCGACTGAGGTTGTTGAACCGGTCAGCTCAAGTGTTGAGCCGATCGGCTCAATCCTAGGATGAACCGATTGCTTCAAGTGTTGAAATGATCGATTCAACTGGTGTGACCGAGCAACTTGGGAAAATAGGATTGGTGAGAATTTTCCTTGCGTTTCACTTGCCCAATTTGATTGGAACAAGGATTGGTATTCGATACCAATTAGAAACAAAAGAAGGAAAGTCAATCGGGATCCGACCAGGACCACCAACCGACCGATTCACTTGTGAACCGACCGGTTCAAGGGTCCCAACCGATCGGTTGAGGTGTCAACCGACCGGTTCAGGTCCCCAACCGATCGGTTCACTTGTGAACCGATCGGTTTAGGTTGCGAGTTGGTTGCTTTTGTGGAAAATCTTGAACCCTTCTACTCCTGCTTTTAGTCCCGCATTTCCCGGGATGGAGAACCCTGTCCCATGACCCTCCTATATATAGGGGTATTGGGGGCTTCTCAAAACACAACTCAGTGCAACCAGTTGCTCTACAAAGTTGTCGATCTCTCTGGTTTTGGTAATCGAGAGAGAGCTCGAGCAAGTGCTTCCCGCAAAGGGAGGTGCAGCAAGGGAAGGACAACTGCAGTGGCAACTGGCAGCTGGAGAGTGTGTTGGTGACTAGTACGTAAACAGGAGGGTGCGACTCCTTCCACTTCCTTGTGGGACAAGGAGTGTGGAGTTCCAGGTGGTCCGTGTGGACTACTTCAGAGGCGGGAGGTTTCTGCCGCTCAGGAGGACAACTGTCATCTGACAGTCTGGTAGGAGGAGGAGGAGTCAGTCCCGGTGTGACCAGGAGCTGCACAGACACCGTCGAAGGCCGGAGTTGAAGACCGCACATAGCGCGAGGCATTGTCGCCAAGCAAGCCTTGGGACAAGGTATGATTCCACAAACCATCCTTTCCTATTATATAGACGTTGACGTGTTTCCTTGTTCTGGGTTTGGGGGAGAAAAGTTTTGTTTCCGCTGCCTTCTTTGCCTCCTCTAAAACCCAACAGTGGTATCAGATCCACATCAACTGTTCTATATTTTAGGAATATCGATATGATCAATTTTGGTTTTCCGCCTTTATTTATTGCATATGATGCGAATAAAATTGGCTTTATGCATGTCCAATCTTAAATCCACAAATCCCAATTACATATATGATATGTATTATTAATGCACTCGATACGCGTCGCCCTTAAATGAGTTTTGTGGTGGATGTATAGCGTGGTTATGGCCAATAAACCCTATCTGTGTGTGGTTGTTTGTGGTTGCTTGCATCTCAGTTAGTGCACCGATCTTCCTTCTCCTATTCTTGATGTAACTCGAAATAATTCGAGATTCTTTCCTACCTTTGCTCCCCCCGAATTTAACTCGGGGTTTTCCTTTTAAAGCAATGTAATATTAGGATAGATTTTATTTCATGTTATGTTGAAGAACGGAGGACATCCAGACGATAGATGAGACGATCGGTTCAAGGCGTGAACTGATCGGTTGACGTTCGAGACGATCAGTTCAAGGAGTGAACCGATCGGTTGATGACCGGTTCGAGGAGCGAGACGAGCGGGTGGCAGCCATGGAGAGATGCATGACGTCTAGGCGAACCGATCGGTTGGAGGAGCCAACAGATCAGTTGGTGGCACCAGACGACAGGCCAGAGAGGGTAGATCATTCATATGATGAGTTGATCAACTCGGATGGCAAGGCATAGAAGTTCATCTTGTACAGGTTGCATGTGATGTAGACCTAGATGACCGTGATTCCTCTTGGCTCGAGGAATCACCTTAGGATGGCCATAATCATCGCTTTTTTTCGTTTGTGCATGTTTTCTGTGGGATATAGCATGTATATGATACGTACTATGTATTGTGGTGATTGGATATGTATATGTATATAAAAACCAAATCCCTCATTAAATATTAAGTTTTAGATTCCTTCTAAATGTGAAACACGTGAAAAGTTTGATCGACCAAGTGTGGGCACGCCAAAGTGTGGTGCACCGTCTATCTCGTGGAAGCGTGAAGGATGAATGTGTGGGTCTGCCCAAGCAGGGTGCACATTCATCATGTTTGCTTTGGGTCGGACTTAACAAGGTGAACTAGATAGGATCTAGCATCTTGAGGCATGGAGATGATCATGGCAAGGAGTTGCATATGACATCTTATCAAGAGTTTCATATGATGCAATTAGCAAAAGTTGCCTACCTGAGAGATCTAAGTTGTGGGTGATCATCCAAAGCTGACTCATGACTTAGAGGATTTTAGGATCTTGCCCACTAGAAGGTTGTACGCTGCAATCTTCCAAATTGATGGTGAGGGCTATCAATTTGAAGTAAAATAGTGGGAGCGATAATTAATTAAAGGCCTAATTATATCGTTAAATTTTCAAATCAATCAAATAAGTCAAAAATGAGTTTTTGGACTAAAATTGTATATTTCCTTTTGTAGTTCAAATGGCAACAAACAACAACAACTTTTCTTTGTGATCGGTCTTTGACAAGGACAAGCTAAATGGGACAAACTTCCACGACTGGTATCAGACATTGAGAATTGTTCTCACTCAAGAGCGAAAGCTCTATGTCCTGGATACTCCAATTCTAGAGGAACCCGCTCCTAATGCACCAAAGGTAGAAAGGGATGCTTACAAGAAGCATGTTGATGATGCCATTGATGCAAAGTGCTTGATGTTATGTTCTATGAACCATGAGTTGCAGAGACAGCATGAGAACATGGGTGTCATAGAGATGATTTAGCATCTCAGGAACATGTATGAAGATCAGGCACGGCAAGAGAGATATAATGTTTCTAGGGCGTTGTTCAAGTGCGTCATGAAAGAAGGAGATCCAGTTGGTCCTCACACACTCAAGATGAGTGGGTATGTGGAGAACCTGCAGAGACTGGGATTTCCACTGAGCCAAGAGTTGGCTACTGACGTGATACTGCAATCGTTGCCAAAATCATACAGTCAGTTTGTGATGAACTACAACATGAACAACTTTGATAGACCACTGTCAGAGTTGTTGGGCATGTTGAGGACAGCCAGGATACAGATGAAGAAGGACAAGCCTAAGGCTGTGATGGTGATCATGAGCAAGAAAGGTAAGTCCAAGTGCAAGGGCAAGGGCAAAGCTAAGAAAGGTTTTAATGCTATCCAGGAGTCCAAGCCGTCTTCAGCTCTCAAGGCCAAGGGAGGCGTGACCAAGAAAGGAAATTGCCACCATTGTCAAAAGCCAGGACATTGGAAAAGGAATTGTCCTTTCTATCTGGAAGAACAAAAGAAGAAGGAGGCGACTAAAGTCTCTACTTAAAGGTGTCATGAAAGTAAACTTGTAACACTTTTGAGGTATATGATACCAAGATGTAAAGTGTAAAGCACTCATAATTGGGGCAAGTGTTGCCACCATAGATAGGAGTACTTTAGTTTATTTTCAGCCTATAAGGCATGTAATACAGTTATGAACTGCTATTTCATTTTGCCAATAGATAGAAACACTTTATTTTTGCATATTGTATGATAATGATGGCAATTAATAAAGTTGAGTTTTCAATCTTAAAGATATGATATTTGTGGCAATGCCTTATTTATCTTGTGGTATTTGATATGCATAAGATAAGATGATACCTAAAAGTTATAGATAACTCAAACAATCAAATTAGCATC
Organism: Alisma plantago-aquatica; assembly: GCA_963693085.1. Lineage (NCBI taxonomy): Eukaryota > Viridiplantae > Streptophyta > Magnoliopsida > Alismatales > Alismataceae > Alisma > Alisma plantago-aquatica. Next base: position 921,471,467 of record OY856409.1, read on the forward strand.
AATCATGAGAAATTCATTTATAGTTTCCAAATGATGGATAGATCTAGACTCTTTTGGTTAGATAACCATTAAGAGACATGAATATCTTGGACATGATTAATCAATCTTCACTAATAGTAGTGAGAGAATGATTATCCAATCACGTATAATACATGTGATGTATTTACATACCTATTGGAATAAATGCTAATACTTCAAATGGTGTTTAGAGAAATACCAATATGAATATCTTGAAATGTTCAAGATTATCATAGATGAAGTACAAATTTGGTAAAGTGTTAATTCTTGATGAGATCAATGAATGAAATACTTGGACCAAATGTTTGAGATCCTTATGAGTGATTATGATAGTGTATCATAGTGGACTCATGATTAAGGCATGGTGATGTCTAAATCAGGAAGGAATCATACTCTAAGGAGTTAGAGAATGATTATCAAATAATCGAATTCTTCTTAATAAAAGAATACCCCACACTAATAAAAGAAATTAAGAATCACAAGGGTTGTGAGTTCTTATATCTTTAACAGATACACCTCAATTATCTATGTGATAATTTGTTCATGTGATGAGTCAACTATCTAGATGAATATGAGGAATCAAATTCTGAATTATGGTTTATGACCATGACATCCTAAATGACATCCATGTCAACCATAAGGTATGACCTTGATGGTAACACTCATTGGATGAAATCCATAAGTGCAAATGAGTCTTAAGTGTTAAGACACATGGATAACATTTTGAGAAGGATTCTGCTTGTTGATTGTAACTTAAGGACTAGGGCTCACCGTGAGTTTGACACATGGAACCATGACATGGTAGTCACAGTCAGTACTTGTTAGAGAACAAGTGTACCAGACAGACCCACCGTGAGTTCGACACATGGAACCATGACATGGTAGTCACAGTCAGTACTCACAGTGATGGTGGTGAGTGTGATTCTTTGACCTGAAATCACTACACTCAATACATGTCATTGGGCACACTTTGACATCATCAAACGCAGTCCTGAAACATGGGTTGTTATAAAGGTGATGATTGGGTGGCTTTGACACATGGGGCTTTTGAGGGGTGAGTGATAGATATGGGATTTGTCCCTCCTGAGGGAGTTTCATATCCATGGCCACTTGATGAGTAGGATTGAGAAAGGCATGCACACATGTGTGAGTCAGTATATGATACTGATGTCATAACATATCTCTTCCAATCTACTCTGAGATCAAGAAAGTGAATGAACGTTGACAGGATGACTGTTCCATGCCACGAGTTCATTCGGGATATCAGTGACAAAGGAATTATACATTCTCTATAACACCATTCACGAATTCTAGGATTGAAAGTTGTTCTCCAACTTTCTACTTTCACTTGGATAGCACTGATGTGTGACTAGGCACCGCTCTTTGCTTGTGAAGTCATAAGTGTTATGGACTTTCACTGCCAATGTGAAATGGACCTGCAGGGTCACACACATAGGATTTAACCTGGAAGAGGAGTTTTGTCCACAAGCAATGTTTAGATTGATTACTAAAGGAGTTTAGTAGTTCAATTAAACACTCAGTCAATTGATAGCTCAATATCATAATGTTCAAGGTGTTGGACACATTGATTGGAGTATCAAATTGATTGAAATTGCAATTGACTGATTCTGCACAACTTGTACTCCCAACCGATCATTTCATGTGATGAACCGGTCAGCTGAGGTTGTTGAACCGGTCGGCTCAAGTGTTGAGCTGATTGGCTCAATCCTAGGGTGAACCGATTGCTTCAAGTGTTGAAACGATCGATTCAACTGGTGCGACCGAGCAACTTGGGAAAATAGGATTGGTGAGAATTTTCCTTGTGTTTCACTTGCCCAATTTGATTGGAACAAGGATTGGTATTCGATACCAATTAGAAACAAAAGAAGGAAAGTCAATTGGGAACCGACCAGGACCACCAACCGACCGGTTCACTTGTGAACCGACCGGTTCAAGGGTCCCAACCGATCGGTTGAGGTGTCAACCGACCGGTTCAGGTCCCCAACCGACCGGTTCACTTGTGAACCGATCGGTTCAGGTTGCGAGTTGGTTGCTTTTGTGGAAAATCTCGAACCCTTCTACTCCTGCTTTTAGTCCCACATTGCCCGGGATGGAGAACCCTGTCCCATGACCCTCCTATATATAGGGGTATTGGGGGCTTCTCAAAACACAACTCAGTGCAACCAGTTGCACTGCAAAGTTGTCATTCTCTCTAGTTTTGGTAACCGAGAGAGAGCCCGAGCAAGTGCTTCCCGCAAAGGGAGGTGCAGCAAGGGAAGGACAACTGTAGTTGCAACTGGCAGCATGAGAGTGTGTTGGCGACTAGTACGTCAATAGGAGGGTGCGACTCCTTCCACTTCCTTGTGGGACAAGGAGTGTGGAGTTCGAAGTGGTCTGTGTGGACTACTTCAGAGGCGGGAGGTTTCTGCCGCTCAGGAGGACAACTGTCATCTGACAGTCCGGTAGGAGGAGGAGGAGTCAATCCCGGTGCGACCAGGAGCTGCACAGACACCGTCGAAGGCCGGAGTTGAAGACTGTGCATAGCGTGAGGCATTGTCGACAAGCAAGCCTTGGGACAAGGTATGATTCCACAAACCATCCTTTCCTATTATATAGACGTTGACGCATTTCCTTGTTCTGGGTTTGGGGGAGAAAATTTTTGTTTCTGCTGCCTCCTCTAAAACCCAACAGCGGTATCAGAGCCACGTCAACTGTACTATATTTTAAGAATATCTATATGATCAATTTTGGTTTGCCGCCTTTATTTATTGCATATGATGCGAATAAAATTGGCTTTATGCATGTCCAATCCTAAATCCACAAATCCCAATTACATATATGATATGTATTATTAATGCACTCGATACGCGTCGCCCTTAAACGAGTTTTGTGGTGGATGTATATCGTGGTTATGGCCAATAAACCCTATCTGTGTGTGGTTGTTTGTGGTTGCTTGCATCTCGATCTGTGCACCAATCTTCCTTCTCCTATTCCTAATGTAACTCGAAATAATTTGAGATTCTTTCCTACCTTTGCTCCCCCCGAATGTAACTCAGGGTTTCCCTTTTAAAGAAATGTAATATTATGATAGATTTTATTTCCTGTTATGTCGAAGAACGGCGGACATCCAGACGACAGCTGAGACGATCGGTTTCAGACGTGAATCGATCGGTTGACGTTCGAGATGATTGGTTCAAGGAGTGAACCGATCGGTTGATGACCGGTTCGAGGAGCGAGACGAGCGGGTGGCGGCCATGGAGAGATGCACGACGTCCAGGCGAACCGATCGGTTGGAGGAGCCAACCGATCGGCTGGAGGAGCCAACCGATCGGCTGGTGGCACCAGACGACAGGCCAGAGAGGGTAGATCATTCATATGATGAGTTGATCAACTCGGATGGCAAGGCACAGAAGTTCATCTTGTACAGGTTGCATGTGATGTAGACCTAGATGACCGTGATTCCTCTTGGCTCGAGGAATCACATTAGGATGGCCATAATCATCACTTTTTATCATTTGTGCATGTTTTCTGTGGGATATAGCATGTATATGATACGTACTATGTATTGTGGTGATTGGATATGTATATGTATATAAAAACCAAATCCCTCATTAAATATTAAGTTTTAGATGCCTTCCAAATGCGACACACGTGAAAAGCTTGATCGACCAAGTGTGGGCACGCCAAAGAGTGGTGCACCATCTATCTCGTGGAAGCATGAAGGATGAATGTGTGGGTCTCCCCAAGCAGGGTGCACATTCATCGTGTTTGCTTTGGGTCAGACTTAACAAGGTGAACTAGATAGGATCTAGCATCTTGAGGCATGGAGATGATCATGGCAAGGAGTTGCATATGACATCTTATCAAGAGTTGCATATGATGCAATTAGCAAAAGTTGCCTACCTGAGAGATCTAAGTTGTGGACGATCAGCCAAAGCTGACTCGTGACTTAGAGGATTTCAGGATCTTGCCCACTAGAAGGTTGTACACTGCAATCTTCCGAATTGATGGTGAGGGCTATCAATTTGAAGTAAAATAGTGGGAGCAATAATTAATTAAAGGCCTAATTATATCGTCAAATTTTTAAATCAATCAAATAAGTCAAAAATGTGTTTTTGGACTAAAATTGCATATTTCCTTTTGTAGTTCAAATGGCAACAAACAACAACAACTTTTCTTTGCGATCGGTCCTTGACAAGGACAGGCTAAATGGGACAAACTTCCATGACTGGTATCGGACATTGAGAATTGTTCTCACTCAAGAGTGAAAGCTCTATATCCTGGATACTCCAATTCCAGAGGAACCCACTCCTAATGCACCAAAGGCAGAAAGGGATGCTTACAAGAAGCATGTTGATGATGCCATTGATGCAAAGTGCTTGATGTTATGTTCTATGAACCATGAGTTGCAGAGACAACATGCGAACATGGGTGTCATAGAGATGATTTAGCATCTCAGGAACATGTATGAAGATCAGGCACGGCAAGAGAGATACAATGTTTCTAGGGCGATGTTCAAGTGTGTCATGACAGAAGGAGATCCAGTTGGTCCTCACACACTCAAGATGATTGGGTATGTAGAGAACCTGCAGAGACTGGGATTTCCACTGATCCAAGAGTTGGCTACTGACGTGATACTGCAATCGTTGCCAGAATCATACAGTCAGTTTGTGATGAACTACAACATGAACAACTTTGATAGACCACTATCAGAGTTGTTGGGCATGTTGAGGACATCCGAGATATACATGAAGAAGGACAAGCCTAAGGCTGTGATGGTGATCACCAGCAAGAAAGGCAAGTCCAAGCGCAAGGGCAAGGGCAAAGCTAAGAAAGGTTTTGATGCTAGCCAGGGGTCCAAGCCGTCTTCAGCTCTCAAGGCCAAGGGAGGCGTGACCAAGAAAGGAAATTGCCACCATTGTCAAAAGCCAGGACATTGGAAACGGAATTGTCCTCTCTATCTGGAAGAACAAAAGAAGAAGCAGGCGACTGTGACTACCATGTCATCCTAAATGGTTCTTTGTCAAAAGCCAGGACATGGTTTATGACCATGACATCCTAAATGACATCCATGTCAACCATAAGGTATGACCTTGATGGTAACACTCATTGGATGAAATCCATAAGTGCAAATGAGTCTTAAGTGTTAAGACACATGGATAACATTTTGAGAAGGATGATGCTTGTTGATTGTAACTTAAGGACTAAGGCTCACCGTGAGTTTGACACATGGAACCATGACATGGTAGTCATAGTCAGTACTTGTTAGAGAACAAGTGTACCGGACAGACCCACCGTGAGTTTGACAGATGGAACCATGACATGGTAGTCACAGTCAGTACTCATAGTGATGGTGGTGAGTGTGATTCTTTGACCTAAAATCACTACACTCAACACATGTCGTTGGGCACACTTTGACATCATCAAACGTAGTCTTGAAACATGGGTTGTTATAAAGGTGATGATTGGGTGGCTTTGATACATGGGGCTTTTGAGGGGTAAGTGATAGATATGGGATTTGTCCCTCCTGAGGGAGTTTGATATCCATGGCCACTTGATGAGTAGGATTGAGAAAGGCATGCACGCATGTGTGAGTCAGTATATGATACTGATGTCATAACATATATCTTCCAATCTACTCTGAGATCAAGAAAGTGAATGAACGTTGACAGGATGATTGTTCCATGCCATGAGTTCATTCGGGATATCAGTGACAAAGGAATTATACATTCGCTGTAACACCATTCACAGATTGTAGGATTAAAAGTTGTTCTCCAACTTTCTACTTTCACTTGGGTAGCACTGATGTGTGACTAGGTACCGCTCTTTGCTTGTGAAGTCATAAATGTTATGGACTTTCACTGCCAACTTGAAATGGACCTGCAGGGTCACACACATAGGATTTAACCTGGAAGAGGAGTTTTTTCCACAAGCAATGTTTAGATTGATTACTAAAGGAGTTTAGTAGTTCAATTAAACACTCAGTCAATTGATAGCTCAATATCATAATGTTCAAGGTGTTGGACACATTGATTGGAGTATCGAATTGATTGAAATCGCAATTGACTGATTCTGCACAACCTGTACTCCCAACCGATTGGTTCATGTGATGAACCGGTCGACTGAGGTTGTTGAACCGATCGGCTCAAGTGTTGAGCCGATTGGCTCAAGTGTTGAGCCGATCGTCTCAATCCCAGGGTGAACCGATTGCTTCAAGTGTTGAAACAATCGATTCAACTAGTGCAACCGAGCAACTTGGGAACATAGGATTGGTGAGAATTTTCCTTGCGTTTCACTTGCCCAATTTGATTGGAATAAGGATTGGTATTCGATACCAATTAGAAACAAAAGAAGGAAAGTCAATCAGGAACCGACCAGGACCACCAACCGACCGATTCACTTGTGAACCGACTGGTTCAAGGGTCCCAACTGATCGGTTGAGGTGTCAACCGACCGGTTCAGGTCCCCAACCGACCGATTCACTTGTGAACCGATCGGTTTAGGTTGCGAGTTGGTTGCTTTTGTGGAAAATCTTGAACCCTTCTACTCCTACTTTTAGTCCTACATTGCCCGAGATGGAGAACCCTATCCCATGACCCTCCTATATATAGGGGTATTGGGGGCTTCTTAAAACACAACTTAGTGCAACCAGTTGCTCTACAAAGTTGTGATTCTATCTGGTTTTGGTAATCGAGAGAGAGCCCAAGCAAGTGTTTCCTGCAAAGGGAGGTGCAGAAAGGGAAGGACAACTACAGTTGCAACTGGCAGTAGGAGAGTGTGTTGGCGACTAGTACGTCAACGGGAGGGTGCGACCCCTTCCACTTCCTTGTGGGACAAGGAGTGTGGAGTTCCAGGTGGTCTGTGTGGACTACTTTAGAGGTGGGAGGTTTCTGCCGCTCAGGAGGACAACTGTCATCTGACAGTCCGGTTGGAGGAGGAGTCGTCAGTCCCGGTGCGACCAGGAGCTGCACAGACACCGTCGAAGGCCGGAGTTGAAGACCGCGCATAGCGCGAGGCATTGTCGCCAAGCAAGCCTTGGGACAAGGTATGATTCCACAAACCATCCTTTCCTATTATATAGACGTTGACGCGTTTCCTTGTTCTGGGTTTGGGGGAGAAAATTTTTGTTTCCGCTGCCTCCTCTAAAACCCAACAAGGTTGACCTTGCCATGGCTGAAAGCAATGAAGTGGACCGGCAGAAGGGGGTGATTAATCTACTTGAGGATTTTATCCCAATGTCCCCACCCACATGATCAGTGTTAATCACTATGAAGGGTAGTAGGGTCTTTTAACATGGAGTCAAGTCTCTGCCTGTGTGGATGCAGGCGCTAACATAATGCTAGCCCAGTGTCTAGTCCAGTCCCGCGTGGTTTAGTTGATAAGGTTTAACTTGCAACAATTATAGTAATTAATTGGTCGATCATAATATATCTAAACTATATATGGAATGAATTAGGAAAAATTTAGAATCCAAGAAAAATGGTTTCATGACCTAGTATTGTTCCTAATTCCAATGGTGTAAATAATGCATGGTTTTAAGGTGATTAATATAAAGAAACCCTAGATTTGTTTAGTCTATTGCTCAAATGAGTAAATATGTTTATTTTATGTTATAAACTAATATTGATGAATCTAATGAGACCCTAAGGTATGATGATGGTGATGATGCATAATTAGTGTTTCTAGGTCAATCATCGTACATGTTATGAATTAGGGTTATGAAGCCAATGCTATAACTTATGATGATCTTGATGACCATAATTTGATGTAGGTGTTCATAATGCAATAGCATGTTAGATCTAATAATTAGGATTTCACCTAATATATGATCAAAGTTTATAACTCTAATGAATCATTATGACATGGAATTAGGGTATGTTACCCTTATTCCTTATCCAAACATGAACCCAAGAACCAAAGTAGGGTTTAATCTGAATAATATGCTTGGTGACACTTTAGGGTTTACATACATGCATATTGAATGTTGAGTTTCTTGGAAATGATATGATTGTCTGGGTTGCATTCTTGAATTACTTGAATTATAATTACATGTACAAAATTACATAGTGACTACAATGAGGTACGTGTTTATCTTATGAATAATCACATTACCAAATTTTGAAGTTTGTCGAGGTTCTCAAAGTTTGATGAAATTAAGTGTTGGATGTTTATTTACTCCCTGTTCATTACAATGCCAATATGAGTACGATATAATAAAACCAATGATATTATAAACCCATGGTTAGACCTACTAAGGGGTAGTTCACCTAAGTCCAATGATATATAGAGAAAGGTGATTACATTGAAGGTGGTTTAGCAAACATGGGTTATATTATCTTAATGAAGATACCAATATACATATGCAATTGTTTGATGGTTGAGAATACATATGTTGTTATTTAATATGTGCACTTTCTTATGCACCTTATGCATAGATTATAGAAATATACTAATCCATATTTTGTTTGGAGATGTTAGGTAGATGATAGACCTGATAAAGGACATGACGATAAAGATGAAAGTTATTGAATACATTGAACCTAAGTCAAGGAGGATTAATTAGATACTTCTTCTCATCTATTACAATTCTCATGTTGAAAAATTATGTAACTCCTTTGAGGAGCATCATTTTTTATTATGTAAGAAATATTTGTGAAATCAGTGGAAATTATTTGCTATTTTGTGTTATTTTTTTAATTTGATCTTGGTAATTTAGGTAATGATTTGTGATTTTAAGTTCCACTTTGATTGGGGACACTAAAAAGCGGGGGTCATTACAATTACACATTGTGAGGTTATTTACAAGAAATAAAATCAATCTATGTGATTTACATCAATGATATAATGATAATTACTCTTCAGTCAACTTGATCTTTGTGTATATCTTGATTTCAATCCTTATTAGGGTTTTGAGATTTGGGTTGCATGGAGTGTGTTTTCTATTCCTAAAATTAGTCATATATATATATATATATATATATATATATATATATATATATATATATATATATACACACACATACATACATACATACATGCATATATATATACATACATACATGCATGCATACATATATATATACATATATATATATATATCATAAACAAGTGGAATATTTTATTCAACATCAAAAATCAAAACTAGGGAATATAGTCTTGGGATCAATATAGAATTCATCACACTTGACTTTGTAACAAATATTTTTTAATTGCATTTGTATACTTATTTTAGTTTCTTTATCCTTCTTACATATTTTTCACTTTGATAATCTCAAGGTCCTACTAACTTATTCTTCATGTTTGACCCCAATTATTGTCCACCGTGTACATTTATGGGAATTGAAGCGAGTATAATGTTTTGTAACTTTAAAACTTGATAGGAACTACGGTTTGGAAGTATTCATCTCTTATATATGTATCTTAATTTTTATGGTCAAGAGATATTTAAATTTTATGATCACAATTTAATAATCACTACTTAACTAAATATGCATTAATGTTCAATCAAGAAGAGTAAACTACACATATATCCAAGAAGGATAAAACATAAAGTATTTCTCAAAGCATGTCTTACTAGAGGGAACATTTTGGACATATTTTTTATCAGCATAAATACCAACCACTAGAGATAACCCTAAATATTAACCTAGGTTAAGAACAAAATACTTGATTCTCAATAAACAAAATATACAAAAAAGTAAAATTTTCCTTTTCCTTTTTCATAAACTAATGTCACATCTAGCACAATATGTTCATTTATCACAAATCTTATTAAAAATCATTAACACCAGAATCAGGTGTTATTTCTCATATGTAGCTCAGTTGGCATCAGTTATATGTATATTAAAGAACATAATCAGTATGCTACCCATCCCAGGAAAGAAGAGTACAAGGACATTTTAATATAGATTATTCTATTTACATCTTATTTATTGTGTCCTCTCTGTTGGAAGAAAATATACCTTAAACATTCTAAAAAAGCCTCATCAGACTCATATAGAACCCTAGTGAGTGGATAACTCCACTCAAGAAAAGTACATGCATCATGATTAGTTTAGGTATATTAAACTAATAAAAAAATGCAGATATTACTAAGTCTATCAGATAACTCTAGCATTAGAACATATATTTTATGACAATAGTATAATCAGTCAGATAAGGTATTCACTTATGTTGATTCCAACATTAAAACATACTTAAGAGCATGTATGTGAACATATTTTTTCATGTTAATTTATTCAAAATGTAACAAGTCAAAATCTAAACAATGGCAATCAAGACATAATAATAATATCATCTTTTTGACTCCCCACCTTATGGATGAGGAATACATGTTGTGGTCCTAAAGCTGAAGTACACATAAGACAAGTCTACCAAACATAATTATTCAAATGACAAGTAAACCCAAATCATATCCAAATTGGATATTAAATCCCAACATCAAGAACTTATAAAAATTTCAGACCAGATTCCAAACTAGACAAATAAGAATAGGGAAAGAGATTATCTTTATGAAAGAATGATTAATTTCCACAATAAGAAACATATTCAGCAATTGTAGGTTTATTAGCTAGCAGTAAAAGGCATGTAACAAACATTCAATTCTTATTCTACATAGCTTGTCATCTTTTATTCATTTTACCTAAAACTACTTGTTGTGTACCACACCTAGTTGAAGTGGCCATGCCTGATTCTTGTGTCAATGACTCACCGCCACTATCTTAGAGTTTAGCGGCCACCCTTAGATATCAACAACAGACCATGGTCCACTGAAGGGTTTCCTAAAGAGGTTGACATCCTCATATCAGGTGCATGACAAAGGAACCAACATAAAAAATAGCACATATCATCATTGAATATTACATATAATCATATATGACATCTTTCATAGTTTTCATTTCATCATTCTATTCCTCATGGACACAAACTTTTACAATCAAGGATTTATGGATAGAATCACATCATGTGACTCACTTCTAAGTCTGGGTGGTCTAACCTTCAAGGTCTCAATCCACACTCTAAAAATCCTTCTCATAACTCATTTATTACTACAAGGAGATATGTTTTATATCCCCATCATGAACTTCAAGGGGATCACGGGAGTTCAGGGAACCTAACTAGAAGTGACATTGTTTCACTTGCCATTTAATTCATTTATTCATCATAAAAAGAATTCAATCATCATTTATTAAGGATGTGTATTCTTTCACAACTAAACTTATATAAACCATATTAGGGTTAACAAGAAATACAATGCTTGAAACAAGAAGCACAAAAAATTATAATATGTGACATGTATGTTTCTTTTCATAATACATTATCTTATCTCAGTCATCATCAGTGGGCTAATAGCCTCAGACGTAATCTCATTAACCAGTATTTACCCTAAACATGGTTTCTCAAAAGTAATCAATGCATGTTAATTCAATCTCAACATATTTCTTATCAGTTCATTGTGTATCATAGTACAAAGGTAATAAAACTAACAACAATATACATATTGTGTTATTTATTATGCTTAGAATATGTTTATCATGCAACATATACTGGTTCCATCTGATTTCTATATATTTGAATAAATCTCAAAGCATGAATGTATATAACACACTTTATAATCCTCTTTTACTCTTTACCATTTCTTAGTTTGGGTTATTATCTAGTACATATGCAATCTCATTTTAAATCCATCATATTAGACCATTGTTGGAACACAATTGTTCTACAGACAATTACAATTAAAGCATGCATTCTTATGGATCAAATTTCATGCTAGAACTTCATCTTGTAATTGAATTAAACTATACTTATGTACATTCCTTAATTCCTTATCATATAGTAATAATCATTGTTGTCAGATGGCTCATCATATTAGGGTTACAATTAGGTTCTCAGATCCAACTAACAATTTCCTTCATTTTTTCTTCATTACATTATTATAAGTCATAGCTTATTTGATATCATGTTCACTACTATTCTTGGAGTTAAACATTCTAAATTCACTTAATGCATAAACTTTCTCTCTCATTTAAATCCTTCATAGTCTAATTTTAGTGTACTTAATCAATTTAAATCAACCTATAAGGCCCCTAACCTTGCTTTATATATAAAAACAATTATTTGACATAATTAGATGTTTAATTTCCAAATTTAAAATTGGATTTTGATGTAATATTAGTTGATAAAGCTACTTTAAAATTTGGGCTAATATCGACTTTGTTTACTATGTTTAGCAAGTATATGTGGATTTTATGTGCTTATATGCAGAAGTTCCCATTTTTGGTGGTTTAAGTACAAATTTTATGCATGAATATCTTGGTATGTGTTTTCTTCTTGATAACTTTTTTGACCATATTTGGATCTTGACCATCTTTTCCATTGGTTGATGACAAATCGATGAAAGTTTTGGGGCTCTATTGGTTGCTGAAGGATGGCAGGTTCGGTTTTGGGTCGATGGAAGTATAGGTGATGGGAGTTATGAGTCAATTTGAGTTTGGGTTGGTGGAAGTTCCATGTCAATGGGAGTTCTGGGTCAATGGAACTTCTGGGTCATTGAGAGTTATGGGTCATTATGAGTTTCAGGTTGATGGAAGTTCTAAGGTCTTCTGGGTCGATGGGAGTTATGGTTCGTTGGAAGTTTTGGGTCAATTCTAGTTATGGGTCGATGGAATTTCTGGGTCGATGGAAGTTTTGGGTCAATGGGATTGTTGGATTTTAATTGAGGGAAGTTTCACCTTTTTCACCCTTCCTAGCCTATATAAATCATTATCCATGACCTATGGGTTCATTTGACACCCACATGCTACTTGAAAACATGGAGGAAACCCCCTAGGTCAACGAAAAGCTCCTAGGTGACCCTTGTGCTTGGATGAAGTTTGCATGTTGATGCAATTTGATGATCAAGGTTCTTTGAGGTATTTTCTAGATTGGCAACTTCGTTTCCAACCCTAACATGTAAGATTTATCCCTGATACCTCTTTTTCTGAATTTTTTTCATTCTCTTCTCTACCATAGCCAAGATCCTTGGTGCTACAAGTTGGAAACTTTTGCATGTGACTAATGAACCTTCTTTTCCTTCCATCCTTGCTCTAGGTTCACCATGTTTGTGAAGAAAAAGAGATTTCTCAAAGTTTTGGTTCACAAATCTAGGATCTTTGTTTTTTTTTTAATATTCCCCTCTTGGACTCTGTTTTCTTCTTTCAAGAGATGGGTGATATAACTTTTAATGTGTTTTCTTGCCTACATATTACATGAATAATGCTAATCTTGTCCTAAAAATCCTTAACATGCTAAAAGATGGTCTTTATGTGCTATTTTGTATAACTAAGGTGATAATACTAGTTCTTAATCTACAATTAAACTCTATGAACATTAATTCTAGTAAAATGAGCATTTCCTTGAAAATGCAAAGTATAAAATCCTAAATACAAGTGCAATGACTCCTAAAAATGTTATTTTTATGGTATTTTGATATTCAATGAAGAAAATATGACATATATCTTACTCCTTGTTGTACTATGGCCTTCTTATGCAAATTTTAAGGTTTTTGATCACTTTTATGTTGTTTCCATTGTAATGAACGAGATCCTATCTATCTAAATTGTTCATTCATGCTAGGTTTAAGCCTATATTTTCCTAACTTCTTTTAAATATCATATCTCTCACATACTTTGGACCTATACACTAAAATTTTGAATGCTATATTTCTTATGACTCATTAATCTCTATACAAATTTTTGGATGTTAGAGATATTCCTACAAAAATTAATAACTATTTTTGTATAAAGAACAATTTGGACTTTTACGTGATCTAGTTTGAGGTTTGGCCCTCTTTATGGCCGACAATGGATAAGCATGTCGTGATGGAGTAACATGAAACTATTTCATACATTTTTTATCTTATGCAGCTACAATCCATAATTTACTTTGCAAAAATCATTTAGATACTTGTATGTAACTTAATTTATGCGGTCAAAATACTTAATTATCTTAATTAATCAAGTGTAACCTTAAATATAAAGTTCCATTTTACCGTAGAACTATCTCAGTGTCAGAACTTAATGGATAGTGAAATGAGTAATCAAAAAGGAATCCCAGAGTCATATAGTATTGAGTATATGCGGGTGTTGGGAGGGTATATCCATGTCATCCTAATCCCAAGGTTTCTTAGAGAGAGGTTGATGTCGTGTCTAGGATTTTATGTGATAGAGAGTGGTTGTAGTCATTACTAAGATTTGAGGGTTTATACCCTAGATTTATTGTTGTAGCTTGTGTACCCAAGATGGACCAGGTTTGATTTTAGTACTTGGGCCGATGAGATACTATAGTTTCTCACTTGTACTGGCTGAGGGGAAGAGATCTTATGATTACATTCATCTTAGATCTTATATTTGGTTGATTGTGACTTCACAGTGGTCAGGTATTAGTTTGAGTGGTATGCCCCAAACTACCTAGGGCTTAATAAAATGTGAAATCCAGTCATGTAGTATATATCTTATGGTGATTTAGCAATTCTCATTAGATGTCAATTGATGATTTGCTCCTATTCCTAGTATCAAATGTAATTTGTGATCCTTAAATGTTCAATTATCTATACATGTACCTTTACTTATTCCTATTTAGTTGATAGACTCTATATTGTTCTCTGACCTATTATAATATATATTTTAATTGATTTAATCTTATGACTTGCTTGTAAGAAATAAATGCTATTAGAGGTTATATCATATCATTGGCACATGGGTCTCACCTTGTGGGTTTATATACCTTTTTAGGTGATCAATAGTATGGTCAGACCCATGGTAGCAAGGAGACTCAGTTTGGAAAGTAGTGAATTTGAGAGATTGATGTGATTTGTGTTAGTGTCCTATAGTTTTCCCTGTACTCTTAGGTCCAGGGAGGAAAATTTGTACATGAAGTACATTGACTTGATTTTTTTCATTATACACAATGAACAATATAAATGTTGTAAGTATTGGGAAACATCTATTTTATACAGGTTATGGTTGAGGCCTTGGAACCCATGTAAAGGTACATGATATAAATATATGTGAAGTTTGACCTTTGTGTAAATGTTTTTTTAGAATGTTTGAAACTTTATGTGTTTTTAATTATGTATCTTTTTGGTAATATGGTCAATTAGTATTTGATCATAATTTTATTTTTGAGTAATCTCGTTTAGCATGGAAGATTTCCACATTTGCTAGTATTGGGGTTTTAGGTTTGTCGAGTCTATAGGGACACAGAAATTAGGATGTTGTGTCTATTCTTACATATCCAACATATTTGACCATGGTTTATAGATATGTCTTGAGAGCATGAAGAACATGTTGAGAGTAGTTATGTGGCATCTGAAGGTGGAAGTAGGAGGCGAGTACTGGAGGGAAGAGTGCTTGAGTCAAATCTAGAATAGCTTGTCCTTCCTTCTTTTAACCCAATAACTAGAGTTGATCCAGCCTTCCAATCAGTGTTTGAACAACTAATGGTTACAATCATGCATCTAGAAGATAGAACACCTATACATCAACCAAGTGCATGAACTTGTCCCAAATGTTGAATCTCAAGGTCCATGGAAGACCTTTGGAAGGTTGAAGTGGGTTAGTACCACTGAATGGGAAAGCACAGCAGACCCAATAAATGCAATGTAGTTGACTGAGTTGGAAAAGGAGTTCAGGATCTTGAATATCTCTAAGGAGCAAAAGGTGAATCATGTGATCTACCTTATGAAGGGTAGTGTTGGCCACTGGTGGGCCATATAAGAGGAGAGGAGACCGGGTGAAGTGGTTGGTTGGGAAGAGTTTAGGTGTAAATGTGTTAGCCATTACTTCCTTGAGATGTATCTAGAAAAGAAAATTGGAGGTTTGTGAATGACTAACATGCAAACTTTATGGATTTTTTTAGATTCTATCCTCAAATGGAATCTATAGAGAAACAGAGAATTAGAAGGTTTGAGAAGGGCTTGAATGCTTAGTTGGCATAGATGACATCAACTTTGGAGTCCCATGAGAAGTTTTGCACCATTGTGGAGTCTATGAGGAGGATAGAGTGGATAGTTTTATATCAACAAGACGTTATTGCAAGGAAGAAGTCAACCCAATTCCAAGGAAAATCATTTGGTAGTTTCAAGAACTAGAGGTTTTCTACCCCCACAATATCAGCAGTCATAGCATAGGTTGATATTTTCTAAGCCAAGGATAGAATTACACTCATAGTGGTC
Source organism: Alisma plantago-aquatica (assembly GCA_963693085.1). Taxonomy (NCBI): domain Eukaryota; kingdom Viridiplantae; phylum Streptophyta; class Magnoliopsida; order Alismatales; family Alismataceae; genus Alisma; species Alisma plantago-aquatica. The sequence goes on from OY856409.1 coordinate 921,487,698, forward strand.
TCGCTGCAAGGGGAGAGGTTGTAGTTTTAAACCAATTGGAGAAAACATTTTGGATTCGATGTATGTGACAGAGTTGTCTAGGCCACAGTTTGACATGAAGACATGCTTCGAGTGTGGCAAGGTTGGGCATGTGAGAATTAGGAGATTATGCAGCAATCAAGGTAGAGCTAGTAGAGCTCACAGTAGCAACAATACAATAGAAGTGGTAGTATAGGCTAGACAATGTAGTTGAGATCTTCGAGACCAACAAGTAGAGGTCAAGGGTGAGAACAAGAAATATCTAGTAACTACATTGTGAGTTAGTCAGAAGGAGTGGTCATCCCGAGTCATGATAGGTCATATGGAACTTTTTCATTCAGATGTATCTACATCTATCTTTGTATCTATTTTGGTTGATTCGAATGTGAGGCACTCATTTATCTCCATAGAGGTGATAGGTAGTTGAAACTTTTCTATATGTAGTAGATATTATAACTCCTTGCTAGAACACCTTCAGTTGATTCTACCGTGTTGCGATAAGTGTGTCTATCTTAACTTCTTTCTTTTTCAAGATGTAAAACACACTTGATGTTATGCCACTTGATATGATGTGCTTCTAGGGATGGATACCATGGAGAATTACAAGGTTGTTTTGGACTGTAAAGGTTTGTGATGGGGATATCTCCTAACTTTCCAAGGAGACTAAAATATTCTTATTACATGTCTAGCATTAGTAGTGATAGAGGAGAAGATGAGGAGGAAATGATGTTAAGCTTTCTTGGCTCACTTTGTGGGTACCAAGGTCAAGAATCCTAATATCTAGAATCTACTTGTGGTGCATGAGTTTGAAGATGTTTTTCCCCAATGAGTTTCTAGGTGTTCCACCTCTAGAGAGATTGATTTTTAAATTATTCTAGTTTGTGGAACACAATCCCTATAATAGGTACCATTTAGGATGGATCCAGCTAGGATGAAGGCATTAAAGAAGTAGTTGTAGGAGTTATTGGATAAAGGTTGGATATGACTGAGCACGTCCCCATATCTGTGAGACTTTACATAGACTACATGTAGTTGAGCAAGATCATTGTAAAGAACAAGCATTAGTTGACAAGGGTAGATGACTTGTTTGAATCAGTTTAGAGGTGATATAGTGTTTTCCAAGATAGACCTAAGGTCAGTGTATCACCAATTGAGTATCAAGGTAGATGACATACCTAAGACTTCTTTTAGGATCAGATATGGTCATTATGATTTTGTTGTTATGCCATTTAGGCTAGCTAATGCACCATAAGTGTTTATAGACTTTATGAATAGAGTTTTCTAACCTTACCTTGTTCAGTTTGTGGTGGTGTTTATAGATGTTATCTTGATATACTCTAGAGACTGACATCAACATGAGCAACATGTTTTTTTAGGCATTGGAGTTGTTGAGGCAACATAGGGTATATGCTAAGTTTAGCAAGTGTGAGTTTTGTCTAACTGAGGTGTCTTTCCTTGGTCATGTCATCTTTGCATAAGGTGTTTGTGTAGACCCAAAGAAGGTGGAGTCAGTGTTGGAGTGGAAGCAGTTGAAGACACCGATAGAAGTTTAAATCTTCCTAGGTTTAGCAGGTTACTATAGGAGGTTCATCAAGAACTTTAGCATAATAACTTTTCCTTTCACTAGGTGAACTAGGAAGAGTGTTACTTTTATATGGGATGATAAGTATGAACATTGTTTTTAGTTTTTGAAGGAGAAATTGACAAGTGATCTAGTGTTGGTGCTTCTAGAGCCTGGGAAAGGATACAACATTCTATATGATGCTTTGAAGAATGGATTGGGATGTGTGTTTATGTAGGACAATACATGATTTCTTTCTCTTATCAAAAACTTATGAAACATGGGGATAAATAACCAAATCTTATCTAGGAGTTAGGGGATGTGGTTCTTTTTTTTTTGAAGATTTAGAGGCATTACTTGTATGGAGATAAGTATCAAACCTTCACAGATCACAAAATCTCCAATACATCTTTTTGAAGCAGGATTTGAACATGAGGTAGAGGAGGTATATAGAGATGATCAGGAATATGATCATATAATATATTATCATCCAACAAAAGGCAAATGTAGCAGTTGATGCATTGAGTAGGAAGTCATCTTTGTCTTTGTTGTCTTCTACAAATAAAGCCTATATGTGGTCTATGTCTTGTTACAAGCGGGATATGCTAGTGTCACTCTAGAAGATGTATGTACATTTGGAGGTCAACTTGCTTGTAGGTCAAATGGAATAGTTACATGTGAATCTAATGCTAATACAACATATTAGAGATGCACATAAGGATGATATTTTAATACAAAATATCATGGTAGAGTTACTATGCAGGAAGAATGATGGGTTCATGAGACAAATGATGGAACATTGTTCTTTCACAATCAGGTGGTGGTCTTGACGTTGGTGGTTTGAGAGAGATGATACTTGAGGAATCTTAATGCTCAATGTATGTTATGCATCCTGGCAGTACAAAGATGTATTATAATCCCAAAGACTTGTATTACTTATCCAAGTATGAAGTATGATGTGGTAGAGTTCGTGGCTAAGTGTCTAGTATGTCAACATGTCAAGGAAAAACATCAAAAACTTATAGGGACATTACAACCTTTTCCAATTCCACAACAAAAATGGGATCACATAACCATGGACTTTATGGTTGGTCTTCCTAAAACAACTCACTTTTTTCCAGTCAAGTCTTCCTGCACTATAGAGAAGTTGGCATAAATCTATAATGATTTAATAGTATATCTACATGGCATACTAGTTACAATAGTGTTATAAAGATGTCCTTAGTTTATGAGTAGATTTTTAGAGCATCTACATACCTGTTTGGGGTACATAGTTGAGGTTTATTACAACTCTTCACCCACAGACAGATGGTCAGTCAAAAAGGACCATACAAATGTTAGAGGATCTGTTGAGATTGTGTGTACTTTAGTTTCTTAGAAGATGGGATATTCACCTTAGTTTGATTGAGTTTGACTACAACATCAATTATCAAAAGAGCATAGACATGGCACTGTATGAGGCTTTGTACAAGATGTGTTCTAGGTCGGCTCTTTCTTGGTAGGAGATATGTGACTATCAATTGTTGGGTCCTGAGATGGTTCAACAAATAACATAGAAGATCAAGGTAATCAAGCAATAGTTGAACGTGTCACAGGACATACAAAAGTCATATCTAGGAAATTTTCATGGCCTTTATAGTTCCAAGTTGGGTACTGTGTGTATCTTAAGGTCTCCCCTTGGAAGGGCGTTTTGAGGCTTGGTAAGATGGGTAGTTTGGCCTCTAGGTTCATGGGACCTTACCCTATCTTAGCTCGAGTTGGGAAGGTGGTGTATAAACTAGAGTTACCACCAGATTTGTGCAAGTTGCATGATGTGTTCACATTTGTATGTTGAGGTGGTGCCACCTAAACACAGAGAAAACAATACAGCCAATAGAGGCGGAGTTGGATGATGATGTTTCATATGTTGAGGGTCCCACTTTGATCTTAGAATGACATGTGCAAAAGGTACAGAAGAAGGATATAGATTTTTACAATGTGTTGTGGGATCAAAATGGTGTAGAGGAAGCCATGTGGGAATTATAGGATGAGATGTATAGGAAGTACGCTTCTTTTTTTATTACCCTTCTTTGTTTGTTAGGATTTTGGGGTGAAATCCATGTTAAGTGATTATGGTTGTAAGGCTCCTAACATTGCTTTATACATAAACATAATCATTTGACCAAATTGTATGCTTAGTTTCTGAATTAAATTGTGGATTATGATTTAATATCAATTGATATAGCTAAATTTAAATTTTGGACCAATTCTGACTTTGTTTACTATGTTTGACAACTATACATGCATTTTGAGGGCTTATATGTAGAAGTCTCCATTCTTGGGGTTTTAGCGAAAATTGAATGCATGAATATATTATTATGTGTTTTCTTATTGATCAACTTGTTTTGACTACCTATGTACCTTGATCAACTTTTTCACTAGTTGATGACAAACCGACGAAAGTTTTTAGGGCTTCTTGTTGAAGGATGGGAGTTCTGGGTCGACAGGAGTTCTAGGTGAATGGGAGTTCTAGATCAATGGGATTTTTTGGTCAACATGGGTCCTGGGTCACTGGGAATAATGGGTCAATGGGAGTTCTAGTTCATTGGTAGTTGTGGATAGATAAGAGTTCTAGGTCGACGGGATTTCTAGGTTTTAATTAAGAGTAGTTTGACCTTTTTCGCCCTTCCTAGCCTATATAAACTCATGCCCATCGAACTAGAGGATCATTTGACACCCAAGTTCTGCTAGAAAACATAGAGGAAACCCATTAGGTCAACAAAAATCTCCTAGGTGACCCTTGTGCTTGGATGAAGTTTGCATGTTGTTGCAAGTTGATGAGCAAGCTTCTTGGAGATGTTTTATAGCTTGGGAACTTTGTTTCCAACCCTAACCATGTAATATACATCCTAAATACCTCTTTAGCTTATTTTTATTCCTTCACACCTCTACCATGGCCTATTTCCTTGGTGCTACAAGTTGGAAACTTGTGCATGTTACTAAGTAACCTTCTTTCCCTTCCCTCTTTGATGTAGATTCTTCCTATTTGTGGAGGAAAAAGAGCCTTCTTAGAATTTTGTTGCACAAACCTAGGATCTTTATTACTATTTTTATATTTTTCCTCCATGGACTCTATTTTCTTCTTTCAAGAGGTGAGAATATAACTTTTGATGTGTTTTCTTTCCTACTTATGACATGCATAATGTTAACCTAGATCCAAAATTATGTAACACGCTAAAAGATGGTCTTTATGCACTATCTTGCATAAGTAAGGTGAAAATGTGAGTTTTTACGCTGCCCTTAAACTCTGTCAACGTTCTCTTCTATAAAGTGAGCATTTCTTTGAACTTGCAAAGATAAAATTTGAAATACAAGTGTAATGACTCCTAAAAGTATTTTCTTATGATGTTTTGGTATTCAATAAAACAAAATCCGGCCCATATCTTATTCCTTATTGTATTATGGTCATCTTATGCAAATTTTAAGGTTTTTGATTATTGTTATGTTTCTTTAGTGATAAATTAGACAAGATCCTATTTATCAAGTTGGCTCATCCATGCTAGGTTTAAGCCTATATTTGCCTTTTCTTTATAATAGCATATCTCTCACATCCTTTAGATTTTTAAGATGAATATGGGTTCTACCTTGTTTATGACTCATTAACATATACACAATTTTTTGGATGTGAGGATGTGCATTTAACTTAGTGTCCTATGTGCATATATATAAATAAAAATGAAAACTTTAGTTAGGGAAATCCTAAGTAAAATGTTTAATGAAAGTAATACAAATGAATGTATTTGGGATTTACATCAAAGTATAAGACAACTCAGCAACAAGTCGCACAGCTAGTCCTTTTTGGATTGCAAAACAAACCCTTTGAAATACTACATCCATACACTTGGGAGTCATAACATTACTATTCATAACTTTTTGGACCCTCTTCAGAACCTTTATGGCCTCTTGTGCAAAGATGCCAAAAATATCAAATCCAAAGGGGATAAAGGCGTGTTGATTCTCGATACATGTTTTTTCATGCTTGACCACTTTGGCTGAGGTAACTTCAATGGAAGCATGTCCTGCTATAAAAGCACCACTCCTCAAGCCAACCAGTGGAGAAACTCCTATCAGATCTATGCATGCATGTTTCCCTCTGACCCATCCAAAAATCAAAGCATCAACATGTCTAAGTGTTGATATCCCCTCTTATAGATATGTCAAAAAGTTTGCAGGTACCTCTTTCTTAGAAGAAACACATGCATGTCTGAGTACATCATAGAAAACATCCCTAACAAGTAATACAAATGAAATTTAACACATTGAAAGAAATTCTATGGAAGGCAACTAAGTTATAGACTCTCCTTTGGGCTGGATGAGTCATGGGATATTCACATATAATATAATTGGAGACCCTTATATTGATACAAGGTATAATTAATAAGAGAAACTTAATAATGTTATGACATCTCAATAAACCCTATGTATGGGTAGAGACCTAAGTCAACTTTAGGGTCAAAAAGGAAAGCTTAAACATACATATGGCTCAAGCTGTCGGTAGGTGATCATGCACTGAGTACATAAGGCCACTGGGGTTAGGATAAAGACATCTAAGTGTACACAAGGCCCACGGGGTCATGATAATAGCCACCTCCATGAGTACATAAGGCCCAGGGGTCAATGGGAAAGGCACTCTTTGTGGCCGAAATGGATAAACATGACATGGAACTGTTTCATATGTTTTATGTCTTATGAATTTGTAGTCCATGATTTATTTTACAAGAATCATTTAGGTACTAGTATGTAACTTAATTGATGTAGTCAAAAATACTTAATTGTTTTAAATAAATTAAGTGTAACCCCAAACATGTAGTACCCTGTGACTGTAGAACTATCTCAGTGTCAGAACTTGTTGGACAGTGAAATGAGCGATCCAAAAAGAAGCTCAGAGTCATGTAGTATTTAGTACCTGCCAGTGGTGGGAGGGAATATCCATGTCATCCTAGTTCTAAGGTTTTAGAGAGTGACTAAGTTTGTGTCTCGGATTTTATGTGATAGAGAGAGGTTGCGGTTGTAACTTGAATTTGAGGTTTTGGATTCTCATTTTGGTGATGGGTCTTGTGTACCCAAGATAGGCTAGGTTTGATTTTAATAGTTGGACCAGTGAGCCACCACACATTATCACTCATACTGGTCGAGGGGAAGAAATCTTAGGATTCCAATCAAACCTGAGATCTTATACGGGGCTGATTGCGACTTCACAGTGGTCAACTAGTAGTTTGAGTGGTAAGCCACAAACTACCCATGCCTTAATAAAATGTGAATTACATTTGTATAGTATATTTGTTAGGGTTATTTAGTGACTCACATCGGGTGATAATTAATGATTTTCTCCTCTTCCTAGTATTAGATGTGAACCACAACCCTTACATGTTCAATTGTTTGTACATATACCTTTACTTATACCTATTGTACTGATAGAGTCTGAATTGTTCTCTGGCCTATTATAATATCTATTGCAACTTATTTTATTTTATAACCTACTTGTAAGAAATAAATGTTATTAGATGTTATATCATGTTGTTGGGACATTGGTCTCACCTCATGGGTGTCTACACCTTTTTAGGTGATCAACAATGTGGTCATACCTATGGTGGAGAGGACACTTGATTTGGAGACCAGTGAAGTTGAGACGTTCATGTGGTTTGTGTTAGTGTCCTAGAGTCATTCTTTTACTCTCAAGTTTGGGCAGGGGTATTTGTACATGATAGATATTAACTCACATTTTTTATTATACATAATGAACAATATAAATGTCATAAGTATTGGAAAACATCTTTTGTATACAAGCTATGGTTGAGGCCATGGAACTCGTGGAAAGGTGCCTGATATGAATATATGTGAAGTTGGACCTTTTATGTAAATAATGTTTGAAATTTTTAGTTCTTTACCTTTTTGGTAATATGGTTAATTAGTATTTGATTGGCATCTTATTTTTTAGTAATCTCTTTTAGCGTGGTCGGTTGCCACATAACCCATATATATTTAAAGTAGATAGATGAAAGGAATCCTCATACTCATTTCATTAGTATTCCAATCCTTACTTATTTTTGCAATTTTTACACCCTTGTCTATTTCTTTTCTTACATTTGGATACATGTACCATGTGATTTGGCTTCTAGTGCAATTTTGGTAAATGACTACAATTATTCCATTCCTTATAAAACTATCAATTCAGGGAGCATCATGGATTAGGGTTGCTTCTTCTTGCCATTTAATCTATATTCATCTTCCTAATTGATTATTATGTGACTTGTATAAAAATCTTACATTCATGTAGGGTTTACTCACTATTCCATATACTACAATATATGTATTAGGCTTTGATCATCATAATAATACTTCCATTTTAAGTAATAATACCTACAATTGTGAATATCATCACATGAACAAGATTATAAACAAGTTGTAGCTTTATCACTCATGCTCATCTTAATATTGGATTTCTAAGGTTTTCAAGAAGTCGAATCAACTCAGTATATCATAAGAACATTATTATTTTCGAACCTCATAAGGGTGTACATTATTTCATTAAGGCTATTCATACATGTGAACCTTAGTTTGCATTCAGCATAGGATATCCATGAATTATAAGTACGCATCGATCAATTGGATCATTTATGTCAATTATGACAAATTAACCCTTGACATGAAATACCTCCATTCAAAAAGATCATATTGATCTTGATGTTCTTTCCCTATATAATGTTATCAAAGATTTGAAAATTGTAGTAGAGAACTTATTCCTATTAAGTTCTTACATGATTATATACTTGTCAACTCAGTATGCAAGCATAAAATTCAGTAGATTGATTTTAGGCAATATATGTGTAAAACAACGTGGTTCCCTATTGATGGAGCTAGAACTTACACCAAAAGATTACTCTTCCAATGGAAGTCCTAATATGCACCAAAAACCCTAGAGAGTTGATGTTCTCTCTAGGGTTACCTACAACTGGTGCTAGATAAATGCTCCAACCCCACAAGAGTGTGGAAGCCTTATCATAGTACAGATTTAGGATCGAACCCAAAGGACAACATTAAGAATCTGAGTGTCTTTTTCTTGTTTTGTATCAATCTAAGTTATTTGTCTAAGACCAGAAGTTTGATTTGAGTTATTTAACCTAAAGCATGCAAAATTAAAGGCAAGAATAAAAACTAGTTTAAGGATTAAAAACTAAGATTAGCAGATGATGATGGATCACTGGGGTGATGCGGGTATTCACCACCACTACACATGAATTGTACGTGTACCAAACATAGCAAGACTTGTAAGAAAGATACATGGATGTTGTACAATACCGATGTCTTATAGGACAAGAGTAATGCACACATCCTTCACGGGTTGAGTAACTCTCATTCGGTACGTATCTACGTGTCAATGAAGATATGTAGTCTCCAAAGAGAAAATCTTACTCAACCTCGTGAAACGTGCATCGGAAAACTAACAAGCGAGCGATAATTACCAAATCGATTAGTATCCTTATAGACCATCCCTCTTTCGAGGATATAGCTACGAGAAACGTGAGAGTGTTGCAACGTCAGCCATTCCCGAACGAATGGTCAAGTACTTTGCACCACTCTCTCCTCAGAGTGTGTTCCTCGACCTGTCAAAGTTGCACTTTTTTACGTCAACTGATTCCATTTCATAGTACAAAAGTACAACGATGGAGGTGAGCTTACTCCACTTCTTAGAAAACGTTCCTAGATACTAAAATGGATGTGTGGTGGATACACACACTAGAAACCAACACTAAATCGGTATTCGAGTCTCAAGAGCGGTCGTAGACAAACCACAACGAAAGACAATAAATGCATACAAGAACGCGGCCAACATTCAAGCATGTATGGAATGATTTAGTATTGAATCGGAATGATAACATTTTTTTAGTACAAGATACAAGACACGGGAAGCGGGGCTAGTCTCCGCACCCCAGTGGATGGAACTACTCGCTCCTCATAGAGGGAGCAACAAAGAAAGAGAAGAGAGAGAAAGAAAGCATCGTCGGAGCAGAAGAGTAGATCTGTGACAGCCCAGTGTAGATCGTCGCAGTCTCCGGGACTGCTCCGTTGTGGTCGATGACGCTTGTCTCTCCGCCTCGATCGTCATGTCTACCTCCAGGATTGCACGGGTAGAATGAGGTAGAACAATGGTAGAAGTGAGATGATAGAGGTGAGATGGTGATGGAACAGCCTTCTAGATATGTCCCCAGTCTGGCAGCACATCGGATCTAGACTCAGGCCGGGATTCTGAGACTGTGGGTGAAGTTTGGTCAGAAACGGTGCTCGGGCATTCTGGCAGCGTCCCGGCACTGGTCCCAGTCCAGCAGCCTTGGGCCGTTGTCAGATGGGATATCGAAATAAGGACTCTTGGGGTCTTATTTATAGGCCCAAGACTGCCCCTAAACGGTATTGGATATTTTGCTAAATATCTCATGCAAACGGTTTGCTTTAGTTCCACTTTATCAAACGGTTTGGCATGCATGTAGCAGCAAATCGGTTTGCTGCAGATTGAGCAAACGGTCTTGGTATTGCTCTCCTCCACTCGGTCTTCGCGGCAAGCTATTCCAAACGGTCTCGCGCTTCCGGCAGCGTCAAACGGTCTTGATATTAGTATTCCAAACGGTTTCATGATGCATGTGCATCGTTCGGTTTCGGCTCCCTGCTCGTTCGGTTTGGAGTACTCAGCAAACGGTCTCGTTAGCTTTGACCAAATGGTCTTGGCGCCTTCCTTATCCAAACCATTTGGTAATATTTTATTCAATCGATCGTGCATGCTCCGGCAGCAATTAATCTACACGCATTCGATTTGCATGCCGGCCACTTCAAACGATCTTGGCCTTGCGCCACTTTGCCAAACGATCTTCTCATTTCAAACGGTTTTCTCGTGGAACCCAAACAGAAGCAGCAGCAAACGATCTGCTCCATGCGGTCTCTTCAAGCAAACGGTCTTGGATCCAGGCTATGTGCATACGGTTGCTCGTACAATTGTTCATGCGGTTTCAGCTACAGTAAGAAAATGGTTTGCTTCTCTCGGTTTCTCCGCCATTCCACTCGTTTCCAACATACTCCCACGTTCTTTGCTTGCCATTCCATGCGGTCCTTCATGCAATCTCGTGGTTTCAGCAATTAACTATTATCAAACGATCCTGCAAGCTTAGCAGCAAAATGATCTCCAGCACGGTCTCGCTCATTCAGTTTGGTCTCCATTCAAGCAAGCGCTTCATGCGGTTTCACACGCAGCTGCTCATGCGGTTTCGGCTCAGCTGGGTGCATGCGATCTCATGCGGTTTCCCATCCCAGCAGCATGCGGTTTTGCGAGCACAAGCCCATGCGGTTTGCCTACACGGTCTTGCTGCCTTGTGAACTTCAAACGGTTTGCATGCATATGTCTGATGCAAACGGTCTTGCATGCGTGGTTGGCGAGGGAGGCATGGCTTCTGCGATGGAGGAGACGGTGGTGGCGCTGCTTCGTGCACGTGCGATGGCGGCGGAGCAAGGTTGGTGAAGATGACGACGCCGACGGTCGCGGGCAGCAGTGGTGTCGACGAGTAGGTTGCATGTGTTGTTTGCGTGAGCTGCCAGTGGCCAAACGATCGTGAGACCGCATGGGCTCAAACGGTCTTGAGACCGCATGGGTCAGTGTTGTCAGGGTCATGACCGATGGTGATAGTTGAGTATGATCTGCAGAGGAGAGAGAACATGAGTAGGGGGAAATGAGATCAAATAAGCTGGAAACTAGGGTTATTTGAGCTAGTAATGCACTAATTATACGAGACTGAAAAGATACTTAAAGTAAACCCTAAGCGAGGGTAGATTAGTCGATATGCGGCATAAAATCCTTAGAATTGGCGACTAAGAGGGTGAATCTGGAGGATTCATCACCACACCGAACTTAAGCGTTGCTCGTCCCGAGGAACGAAAAAGCCCAAGACAGTCACAAAAACGCATGCAGTTGGTCTCGTAAAAACCTCACCTTCGTGCAAGTGTCAGAATTTTCACAAAAAGGAGAAAAGGAAAATGAGGCGAAAGAAACAAAAATTAGGGAAAAACGTCAAAAATACTTTGAATTGGTGACTGAGGATGACTCTGGAAGATTCATCACCACACCGAACTTAAGCATTGCTTGTCCCGAGAAACGGAAAACTTAAAACAGTCGCCAATGAAATTGTTCATCTCAGGATTGCCTCATCCTATTGTCATATCGTAATTTTGTTCATGGCTCAGATCGATACAACATTAGAGCTTCCTTAGATCACGAAATACATCTTATGATATCCTCATTTCTAAGTTCACTTTGCTGAAGTACTTCCTTCTCACTCTCTATTGTATCAGTCATGTTAAAGAGTATTATGAGACTTTGAACAGACCCACAGAATCAACAAAATGCATACGATCTGTCACTGGTGTTGAAAAAGGAGGGAATGGGGGTATGATCAAAAGATAAGAGTCACTCCTCTGATTGAATCAAGACTCATATTATTAGTTGACTCATCGAGATACTTTGAATGATTTATGAACAACTCTGGTTGACTTAGCCTTACACCCAATTTTTTTTTCTAAAGGTAACTCAGAAGTGTATATAGGTTGGCTTAAGGCTTTTGGCTATTTTACCTCTTTGAGAAGAGGTAAGGAGGTTATTTTTGGATCCTTAGGAACTCACTACTGGTCACGACACATCTGCCTTTATGAGGGCAGCTACTGTACCGGTCGGGCAAGACCTTTATCGGTTATCCTTATTCAGGGCACAACTCTCATGTTTTTATTCACACTCTGGCTTTTATTCATTCTCACTTGGCTTGGGAGAAAGGGTATTTTTGGATTTTTGTATATTTGGGCTGCCAAGCCTCTTTTTGGAATCGAGGTAGATTTTTCGCCAACCTCGGTATGTGCACAGTCATCATTGTATACTCTTTGAATCAAGAAAAGAAGGTGATACACCCTTGTTATGTATTTAGGGGTATGGAAGAAGCGGTAATGGCAAGAGGGGTGTGGTGTACCACACCGAACTTAGAGTTTTGCAGAGGTGTGGTTTACCACACCGAACTTAAAGTTCGGCAAAGTTCTAGTTTTCACTAGAAAGGAGTGTGGCGTGCCACACCGAACTTAAAACTTTGTCATGGTTAGTGAACAGAGGGGTATGAAAATGAAGGAAGAAGTGTAGAAGAGAGTTCAGATCATGATGCAGTTTGCTTAGCGATTCCATGTGACGGGTCTCTTTTCTCCATCACACTCTGCTCAAAAAGAGACATGATGAAACATCAAATGAGAAATCCATACAACAGATCCATTAATCAGATAAAGGCGTGATGTATTTGATCTATCTCAGCCATATTGAAGTGTATCATCTTTTCCTATTTGAGGGTATGACATTAGGTTTCATAGACAATTCAAGATGAAAGACACGCATTGGCTAGTTTTAAGCATTCTTTTCTTGGAAAATTGCAACGAAAAGAGGTGATGATCACAGATTCGAAAACAAAAAGCCGACTAGATAAAGGCTTTATTTTTGGAAGACTACCGAAAGGCAGAAAAATTATGAAAAAGAAACTAGAATGGAAAAACAGGAAGCAATAAAGATAGAGGGTGGAGTGAAATTCATACCACCCTCCCTCCACCTTGAACTCATGAATTCGCTATTTTCTGAACAAATATTAGGTTCAAGGTGGAGGGGAAGGGTTGCTCAATGTTAACCAGGCGGTCCTTGTAGTTGGAAGAAGGTGCGGCAAAGATGTCTCGCGATAGCTGGTGTCGAGAACGAGGAAGTGGCCCGAACAACCTGTTGATTGGGTGGTTGTGGCGACTCAAATGAGTCTTCTGGACGACTTGGATGCACATTTCTTTCGCCTCGTTGTCCGTCTAGAAGAATCCAAAGACCTTCCCCCATCAGTGAGGGAGGCGAAATATAAGCAGTCGAAACTGGAGGATTATGCAAGAAATTAAGGTTATGCCCACTTGTGCCCTCCAGTTGTGGCTCACCCTCGAAGTTCAAAGTAAAACTGCTTTCTTCAAAATCTAGGGCAGTTGATTGAGGGTCGGCCACTTGAACTTCCTCCTGTCCAGGATCAGGTGGTGGATCCGGTTCCGGCTTTATTTTGTCACCTGGCTTTTCTTGTGTGGGATATGGTAGCCAGGATGACGTTTCTTCATCAGAGGAGTTATTTTGAGAAGTATCATCATCTTTATCAATGTTGAAATTAGTAAGAGTGTGGTTATTCTTTTCAAGGTTTTGTCCAGGATTTTCCTCGTAGAACATCCTTAGTTCATCCAAGAAACTAGAAGAGGATTTGACTGGTAAAACGAACTCTTGCTCGGGTAAGGAAATCATGGGATCCTGGGATAGAGGTTCCAGTGATATATCTTCATGGGATGGATTAGTCCATGACATATCGTTCTGAGGGCTAAAATCCCCTGATGAACCCATTTCTTCGATATTGGGACTAATATATACCATTTCTGAGTCATGTTGTTGTTCCAGTTCTTCTTCATAACACTCCTCTGGTTCTATTGAGTGCTCGGGAAGAGTTTCTATGGGAGGAATGGAACCTAGCTCAAGTAATGGACATATCTCAGTTTCTTGAATATCAGGAGGGGCTTCTTCGTAGGGATGAGTGACTATAGAGGACTTGATGTCTTCCCAAGGGTCTTTTTTATCATTATAAGAGTTTACGGTAATATCGTAATCCGTTCCAAAGTCAAGAGATGGCTCATGTTTCTCTTCATAGTGCACTGTCGACTCGTTCAAGTGACTAGAAGGATATTCAATAGAAAGATCATGCTCTTGTTCGAGGACTGGGTCCGACTGGACTTCTTGTGGTGGTGGTAACTCAGGTGATATCATCTCATGAAAAGGACTGGTCATACGATTGTCATCTTGAGACCCGTCATTCTCCCTTGATTCTACTTCATCATTGAGAGTGGTATGGTCCATTTTTGAATCAAGATCTTGATCGGTCCCATCCTCAAAGTTTGTTTCTAGATCATTTGAATGATCAGAAATTTCTTCATAAGGAAAAACCAAATTATGTTCCAGAAATGGGGTCATTTGAGTCTCTTGCATAAAAGGTGTCTCCTTATCTGAATCAGTCACATCTTCATCTAAGTCTGACCGTGAAGGAGTGTAGGGTTCTTGTAACGCAGACCTTTCTTCATTGGAATTCAATGACAAGATAGTTGAAGTTGAAGAATATTTGTCGTAGAAGGAGTCAATCATTGCTGACTGCCCCTCAATCTGTATGGTTGGATCTGGGTCTATGGGGGGAGAAGATGGACAAACACCGAAATTTATCCTCAGTTTGTCTTCCAATTGTAGAAAATCTTCATATTGGCTACTCATTCTTTCATCTAAGAGCATAGTGCATGAATCATTATTCGAGTCAGACCTTGGCTCAGAAAATGATTCTTTTTCTTGTGATGTTGTGAAGGAGTCATCCTTAAATTCATTCATTAACTCTGAGGATGATTCCCCACCTTGCACTGGTGCTTGAAGATCATTGGAAGGCACCTCCCACATGATATCATAATCATCATCATAATCAACGTGTGGACTAGGGATGTGCTTAGTTAAAATTGGTGGAAGTTCTACACATTGCTCATGAGCGTTGACAAGTTGTGTAAGTTGATCTATCAACTTCTTGATCGCGGCTGTCTGATCAGCTAGTTGTTGAGCCACCGATGTCTGTATAGCATGTAGTTCTTCCATCAATGTGTGTTGATCTTCATGCACTTCATCGTCTTCCAGGTTCCCTTCTACATTGTAGTCCACGCCTTGAAATCCACCATAGTTAGGTTTTTCATAGTAACCTCCAGGGTGATACGAACTATAACTTGCATTATATCCATAGTTGTATGAAGAGGCTGCTTTGAGTTTCCCAGCTATCCGATTCATGATTACTTGACGCAAGGCCATCACGTAGAGAGGAGGGACATTGAAGCAGTAAATCGATGCATGAGAATAGTCACCACATAGTTGACATCTAACAGTTGGTGGTGTCGACTGCTTCATTTTGAAGAGAGTTGGTACCTGAAATCAAGGAAAGAGTATATCAGGCTTGACCAACCACTTCGAATCCAAGAAGATATGTGAGATTAAGCCCTTCACTTTTTATGTTTTTCAAAAGAAAATGAAAAACCCTAGAGAAACCTAAATTGACACGGAATTCGAAAAAGACGATTCTTATACCGTTGTCCCCGGCAACGGTGCCATTTTTTGATGGAGCTAGAACTTACACCAAAAGATTACTCTTCCAATGGAAGTCCTAATATGCACCAAAAACCCTAGAGAGTTGATGTTCTCTCTAGGTTTACCTACAACTGGTGCTAGATAAATGCTCCAACCCCACAAGAGTGTGGAAGCCTTATCATCGTACAGATTTAGGATCGAACCCAAAGGACAACGTTAAGAATCTGAGTGTCTTTTTCTTGTTTCGTATCAATCTAAGTTAATCATCTAAGACCAGAAGTTTGATTTGAGTTATTTAACCTAAAGCATGCAAAAGTAAAGGCAAGAATAAAAACTAGTTTAAGGATTAAAAACTAAGATTAGCAGATGATGATGGATCACTGGGGTGATGCGGGTATTCACCACCACTACACATGAATTGTACTTGTACCAAACATAGCAAGACTTGTAAGAAAAATACATGGATGTTGTACAATACGATGTCTTATAGGACAAGAGTAATGCACACATTCTTCACGGGTTGAGTAACTCTCATTCGGTACGTATCTACGTGTCAATGAAGATATGTAGTCTCTGAAGAGAAAATCTTACTCAACCTCATGAAACGTGCATCAGAAAACTAACAAGTGAGCGATAATTACCAAATCGATTAGTATCCTTATAGACCATCCCTCTTTCGAGGATATAGCTACGAGAAACGTGAGAGTGTTGTAACATCATCCATTCCCAAACGAATGGTCAAGTACTTTGCACCACTCTCTCCTCAGAGTGTGTTCCTCGACCTGTCAAAGTTGCACTTTTGTACGTCAACTGATTCCATTTCATAGTACAAAAGTACAACGATGGAAGTGAGCTTACTCCACTTCTTGGAAAACGTTCCTAGATACCGAAACGGATGCGTGGTGGATACACACACCAGAAACCAACACTAAATCGGTATTCGAGTCTCAAGAGCGTTCGTAGACAAACCACAACAAAAGACAATAAATGCATACAAGAACGCGGCCAACATTCAAGCATGTATGGAACAATTTAGTATTGAATCAAAATGATAACATCTTTTTAGTACAAGATACAAGACACGGGCAGCGGGGCTAGTCTCCGCGCCCCAATGGATGGAACTACTCGCTCCTCATAGAGGGAGCAACAAAGAAAGAGAAGAGAGAGAAAGAAAGCATCGTCGGAGCAGAAGAGTAGATCTGTGACAGCCCGATGTAGATCGTTGCAGTCTCCGGGACTGCTCCGTTGTGGTCGATGACGCTTGTCTCTTCGCCTCGATCGTTGTGTCTATCTCTAGGATTGCATGGGTAGAATGAGGTAGAACAATGGTAGAAGTGAGATGATAGAGGTGAGATGGTGATGAAACAGCCTTCTAGATCTGTCCCCAGTCCGGCAGCACACCAGATCTAGACTCAGGCCGGGATTCTGAGGCTGTGGGTGAAGTTTGGTCGGAAACGGTGCTCGGGCATTCTGGCAGCGTCCCGGCACTGGTCCCAGTCCGGAAGCCTTGGGCCGTTGTGAGATGGGATATTGAAATAAGGACCCTTGGGGTCTTATTTATAGGCCCAAGACTGCCCCTAAACGGTCTTGGATATTTTGATAAATATCTGATGCAAACGGTTTGCTTTAGTTCCACTTTATCAAACGGTTTGGCATGCACGTAGCAGCAAATCGGTTTGCTGCAGATTGAGCAAACGGTCTTGGTATTCCTCTCCTCCACTCGGTCTTCACGGAGAGCTATTCCAAATGGTCTCGCGCTTCCGGCAGCGTCAAATGGTCTTGATATTAATATTCCAAATGGTTTCATGATGCATGTGCATCGTTCGGTTTCAGCTCCCTGCTCGTTCGGTTTGGAGTACTCAGCAAACGGTCTCGGCAGCTTTGACCAAACGGTCTTGGCGCCTTCCTTATCCAAACCGTTTGGTAATATTTTATTCAATCGATCGTGCATGGTCCAGCAGCAATTAATCTACACGCATTCGATTTGCATGCCAGCCACTTCAAACGATCTTGGCCTTGCGCCACTTTGCCAAACGATCTTCTCATTTCAAACGGTTTTCTCGTGGAACCCAAACAGAAGCAGCAGCAAACGATCTGCTCCATGCGGTCTCTTCAAGCAAACGGTCTTGGATCCAGGCTATGTGCATGTGGTTGCTCATACGATTGTTCATGCGGTTTCAGCTACAGCAAGAAAACGGTTTGCTTCTCTCAGTTTCTCCGCCATTCCACTCGTTTCCAACATACTCCCACGTTCTTTTCTTGCCATTCCATGCGGTCCTTCATGCAATCATGGGGTTTCAGCAATTAACTATTATCAAATGATCCTGCAAGCTTAGCGGCAAAACGATCTCCAGCACGGTCTCGCTCATTCGGTTTGGTCTCCATTCAAGCAAGCGCTTCATGTGGTTTCACACGCAGCTGCTCATGCGGTTTCGGCTCAGCTGGGTGCATGCGATATCATGCGGTTTCCCATCCTAGCAGCATGCGGTTTTGTGAGCACAAGCCCATGTGGTTTGCCTACACGGTCTTGCTGCCTTGTGAACTTCAAACAGTTTGCATGCATATGCCTGATGCAAACGGTCTTGCATGCGTGGTTGGCGAGGGAGGCATGGCTGCTGCGATGGCGGAGACGGTGGTGGCACTACTTCGTGCACGTGTGATGGCAGCGGAGCAAGGTTGGTGAAGATGACGATGCCGATGGTCGCGGGCAGCAGTGGTGTCGACGAGTAGGTTGCATGTGTTGTTTGCGTGAGCTGCCAGTGGCCAAACGATCTTGAGACCGCATGGGCTCAAACGGTCTTGAGACCGCATGGGCTCAAACGGTCTTGAGACCGCATGGGTCAGTGTTGTTAGGGTCATGACCGATGGTGATAGTTGAGTATGATCTACAGAGGAGAGAGAACATGAGTAGCGGAAAATGAGATCAAATAAGCTGGAAACTAGGGTTATTTGAGCTAGTAATGCACTAATTACACGAGACTGAAAAGATACTTAAAGTAAACCCAAAGCGAGGGTAGATCAGTCGATATGCGGCATAAAATCCTTAGAATTGGCGACTGAGAGGGTGAATCTGGAGGATTCATCACCACACCGAACTTAAGCGTTGCTCGTCCCGAGGAACGAAAAAGCCCAAGACAGTCGCAAAAACGCATGCAGTTGGTCTGGTAAAAACCTCACCTTCGTGCAAGTGTCAGAATTTTCACAAAAAGGAGAAAAGGAAAATGAGGCGAAAGAAACAAAAATTAGGGGAAAACGTCAAAAATTCTTTGAATTGGTGACTGAGGATGACTCTGGAAGATTCATCACCACACCAAAAGATTACTCTTCCAATGGAAGACCTAATATGCACCAAAAACCCTAGAGAGTTGATGTTCTCTCTAGGTTTACCTACACCTGGTGCTAGATAAATGCTCCAACCCCAAAAGAGTGTGGAAGCCTTATCATAGTACAGATTTAGGATCGAACCCAAAAGAAAACATTAAGAATTTGAGTGTCTTTTTCTTGTTTCATATCAATCTAAGTTAATCATCTAAGACCAGAAGTTTGATTTGAGTTATTTAACCTAAAGCATGCAAAAGTAAAGGCAAGAATAAAAACTAGTTTAAGGATTAAAAACTAAGATTAGCAGATGATGATGGATCACTGGGGTGATGTGGGTATTCACCACCACTACACATGAATTGTACTTGTACCAAACATAGCAAGACTTGTAAGTAAGATACATGGATGTTGTACAATACAGATGTCTTATAGGACAAGAGTAATGCACACATCCTTCACGGGTTGAGTAACTCTCATTCGGTACGTATCTACGTGTCAATGAAGATATGTAGTCTTCGAAGAGAGAATCTTACTCAACCTCGTGAAACGTGCATCAGAAAACTAACAAGCGAGCGATAATTACCAAATCGATTAGTATCCTTATAGACCATCCCTCTTTCGAGCATATAGCTACGAGAAATGTGAGAGTGTTGCAACATCAGCCATTCCCGAACGAATGGTCAAGTACTTTGCACCACTCTCTCCTCAGAGTGTGTTCCTCGACCTGTCAAAGTTGCACTTTTGTACGTCAACTGATTCCATTTCATATTACAAAAGTACAACGATGGAGGTGAGCTTACTCCACTTCTTGGAAAACGTTCCTAGATACCGAAACAGATGCGTGGTGGATACACACACTAGAAACCAACACTAAATCGGTATTCGAGTCTCAAGAGTAGTCGTAGACAAACCACAACGAAAGACAATAAATGCATATAAGAACGCGGCCAACATTCAAGCATGTATGGAACGATTTAGTATTGAATCGGAATGATAACATCTTTTTAGTACAAGATACAAGACACGGGCAGCGGGGCTAGTCTCCGCGCCCCAGTGGATGGAACTACTCGCTCCTCATAGAGGGAGCAACAAAGAAAGAGAAGAGAGAGAAAGAAAGCATTGTCGGAGCAGAAGAGTAGATATGTGACAGCCTGATGTAGATCGTCGCAGTCTCTGGGACTGCTCCGTTGTGTTCGATGACGCTTGTCTCTCTGCCTCGATCGTCGTGTCTACCTCCGGGATTGCACGGGTAGAATGAGGTAGAACAATGGTAGAAGTGAGATGATAGAGGTGAGATGGTGATGGAACAGCCTTCTAGATCTGTCCCCAGTCTGGCAGCACACCGGATCTAGACTCAGGCTGGGATTCTGAGGTTGTGGGTGAAGTTTGGTCGGAAACGGCGCTCGGGCATTCTGGTAGCGTCCCGGCACTGGTCCCAGTCCGGCAGCCTTGGGCCGTTGTGAGATGGGATATCGAAATAAGGACCCTTGGGGTCTTATTTATAGGCCCAAGACTGCCCCTAAATGGTCTTGGATATTTTGCTAAATATCTCATGCAAACGGTTTGCTTTAGTTCCACTTTATCAAATGGTTTGGCATGCACGTAGCAGCAAATCGGTTTGCTGTAGATTGAGCAAACGGTCTTGGTATTGCTCTCCTCCACTCGGTCTTTGTGGCAAGCTATTCCAAACGGTCTCGCACTTCCGGCAGCGTCAAACGGTCTTGATATTAATATTCCAAACGGTTTCATGATGCATGTGCATCGTTCGGTTTCGGCTCCCTACTCGTTCGGTTTGGAGTACTCAGCAAACGGTCTCGGCAGCTTTGACCAAACGGTCTTGGCGCCTTCCTTATCCAAACAGTTTGGTAATATTTTATTCAATCGATCGTGCATGCTCCAGCAACAATTAATCTACACGCATTCAATTTGCATGTCGGCCACTTCAAACGATCTTGGCCTTGCGCCACTTTGCCAAACGATCTTCTCATTTCAAACGGTTTTCTCGTGGAACCCAAATAGAAGTAGCAGCAAACGATCTGCTCCATGCGGTCTCTTCAAGCGAACAGTCTTGGATCTAGGCTATGCGCATGCGGTTGCTCATACGATTGTTCATGTGGTTTCAGCTACAGCAAGAAAACGGTTTGCTTCTCTCGGTTTCTCCACCATTCCACTCGTTTCCAACATACTCCCACGTTCTTTGCTTGCCATTCCATGCGGTCCTTCATGCAATCACGTGGTTTCAGCAATTAACTATTATCAAACGATCCCGCAAGCTTAGCAGCAAAACGATCTCCAGCACGGTCTCACTCATTCGGTTTGGTCTCCATTCAAGCAAGCTTTTCATGCGGTTTCACACGCAGCTGCTCATGCGGTTTTGGCTCAGCTGGGTGCATGCAATCTCATGTGGTTTCCCATCCCAGCAGCATGCGGTTTTGTGAGCACAAGCCCATGCGGTTTTCCTACACGGTCTTGCTGCCTTGTGAACTTCAAACAGTTTGCATGCATATGCCTGATGCAAACGGTCTTGCATGCATGGTTGGTGAGGGAGGCATGGCTACTGCGATGGCGGAGACGGTGGTGGCGCTCCTTCGTGCACATGCGATGGAGGCGGAGCAAGTTTGGTGAAGACGGCGACGCCGACGGTCACGGGCAGCAGTGGTGTCGACGAGTAGGTTGCATGTGTTGTTTGCGTGAGCTGCCAGTGGCCAAACGATCTTGAGACCGCATGGGCTCAAACGGTCTTGAGACTGCATGGGTCAGTGTTGTCAGGGTCATGACTGATGGTGATAGTTGAGTATGATCTGCAGAGGAGAGAGAACATGAGTAGGGGAAAATGAGATCAAATAAGCTGGAAACTAGGGTTATTTGAGCTAGTAATGCACTAATTACACGAGACTGAAAAGATACTTAAAGTAAACCCAAAGTGAGGGTAGATCAGTCGATATGCAGCATAAAATCCTTAGAATTGGCGACTGAGAGGGTGAATCTGGAGGATTCATCACCACACCGAACTTAAGCATTGCTCGTCCCGAGGAACGAAAAAGCCCAAGACAGTCGCAAAAACGCATGCAGTTGGTCTCGTAAAAACCTCACCTTCGTGCAAGTGTCAGAATTTTCACAAAAAGGAGAAAAGGAAAATGAGGCGAAAGAAACAAAAATTAGGGAGAAACGTCAAAAATACTTTGAATTGGTGACTGAGGATGACTCTGGAAGATTCATCACCACACCAAAAGATTTCTCTTCCAATGGAAGTCCTAATATGCACCAAAAACCCTAGAGAGTTGATGTTCTCTCTAGGTTTACCTACAACTGGTGCTAGATAAATGCTCCAACCCCACAAGAGTGTGGAAGCCTTATCATAGTACAGATTTAGGATCGAACCCAAAGGACAATGTTAAGAATCTGAGTGTCTTTTTCTTGTTTCGTATCAATCTAAGTTAATCATCTAAGACCAAAAGTTTGATTTGAGTTTTAACCTAAAGCATGCAAAAGTAAAGGCAAGAATAAAAACTAGTTTAAGGATTAAAAACTAAGTTTAGCAGATGATTACGGATCACTGGGGTGATGCGGGTATTCACCACCACTACACATGAATTGTACTTGTACCAAACATAGCAAGACTTGTAAGCAAGATACATGGATGTTGTACAATACCGATGTCTTATAGGACAAGATTAATGCACACATCCTTCACGGGTTGAGTAACTCTCATTTGGTACGTATCTACGTGTCAATGAAGATATGTAGTCTCCGAAGAGAAAATCTTACTCAACCTCGTGAAACATGCATCGGAAAACTAACAAGCGAGCGATAATTACCAAATCGATTAGTATCCTTATAGACCATCCCTCTTTCGAGGATATAGCTACGAGAAACGTGAGAGTGTTGCAACGTCAGCCATTCCCGAACGAATGGTCAAGTACTTTGCACCACTCTCTCCTCAGAGTGTGTTCCTCGACCTGTCAAAGTTGCACTTTTATACGTCAACTGATTCCATTTCATAGTACAAAAGTACAACGATGGAGGTGAGCTTACTCCACTTCTTGGAAAACGTTCCTAGATACCGAAACGGATGCGTGGTGGATACAAACACCAGAAACCAACACTAAATCGGTATTCGAGTCTCAAGAGCGGTCGTAGACAAACCACAACGAAAGACAATAAATGCATACAAGAACGCGGCCAACATTCAAGCATGTATGGAACGATTTAGTATTGAATCGGAATGATAACATCTTTTTAGTACAAGATACAAGACACGGGCAGCGGGGCTAGTCTCCGCGCCCCAGTGGATGGAACTACTCGCTCCTCATAGAGGGAGCAACAAAGAAAGAGAAGAGAGAGAAAGAAAGCATCGTCGGAGCAGAAGAGTAGATCTGTGACAACCCGGTGTAGATCGTCGCAGTCTTCGGGACTGCTCTGTTGTGGTCGATGACGCTTGTCTCTCCACCTCAATCGTTGTGTCTACCTCCGGGATTGCACGGGTAGAATGAGGTAGAATAATGGTAGAAGTGAGATGATAGAGGTGAGATGGTGATGGAACAGCCTTCTAGATCTGTCCCTAGTCTGGCAGCACACCGGATCTAGACTCAGGCCGGGATTCTGAGGTTGTGGGTGAAGTTTGGTCGGAAACGGTGCTCGGGCATTCTGGCAGCGTCCCGGCACTGGTCCTAGTCCGGCAGCCATGGGCCGTTGTGAGATGGGATATCAAAATAAGGACCCTTGGGATCTTATTTATAGGCCCAAGACTGCCCCTAAACGGTCTTGGATATTTTGCTAAATATCTCATGCAAACGGTTTGCTTTAGTTCCACTTTATCAAACGGTTTGGCATGCACGTAGCAGCAAATCGGTTTGCTGCAGATTGTGCAAACGGTCTTGGTATTGCTCTCCTCCACTCGGTCTTTGCGGCAAGCTATTCCAAACGGTCTCGCGCTTCCGGCAGCGTCAAACGTTCTTGATATTAATATTCCAAACGGTTTCATGATGCATGTGCATCGTTCGGTTTCGGCTCCCTGCTCGTTCGGTTTGGAGTACTCAGCAAACGGTCTCGGAAGCTTTGACCAAACGGTTTTGGTGCCTTCCTTATCCAAACCGTTTGGTAATATTTTATTCAATCGATCGTGCATGCTCCAGCAGCAATTAATCTACACGCATTCGATTTGCATGCCGGCCACTTCAAACGATCTTGGCCTTGCGCCACTTTGCCAAACGATCTTCTCATTTCAAATGGTTTTCTCGTGGAACACAAACAGAAGCAGCAGCAAACGATCTGCTCCATGCGGTCTCTTCAAGCAAACAGTCTTGGATCCAGGCTATGTGCATGTGGTTGCTCATACGATTGTTCATGCGGTTTCAGCTACAGCAAGAAAATGGTTTGCTTCTCTCGGTTTCTCCGCCTTTCCACTCGTTTCCAACATACTCCCACGTTCTTTGCTTGCCATTCCATGCGATCCTTCATGCAATCACGTGGTTTCAGCAATTAACTATTATCAAATGATCCCGCAAGCTTAGCAGCAAAACGATCTCCAGCACGGTCTCGTTCATTCGGTTTGGTCTCCATTCAAGCAATCGCTTCATGCGGTTTCACACGCAGCTGCTCATGCGGTTTCGGCTCAGCTGGGTGCATGTGATCTCATGCGGTTTCCCATCCCAGCAGCATGCGGTTTTGTGAGCACAAGCCCATGCGGTTTGCCTACACGGTCTTGCTGCCTTGTGAACTTCAAACGGTTTGCATGCATATGCCTGATGCAAACGGTCTTGCATGCGTGGTTGGCGAGGGAGGCATGGCTGCTGCGATGGCGGAGACGGTGGTGGCGCTACTTCGTGCACGTGCGATGGCGGCAGAGCAAGGTTGGTGAAGATGACGACGCCGACGGTCGCAGGCAGCAATGGTGTCGACGAGTAGGTTGCATGTGTTGTTTGCGTGAGCTGCCAGTGGCCAAACGATCTTGAGACCGCATGGGCTCAAACGGTCTTGAGACCGCATGGGCTCAAACGGTCTTGAGACCGCATGGGCTCAAACGGTCTTGAGACCGCATGGCTCAGTGTTGTCAGGGTCATGACCGATGGTGATAGTTGAGTATGATCTGTAGAGGAGAGAGAACATGAGTAGGGGAAAATGAGATCAAATAAGCTGGAAACTAGGGTTATTTGAGCTAGTAATGCACTAATTACACGAGACTGAAAAGTTACTTAAAGTAAACCCAAAGCGAGGGTAGATCAGTCGATATGCGGCATAAAATCCTTAGAATTGGCGACTGAGAGGGTGAATCTGGAGGATTCATCACCACACCGAACTTAAGCGTTCTCGTCCCGAGGAACGAAAAAGCCCAAGACAGTCGCAAAAACGCATGCAGTTGGTCTCGTAAAAACCTCACCTTCGTGCAAGTGTCAGAATTTTCACAAAAAGGAGAAAAGGAAAATGAGGCGAAAGAAACAAAAATTAGGGAAAAACATCAAAAATACTTTGAATTGGTGACTGAGGATGACTCTGGAAGATTCATCACCACACCAAAAGATTACTCTTCCAATGGAAGTCCTAATATGCACCAAAAACTCTAGAGAGTTGATGTTCTCTCTAGGTTTACCTACAACTGGTGCTAGATAAATGCTCCAACCCCACAAGAGTGTGGAAGCCTTATCATAGTACAGATTTAGGATCGAACCCAAAGGACAACGTTAAGAATCTGAGTGTCTTTTTCTTGTTTCGTATCAATCTAAGTTAATCATCTAAGACCAAAAGTTTGATTTGAGTTTTAACCTAAAGCATGCAAAAGTAAAGGCAAGAATAAAAACTAGTTTAAGGATTAAAAACTAAGATTAGCAGATGATTATGGATCACTGGGGTGATGCGGGTATTCACCACCACTACACATGAATTGTACTTGTACCAAACATAGTAAGACTTGTAAGCAAGATACATGGATGTTGTACAATACCGATGTCTTATAGGACAAGAGTAATGCACACATCCTTCACGGGTTGAGTAACTCTCATTCAGTACGTATCTACGTGTCAATGAAGATATGTAGTCTCCGAAGAGAAAATCTTACTCAACCTCGTGAAACATGCATCGGAAAACTAACAAGCGAGCGATAATTACCAAATCGATTAGTATCCTTATAGACCATCCCTCTTTTGAGGATATAGCTATGAGAAACGTGAGAGTGTTGCAACGTCAGCCATTCCCGAACGAATGGTCAAGTACTTTGCACCACTCTCTCCTCAGAGTGTTCCTCGACCTGTCAAAGTTTCACTTTTATATGTCAACTGATTCCATTTCATAGTGCAAAAGTACAACGATGGAGGTGAGCTTACTCCACTTCTTGGAAAATGTTCCTAGGTACCGAAATGGATGCGTGGTGGATACACACACCAGAAACCAACACTAAATCGGTATTCGAGTCTCAAGAGTGGTCGTAGACAAACCACAACGAAAGACAATAAATGCATACAAGAACGCGGCCAACATTCAAGCATGTATGGAACGATTTAGTATTGAATCGGAATGATAACATCTTTTTAGTACAAGATACAAGACACAGGCAGCGGGGCTAGTCTCCGCGCCCCAGTGGATGGAACTACTCGCTCCTCATAGAGGGAGCAACAAAGAAAGAGAAGAGAGAGAAAGAAAGCATCGTCGGAGCAGAAGAGTAGATCTGTGACAACCCGGTGTAGATCGTCGCAGTCTTCGGGACTGCTCTGTTGTGGTCGATGACGCTTGTCTCTCCACCTCAATCGTTGTGTCTACCTCCGGGATTGCACGGGTAGAATGAGGTAGAATAATGGTAGAAGTGAGATGATAGAGGTGAGATGGTGATGGAACAGCCTTCTAGATCTGTCCCCAGTCTGGCAGCACACCGGATCTAGACTCAGGCCGGGATTCTGAGGTTGTGGGTGAAGTTTAGTCGGAAACGGTGCTCGGGCATTCTGGCAGCGTCCCGGCACTGGTCCTAGTCCGGCAGCCATGGGTCGTTGTGAGATGGGATATCAAAATAAGGACCCTTGGGATCTTATTTATAGGCCCAAGACTGCCCCTAAACGGTCTTGGATATTTTGCTAAATATCTCATGCAAACGGTTTGCTTTAGTTCCACTTTATCAAACGGTTTGGCATGCACGTAGCAGCAAATCGGTTTGCTGCAGATTGTGCAAACGGTCTTGGTATTGCTCTCCTCCACTCGGTCTTTGCGGCAAGCTATTCCAAACGGTCTCGCGCTTCCGGCAGCGTCAAACGTTCTTGATATTAATATTCCAAACGGTTTCATGATGCATGTGCATCGTTCGGTTTCGGCTCCCTGCTCGTTCGGTTTGGAGTACTCAGCAAACGGTCTCGGAAGCTTTGACCAAACGGTCTTGGCGCCTTCCTTATCCAAACCGTTTGGTAATATTTTATTCAATTGATTGTGCATGCTCCAGCAGCAATTAATCTACACACATTCGATTTGCATGTCGGCCACTTCAAACGATCTTGGCCTTGCGCCACTTTGCCAAACGATCTTCTCATTTCAAACGGTTTTCTCGTGGAACCCAAACAGAAGCAGCAGCAAACGATCTGCTCCATGCGGTCTCTTCAAGCAAACGGTCTTGGATCCAGGCTATGTGCATGTGGTTGCTCATACGATTGTTCATGCGGTTTCAGCTACAACAAGAAAATGGTTTGCTTCTCTCGGTTCTCCGCCATTCCACTCGTTTCCAACATACTCCCACGTTCTTTGCTTGCCATTCCATGCGGTCCTTCATGTAATCACGTGGTTTTAGCAATTAACTATTATCAAACGATCCCGCAAGCTTAGCAGTAAAATGATCTCCAGCACGGTCTCGCTCATTCGGTTTGGTCTCCATTCAAGCAAGCGCTTCATGCGGTTTCACACGCAGCTGCTCATGCGGTTTCGGCTCAGCTGGGTGCATGCGATCTCATGCGGTTTCCCATCTCAGCAGCATGCGGTTTTGTGAGCACAAGCCCATGCGGTTTGCCTACACGGTCTTGCTGCCTTGTGAACTTCAAACGGTTTGCATGCATATGCCTGATGCAAACGGTCTTGCATGCATGGTTGGCGAGGGAGGCATGGCTGCTGCGATGGCGGAGACGGTGGTGGTGCTACTTCGTGCACGTGCGATGGCGGCGGAGTAAGGTTGGTGAAAACGACGACGCCGACGGTCACGGGCAGCAGTGGTGTCGACGAGTAGGTTGCATGTGTTGTTTGCGTGAGCTGCCAGTGGCCAAACAATCTTGAGACCGCATGGGCTCAAACGGTCTTGAGACAGCATGGGCTCAAACGGTCTTGAGACCGCATGTTCTCAAACGGTCTTGAGTCCGCATGGGTCAGTGTTGTCACGGTCATGACCGATGGTGATAGTTGAGTATGATCTGCAGAGGAGAGAGAACATGAGTAGGGGAAAATGAGATCAAATAAGCTGGAAACTAGGGTTATTTGAGCTAGTAATGCACTAATTACACGAGACTGAAAAGATACTTAAAGTAAACCCAAAGCGAGGGTAGATCAGTCGATATGCGGCATAAAATCCTTAGAATTGGCGACTGAGAGGGTGAATCTGGAGGATTCATCACCACACCGAACTAAACGTTCTCGTCCCGAGGAATGAAAAAGGGTGATTTGCTATCGATTTTGATCCAACTCATAGGTAGAACTAAATATAGATATAGGATAGAAGATTCATCATGAAAACCTATCTAAAGAAGACCAACTTACTTGATTTCATTAACCATACAAAGATCAAACCCTGGATCTTCAGTTCCACCTCTTTATCCTCTCAAGCCTTAACTCTCCATTTCTCATAAGAATTTTGTGTTTCAAACACAGATGAAAGATTATGGGTAGGGTGTTAGGTTTATGATATAGATCAATTGAAGTGCTTGTAATAATTGGAAATAATCCCTTCATTGCATTTTTTATTTAGGTACACTTCGTCATCGGTTGAGATTATTCCTTCAAACACAGATGAAAGATTATGGGTAGGGTGTTAGGTTTATGATATAGATCAATTGAAGTGCTTGTAATAATTGGAAATAATCCCTTCATTGCATTTTTTATTTAGGTAGACTTCGTCATCGGTTGAGATTATTCCTAATAAATATCTAAGCTGATGAAGGGGTATGGATCAATTATAAATACTACAAAAGTTGTGAAATTCAACATGCCATTTGCAATGGAATCTATAAGAACCAGTTAAAATTTCATCTCAAATAGATCAATCAACAATAATAGAAATCAAATATCAGACTGCTAAATTTCAGTCTGAATGTGTGGTCACTCGAGTTTGTTCGGCATAGAATCTCAGCCGATGAATAGATACAATAAACATTCAAAAATCCAAAAGTTTTCAAGAACAATCCCATTAGATTTATCCAAATTTCAAAGAAATTAGAGTTACAAGTAAAATAATAAAAATCATTTACTACACAGCTATATTCATAAAATTCTATATTCACATGCTACCAAATCCTTAATTTTGGTTAATTACAGTTTACACTTCTGAATATTCTAAATAATATGATTTGAGTTTCTTGTTAGTTTTAAAACATCACAACTAGACTATCATCATTGATCAAGCTTAAACAATGATTATACTAATCATGTAATCATCCAAGTAAACAATAATTACTTAACTAAGATGAAAACAGATAGTTACACATACCATGCACAATCAACATGTATGAGAGTTTGTGGGTGTTCATGCACAAAATTATTAATGGGGTCAAAATTTCTTCTAAACTAACCATAATATTATTTTAGAACCAATTTATAAACATAGGTAGTGGCAACACATACAAAAGCAAAACTAGCAAAGCTACGTGTATTAGTATGTGCATGTTATATATGAAATTATAACTAGTTCTTTGTACTATTAGCATCCTCAATATATAGCACATCAAAATGTCATATTCTCATAATAAACTTATAGAAAATTATGAAAGATTCAGTATTAATATTTAAGACTTGCCTTTTATATTTATAAGTTGGTTTGGAATTCAATATTTGGCCAGGTCATAGAAAGGCATGTCCTACCTATCCTAGTAAGTTTGTACTTGGCCTCTTAAGGGGGAGTACAAGGTTGATTATATGTACCTTAGAGAGACATGTTGCCAATGGAGTCTATCTTTTTGGAAGAGATTGCTCTAATGACTGATAATGGAGTTGAAAATGTGGTGTGTATTGAGTATCAATGCTTTCCTAGAAAATGTGTGCACTGAAGGAAATTTTTTCTTGAAGATACATTCTTTGAAAATGTTCCTAAGAATGTGGAGATGAAGGTTATGTGCAAATTTTGTGTGTAGAAAAGCAAATTGTAGCTAATATGGCTACTGGTCCGAAAGAGAGGTTTGACGATGTTGTTGCAAAAATTGATGGTATCATTCTAGAGGAGGGTGTTGTTGTTTCTAATCCATCTCTTAATAATAGTAATAACCATGTTTCTTCAATTTTAAATGGTTAATATGTGGTTAGATCTAACAAAAAGAAGTGGGTGAGTCTTCCACATGTCTCAAAGTTGTCTAGTGTAGCTCATAAACACATAGCTATTTCACCAAATAATGTTTTTGTTCTGAATTTTTATGTGGAAGGAGAAGATGATGGATATATTTTTGTATTCAGTAGGTCTCTAACCAAGAGTCCTATTGATTAATCTATTTTTTATTCCCTCTTGGAACAAGAAGGGAGAAATAAAAATATTTACTCATATCCAGGAGGAAATAAGTGGGGTGGCAAGTGACATTGTCATTATTCTTGAATCTCATGTCAATCCAACTAGTTTGTTTGATGTTGTGCACGAGATGCGGAATGGTACTTCTTATTTCTCTAATGAATATTTCTATTCCTTTGTTAGAATCATTATTCTCAAGAATAATCAAGCTATCAAACTCAAGAAAGTTTTTTCTAGCTTACAACTCCTTCATTGTGAAGCCTCCTTTGGAAATATTTCATTCATGTTGCTTGTTGTATATGGAGTTAATCCTGATAATGATAGGAAAATTTTGTGGAGTGATCTAGTTCAAATCTCAATGTCTTGGTGTGTCCTGGGTGATTTAGTGATGTGTGTCTCAATTGTTAAAAATTTGGGAAACATTTACCTATTGGAATGTCTATGGAGGATTTTAATGAGGCGTTGGAGCTGACTGATTTGTTAGAAATACCTACTCAATATCCATACCCATCAAGATCATGATTGCCATTGCATCTTCTTATGACTATGAGATTTGACAGATGGACGTTAAAACTGCATTCCATTATGGAAATATTCATGATGATGTGCACATGACACACTTGAAGATTTTGTAAATCCAAATAGTGCAAATAAATTTTGTTATCTACAAAGGTCAATCTATGATAAATATTCCAAGATTTATAGAATTTCTAGCAATTTGAATTTTTTAGATCGTTTTTTTGATGCTTTAGCTCAGACTATTTCTTCTATACACAGTGATCATTGAATGGTTAAAGTTAACCTATAGAAATGTGTGGTTTAGGAAGCTCAATTCATGTTCATCAATGCCTAGATGGAGATTAAGGAGTTTATGAATGTGGTTAAAGGCAGTTGGGATTCTACTCTAGATTTTGGACCACCTATGTACATATTATATTGTAAGCTCAATAATCTAAGAATTGTTTTGGTGAAATGGAATAAAATGTCAATTGAAAATTATACTTCTAATGGAGGCCCTTAAGTGACAAATATAAGTAGATGATTATCCTCTAGATGTAGATTTATCTAATAAGCTTACTCTTATTAGGAAGGGGGCTACCGAAGCTATGGAAGTTGAAGAAAGTCTTTTTAAGAACAAATCTAGAGTACTTTGGCTAAAAGAAGAAAATCAAAGTTCTAATTTTTTTCTATACCTCACTTAAAACCCCAAGGATTATGAATAATGTTTGATTTCTTAATATTGATGATAGTCATGTTTTGGATCAGGACATGATTAAGGATCATATGTGTCTTATTATTAAAACTTCCTAAATTCTACCTCTACATTAGTGAATGGGTGGAGAGAAGATTGAAAAATATCAAAGTTCTCTGTGGATTAAGTTGATATTATTATTAGACATGTGACTAATGAAGAAGTCAAGGTAAATTTTGATGGCTTGAAATATAATAAGGCTCTTGTTTGATGGATATAATGTGGATTTCTTTAAATGCACTTGGGAAGTAGTTGGTAATGATGTTACTATGGTTGTTCTTAATTTCTTTGATAATTCCAAGCTTTTGAAAGAGAGTAATAGGACTTTCATTTCCATGATCATGAAGAGTCTTGAGGCTGAACGTAATAAAGATTGATGATTGGTTTCCTTATGTAATATTGTCTATGAAATTGTGACAAAGATCTTGACCAATAGACTACAGGGTGTCCTGGCTTCTATTATTGATGTTAATAAGGTATCATTTATCAAAGGGAGTAAGATAGGTGATTCTCTTCTTCTGGAAAATGAAGTTTTAAGTACCTTTCCTAATCAGTTTGGTAGCCCTGTAAATATGCATCAGAGTTTATCTTTCCAAAGTTTATGACATTGTTGATCAAAATTTTATTTTGTTCATGATGAGGAAGATATATTATCCTCACTATTTTAGCAAATGGGTTGCTACTTGCTTTTCTTCTTCTTCATCTCAAGTTCTAATAAATGGTGTTCCATCTAGACCTCTTATGGCTTTCGATGGTATTTTTCAGGGTGGTCCAACGGCACCCTATCTTTTTGTTATTACTATGCACGGGTTTTGCTCCTTGATGAAGATAATTTAGAAGATAAGATAATTCATATGACGAATGCTTCAAAAAATATTACTATTTCAACATTTTGTTTTTGATTTATTAATCTTTGCTAGAAGAGATGAGGAAAATTCTAAAGTTGTTAAGGATCTTCTTCATTCTTTTGGTGAGTTCCCGAGTTTGAAGTTAAATCTAAGCAAAAGCCATGTTTTTTTGAGTGAGAATGTTGAAGATGGTAGCATTGTGGATGCCTTAAAGATTGATTTAGGATATATTCATGTGAAGTATCTCAACTTATGTTTATTCTCTAGTCAATTAACTAAGACTATGTATCTATAAATTAATGATAGGGTCAAAATGAAATTGAATTCATTGAAGAGTAAGGTGTTGTCAATGGCGAGAAGATTGGGTCTAGTAAATTTGACTTTGGCCACATATTACATTTCGGATATTTTGCCTTCCCTATTCCTAAAGCTATAATTAAGGAGTTGAAGAAACTCTTTAGAAAATTTACATGGGAGGATATTGAAGAAAAAAAACTCAATACTCATTCTTGGAACCAGATGTGTAAGAAGAAGGAGGAAAAAAACTCAATACTCATTTTTGGATGTGAGGATGTGCATTTAACTTAGTGTCCTATGTTCAGATATATAAATAAAAATGAAAACTTTAGTTAGGGAAATCCTAAGTAAAATGTTTAATGAAAGTAATACAAATGAATGTATTTGGGATTTACATCAAAGTATAAGACAACTCAGCAACAAGTTGCACAGCTAGTCCTTTTTGGATTGCAAAACAAACCCTTTGAAATACTACATCCATACACTTGGGAGTCATAACATTACTATTCATATCTTTTTGGACCCTCTTCATAACCTTTATGGCCTCTTGTGCAAAGATGCCAAAAATATCAAATCCAAAGGGGATAAAGGTGTGTTGATTCTCGATACATGTTTTTTCATGCTTGACCACTTTGGCTGAGGTAACTTCAATGGAAGCATGTCCTACTATAAAAGCACCACTCCTCAAGCCAACTAGTGGAGAAACTCCTATCAAATCTACACATGCATGTTTCCCTCCGACCCATCCAAAATTCAAAGCATCAACATGTCTAAGTGTTGATATCCCCTCTTGTAGATATGTCAAAAAGTTTGCAGGTACCTCTTTCTTAGAAGAAACACATGCATGTCTGAGTACATCATAGAAAACATCCCTAACAAGTAATACAAATGAAATTTAACACATTGAAAGAAATTATATGGAAGGCAACTAAGTTATATACTCTCCTTTGGGCTGGATGAGTCATGGGATATTCACATATAATATAATTGGAGACCCTTATCTTGATACAAGGTCTAATTAATAAGAGAAACTTAATAATGTTATGACATCTCAATAAACCCTATGTATGGGTAGAGACCTAAGTCAACTTTAGGGTCAAAAAGGAAAGCTTAAACATACATATGGCTCTAGCCGTCGGTAGGTGATCATGCACTGAGTACATAAGGCCAGTGGGGTTAGGATAAAGACATCTAAGTGTACACAAGGCCCATGGGGTCATGATAATAGCCACCTCCATGAGTACATAAGGCCCAGGGGTCAATGGGAAAGGCACTCTTTGTGGCCGAAATGGATAAACATGACATGGAACTGTTTCATATGTTTTATGTCTTATGAATTTGTAGTCCATGATTTATTTTACAAGAATCATTTAGGTACTAGTATGTAACTTAATTGATGTAGTCAAAAATACTTAATTGTCTTAATTAATCAAGTGTAACCCCAAACATGTAGTACCCTGTGACTGTAGAACTATCTCAGTGTCAGAACTTGTTGGACAGTGAAATGAGTGATCCAAAAAGAAGCTCAGAGTCATGTAGTATTTAGCACATGCCAGTGGTGGGAGGGAATATCCATGTCATCCTAGTTCCAAGGTTTTAGAGAGTGACTAAGGTTGTGTCTCGGATTTATGTGATAGAGAGAGGTTGCGGTTGTAACTTGAATTTGAGGTTTTGCATTCTCATTTTGGTGATGGGTCTTGTGTACCCAAGATAGGCTAGGTTTGATTTTAATAGTTGGACCAGTGAGCCACTACATATTATCACTCATACTGATCGAGGGGAAGAAATCTTAGGATTCCAATCAAACCTGAGATCTTATACGGGGCTGATTGAGACTTCACAGTGGTCAACTAGTAGTTTGAGTGGTAAGCCACAAACTACCCATGCCTTAATAAAATGTGAATTACATTTGTATAGTATATTTGTTAGGGTTATTTAGTGACTCACATTGGGTGATAATTAATGATTTTCTCCTCTTACTAGTATTAGATGTGAACCACAACCCTTACATGTTCAATTGTTTGTACATATACCTTTACTTATACCTATTATACTGATAGAGTCTGAATTGTTCTCTGACCTATTATAATATTTATTACAACTTATTTTATTTTATAACCTACTTGTAAGAAATAAATGTTATTAGATGTTATATCATGTTGTTGGGACATTGGTCTCACCTGATGGGGGTCTACACCTTTTTAGGTGATCAACAGCGTGGTCATACCTATGGTGGAGAGGACACTTGATTTGGAGACTAGTGAAGTTGAGACGTTCATGTAGTTTGTGTTAGTGTCCTAGAGTCATTCTTTTACTCTCAAGTTTGGGCAGGGGGATTTGTACATGATAGATATTGACTCACATTTTTTATTATACATAATGAACAATATAAATGTCATAAGTATTGGAAAACATCTTTTTTATACAAGCTATGGTTGAGGCCATGGAACTCGTGGAAAGGTTCCTGATATGAATATATGTGAAGTTGGACCTTTTATGTAAATAATGTTTGAAATTTTTAGTTCTTTACCTTTTTGGTAATATGGTTAATTAGTATTTGATTGGCATCTTATTTTTGAGTAATCACTTTTAGCGTGGTCAGTTGCCACATAACCCATATATATTTAAAGTAAATAGATGAAAGGAATCCTCATACTCATTTCATTAGTATTCCAATCCTTACTTATTTTTGCAATTTTTTACACCCTTGTCTATTTCTTTTCTTACATTTGGATACATGTACCATGTGATTTGGCTTCTAGTGGAATTTTGGTAAATGACTACAATTATTCCATTCCTTATAAAACTATCAATTCAGGGAGCATCATGGATTAGGGTTGCTTCTTCTTGCCATTTAATGTGTATTCATCTTCCTAATTGATTATTATGTGACTCGTATAAAAATCTTACATTCATGTAGGGTTTACTCACTATTCCATAGACTACAATATATGTATTAGGCTTTGATCATCATAATAATACTTCCATTTTAAGTAATAATACCTACAATTGTGAATATCATCACATGAACAAGATTATAAACAAGTTGTAGCTTTATCACTCATGCTCATCTTAATATTGGATTTCTAAGGTTTTCAAAAGTTGAATCAACTCAGTATATCATAAGAACATTATTATTTTCGAACCTCATAAGGGTGTACATTATTTCATTAAGGCTATTCATACATGTGAACCTTAGTTTCCATTCAGCATAGGATATCCATGAATTATAAGTATGCATCGATCAATTGGATCATTTGTGTCAATTATGAAAAATTAACCCTTGACATGAAATACCTCCATTCAAAAAGATCATATTGATCTTGATGTTCTTTCCCTATATAATGTTATCAAAGATTTGAAAATTGTAGTTGAGAACTTATTCCTATTAAGTTCTTACATGATTATATACTTGTCTACTCAGTATGCAAGCATAAAATTCAGTAGGCTGATTTTAGGCAATATATGTGTAAAACAACGTTGTTCCCTATCCATAAGATATTCCACAATTCTTTAATTAACATCAAGAACTAGACAAATACACCTCTATG
Source organism: Alisma plantago-aquatica (assembly GCA_963693085.1). NCBI lineage: Eukaryota > Viridiplantae > Streptophyta > Magnoliopsida > Alismatales > Alismataceae > Alisma > Alisma plantago-aquatica. The sequence continues at coordinate 921,524,429 of OY856409.1, forward strand.
GAAATAATCTAAATTAGTAAAAGTCATTTCCCAAGAATCTTTCCAATTGATCTCCCAATCGCATAGAAAAGAAAGCAAGGATGTTAATTGTTTTAGGCAGATAGAATTAGGCTTTCAAAATGATTATAGAGATTAAGATAGAAATAAACTTAGGTGAAAATCACATTAAAAACGTCCCATGTAAACTGAATTTCTAGAAATCAATCTAGGTTCTATCCATCGACTCATTTTCTTCCTTTTTCTAATTTGAAAACCCATAATAGGAGACAAAGAAAGATAAAAAAGGGTGATTTGCTATCCATTTTGATCCAACTCATAGGTAGAACTAAATATAGATATAGGATAGAAGATTCATCATGAAAACCTATCTAAAGAAGACCAACTTACTTGATTTCACCAACCATACAAAGATCAAACCCTGGATCTTCAGTTCCACCTCTTTATCCTCTCAAGCCTTAACTCTCCATTTCTCATAAGAATTTTGTGATTCAAACACGGATGAAAGATTATGGGTAGGGTGTTAGGTTTATGATATAGATCAATTGAAGTGCTTGTAATAATTGTAAATAATCCCTTCATTGCACTTTTTATTTAGGTACACTTCGTCATCGGTTGAGATTATTCCTTCAAACACATATGAAAGATTATGGGTAGGGTGTTAGGTTTATTATATAGATCAATTGAAGTGCTTGTAATAATTGGAAATAATCCTTTCATTGCATTTTTTATTTAGGTAGACTTCGTCATCGGTTGAGATTATTCCTAATAAATATCTAAGCTGATGAAGGGGTATGGATCAATTAAAAATACTACAAAAGTTGTGAAATTCAACATGCCATCTGCAATGGAATCTATAAGAACCAGTTAAAATTTCATCTCAAATAGATCAATCAACAATAATAGAAATCAAATATCAGACTGCTAAATTTCAGTCTGAATGTGTGGTCGGTCGAGTTTGTTCGGCATAGAATCTCAGCCGATGAATAGATCCAATAAACAGTCAAAATTCCAAAAGTTTTCAAGAACAATCCCATTAGATTTATCCAAATTTCAAAGAAATTAGAGTTACAAGTAAAATAATAAAAATCATTTACTACACAGCTATATTCATAAAATCCTATAATCACATGCTACCAAATCCTTAATTTTGGTTAATTACAGTTTACACTTCTGAATATTCTAAATAACATGATTTGAGTTTCTTGTTAGTTTTAAAACATCACAACTAGACTATCATCATTGATCAAGCTTAAACAATGATTATGCTAATCATGTAATCATCCAAGTAAACAATGATTACTTAACTAAGATGAAAATAGATAGTTACACATACCTTGCACAATCAACATGTATGAGAGTTTGTGGGTGTTCATGCACAAAATTATTAATGGGGTCAAAATTTCTTCTAAACTAACCATAATATTATTTTAGAACCAATTTATAAACATAGGTAGTGGCAACACATACAAAAGCAAAACTAGAAAAGCTACGTGTATTAGTATGTGCATGTTATATATGAAATTATAACTAGTTCTTTGTACTATTAGCATCCTCAATATATAGCACATCAAAATGTCATATTCTCATAATAAACTTATAGAAAATTATGAAAGATTCAGTATTCATATTTAAGACTTGTCTTTTATATTTATAAGTTGGTTTGGAATTCAATATTTGGCAAGGTCATAGAAAGGCATGTCCTACCTATCCTAGTAAGTTTGTACTTGGCCTCTTAAGGGGGAGTACAAGGTTGATTATATGTACCTTAGAGAGACATGTTTCCAATGGAGTCTGTCTTTTTGGAGGAGATTGCTCTAATGACTGATAATGGAGTTGAAAATGTGGTGTGTATTGAGTATCAATGCTTTCCTAGAAAATGTGCGCACTGAAGGAAATTTTTTCTTGAAGATACATTCTTTGAATATGTTCCTAAGAATGTGGAGATGAAGGTTATGTGCAAATTTTGTGTGTAGAAAAGCAAATTGTAGCTGAGATGGCTACTGGTCCGAAGGAGAGTTTTGATGATGTTGTTGCAAAAATTGATGGTATCATTCTAGAGGAGGGTGTTCTTGTTTCTAATCCATCTCTTAATAACAGTAATAACCATGTTTCTTCAATTTTAAATGGTTAATATGTGGTTAGATCTAACAAAAAGAAGTGGGTGAGTCTTCCACATGTCTCAAAGTTGTCTAGTGTAGCTCATAAACACATAGCTATTTCACCAAATAATGTTTTTGTTCTGAATTTTTATGTGGAAGGAGTAGATGATGGATATATTTTTGTATTCAGTAGGTCTCTAACCAAGAGTCCTATTGATTAATATATTTTTTATTCCCTCTTGGAACAAGAAGGGAGAAATAAAAATATTTACTCGTATCCAGGAGGAAATAAGTGGGGTGGCAAGTGACATTGTCATTATTCTTGAATCTCATGTCAATCCAACTAGTTTGTTTGATGTTGTGCAGGAGATGCGGAATGGTACTTCTTATATCTCTAATGAATATTTCTATTCCTTTGTTAGAATAATTATTCTCAAGAATAATCAAGCTATCAAAGTCAAGAAAGTTTTTTCTAGCTTACAACTCCTTCATTGTGAAGCCTCCTTTGTAAATATTTCATTCATGATGCTTGTTGTATATGGAGTTAATCCTGATAATGATAGGAAAATTTTGTGGAGTGATCTAGTTCAAATCTCAATGTCTCTGGATATGTCTTGGTGTGTCCTGGGTGATTTAGTGATGTGTGTCTCAATTGTTACAAATTGGGGAAACATTTTCCTACTGGAATGTCTATGGAGGATTTTAATGAGGCGTTGGAGCTGACTGATTTGTTAGAAATACCTACTCAATATCCATACCCATCAAGATCATGATTGCCATTGCATCTTCTTATGACTATGAGATTTGACAGATGGATGTTAAAACTGCATTCCATAATGGAAATATTCATGATGATGTGCACAAGACACACCTGAAGATTTTGTAAATCCAAATAGTGCAAATAAATTTTGTTATCTACAAAGGTCAATCTATGATAAATATTCCAAGATTGATAGAATTTCTAGCAATTTGAATTTTTTAGATCATTTTTTTATGCTTTAGCTCAGACTATTTCTTCTATACACAGTGATCATAGAATGGTTAAAGTTAACCTATAGAAACGTGTGGTTTAGGAAGCTCAATTCATGTTCATCAATGCCTAGATGAAGATTAAGGAGTTTATGAATGTGGTTAAAGGCAGTTGGGATTCTACTCTGGTTTTTGGACCACCTATGTACATATTATATTGTAAGCTCAATAATCTAAGAATTTTTTTGGTGAAATGGAATAAAATGTCAATTGAAAATTATACTTATAATGGAGGCCCTTAAGTGACAAATATAAGTAGGTGATTATCCTCTAGATGTAGATTTATCTAATAAGCTTACTCTTGTTAGGAAGGGGGCTACCGAAGCTATGGAAGTTGAAGAAAGTCTTTTTAAGAAGAAATCTAGAGAACTTTGGCTAAGAGAAGGAAATCAAAATTCTAATTTTTTTCTATACCTCACTTAAAACCCCAAGGATTATGAATAATGTTTGATTTCTTAAGATTGATGATAGTCATGTTTTGGATCAAGACATGATTAAGGATCATATGTGTCTTATTATTTAAACTTCCTAAATTCTACCTCTACATTAATGAATGGGTGGAGAGAAGATTGAAAAATATCAAAGTTCTCTATGGATTAAGTTGGTATTATTATTAGACATGTGACTAAGGAAGAAGTCAATGTAAATTTTGATGGCTTGAAATATAATAAGGCTCTTGTTTGATGGATATAATGTGGATTTCTTTAAATGCACTTGGGAAGTAGTTGGTAATGATGTTACTATGGTTGTTCTTAATTTATTTGATAATTCCAAGCTTTTGAAAGAGAATAATAGGACTTTCATTTCCATGATCATGAAGAGTCTTGAGGATGAACGTAATAAAGATTGATGATTGGTTTCCTTATGTAATATTGTCTATGAAATTGTGACAAAGATCTTGACCAATAGACTACAGGGTGTCATGGCTTCTATTATTGATGTTAATAAGGTATCATTTATCAAAGGGAGTAAGATAGGTGATTCTCTTCTTCTGGAAAATGAAGTTTTAAGTACCTTTCCTAATCAGTTTGGTAGCCCTGTAAATATGCATCAGAGTTTATCTTTCCAAAGTTTATGACATTGTTGATCAAAATTTTATTTTGTTCATGATGAGGAAGATATATTATCCTCACTATTGTAGCAAATGGGTTGCTACTTGCTTTTCTTCTTCTTCATCTCAATTTCTAATAAATGGTGTTCCATCTAGACCTCTTATGGCTTTTGATGGTATTTTTCAGGGTGGTCCAACGGCACCCTATCTTTTTGTTATTACGATGCACAGGTTTTGCTCCTTGATGAAGATAATTTAGAAGATAAGATAATTCCTATGATGAACGCTTCAAAAAATATTATTGTTTCAACATTTTGTTTTTGATTTATTAATCTTTGCTAGAAGAGATGAGGAAAATGCTAAAGCCATTAAGGATCTTCTTCATTCTTTTGGTGAGTTCTCGAGTTTGAAGTTAAATCTAAGCAAAAGCCGTGTTTTTTTTAGTGAGAATGTTGAAGATGGTAGCATTGTGGATGCCTTAAAGATTGATTTAGGATATATTCATGTGAAGTATCTCAACTTATGTTTATTCTCTAGTCAATTAACTAAGACTATGTATCTATAAATTAATGATAGGGTCAAAATGAAATTGAATTCATTGAAGAGTAAGGTGTTGTCAATGGCGAGAAGATTGGGTCTAGTAAATTTGACTTTGGCCACATATTACATTTCGGATCTTTTGCCTTCCCTATTCCTAAAGCTATAATTAAGGAGTTGAATAAACTCTTTCGAAAATTTACATGGGAGGATATTGAAGAAAAAAAACTCAATACTCATTCTTGGAACCAGATGTGTAAGAAGAAGAAGGAAGTGGGTTGGGTATCAAGCATATTTGATGCATGGGTTGAAGTTGGTCTCGTTTTGAACCTATGGGGTTTATATTTGAATAAAGACACTTAGTAGGTGAAGTGGATTCAAGAAAGATGAATTGTTGATGCTTCTATATGGTGTTGCAAATTCAAGTTGGATATCTCACGGATGTGTAGGGAGATATTGATAGTCAGAGGTGTTGTGCTCAAGGTTGGGAATGGTCATAGATTTGTCTTGTGGAAAGACCGCTAGTGTGAAGGGGGTAAAATCTATGCAGTCTTCTTTGTGAGCAGGTTATGCAAATATTTGGGAAAGGATATTTCTATGAAATTGCAGAATGCAATGTGGATGTCAGGTGGTTTTTCTTTATGATTCGTAGGTCATGTGATGTTGTAAGATATTTCAGTGATTTGCATCCTTCTAGTGATGACGTTGATAGAGTCTTGTTCAAAGTAAAAGAGAGGTAGAAGTTTTGATAAGCTTGGGAAGATTGTAAGGGGGTTTAAGAGGAGGTGTGATGATGTTAATGGATTTGGTCCTATAACAATCCTAGGAGGATTCTTAGGATATTATGGAGAGGTTTTATGCATAGGTTGTCAATTCAAGATATGCTCAGGGAGTTTGGCTTCAGCTTTGTCTATAGATGTATTATTTTCTATGAACAAGAAGAAGACCAACTTATTTTTTAGGTTCCCTTTTTCTGTCAAAAAGTGGTATCTATATAAAAAATCTATAATATCATTGTTGGTAGGATTTGTTGAGTACAAGAAAGGAGGCAAAAATCACAGGTGCTCTATTGGTCGATGCAATATGGAGAGAGAGGAATATGAGGATTTTTTAATACTCAAAAGGATGTGTACATTGTTTGGAATAGGGTGGTAGCTAAGAGGGATTCACTTTTTCACTAGCATCTCTTGTTGTGTAACTATTTCAATTTTGTTTGATGGATATATAGGTGGTTATTTTCTATTTTTTATATACCTTGTAAATAAATCACAAAAAACAATAAAAATTTGAAGAGGTGTGTTTGGTTTAGAAAAAAGAGATAGTTTCCTATGTGCACATGATACAGCATGAAACTCTTTTATGCAAACATATTAGATACAAAATTCCCTTATAGACTACCCATTAAATAAACAATTTAGTCACTCATCTTTTATTTCTCTTCCGTACATGTATGAATGACATATAACCAAGACTAGCACAAAAATATACATACATCACGTATTTTGTATGCATTAGATATATGTAAACAACAAGACTATCATATAAACATGCATCATAATCATCATTTTCTAGTACACATGAAAAATGTAATGGAACAAGTGATCAAGATGGTGCAACAAATATTGAAATAACATCAACAATCATGTGAAACATCGAAACATTAATAACTCATATGAGTATATTATATGGGGATAAATTCCCTCAATTCCCATAAATAGGGGTTCCATATCTAATAAAGATAATTTAACTACGTCCCAAGGGTCCATTAAGGTCTGATATAATGTTTGACTTAATTCATGGGTGGTAGTCAATAACCTGGTTTACAAAACCAAGGCTAAAGTTTAAAGTCATGATATAAAACCAAAAGAACTTGGTGTAGGTCACTTATACATAGATGAATGGGATAATCTCATCCAATCATATTTTTAGTTGACAAAGAATAATCAAAGGTAATGTATCCACATATTTAATCACATACACATTAACCACATGCTAGGGTTTATACGGATGCAAACTTGATTCGTCTACCAAGATGGGGTTGAGTTGTGAGTTTATATTTAACAAAATGGTTTAACATCATCTTAATCAATAATTATTTCCATTAATCATTCTATGCATCAAACTATATAAAGTTCCATATAAATCATTATTCATTATATTATAAGTAGCAAGAATTTTTTATTATATTTAAATTTATATTGGGATAAGTCATTAACTACTGCTATATCAATTTTGAGTGTATACTATTGATAAATATAGTTATGTCATTGTTAAACATTATTTATGTTGATCTACTTGAATTATCATATATCTCAACATAAGAACAACTAAATAATATATATGAGTGTGAAACCCACAAAATTGATCCATTCATATCAAACATCCAAAAATTCTAACCAAAATAGGACATATCCTTGGCCTAATTATTTAACAAAATATAACATAAAAATACTATTTTCACTTAGTTATTCTTATATATTGTACAATCTAACACCTAATATTACTTTTACTCATAGTATGTATCGCTTTTGTAGATCCCGAGATAGATATTTATTGTTTGAGTGATGATCTTAGTATGTATGATCCCTTTTCACTAGTCAATCCTTATTTTTCAATATTTTGACTAGTTCCCCAAAATAGGGATATATTTCAATCCATTAGACTCAAAATAGAAAATTTGTTCATAGTTAGTCTTCACCCTTCCCTCCCTCTTTGTTTTTGTAAAACATTTTGGCATGCCCGATAGGCCCATCATCAACTCCATTATCCCATCAAGTGGATCTCCAACGCATACCACATTGACACCCCACTTCCTCTCATTTTGACCAGGGATACAACCAACGGCAATATCCTACACTTATATCCATATGTAGGATTAGGGACCACATCCCACCACTTTCCCCACAAGATTGCTTGCATGTTTTTAAACATGTATGGGCTTGATTAGGCCATAGTTTAGTTAGATGTGAAGTTGGTATAGTTATATTTATGATAGAATAGGGAAGGGAGAGAAATGACTTGGAAATTGAGCTTAGTCAACAAAGAGGAAGAAGGAAATAAGAAAACAGAAGAAGAAGACAAGAGTATTGGTGAATATAGGTAAAAAAAGGGAGTCCAATAAAGAAAACCATAAATATTCGGAGCTTAAGGGTAGGAGCATCATAGATGACCACTAGATTTTCTCACCATGAGTAGTGCTTGACAATCTATGGAGGGTTTTAACATAGTAATAGGCTTGTAGCTTTACCTAATCCATATTGTTGGGTTTTTTGGGACAAAACAGGCAGTGGAAACAAAAATTTTATCTAACCACAAACCCATAACCAGCAGATTGCATCAACAACTATGCAATAGGAAAGATGGTTTAGTGAGATAGACCTGGTCATGAGGCTTGCTCAGTGATAATACTTCACAGCTAGTGCGGTCTTCAACCACCTAGTCTTCGACGGTGTCTGTGTAGCTCTTGGTGTAGACACAGACTGCGATTGACGGTCATCCTCCTGAGCGGCAGAAATATCCTGCCTCTATAGACAATCCACACGGACCATCGGGAACTCTAGTCATCCTGATGGACAGACTAGAAGGAGTCGTCCCCTTCTGTCAGTAAACTAGTCACTGACACACTCTCTCATAATCAATCACTTTTCTATAGTTGTCTTTCCCTCACTGTTCCTCCCTGGACAAGTAGAACTTGCTTGGGATCTCCCAATTACCACAACTAGAGAGGACAACAACTTTACATAGCAACTGATGTTCTGAGTTGTGTGTTATGAGAAGCCCTCTGTACCCCTCTATTTATAGTAGAGGGTAAGGTCAGGGTTCCCAGCCCATGCGGGAGTAGAAGGGTTAGGGTTTTCCATGAACTAATTGTACTGCAGTAGGCAAACCGGTCGTTTCATAACTCAACTGGTCGTTTGGGTGGGTGAGCTTATCAGTTCACTTTTAAACTGATCAGTTGGAAGTGTGAACCGGTCGGTTCACTTGGTGAATAGATCGTTACACTTCCCATACTTGCCCAAAATTGACTTTTGTTATTTGTTTCTAATTAATGCAAAGACTAATTCTTGTCCCACTCAAATTGAACAAGTGAAACAAAAATCTTTTCTCACAAACTGGGAAACCCAACACCTGCTCAATTGGTCCATGTGAACTGATCAGTTCACCAGTGTGAACTGGTCATCTCACTGACCATGAGTCGATCGGTTCACCCAGTGAACTGGTCGGTTGGTGGTCCAATTTGTGCAGAACTCAGTCAATACAGTTCTCAATCAATCTGACACTCTAATCAATTGGTTTAACACTTGAACTTGATGATTCTGAGTCAAGTCTATTGATTGAATGTTTGATTGAGTACCTAAACACTTTAGTAATTAATATAAACATCATTCATGGATAAACTCCACTACCAAGTTATTCATATGTGTGTGACCCTATAGGTTCCATTTCACATTGGTAGTGAATGTCCATAACTAGGTTATGACTTCACAAGCAAAGAGTGGTGCCTAGTCACACATCAGTGCTACCCAAGTGAAAAAGAAAGTTGGAGAACAACTTTCAACCTATAATCTATTATTGGTGTTATAGTGAATTTATAGTCCCTTTGTCACTGATATCCAGATTGAACTTGAGGCATGAACTTGTCATCATCTACAAACATTCAATACATGTTTCTTGAACCAGAGTAAACTGTCTTAGATATATGCAAGCTCAATATCATATATTGACTCACATGTACATGGCCATGTATTTCTCAATCTCGCTTATCAAGTGGCCAGGATATCATACTCCCTTAGGAGGGACAAATTCCATATCTATCACTCACAAATAAAACCCCATGTGTCAAAGCCACCCAATCATCACCTTTATAACAATCCATATTTCAGGACTGCGTTTGATGATGTCAAAGTGTACCCAACAACATGTGATGAGTGCAGTGATTTCAGGTCTAAGAACCACAGTCACCACCAATAATATAAGAGATGATCCTGACTAACCAACTATGGTTTCCATGCATCACTCTTACGGTGGGTCTGTCCAATACATTGTTCTCTAACATGTATCATGTATGCTTAGTTTGATATCATATATCATGACTGATGAGATTTTTTCATCAACCAACACACACTCTAGTCTTGTGTGTTATTGATGTCTATGGTTATTTCCACAATAACAATCAACTAGGGACATTAGTGAGAATGTACATACTCTTAACATTTCTATGATCTCATTGTTCAAGTCATGTACTTGAAGACATACATCATTGAGTTTTGTCATTCTCTAGACATCTATCATGTAAGACTATTATCTCAAAAATAGTTAAAACATATAAAAGTAAATTGTCTTTATTATTATTCAAATCATTTATAAAGTATGTCATTACAATCATCATATGATTGGCTCTATGGGCATACATACCAACAGACTCCCACTTGAACTTAGAGCCAATCACCCATGAACCTTTATCCTTGTGATCTAGCATGACCATCATGCTTCTACTGTGAAAGTGCCTTAGTCAAGGGAGCAGCAATATTGTCTTCAGTTGGTACTCTACAAATCTTCACATCTCCTTATTGTACAATCTCTTGTATGAGATGGAAGTGCCGTTGTATGTTCTTGGACCGTTGATGTGATCTGGGTTCTTTAGCTTGTATAATAGCTCCATTGTTGTCACAATAAATCTCAATTGCATCACATATGCTAGGAACCACCCCAAGTTCAGAGATGAACTTCTTGATCCACACAGCCTCCTTTGTCACATGGGATGCAGCAATATACTTGGCCTCTATCATAGAATCTGCAACTATCTCTTGCTTGGAACTCTTCTAGCTCATAGCTCCATTATTAAGGAAAAACACAAATCCTGAATATGATCTGTAATCATCTTTATCGGTTTGGAAGCTTGCATCGGTGTAACCCTTTACCACCAACTCTTCCTCAGCGCCGTAGATGAGGAACTGATCCTTAGTCCTTCTCAAGTACTTTAGGATGTTCTTCATGGTTGTCTGGTGAGCATCTTTGGGATCTGATTGGTATTTTCTCATCATGTTGGGTGCATACGAGACATCAGGATGGGTGCACAACATTGCATACATGATGGATCCAATTGTTGATGCATATGGAATCCCACTCATGTGTTCCCTCTCTTTACAAGATTTGGGACATTGAGCTCTAAAGACGGGAACTCCATGAACCATGGGTATGTTTCCTCTCTTTGAGTTCTCCATGCTTAACCTCTTCAACACTTTGTCAATGTATATGCTTTGACTTAGTCCAAGAATCCTTCTAGATCTATCTCTATAGATCTTCATTCCTAAGATATAGGATGCTTCTTCCAAGCCTTTCATTGAGAATGTATTTCCATGCCATGCCTTTACCTTTTACAAAGAAGGAATATTATTCCCCATTAATAGTATGTCATCTACATACAATATGAGGAATGTAGTCATGCTCCCACTAACCTTCTTGTACACACAAGGTTCATCTTCATTTTGACTAAAGCCAAACTCTTTGACTGCTTCATCAAATCAAAGATTCCAGCTCTGAGATGCTTGCTTCAATCCATAGATTGACCTTTGCCACTTATAGACTTTATTTGCATCCTTTAGATTTATAAAACCTTCACGTTGTGTCATGTATACATCCTCAGCAAGATTCCCGTTAAGGAATATGTTTTTAACATCCTTCTTCCAAATCCCATAGTCATAGTAGGCTGCCATAAAAAGCATGATCCTGATGGGCTTAATCATGGCAACTGGTGAAAAGGTTTTGTCATAGTCAACACCGTGAACTTATCTGAAACCCTTTTCAACCAATCTGCCTTTATAAGTTTGCACATTTCCATCCATGTCAATCTTCTTCTTGAAGACCCATCGGTACCCTATGGGTTTTACCCCTTTAGGTGGATCCACTAAGGTCCATACCTTGTTGGTATACATGGATTCTATCTCATATCTCACGGCCTCAAGCCATTTCTTAGAATCTGGTCCCTGCGCAGTTGGCTCATCATCTATGACCAACTCACTACCTACTTGAGTCACAAGATATGTAAATCTTTTAGGTTCAAGGTGTGTCCTACTAGATCTACGAGGTCCCTGTGTTACCTGAGGAGACTGAGATTCCACAACCACTTGTGAATCTCTTTTTTCCTCTTGTTCATCTATTGGTTTATTGTTTTCTTATTGGTCTCGAACCACTTCAATCTCTACTTTCCTCCCACTGCTTTCTTTGGATATAAATTCCTTTTCAAGGAATACGACATCCCTTGAAACAAACACTTTGTTGTCAGTTGGGTTGTATAGGTAGTATCCCTTGGTTTCTTTAGGATATCCAACTTAAAAACATTTATTAGATCTAGGGCCCAGCTTATCAGGAAACAAATTTTTGGCATAAGCCTCACATCCCCAAATCTTCATAAAAGACATTTTGGGATGCTTCCCAGTCCATATATCATATGTGTCTTTTAAACCATTTTAGATGGTACGTGGTTAAGTGTAAACATAGCAGTTTCAAGAGAATAACCCCAGAAGGTTATCGTAAGACTAGAAAAACTCATCATAGATCGCACCATATCTAGTAATGTGTGATTCCTTCTTTCTGACACACCATTATGTTGTGGTGTTCTAGGTGGAGTCCATTGTGATACAATACCACGAGCTCTCAGAAGGTCCTCAAACTCTTGGCATAAGTATTCTCCACCTCGATTGGATCGAAGTGCCTTAATACTTTTTCCAAGTTGGTTATGTACTTCATTCATGAAATCCTTTAACCTTTCAAGGGTTTTTTATTTATGTTTCATCAAGTAAACATAACCATACCTACTAAAATCATCAGTACATGTAATGAAGTATCGATACCCACCTCTAGAATTTATTCTAAAAGGCCCACATACATCAGTATGTTTGAGTCCTAATAAATCAGTGGCTCTCTCACCTTTTCCTAAAAAGAGAGTCTTGGTCATCTTGCCTAATAAACAAGATTCTCATTTTCTATTGATTCATAATCAAAAGAGTCCAGATATCCATCTTTATGGAGTCTAGATATGTGATTCTCATTTATGTGCCCTAGACGACAATGCCAAAGGTATGTTTTGTTTGAGTCGTTGAGTTTTTATCTTTTGGTGTTTACGTTGTATACACTTGTCAGTAGATCTATCAAATATAGACCATAAGACATTGGGGCACTGTCATAAAAGACCCCATCTTTAGAAATGGAACATTTTCCATTCTTAATCAGAAATTCAAATCCATCATTGTCCAAACAAGATACAGAAATGGTATTCCTATTAATGGTATGTACATAATAGTAGTTTTGTAACTCTATTAACAAACCACTTGGTAGATATAACTCATAGGTTCCTACTGCACTGACAGCAACTCTTGCTCCATTAGCAACACGTAGTTCAACCTCGCCTTTTGCTAAAGGCCTACTTCTTTTTAGATCTTTCACATTTGAACAAATGTGTGATCCACATCTGGTATCAAGTACCCATGATGAATAAGTAGTAAAGTTAATCTCAATTATGTATACACCGGAAGTAGAGATCTCTATCTCTTGCTTCTTCTTCCTTGATCCCCTTAATCCAATCCATATTTTGAGTGTAGAAGACTTGGACTTCAACTTGGTGGGAGAACGCTTCTCTGTCTTGCATGTATCCTTGGACTCCATTCCACTAATCACTATTATGGAACTATCCTTCTTCATTTGTTCTTCAACAATTGTCAAAATGTCAAGCAACTCTGACAATGGTTTAGCCATGTTACACAAGTAGTAATACTTGACAAACATGGTATATGGTTTAGGCAACGATTGAAAAATCATATATGTGTCCAACTCTTGAAGAAATCTCAATTTCTCTAGAAGTTATATATGCCCAATCACATTTTGAACATGGGGTCTAACTAAATCTCCCTCTGTCATCTTGCATTCAAGCAACGCCTTAGGTGTATATAAATCGGATTCTACAGGCTCTGGTACCTTAGGAATATGCAGAAAACTTCTCATAGCCCTTATCCAGTTATGGAAATTTATCTCAATTAAATTGTTCAATTTCAACGATGATTTCTTTGCCATTTGATTCTACAGGAGAAAACATTTGCATTTTGTCAAAACTCCTTTGACTTGATTTGAAAAAAAATTGATGATATTTAATTAGGCCATTAATTAATTATCACTTCCACTATTTTTATCAAATTGATAGCCCTCACCATCAATTCAGAAGATTGCAGCATACAACCTTCTAGTGAGCCAAGATCCACATTTCATCTAATCATGAGTCAACTTTGGTTGATCGCCCACAACCAAATTATTTAGGTAGGCAACTTTTTCCAATTGCATTTAAATGCAACTTTTGGATAGATGGTGTACACAATCCTTTGTTATGACCCATCTTTATGCTTCTAGGTACATAATCTCATTAAGATCGCCTAGTTAAGACAGACCCAAAAGCCAACACAATAGACTATGTACCCTAGATACTTTGGCAGATCTACATATCTACCATTATACTTCCACAAGATAGACCGTTCATCACGCTTTGGCATAACCTACACTTGGTCGATCAAGTTTTTCATGTGTGCTGCTTATGGAAAGCATCGAAGACTTAATATTATATTGAGGGGTTTGGTATTTATATACATATACATATCCAATAACCACATATACAGTATGTATCATATACATGATATATCCCACAAGAAAACAAGTGAAGCGATAAAGCGATGATTATGGCCATCCTATTGTAATTCCTTGAGCCACAAGAAAGTACAGTCATCTAGGTCTACATCACATGCAGCAACCTATAGTTGATGAAGATATGTACTTGGGTCATTCGGGGTTGATCAAGTCATCCTATGACTGATCATCTCACCTCCTGGCCGGTCAGTTGGTTGTCACCAACCGATCATCTGGCTCCTCCAAACGGTCTGTTCATCGGGTCATAACACTCCTCATCAGGCCATCAACTGCTCATGTCGCACCATCACCCGGTCGTCTCGGTCCTCCAATCACTCATATGGGCGTCAATCGTTCTTCAAAATAACAGGAAATAAAACTATCCAACTTTTACAATTTCTTTGGCAAACCCCAAGTTACATTCAGGGGGAGCAAAGGTAGAAAAGAAGGCTTGAGTTATCTCAAGTTACATCTGGAATAGAAGAAAGGACTCAGTACGCAGACTGAGATGCAAACAAACACAACTAACCATGCACACACATAGGGTTTTATAGGCCATAATCATGCTACACATCCACCATCAAAATTGTTTTAGGGTGACACGTATCGATTGTATATATACCATATCATATATGTATATAGGGATTTGTGATGTTTAATCAGATATGCACATTAGCCTGATAAAGTATTTGCATCGCATGCAATAAATAAATGAAAAAAAATAAAATCAGATCATATCAATTAATCCTAAAACATAGTATGTTGATGTGGCTCTGATACCATTTTTGGGTTTTGTGGGATAGAATAGGCAGTGGAAACAAAAAATTTATCTAACCACCAACCCATAACCAACAAATTGCATCAACAACTATGCAATAGGAAAGATGGTTTAGCGCGATATACCTAGTCCTGAGGCTTGATTAGTGGAAATACCTTGTATCTAGTGCAGTCTACAACCACCTAGTCTTCGACGGCATCTGTGAAGCTCCTAGTGTAGACTGAGACTGCGGTTGATGGTCGTCCTCCTGAGCGGAAGAAATCTCCCGTCTCTATAGATAGTCCACACGGACCATCAGGAACTCTAGTCATCCTGATGGGCAGACTAGAAGGATTAATCCCCTTCTGTCGGTGTATTAGTCACTGACACACTCTCCCGCAATTAATCACTTTTCTACATTTGTCTTTCCCTCACTATTCCTCCCTAGACGAGTAGAACTTACTTGGGCTCTCTCAGTTACTACAACCAGAGAGGGCAACAACTTTGTAGAGGAACGGATGTTCTGAGTTGTGTATTTTGAGAAGCCCCCTATACCCCTCTATTTATAGTAGAGGGTAGGGTCATGGTTCCCAGTCTGTGCGGGAGTAGAAGGGTCTAGATTTTCTACAACTGATTGTACTGCGGCAGACAAACCAGTCATTTCATATCTCAATCATTCATTTGGGCACATGAGCCGATCGGTTCACTTTTGAACCGGTCAGTTGGGAGTGTGAACTAGTCATTTCACTTCTGAGACTTTCCCACAATTGACTTTCCTTATTTGTTTCTAATTAATGCAAAGATTAATTCTTGTCCAAATCAAATTGAACAAGTGAAACAAAAATCTTTTCTCACAAACTGGGAAACCCAACACCTACTTGGTTGTCCATGTCAACCGATTGGTTCACCAGTGTGAGTCGATCATCTCACTAACCAAGATCCAATCGGTTCACCTAGTGAACCAGTCAGTTGGTGGTCCAGGTTGTTAGAACTCGGTCAATGCAATTCTCAATCAATTTGACACTCTAATCAATTGGTTCAACACTTGAACTTAATGATTCTAAGTCAAGTCTATTGATTGAATATTTGATTGAGTACCTAAACACTTTAGTAATCAATCTAAACATCATTCATAGATAAACTCCTCTTCCAGGTTAATCCTATGTGTGACCCTACAGGTTCCATTTTGCATTGGCAGTGAATGTCCATAACTAACTTATGCCTTCAAAAGCAAAGAGTGGTGCCTAGTTGCACATTAGTGCTACCCAAGTGAAGGAAAGTTGGAGAACAACTTTCAACCTACAGTCAGTTATTAGTGTTATAGTGAATGTATAGTCCATTTGTCGTTGATATCTAGATTAGGCATGGACTTGTCATCCTCTACAAACATTCAATCCATGTTTCTTGAACCAGAGCAGACTGTCTTAGATATATGCAACCTCAATATCATATAT
Organism: Alisma plantago-aquatica; assembly: GCA_963693085.1. Lineage (NCBI taxonomy): Eukaryota > Viridiplantae > Streptophyta > Magnoliopsida > Alismatales > Alismataceae > Alisma > Alisma plantago-aquatica. The sequence continues at coordinate 921,541,025 of OY856409.1, forward strand.
TGACTCGCATGTATATGGCCATGTATTTCTCAGTTTCTCTTATCAAGTGGCCAGGATATCATACTCCCTTAGGAGGGACAAATTCCATATCTATCACTCACAGTCAAAACCCAATGTGTCAAAGCCACCCAATCATCACCTTTATAACAATCCATACTACATGACTACATTTGATGATATCAAAGTATACCCAACAACATGTGATGAGTATAGTGATTTTAGGTCTAAGAATCACAGTCACTACCAATACTATAAGAGATGATCCTGACTAACCAACTGTGGTTTCCATGCATCACTCTTGCGGTGGGTCTGTCTGATACACTATTCTCTAACATGTATCTTGTGTGCTTGGTTTGATATCATATATCATGATTGATGAGATTCTATCATCGACCAACACACACTCTAGTCTTATGTGTTATTGATGTCTATGATTATTTCCACAATAACAACTGACTAGGGAGATTAGTCAGAATGTACATACTCTTAACATCTATATGATCTCATTGTTCAAGTCACGTACTTGAAGACATACGTCATTGAGTTTTGTCATTCTCTAGACATCTATCATGTAATACTATTATCTCAAAAATAGTTAAAACATATAGACGGAAATTGCCTTTATTATTATTCAAATCATTTATAAAGTATGTCATTACAATCATCATATGATTGTCTCTATGGGCATACATACCAACACATACATGAGACAAAATGTAGGTGTGAATCTCCTTACATTTAGTTTTAAGATGAGGAATTTAATAGGTTAGTGTAACATACTCACACCCTTTATTTTAGTGTATGAAATTCAATATGTCCTCTAATCATGACAAATGGTGGTCTTGAGAAGAGTCTGGGTAGGATAAAACAAGAGGAAAGATGGACTACTAGGTCAAGGGGTTGCAAATATCAATTTAACCCTTTTCTAACCTTAGATGTCCAAAACATGACTCTAACCCAAAAAGGGCAGGATTAAGAGTATAGTGTAGGTAAGAGGAGATATGCATGAAGAAAGGAAAGAATCTAAAGGGGTGGCGACTCATGTACATACCCATGAGACCTTACCAAAAATGAATTTTTATTTGTTAAAAATCCCATTCACACATCAAAGGAAACCACATACTTGTAATCAACTACTCTTGATCTAAGGTATGCCTTGGAAACCACATGATGGGTAACAAACAAAGCAAGTAGATTCTGTGAGCCAACCATTGAACTAATAATGACTAATCCTTCATATGTCACATGGATGTGAAATAGTTGTCACATTAATTCTTTTAATATTACATAATAATGCATGTTATAATGGATTAATGACCCTACATGGACAAGGTGCACTCCTACTTGCAATAGTTGATCACCTCAAGTCATCGACTTGGATACCAAAAGTCTAGATCTTACTAGAACTAATACTGCCAATTGTAATCAAGTGTATACCAAAATGACAAACATATGGAATTTTGAGGGGAAAATCATTATAAGTAGAGTCTACCTAAAATATTAAGGTACCATTTTTCACATAATTGGAAAAATATGTTACACAATGAACCATGAATACCAAGTAATATCTTATATAAGGAGGTGCAAAATTCTCGTTATTAGGTAATTTAATTAATACCCAATCAAACATGTGGCATATATTACTATGAGCACAGTACAAAATATTATATTATGTATGCTAGAATATACTTAAGACATAATGGATTTATTTGACAACACTTAAGATGGATTAGTGTTTTCTCTCCAATTTAACTAAAAGAAAGTTCAAAAATAGTAAGTATCTCATTGTGGGGTTCATTTATTTACCATGGCCCATTTTTATCCATATAGATTCATACAAGAAGTATAATACACGTATCAACATATCTATGAAATCTATGAAGAAAATTTTATAGACTATCAACTTTAGCATTAATATAATACTTAATGATAGTAACTGTAACATCCTCTCTTTAAGCACTTTAATATAATTTCCAAGACACATATTATTCATGGGCCTAACACTGATCAAAAGGATCTTGTGATTTATTTTGGGTTGTTATCATGCACTAAGAAATTTTCTATTAAAGGAAATGTAGTCAAATAGTACTACACAAAATTTTAGGATCCAATTGTTTTGGATCATTAGTTATTAGGTATTTGCATTTTATCTTGTTTTAAATATATTAATTATTCTAGTTACTTAATGGGGTTCAACTAAATCCACACCAAAATATTCTAACATTATAATGAATAATTGGTTAAAGATAAATGCATTTCAGAAAAGAATAAATGCAATTTATTGACTTTTTGTTTTGTTAGGCTTTCATTGGGTCGTTAGATCGGTTCACATGATGGATCCCTAGATCACAACCACTCAGTAATCTCTTAAAACCTCTTGTATCTCAGGAACTAAGCCCTCTCCAATCAATTTTGTATTTCTCATAGCCTCCTCGACCTTTTTGAAAACAATTTTCACCCTCTTAATTATGGGATAAATCCAATCCTTTTACACCCTCTCTCAAACCCCATAACTCACCTAATGAGATACGCCTAAATAACATCGACAACCTCCTTTTAGTCACCTATTATAGACCATAGTGGGGCCACTTCATTACCTTACTTAGCATTAGAAAAGCTTTCCCATGCCCACCTTGACCCATTCAATCCATTAATTTGATTCCTCCATGCCTAAAGCTCCCTGACCTGATCCATCTTCCTCCTTTTGCACCCTTCTTCCATTCTATGTAGTATAACCATTGTTGTCCAATTATTTGAAGTTATATGATCTCCATATTAGTGCTAACTCAGCCCCAATCCCCTTTTGTTTCACATTTCACTAAGGTTGTTCCTTGACAAACTATTATCAAGCTTGCAAAAAGATCCATTGTTGGGGATGTTTGTTCGTGCTTGGGTGGTGAAAAGTGGACAGAAGACCCTAGGATGAGTTGCCAAAGATTTTGCAACACCTTTAATCTTGTCATTTGGGGTAATGCCCAAGAACCATCTTCACATGCTCACCTACTAACAGCTCTATGATGACTAATTTGTGCTCTATTTGATCATGAGAGCCCTGCACTATCTCTGCTTGATGTTGATGTTTGCATTGGTTGGCTTTGAGGTAATGAATTCCCCTCATTTCCTCCTCGCCTTGCTTCCCCACACAGATCCCCTTTTTTGTTGGTTATCTGACAAGTCAAGCTCGTCATTACGATCATTGTTTGACAACCCATGAGGGACCTCTAGGAACATTTTATAACTCACCCCTCAACTCGGTTCTTACTAGTTTTTCCTTTGTCTTGAAATTCTACTTGATATTTCAACCACATAGAGAAGTTGTTCATTTGCTTGAGAAACCTATGTGAGCAAGGTTCAAGCCACCAAATGGACATTATTTCCTTTTCCCTATTTTTGGCACATGTTACCTATATTTTTTTCGAGGAAATAGAGCTTTAGTTATTATTCATTCTAGGCTCTACTCCAGAGAAACTAGCAGGATTAATATTGTTTCTTACATGGAGCCAAGGAGGCTTAGGAGTCGTAAATTTAAATGACATGAAAGTAGAAAGGGTATGTTTTGTGAGTGCATATGGAACAACATTCAGTCCACAGGGATGAATTGAATCTTGACACCTATGTTAAGACTCAGTTCACTCCAGATGTATCTCCTAGTTGGTTCTATCCTTGGTGTCGAAGGGAGATTGATTGTCACCAAGGTTACTGTTTTCTGGGAGTCTGATAGGATTGTAACAGGCATGAGGCCCTTGCTTTTACAAGTATTTATTACCAATTAAATGCCACGTAGTTCTGCTTTAAAGGGTGATTGGGCATAGGAGTGGGTGCCAATACCCAGCATGCAGACTCTGACACTATCATAAATATGGAGGCCATAGCCAGCTTTCTTGGAACTATGTTGGAAGGCAGCATCAGAGAAGGCGTAGAAGGATGAGTGTTGAAGATGGAAAGCTGGAATAGTAGCTTTGCAGGTGATAGCATCACTTGACGCTTGCAAAGCAGAAGAAATTGTTTTAGCACATTCTTTAATGAAGGTGGTGCATGAATCAATATGGGGTTGCCTCCTTTCATGAATTAGAGTGTTTCGGAGCCGCCATATGTGCCAGCATGCCACTATAAAGATAATATCCCGCTCCAAAATGGACTCGATCCAGATGTGCTCATCGAGCTCGAAGAACTCAGGATAGGTAGGGAGCCTGTGCCATATAGGCACGATGATTGGACAATCCCTGATGCTATGGAGAAAGGTGTCTACATTATTTTGACAAGTTGTGCATGTCACATCCACATCTATGTGTCGCCTGATCTTTTCCACATTATTCAGAAGAGCTTTGTGTTGGAGGAGCCAGGAAAAGGCCTTGATCCGCTCAGGGACCTTAAAGCGCCAGATTGTGTCCCACTTTCTAGGGATCTTAACTTCTTTCTCTTGCCTAATCCATGTATAAGCTGATTTGGATCGCAGCAATCCATCATCTTCATGAGGCCAGTCCCAGTTGTTCGGGCCGGAGGAGGGCTCCAGTGGTGCAATATGTTGTATCACCTGGAGAACAACAGGGAATATCTACGTGTTGATGAAATCACTGTCCCAGGAGATGTCGTTTTAGACCATGGAGCTGACAGTAAGATCCTCAAGTCCTCATGGCACTTGACATGAAGGATCGATGTCTTGGGAGCGGAGGTCGGTGATCCAGTGATCTTCCCAAACATTCACACCAGTGCCTGAGTTTACAATTCTACCACATTCTTCCTTAAGCTTGGGAAGGTGCTTCTTGATAAAATACCAAGCAGGTGAATAAGGCTTGTTCGTGAGATGTCCATTCCTCAGGTAGTTTTCCTTCATGACTTGTACCCATAGCAAGTCTGGATTGTTGAGGAAACTCCAGACGTTCTTCAACATGAGTGCTTCGTTAAGATTGTGAGCATCCTTAAGGCCAAGCCCGCCGTATTCCTTAGGAGAGGTGATCTTTCTCCATGAGACTAGAGAGAGCTTCTTGTGTTCACGTCCTCCTAACCAGATAAAGTCTTTAACCTGCCTATTGATTTTGTCACTTATGGCTGGGGAGATTTTTACTAATTGCATCACGTAGGTCGGGATGGCTTGCAAGGTTGATTTGGAGAGGGTGATCTGCCCAGCTAGAGATAGTTGTTTAGCTATCCAGCTGTTCATGTGGTCGCTCAGCGTTGCAACTATGCTCTCATGAGTTGACTGGTTCAGACGATTATGGAGCAAGGGAACACCCAAATACCTCCCCAGATCGTCGGTTCGGGTAATGCCAATCTTATTACAGAAGGATAGGCAGACTGTCCTGGTTGTGTTGTGAGAAAAGAAACAACGTGATTTCTCCTTTGATATCTCCTGGCCTAAGACAGCAGAGAAGTTCCTCAAAACTTCATCAATGACCACGGCCTGAGATCTGGATGCTTCTGCCATTAACATGATGTCATCGGTGAAGAAGATGTGACTCAGCTTTGTGCCTCCTCTAGAGAGTGTGATAGGTTTCCATTTGGAGGTTTCTACCTCGTGGGTAATGGCCTAGATTAACCTCTCCATACATAGAACAAAGATATAGGGGATAATTGGGTCGCCTTAGCGAACACCAAGGGAAGGTTTGAAGGGCGGAAGTGGTTCCCCCTCCCACAGAATAGACGTGGAGCCACTGCATATGATGTCCATGATTAGATTGACCAATAGAGTGTCTTTTAGCTAATCTACCTACTATTTTGATTAGCATCCCACATCCTAATGTTTTTTTTTGTTTTCATTTATCTACTTATCTCACATGTGATTGGTCAGGGGATCTTCTAAACTTAAAAAAATTGTAGAAAATAATTCATTGATCAGAAAACTATTGTAATTTGACCTCAGCTTCAAAAAGTATACTTATCCTAATATAACCATTATATTACCCTAATGATGAAATAGTAATCAAGTATTCATGTATTTTCACATTACTTACATATAATCACTATGATTAATGGAACTATACTTAGTTAACTACATACCTTGACTTGAGAGTTACATATCCAACCTAGATTATTAGATTAGTAACCATGCTCACTTATTGAGAATGAATTATATTATCTAATATTTTTGAACTATGGACCAATACCTATTAGTCATACACAAGGGTTTAGAAGCTAGTTATTTAAACTGATAGATAAGCCAGTAATCCCAATCACCTAGATTAAAATTAAGTGATTCCAGTAATGATGTTAACATACTATAACATTACCTTATGTGTAACCCTAAGCATAAAGGATGGTACTAGAACTTGGATATTATAAGTGTGTATATATATATATATATATATATATATATATATATATATATATATATCAATGGGATTTGGTCCAAAACCCCTCATTTCTGTTGAGAACTCAAAACATGAATCTTGATATCGTTACTACTATGTACAAGGTTTAGTATAAGTAATCCACAAATCACTAGGGTAGAGTTAATGAAGTGAGATCAGAAGAAGTGGATGTGATCGATATCCTAACCCTAAATATAGAACTCATATATTACATGAGGTCAAGAATATACACCCTAGTAATGACTAGAACATCATATCATGTGTATAATCCTAGAACTTACCTATAATTGAGGACATGTATCGAGAAACACTAAACAAGAACACTAACTAACCTAAAAGTCTTGAATTAAAGGAAATACATGAAAAGGATAGATCCTTTGGTTTTTAGGAGAACATTAGAATCATGACATGATGTAGTACTTTCACATAGGACTTGACTTACCATAGGTAAGTGGGACATGCCTTTAAATTCTAGTCTCTTCTATTATATTTATGCACATTGGTCTAAATTATTAAATTTTGTATGTTCCCTTAATTCAATAGTTCACTTCATTTTGATTCCCAAGTACATAAAGAATGATATATTATCTTCAGAAATGTGTAATTTTTTCTGCATGACATGAACCACAAGAATTCAATTTCATTAGTATAACTATAAGATTGTAATTCTCATCATATAGTGCTAGTCGTTATTTCTTCATATGACAAATAGAACTACAACAGTTTAGAATTTCTTTACTTCAAGCTTACTTCATTGATGTTGAATAAAATTCTAAATGTTGTTACATATCATAATGTGATCTCAAATTTTACAATAAAATAGAAATAGAAAGGAAAAGAGAATAGAAAAAGAACAACTATACATAACTTAATATTATATGATAAGTCCTCACAAAATGAAAATATTATGGTACACAGAATAGAAGACACTTAGTGTCATAGTAGGCATGTAATGTCTAGAATGTCTTTAGGACCAAAAAAAGGTACATTGTGTAACATAAGCCTCACTACGCCACAAAAGAGGACTTATTATATAATAGTGACGACCTAAACATAAGAGATGTAAATAAAAGGCGTGTACTATAGTTTTTGATGTTAACTTTTCATAATTTAGTTATTTATTTTTGTTATAGAATTCAATGATACTTACTCCAACATAGAATTTTTTTCTTTGTGAATGTTTGGGAATATGGCGTACGTAGATAGAGAGAAGTAGCTAAGGAATAAAGCAGAAATTTCATATTCAAGAAAGCAAGATATCTTCACCTATGCGACATCATCTTAGGTGATCCTTCCAGATCAGGATATTATCATTTTCTTTTCAGTTCATGTCGAGATTGTGATTCCCAAACTTGTAGTATGTCATGCCAAACTCTACCTTTGAACTTACTTGGGTTATTTGAATATATGAGTGAGTTGGTGTGTCCACATATAGTTTTGTGGTTGATAGATAGGCAGACGTTACAATTATAGAGGTCTCAATCATTTGAAGAAGTAAACATTCATGTATCCATAAATATCCAAACATAATAATTATTAGGGAAACAATATTTTGTACCCGTTATTAATTCTAGCAATTTGATTAGTATGACCATTTAATTTTGTACATGAAAACATTTCCAAAGTTTTCCATCAATCCATAATCATAAAACATATATATCATGTCACTAGAAACATAATCAGGAACATTTCATAATTTGCAACATTTAATACAAATTTCAACATTAGTTTCTAATATAAAAAGTTAAATTTATAGGATTTCAAGCAATGCAACAAAAATATCAATGTGTCTAAAGGGATTTTAAAAGAAAAGTTTAGAAACTATATCTCAAAAACTATCATGGGGAAGTAGGTAATGTTTTGTATCAATGATTTAAGGTTTTGAAGATAATATTTTGTGTAACAGAAGTAATGAAAGGGGGTTGAACAATCCCATAATGTGGTAGAGTTGGAAAAATCATACTATCCCATGATCACATTAAATTTGTTAGAATAGTAATACAATGGGAATAAATATGAAAGAATGAAAAATATTTCTTTTGAGTAATGTATCTTTTTGCATGGGCCTTGCAAAAATGCAAGTGGGATTTTATTATGTTATGGAATTGGGTCTAAATCAATAATACAACTTTGCTTTGTTTCACCTTGGGATTGAGTGTTCTTAAGAATACCTATTGATGAAGAAACAAGTCAGAGACATTCATAGTTTATGGGGTTAGAGAGGTAGAAATCGATTATTGGGATTCAAAATCTATATAAATATCTTCTAAAAAATATTTATTAAGTTTAATTCAGGGTCCAGATATAAATTTTACTACTTTACACCACAATATTGTAGTTTATAAGTCTTTAAGTGAATTACAAGAAGTAGTAAGAAGAATCTTGTAGTAGTTAGGTAGAAGTCGTTAATGAACTTTGGAAAAAAAAATGTAAGGAGTGGGACCTGACAGGGGATCCACTCCCTACTAAATTAAATAAAAAGGAAACATCCCATGTATTAAACACCACTATAAATGTTCTGTAAAGGGATGGTAAAACATTTTATTGAAAATGTATGTATCATGTTACTGAATGTAGTAGTAGAAACAGAATATCTAACTATTACACAACTTGATATTGTCTCAAACTTCACCATGCAAGGTGATACATATGAAAACTAATTATACTAAAGAATCAGTTGAGGATCATCTAACCACCTTGAGAAAGTCTCCCAAAAGGTTGTGCTAAACTTGATGTAGTCCTATTCCAACTTATTTATTTTCTCCTTGACCTACACATGGGGTTGGAAGCGTACCCCAATAAGAGGAGAAAAATAGAAACATCAGCAAAATGTTGGTATGTGCATACTAAATTGAGTATTTTCCAAATAAAAAAGGCTTCCCATGGAATAAGGAAAGGACTACCCAACTGGGCATAAAACAATATGAATGCAATAAATTGATAAATAAGAGCAAGGTCTCCATTTGTTTTACATGTGACAATACTAGAATAATATAAACATGTTGGTAGGAAATAATACTTCTACCATAAATATGGGGTGAGAAGGAACATATGCACATCTACTATGAGCAGGACATGATACATATTTTCTCTAATAATATCACTTGTAGGAATTATCACCTCTACAATATCAAGTGTGGGAATTTACACATCTACATAAAATAACATATGTCACATTATACTAGTTGTCTCTACATTATGCATACAAAAGAGTAAGCAAGTCTAAATCAAAATAATACATACACATACACGAAATGTGCGGCAACCCTAGGGTTTGTGCCCTGGAGAAAAGCGGCGCAACCAAGGCGATCGAAAGGTTGAAGGAGGGGACCTTCCCCTCCTTGACTTCCCATGGACCCACCCCCTTAGAAGGTCTGGTCACAAGTCCTGGGCGGCGCAGAATCCTACAAACAACATGACTACGCCGGGGCTGAGATCGTTGACGGGAAATGATTTGTTACCATCGATAAAGATATGTATGTGAAGATGGAGAAGAACTGGGCACATACTGTCGTGGTGTACGTCATGGGGAAGAGGCCATACTATTATCACTTGTTGGCCTGGATCAAGAGGATTTTGAAGCCAAAAGGAGGTTTTGACCTCTACTCTAAACCAAACAAGTTTTTCCTGTTGCGTTTCAACAATGAGGAAGATAAACAAACGGCCATAAACATGGGGCTGAGATGGTTTGACAAGCAATTAGTAGTCGTCAAAGACTTCAAGGTTGGAGACGATCTGAAAAAAGACCAATTCAGCACCTTCCTGGTTTGGATCACCATGCCTAGTTTAGGTAGGAACTGGTCAGAGAAAGCAGTCAGTATTGTGGCTAGCGGAGTGGGGAAACCACTTCGTATAGATCTCAGATCAATCTCTCAAGAGTCTCTTGGTGAAGCTCGGTCTCTTGTAGAGATTGAGGCTGAAGAGGAACCACCTAAGCAAATCTGGGTTAACATGCCCAAGAGGGAGGCTATGCCTGTGGACATCAATTATTAACACATGTCGGACATGTTGTGACTGTAGGAGCTTCGGTCATGGAGATAAATATTGCCCCCTCAAGCCTAGGGTTGAGGAGTTGATAAAGGAGAAAACACAGGAATGTGTCTGGAAGACGGTTGAGAACCAGAAAAAGAAGAATAAACAATCAAATGAGGCTTCCTCTGAAGAAGCACCCGTCAATGAGAAGGGTGCTAGTTCAACTGTGAAAGAAATTGAGAAGGTTGTTAATGTAGATGATGAAGAAGAGGAGACTGTGAACTCAGTGACTCCTGCTGTAGTTCCTGATAATCAGGAGAAAACCCCTGTAAAGGAGGTGCCATCTTCAATAGGGAAAGAGGTTGTCAGTATTAAGGAGGTGGGGGAGAGCATGAGTACAGTGACCCCTGATAAGTACCCAGCTAGCCAAGGAAGGCAATCTCAGAAAGGGAAGGGGAAATCAAATAACATAGATGCACGAAGTGCAGATACTGGAGGAAATGAGTCACGAAAGACTCGATCTTCTGGGAAAGTTAATTAATGACTTTTTACATGGCGAATATCTATGGTTCTGGGAAGCCACGGAAGAAGAAGGATGTGAGAGAAGCAATTAAGAAGGTACAAGCATCAATGTAGATTCTAGTTGAGACAAATATTAAACAATCTTTCAAGGAATCTATGAAGAAGCTATTCCCAAATAGCTGGAAATTCTAATGTAACCATCAATATGATGATAACGATAGAATTGTGTTAGGTTGGGATCCGAGATCTTGGGATCTTATTGTTATTGATGAAGATGATCAACAAATCACTGCTAAAGCTTGCAATAAGGGAGGTCTTTGCATTGTTGTCATAGAAATCTATGTGAGAAATCTCATGCAGCAACGCACTAAACTCTAGAGTAAGCTTACTGACATCTCCAACCAAATCCATGAACCTTGGCTTACGATTGGAGATTTCAATAATATCCGGAAGCGAGAAGAAAAGGCAAGTGGAAAGGAAATTCTTACCCAAGTACTGAGCACCTTCAACTGTGCCATTGACAGTGCTGGCCTCATCGAACTACCTACGGTTGGTGGTGAGATTTTCACATGGAGTAACAAATTGGCTAAATCCAAACGCATCTCCTGCAAACTCGATAGAGCTTTAGTAAATGAAGAATGGTAGACAAAGTTCCCTGGTTCAAAGGCTAAACTCCTAACATCCAAGTTCTCTGACCACTCTGCTATCAATGTGAGTCTTAGAGAGATCTAAAGAAAGTCTAGACCCTTTCATTTCTTAAATTAATGGCAAAATTGGCATGGTTTCAATGAGCTTATTTAGGAAGTATGGAGCAAGAAGGTGGACGGGAACCCACTTTTTTATTTCAACCAAAAACTAAAGAATCTTAAGAAGGAACTTAAAATATGGGCAAGGAAGCACGTGAATCTGCAGAATCTTCTCCAAAAAGAACACTATGAGATTGATGACATTTCCACTGCTTTGAGGAAGACTCTGTTGGATGAACAATTGATTGAAGCTGAAAAGTGTACATATGATCGCATTAAAACACTTGAGAAAGCCGAGGAAGTGTACTTCTGGCAGTGGAGTAGAATGGACTGGATTTCCAATGGAGATCGGAACACCCATCTTTACCAATCAACAATCAAGAGGAGGGATGCACTTCACACAATTCCAGAGATATACAACAGTGATGGAGTTTTTCTCACAAATGAAGAAGCTATTGCATAAGAAACTACCAATTTCTTTGAACAACTTTATAACCAGGAGCAATGCTCTATGGATTTTGACAATTCAGGATGGTCTAAGATGGTCACCGATGAAGATAATGACATGCTATGCAATATTCCGGATATAGATGAAGTGAAATAGGCTGTCTGGTTAATTGGCGCTTCCAAAAGTCATGGACTACATGGTTTTAATGGCTTTTTCTATCGTCATAACTGGACAACTATTAAAGAGGATCTTTTGTAGGCTGTGCAATGGTTCTATAATGGTGGAAACATGGTTAGGCAAATTAACCATGTGTTAATTGCTCAAATCCCGAAGAAGGATATCATTTCCTCTCCTGCGGATTTCAGGCCTATAGCCTGTTGTTCTATGCTATACAAGATTATCATGAAGATTATTACAATCCTACTGTCTTCTGTCATGCCTAAGATAATTTCCCCCAACCATGGGGCTTTTATCAAAGGGAGAAGCATTCATGATTGTGCTTTGCTAGTAGCTGAATTTACTCTTAACTATAATGTAGCGAGGAGTTCTCCTTCACATGTGTTAAGTTAGATATTACAAAAGCTTATGACTCTGTTCGATGGTCCTATATTTGGAAATACTTGGAGGTGCTAGGGTTCAGTACAGAGTGGATAAAACTGGTGCAGCAGTGTGTCTCGACTCCGTCTTTCTCTATTCTTATTAATGGAGCGTCTGAAGGGTTCTTTAAAAACACAAATGGGCTACGTCAGGGAGACCCACTATCCCCTCTGTTGTTCACCAATGCCATGGAAGGACTCACTAAGAAAATTGAAAATGTTGTCAGCTTGAAGACGATCCGCACATACATAATTAGGAACACCCTTGTGATGTCCCATCTTCTTTTCACATATGATGTTTTGATCTTCTGTGAAGCTAGACACAGAAGTCTAGTGAATCTGAAGTCTATTCTTGAGGATTTTGGCAGTGAATCGGGCATGAATCTTAACACCCTTAAGTCTAGTATCTTCTTCTCAAAATCTATGGTTGGAAAGTAAGAACTCATTGAGCTTTTAGGTGTTCAAATGGGCACGCTCCCCACCTCTTATTTGGGTTTCCCATTAGCAGGTGGCAATCTAAGACAGCGTAACTTCAATCCTTGTCTTGATAGACTCAAGGATATGATCACAAAATGGTCAGGGACCATGCTCTCGTTCTCGGGTAGACTTGTGTTGATTAAAAGTTGTGCTATGGGGCTTATCCAATATTGGATGGCTCAAGGAGAGGTTACAAAATCTACAATGTGTAGAATGGAAATTCTGATGGGCGACATCCTTTGGGGTTCATCCATCCATCTAGATTCATGGGAAAGGATTGCGTTTCCTGAAGATGAGGGAGGTCTCAGCCTGAAGAAATTGCAAAACCTAGCTGACTTCCACACGATGAAAAGAACAAAGATCCTTCTGCAAGGTGAATCACTGTGGGCTAAATGGATGATTACAAGATATGGGTTGAATGACTTTAGTCATCCAAACCACAGATGGGGATTCTCTACCCATTGGTGGAGAATCATTGAATGTTGGCCACTGTTCCAAAATACATCTAATGAGAACATGTGGAACATTTGTAGACAAAAGCAAGAGAAGGACAAGGTAGCTAAATGCCTTTGGAACTATAAATACAATCCGAGATGGAGTTTTACAGATTTCATAGCTCACAAGAATCTAATTCCTACGATGGAAAAGGTTCTAAAATGGAATTTGAATGTGGATGGTAAGTGTTGTCTTTGCAATACAGTTTTGGAAACTGCTATTCATCTTACATCATATTGTAAATGGTGGCGATACCTCTAGGGCAGAGCTGTGTTGAAGTGTGGAATCCAATCCTTGAGCATGCAAGAGTGCCTTCTGAACATGCACAACATTAGAAATGAAGACAAGGTGATCATCCTTTGGGCGGTTACTCTTTGCATCCATGTCATCTGGATCGAAAGAAACTCTAGGAAAGATGGATGAAAACCTAGAGATGAGTTAGATGTGTTTAGTAGGATTGAGAAAGAACTCCAGATGCATTATAAAATGTATAAGTTGAATAATGTATCTCATTTCCTGATTCGAAACTGGTCTTTTTGTAAGTACTAAAAGTACTAGTCTTTCATATTCTTTGTAAGGTTCTAACCTAGATCTTTTAGTTTTGTAAACTACATGTATGGGTGTAGCTTGTAATTTTATCCCTCTTTGAGGGTCGGGAATATATTTACCAAAAATTTACGAAGTCTAAATCAAAATATGAGGGATGAGAACATCCAATCAATATAAGTGGGGTCAAAGGACTCATTAAAGAAGATCAACAATTCTGATGATGTGAGAGAAACAATCAAAAGATATCTTTTAAGAACAATATCAAAGGACATGTAGCAATCAAATTAGGATTGTGGGTCTACAAATAGATCAAAATATGGAAATATAGGTGATTTTTCAATAGGAATAATATGGAATGCAAACATACATTAAAAGAGAGCATTTAGAAATTTCTCGATATAGAAATAATGTGGGATACAATCATACAGTAAGAGAGAATAAAATTAGTTTAACTTATCAATGTAGAATAATAGGGGATGCAAACATACCTCAGGGTATTAGTCAACTTGTTAAAATCTAAATCTTAGATCCATGTCAAGGTTAAAAATTGTTCCAAGGTTCATAAAATTGATGGTTGAGAAAGGATCACCATGAAATTTTAAATCTTTGATGAGGGACTTGAATAGGAGAAAAAGACAGAAGGTTAGGGTAGCCTATTGGTCAAGTGATTTCTATTTGTGTGGAGGCCATGGGGAGGGGTCTATATATAGGACTATTTTGCTAGGCTAGAAAGAAACTTACCTATTTTTGTTTACTAAGGAAAATATACAACACATATTGTAAATGGAGTAAAGTCAAGATTTTGTTAACAAATGATAGGTAAGAAAATTAAAAACCATATCAATCAGAATGTATTAAATTAAATAATTAACAATTAATGTTTCCAATTGTATATTCTCTTTCCAAATATATTTGAGGGTCCAAACAAAGTTATAATAAAGTAAATTTTGACACATATGTTAATTAAGACATGAAGAATTCGAATTGTACATTAGTTTTCATTTTTTAAATGTTCAATATGGCACTTACTTTATTTTAATTCTTTTACCATTACTATGTTAATGTATTTTACAATTTGTTTGTGGACACTAGTATTATCCTACTAAAAAGGAATTTGGCAATTGGACCAATTAATACATGAGAAATAAATTTGACGTTAATTTCTTGTTAAAAAATTGTGTAATGGATTATTTCATATACATGAACGTTTTACTTACTATGTTGGGTATTTATGATCCTTCAAAATTGTCCACTTATGAGATAAGTAAAAAATATCTTATATTTACTAAAATTCTTCAATCTCTCTTCATTATCCTCAACTATGTTAATTTCTAATTTGTTTTGAATAATAGTAACTTAGTTTCCCAATACATGTTAATTGTTTCCATAATATTTATAACATCCTCTAAGGATAATTAAAGAGGGGAAATTGTATTCTCTTACTTCTTTATACTACTGACATTTTACCTCTATTTGTTTAGTACATATAAGTATGATGATATAATGTACATATCTATTAATTCGTGTGTTTCTAAAATAAATTTTGGATTTTATTTCTTTTATGTTGCATGTACAACATTGTTTCCCATTATTTTACACCAAAATTTTATTTATTACAATCCATACAATTTGGTTTACATTATTCATTTAATATATTCTATCTTTTCTTTTTAATAATAAATTTAATATTTTTGGCCTTATCTTTCATTTTTTTTCTTAAGGAATTTCAGGCATCTAGAAACTCCTAAAAGATGTGAAACTTAGCCTACAAGCAAACTTGAACATGAGGAAAATATTTTACAATTCTTTTCCCTTTTGGGGTCATTTAACATATTATTTAATATTTTGGGCTTTAATATATACTCTATCTCCTAAAATACTTGAATAGGAAAAAATATCCAAATATTGTGGAAATACATACAAAAATTGATTTTGGTATGTAGATTTTGGATTTGAAGTTTATCTCCAATTTTGAAGACTTTTAGAAAAATATTTACGCTTTTGTCTCTTTTCTCTTATTTTCTTTTCCAAATAGAATTAAATAGTTATCATTATGAAAATATTGTAAAACTTGGCACCCAAGGAAAACATTTTATAATTATATTTTACTTTTTGAATTCCCTTTTATGAATTATGGCACCATTAGAATGTTTGTCTTATTACCATTACATTTATTAAGACAAAACATCCACTCAATTAAGTCTTATTATCTTCAATATATTTTTACAAGAGCTATATATTATTATTATGTACAAAATTCCACATTTTAAACATTTAACATATTTAATCTATTAGTTTCATATTTTTAAAATAATAGAACATTATTAATATTTATGGACATGGAATTACAATTGTTACTCCAAAAACATATTATTCATTTTTATTTAGCCATTATGTTATTAAAGAAATTATATGTAACATGTTTTATGGTTTTTATTTCGTGTTGGAATATAATTAATTCATTATGTAAATGTTTTTTAAATTTTTATCCTTGTTTTTTTACATCTAAAGAGAAAACCTCACTAGCTTTCTAGTCATGGAATACAGTAGGATTCTAGGTTCTGGTTCATTAAAACACTCCACCCCTTAAAATGATTTCTTCCTTGAAATTTTATCATCCATGTATCATCAATCACTTATACCCCATCCCGTAAAAACGTTTGACCTAATAAGTCAAGCTAAACAACATCAAGGTATAGGATGCATGAACAACATAAACACCTAAAAGAAAACAATATTTCACAACTGAAAGATGCTTACATGACCATAATAAGACCCCAGACCAAGTTTTTGGGCTAAGCTTGTTTTCTTTACTTGATTATATGCTTAGTAGAACCTTAATATAATCTTTTGATATGCTTTTATAACATGTGACAAGTTTATATTTTCAATTTGGTCCTATTTGGATGATGTTTGAGCTATGCATGCATGTTTTGGACCAAGTTGTAATTTACCCATGAATGAGGGTTTTCTTGCAATTTGTCACATGTAGAGTGTGACCTCTATCTCTTAGAATCATGAGAGAGAGAAAGTAGAATAGGGGTGCTTTTCTTGGATGATGGTTGATGATGTGACATCACATGGTGAGATTAGGGTTTCTAGGGTTTGCCTTATTGATGTGTGTTGACCATACTAGGGTTTGTGTGTGTTGTGACGCAACACCACTCTTGCATGAGTGTTGCAACCAAAACACTTACCCTATGTGTTGTTTTCTTCGACCATGGTAACCTAGGTGTGGTTTGTTCGATAGGGTTTGTCTTTTAGTGGAGTGTTTTGATCATGTTGAGGTGGGTAATCTAGTATAGTGGTCGCTACACTCCTTGTGTTATATTAACCTTTGATGCATGAATGTGTTAAGTGTTTGCATGGTTGTTTCCTTGGTGGACAAGTGTCCTTTTGATGCTCTCTTGTGTTGACACCTCATAACCCCCTTACTTCCCTCCTACTATGTGTATATATCCCCTCTCCTTCACATGAAAGTATCCTTTTCGACTATACTCTTTCTCTTCTCCCTTGTGTTCATACTTCGATCTTTGTGGAGTAGAAGAGGACTGATCTTGGAGCTTTGGTGGCCGACCAACCTTGCATGTGGTAACCTCGAGCTTGACCATCTTCCTTGTGGTGATCCTTGGTGATCTTCCTTCTTGGTAAGTAGTTAAATTTACTTGGTCGCATTTTCTTTTGGCTCTCTACCCTACCTTCTTCTCCTTTCTTGGCTGTGAGACTATAGATCACCATGGTGGCTATCTTGTTGAAGCTCCTCTTCACAAAGTTCAGAGACTATGATTTGACCATGGTGGCACCTAAGTGAGGTGGAGCTTTCCTCTCTTTCTTCTTTATTCTTTCTTCTTTCTTGATCAGCCTAGGATTTGAGATTTCCTTATCTTGAGCTTTCCTTTGACCTTGGTATGTTTTCTTCTTCTTGAGGTGATCTTGTGGCTGAGGAGTTTATCTTGGTTTGAGTTTCTTGTTCCCTCTTGGTGCTTGTGGCTTTGAGCTTGATTCTCTACATAAGGCGGGTTATATAACTTTCCCCTCTTCTATTATTGCACCTTAAATCTTACTTGCATGTTTTTGTTTTCAAATCAAACGTGATTCTAATATGATAGATGAAGTTATCATGATCTAGGGTTTATGATTTTGTAGTATTCTCAAGTAGATTAGTCTTTCTCCTAAACCCTAATTCTTGTACTTGATTTTGAGGTGATTATGGAATGGATGGTTTTCTCTTGCTTTTGATTCTGTATTTCTATCAACATGCATATGGTTCGAGTATCTTGGAGCATCATGAAGTTTTAGATCTTTTTTTGCATGTGTTGAACATGAGTTTTACCCCTCTTAACAAGGTTCTTTTATGGTGATTTCTATGATGCATGCTTTAGAATCTTAGTGTTCATCTTTGTATGGAGTCTTCCTCTTGGATGATGCTTGGTTTCCTTGAGATTTACCTTCTATTTTGTTCATGTTTTAGTTTTGTTTTGGATTTGGTTATGTGGTGTTTGTGTGGCTGACTTTGAGGTCGCTACCCCTCCCTAAAATCCAAAGGGTCGCAACACTTGGAATATGGGTTGTTCCAACCGCAAAAAACCCTAACCCAAGAGGTGGTCACTACCTTGTCCCGTAATAATCACAACATGACCATTCAAGTGGTTAGGTTGCTACACCTGACTACCTAGTGGTCGCTACACCTTCTAGAGGTTGCAAAATAAAAAATTTACTGACATATTTCCCATTAACCAGCAGATTGCGTCAATAACTATGCAATGGGAAGGATGGTTTCACGAAGATATGCCTGGTTCTAGAGCAAGTCTAGAGATAATCATTGTCGATGTACATGTGCACTCTATCTTGGACAGTGGTTGTGCAGCTCCTGGTTGCACTGGGACTCACCTGACTGCTCCTCCATGGACAGCAGACTTAGACAACTACTGAAGTGACTCCTCAGACCTTGCCACTGAATGCGAGTTGATTTTGCCCTCCTAGCAATAGACAAAGGACTCCTACCTCTAGAGTAGTCCACACAGACCAACTAGAACTCATGTTGTCCTATTAGAATGGATAGGAAGGAGTCGTCCCTCCCTTTGGCGTACTAGTCACCAACCTGCTCTCCCACAACAATGATCATCAGTTGTTTCTCTCCCTTGTCTATCCCTCCCTAGTCGGGTAGGACTTGTCTGAGGTCTCATGGTTACCACAACTAGAGATGGGAACAATTGTTGAGCAACTGATTCCCAATTGTATGTGTTGTACTTTGAGAAGCCCCTAATACCCCTCTATTTATAGTAGAGGCTAGGGTTAGGGTTCCCAGTCTGTGTGGGAGTGGAAAAGACCGGAAGATCTCAAATTTTCATAATAATTCTAGAATTTTCCCAACATGTGTGCACTAAAATAGTTGTCTTACCCAGTGAGATGGTTGTCTAGGACGTGAGATGGTCATCTCGCTAAGCGATATGGTCATTTCACACTATCCCAGTCAGATATGAATTGGCAAATTTGTTTCTAAATTAATGCCATACATTAATTTACTTGCACCCCAAGTAAGTGCAATTGAAACATGTTTTAGAAAAATCCAGAAACCTTCATTTATCCCAATCAGTCCATCTCACACAAATGAGATGCATGTCTCACTCATCTAGATGGTCGTCTGGTGAATTTGAGTCAAGTCGGTCAGTTCAACATCTTGAATTGGTCAGTTCATAGGGAAGAACTAAGCCAATTCAATTTTTGATCTGCTTGACAATCCAAACGCCTGCTCGACACTTGAAATGCCTGTTTGGATGCCCAAATGGATATCTCACCCAGTGAGATTGTCATTTGGTAGTTTAGTCAGCCAATGTGTGGATTTGTTGCATGAATTGAGTACCTAAAAACTTTAGTACTTAATTCAATTGTCATTCAAGATCTGTACTCCTCTTCTAGGTGAGTTCCTATGTGTGTGACTATATAGGTCCCATATCATGTTGGCAGTGAATGTCCATAACAACTTATGAAATCACAAGCAAAGAGAGGTGCCTAGTCACACATCAGTTTTACCCAAGTGAATGGAAAGTTGGAGAGGAGCTTCAACCTGCAATATGTGTATGGTGTTACAGTGTTTGTATAGTTCCTTTATCATTGATATATATATTGAACTAGAGGCATGGAGTAGCCGACATCATTATTATTCAATCTTGTTCCTTGAACCAAAGTAGACTGCATGAGATATATGTAACCTCAATATCACATATTGACTCACATTTGTACGGCCATACTTTTCTCAGTCTCACTAATCCAGAAGACTTGGATATCATACTCTTATCAGAGGGACAAATCCCATATCTATCACTCATAGTTAGTCCCCATGTGTCAAATTCATCCAATCATCACCTTTATAATAACCCATTTTTCAGGGCTGTGTGTGATGATGTCAAAGTGTACCCAATGACATGTGACGAGTGAAGTGATTTTAGGTCTAAGAACCACAACCACCACCATCATTGTGAGACCTGACTATGACTTCCATGATAATGGCTTCCATGTATCAGTCTCACGGTGGGTTTGTCTGATACATTGTTCTTTAATATTTATTTGTGTGGTTGGTTTGATATTTCCATATCATGACTAATGAGACCCTATCATCAACCAACTCACACTCTGATCTTATGTGTTATTGTTGTTTATCTACCTTCCACAATAACAACCGATCAGGGACATAATGAGAATGTATATACTCTTAACATTTGTATGATCTCATTCTTTAGGTACTCAATCTAAATACATACTTCATTGAGTAATATCATTCTCTAGACATTTATTCTATTATTCATTATCTCATAACTGAATATACAAAATAAATTGGAAGTTGCATTTGTTATTAATCAAATCATTTACATGTTGTGCCACTACAATCATCATATGATTGGCTCTTTAGGCATACATACCAATAAAATCCTACTTGCACTTAGAGCCAATCACCCATGGATCTCATCTGAGTGACCTAACATGACCATCATGCTTTCTTTAAGTTAGTATTTTGCAATTTTCACATCTCTTTGTTGTATGACTACTCATATGAGATGGAAGTGTCATAGTATGATATCAAAGATTCCCAGCCTGACTAGTAGCTTCATTGTTGTCACCAGTAATTCTATTGTGTCATCAACAGTTGCAACCTCAAACAAGTTCACCCATGTGAACTTCTTGATCCATACAATATCCTATGTTGTTCTTATAACACAGAGATACTCAACTTCTTTTGGAGATTTGAACAACTATTATTAGCTCAGAATTGATTCTAGATTACAATTTTTGTTTAACATCAAACACTAATTGTGATCCTTTAATTGTCAGTTTGGAAGCTTACATCGGTATAACTCTTTACACCCAACTCTTCCTTATCACCATACTTAGGAAATGGATCCTTTTTAGTGCTTCACAAGCACTTAAGAATGTTCATTATGGTATTCCAGTGAATCCCACTCGCATCTGACATATACCCTCTCATCATGTCTAATACATATGAGATTGCTAGGTAGGTATAAATATGTCCTCTCATTATGTTAATACATATGAGATCATGTCCTATACATATGAGATAATGGTATTTCTTCTCACCATGTCTAATACATATGAGATAACAAGATAAATACATAACATTGCATTCAAGATAGATCCAATTGCATATGGAATCTATCTATGTGTTCCAGTTCTTCATAAGAATTGGGACACTAGGCTCTTGAAAGACTAACTCCATGGAACATGGACAAGTTTTCTCTCAATAAATCTTACATGATGAATCCTTCAGCATCTTTCCAATGTATTTTCTCTTACTTAGGTCAAGAATCTTTCTTGATCTATCTTTATATACCTTGATCCCTATCACATAGGATGCTTCGCCTAAACCTTTCAAAGAAGGTACTTTCCTTGCCAGGTTTGAACATATGCAGGATAAGGATGTTATTTCCCATCATTATGTGGAATATAAATACACTCCCACTAAATCTTTTATAATCATAGATTTCATCTTCATTCTGACTCAAGTCAAACCCTTTGACTGTCTTGTCAAATATAAGATTCCAGCTCTAAGATGCTTGCTTCAATCCATAGATTTACCTTTTTAGCTTATAGACTTTATTTACATTAATGGACTTTACAAACCAATAGGGTGTGTCATGTACACATCCTCATAATTGTTCATGTTAAGGAATGCAGTTTCAACATCCATATGACAAATTACATAGTCATATTAAGTTGCAAATGCAAGCCTGATCAAGATGGATTTAACCATGGTAACTAGTGAAAGACTTCATCATGTTCAACACTTGAACTAGTTTTAAACTCTTTTAAACCAATATACCCTTCCATGTTGGTCTCCTTTCAAAGACCCAAATGCACACAATGGGTTTTACCCCTCCATGTGGATCCAACAAGGTCATACCTTGTTGTTTTACAAGGAGTCCATCTTTGATCCCCTGGCCTCAAGCCATTTCTTAGATTCTAGTCCCCCAATAGTTTCTAGGTAGGTTGTTGATTCATCACTATGATCAACTTACTTCCTTCTTGAGTTATAATCTTTCAAACTCAAGGCATGATCTACGAGAACTATGAATTCTATGTGTTACATAAGGAACTTGAGATTCCACAACAACTTGTGATTCTCCTTGTTCCTATTGTACCTCTTTAGGTTCTATGTTTTCTTATTTGTCTCGAACATTTCGAGTTCTACTTTTACTCCCAGTAATTCCTTTGGAACTAATTTCATTCAGCCATCTTAGCAACAAACACTTTGTTTTTGGGTTGGAATATAAGTAGTATTCAACAAGATAGCATTTATGTTATTTGTGGATAAATCCATTTAAGAAACTATTTTCTTATATAAGCCTTCAATCTTAATCACTACAAAAGACACATCGGGACACTTCCCATGCCATATCTCATATGGTGTCCTTTTGAACCAATTTACACGGTACATTGTTTTAGTGTAAATCATCTCCTAAAAGGAATATTGGAAGATCAGCTAGATATGCTGATAATCATACCATGACTTAACATAATGTGATTCCTTCTTTTTAATACACTTCTAATGATCATTACCATTGTGTTTTAGGTGGATTTCATCATGATACACTATCATGATCTCCCAGAAGGTCCTAAAACTCTTGGTTTACATATTTCAACATCGATCATATCGAGGTATCTTAATACTTTTATCAGGTTACTTATGTACTTCATTTATGATCTCCTTGAACACTTCAAGATATTCATACTTGTATTTCATTAAATACAAATTTCAATATCCATTTATCATATCATTAAATATAACGAGGTACTTGTAACTACCTTAAGCATTCATTTTAAAAGGTCTATGTACATCAGTATGTACTAGTCCAAATTGGAACAGTTGATCTCCCACTACATCTAGTGAAGATTCTCTTGTCATATTATCCAATAAATTAGACATTCATGTCTCTATTGGTTCAATGACCAAAGGAGTCCAGATAACCATCATATGGATTCTAGAAATACATTCCTTGTTTATGCACTCTAGATGACCGTGATATAGGTATTTAGTAGTTTGATTCATCAAGTCATTCAGTATATGTGTCATACACATTTGTCTTTACAACTATCAAGTATAGTTTTTGAGTCATAGGGCATTTTCCGTAAAAGATCATATCGATTAAAATGAAACATAATGTTCTTTTCATACAAAACATTTAATGTTTTCATCAATGGCAAGTGCATAATATCAATTCACTAATTCTATTATGTGCCCATGAATGATGGTTCCTAACTGTAAAGGCAGCAACCCTTGCTCTGTAGAGTTTTAGCTTACTTCTTCTTAGTTTTTGAAGTGGAGTTCTCTATCTCTATCTTCTTCTTGAGATCCTCTATGAAGCATATAATTCCTTTCCAATGTCTAGATAAGTGACAATGGTCAGATTTTCTTTTCTTTATCCTTTTAAGTGAAAGGTCAGATTCCTTTTACACTTACCCTTGTCCATATATTGAGTGTAGAAGACTTGGGCTTCAGCTTAGCCTCAAAACACTTCTTATCCTTGCTTTTTCCCTAGGACTCACTTCTATTGATCACCATCATAGATTTGTCCTTCTTCCTTACATTGGCATCAATGGAAAGTATTAGATAAAATGACTATATGATTCATGCAATGCTTGCATAATCATATTAATGGTCAACTCTTGACCTAAGAGAAATCCCAGTCATTCCATATGTCCAAACACATTGTGCACATGTGGTTCTATTGGACCTCCCTTCGTCAGTTTGCACTCAATTAGCGCTTTAGAGACATTATACCTTCTTTGCTTTACATGATTCTTAAGATTTGTTACCATCTCAAAAATGTATGTGTTTTTCATGTTGTTCATGCAACTCATAGTTCATACAATAGAGCATTAGGTATTCAAATGTCTATGGTATCATTGGCGTGCTTCCAATAAGCATCCATCTATCCTTAGGCACAGTTGGAGTGATTCCTCTGGCATTGGTCTATCAAGGACATAGACCTTTCACTCATTGATGAGAGAATTTCTCAAAGTCCTTAACCAATTGTGGAACTTCATCCCATTTTGTCCTTCTTGAGGACTGATCACAACTTGAATGTGTTTGTGTTTGGATTTTGATTCTACAAAGAAATATTGCAACCTTTTTCAAAACAAATTTGATTTGGTTTGATTTGATATGATATTGATTAGGTCTTTAATTAACTACCACTCCCACTCTTTTATTCAAATTGATAACTCTCATGTATCAATTCAAAAGATTGCAGCGTACAACCTTCTAGTGAGCCAAGATCCAAATATCATCAAAGTCATGAGCCAGCTAGGTATGTCACCCACAACTTGATTATATCTGGTACCAAACTCTTGACAATTGCATCATATGCAACTCTTGAGAAATGATATGCACAACTCCTTGTCATGATCGTTTTCATGCCTATAGGTGCTTAATCCAATTAAAGTCACCTAGTTAAGCCTGACCCAATAGCCAACACAACAGATATGCACCTTGCTAGGGTAGACCCACATATCTACCATCACATTTCCATGAGATAGACGGTGCACCATGCTAGGGAGTGCCCACTCTTGGTTGATCAAGCTTTTCATGTGTGCTGCCTATGGAAAGAATCTAAGACTTAATATTTTATTTGAGGGTTTTTTGTATAAAAATATATATACTTTATTCGATCACCGCATATATAGTATGTATCATATACATGCTATAACAACAAATGAGAACATGCAATAAATAAAACACACAAGCCATGGTTATGGCCATACTAATGTAATTCCTTGGAGCCACAAGGAATTACTATGACCTATGATCCACATCATATGTAACCCGTTGTTGATGAGGATCTTGTGCTCAAACCAATCCGTATTGATCACTTTAACTCTTGAACCGGTCAGCTCATCTCTTAGTCACTTGGTTGGACCCTTGAAATGGACGTCTGGTTCTCAGGTCCAAGCAGCATTCGGACACCTCCAGAAGGCCGATTGGGCCACCATTTGATCAATTCATCCTCCTGTCATCTGGCCTCCTCGGTCCTCCAGTCGATCAGGGCATGTCACAAGCCACTCATTTTGTCTTTGTGCAGATTGTCATCTCACATCGAAATATAAATTAAAACTATGTTATTTCTTATTACATTGTATATGGAGAAAACCTCAAGTTATATTTGAGGGTAAATAGGAATAAGATCATTAGTTTACATTTGTAAATGAGATAGAGGCTTAGTACGTAGACCAATTAACAACATGAATAAATAACTACAATCATGCACACACAGATCTAGGGTTTTGACCATAACCATGCTTCACATCCACCATCATGTAAACTGCATATACATACATACATATATATATATTCACTTGGGTTCTTTATGTGGTGATTTAGATAGACGTGCATATCAACCAGTTTAAATATTCACATCACATGCAATAAATAAACTCGATAAAACCAAAAATTGATCACATCAATTATCTTAAAACATAATTAAGTGACATGGCTTTGATACCAATGTAGGGAAATATAGCATCAGATAGGCAGCGGAAACAAAAAAATTTACTGGCATATTTCCCATTAACCAGCAAATTGTGTCAATAACTATGCAATGGGAAGGATGGTTTCACAAAGATATACCTGGTCCTGGAGCAAGTCCAGTGACAATCCTTGTCGATGTAGATGTGCACTCTATCTTGGATGGTGGTTGTGCATCTCTTAGTTGTACTGCGAATTAATGTTGCTCTCCTAGCAGCAAAGGACTCGTGCCTTTAGAGTAGTCCACACAGACCAACTAGAACTCATGTCATCCTTCTAGAACATATAGGAAGGAGTTGTCCATCTCATTGGTGTACTAGTCACCAACCTACTCTCCTACAATAATGATCCTCAGCTATTTATCTCCCTTGGCTATCCCTCCCTAGTCGGGTAGGACTTGCCTGGGATCTTGTGATTGCCACAACCAGAGATGACAACAATTGTCAGAGCAACTAATTCTCAATTGTTTGAGTTGTACTTTGAGAAGCCCCTAGTATCCCTCTATTTGTAGTTGAGGCTAGGGTCAGGGTTCCCATTTTATGCGGAGTGGAAAGGATCGAAAATATCAAATTTTTACAACAATTATGGAAGTTTTGCAACCTCCGTGCGCCAAAACGGTCATCTCACCCAGTGAGACAGTCATCTAGGACATGAGACAGTCGTCTTGCTAAGTGAGATGATCGTTTTGCACTTTTCCATTTGGATATGAATTGGCAAATTCATTTCTAAATTAATTTCATACATTAATTTACTTGCACCCCAAGTAAGTGCAATTGAAACATGTTCGGGAA
Organism: Alisma plantago-aquatica; assembly: GCA_963693085.1. Lineage (NCBI taxonomy): Eukaryota > Viridiplantae > Streptophyta > Magnoliopsida > Alismatales > Alismataceae > Alisma > Alisma plantago-aquatica. The sequence continues at coordinate 921,567,966 of OY856409.1, forward strand.
AACTCCAGAACCTTAGTTCATCCCAACCGGTTCTTCTTACACGAGAAAGATGCCCATCTCACTCACACATATGGTCGTCTGGTGAGTTTGAGTCTTGCTAATCAATTCAACAACTTGAACCAGTCGGTTCATAGGGTAGAACTAAGCCAATTCGATTTCTGATCTACTTGAAAACCCAAACAGTCATCTCAACACTTGAGATGCCCGTCTGGCTACCCCAAACGGCTGTCTCACCCAGTGTGATGGTTGTTTGGTAGTTCAGTCAACCAACCCATTGATATGTTGTGTGAATTGAGCACCTAAACACTTCAATACTTTATTCAATTGTCATTCAAGATATGAACTCCTCTTCTATATGAGTTCCTATTTGTGTGACCCTATAACTTCCATATCATGTTGGCAATGAATGTCCATAACAACTTATGACATCATAATAAGAGAGTGGTGACTAGTCACTAATCAGTGCAACCCAAGTGAATGGAAAGTCAGGGAGCAACTTCAACCTACAATCTATGTATGGTGTTATAGTGTTTGTATATTTCATTTGTCATTGATATCCAGATTGAACTAGAGGCATTGAGTAGTCATCCTCATTATTATTCAGTCTTGTTCCTTGAACTGTAGAAGAGTGCATGAGATATATGTAAGCTCAATATCATATATTGACTCACATGTGTATGCCCATACTTTTCTCAAACTCACTAATCAAGAGGCCTTGGATACCATACACATGTCGGAGGGAAAAATCCCATATCTATCACTCACAGTGAGTCCCCATGTGTCAAAGTCACCCGATCATCACCTTTATAACAACCCATGTTTTATGACTGTATTTGATGATGTCAAAGTGTACACAACGACATGTGACTAGTGTAGTGATTTTAGGTCTAAGAACCACAACCACCACCATCACTGTGAGACCTGAATATGACTGCCATGATAATTGCTTCAATGTGTTAGTCTCACTGTGGATCTGTCTGATATGTTGTTCTCTAACATGTATCTTCGTGCTTGGTTTGATATTGCCATATCATGACTAATGAGATAACTCACCAACCAACTCACACTCTAATCTTATGTGTTATTGTTGTATATATACCTTCCACAATAACAACAAATCAGGGACATAATGAGAATGTATATACTCTTAACATTTGTACGACATCATTCTTCAGGTCCTAAACTTGAAGACATACGTCATTTAGTAATATCATTCTCTAGACATTTATTATGTTATTCATTATCTTATAACTGAATATACAAAATAAATTGGAAGCTTGCCTTTGTTATTAATTAAATTATTACATGTTGTGCCATTACAATCATCATATGATTGGGTCTCTGGGCATACATACCAATGACTTGCTTTCCTTGAGATTTACCTTCTATTTTGTTCATGGTTTAGTTTTGTTTTGGAGTTGTCTATGTGTTTGTTATGTGGTTCTTCTGTAAGGAGTGGGCTGAGAGGGGATCCACTCCCTACAAAAAATTTGAAGAATAAAACATCCATTCCAAACACACTCAACGGCATGCTAGAATAGGTGTAAAATTTTCAAATTTCAATAAATGCTATTTAAAACAACCAAAGTGTAGTACTAGAATTAAACAAATGACTATATTCAATTTTCACAAAAGATTACAAACGTACGTCATAATCTCCCATAAGGGTTTACATGTATGATACAACATAAGGATCTAAGTAAAGGGAAGTGTAAACTACTTCAAATTTGTCTTCAATCAACATGTCCAAGAGCTAGGTCCATGTTGGAAGCTACATTCTCCTTGGTCATGTTGAACACCTCGATCTTAACATGGGTGGTTGGGTAATCACCCAGCAAGAGAGATAAAAACAAGGTATGTGTCAAATAATGAAGAGGAACAAAAGAAGGAAATAACATGAAAGTAAAGGCTAAGATTTCATCATAACATGAAGAGAAAAAGTGTATGAGGCATAATCAAAATAGATGCTTGACATAACATTAAAATAGTAAAGGAATTGCATGCATGATTAATATTTACTACATTAACTAAGTAGGGTTGAGGCACCTACCGGACCTCAACCTATAGGTGAGGGGAGAATTAATACATTCCCAGTCACCTACACATATTTTTATAGGGGAGATTAAGACATTCCCCAAGGCGAATTAATACATGCCCTATCTATAGGTGGTTGTACATAAGTACCACTACTATAGATAAATAGTCCATAAAATCAACATGTTAGAAAACAAATCATGGCAAGTAAAAGCATCATATCAATTAGAACATGGCAGTGGGGTACAAGACTCAAGAAAAATAATATCAATACTAATTTTGAGGAAATTTAAAAGAATTATGAATAGAGGAAATAGGGTTCGTTAAAGCCTCATTAGGGAAATATAGGGTTTGGTTGCAATTATCCCAACATAGGGTGTAAGGAATGCACATACCTCTCTTACTGATATCAATTATCAACGTTCACCACTTTAATTTATTCCAAGTTCCTCTTTGCCTATTTTCAATGTATTAACATGTATTAGACTACATAATGCACATTAACATATAGAGACCCTAATTTTAGACCCTTTTCATGGAAACTCAGATTTAGACTCTAAAAACTTCACCAATGAACTTATTAGGTTCTCATGATCAAGAAAATATATTTTTATGTTGATTTTGGTGTTATGATGATTAAGATGTATTTTTTATGGATTTTATGCATTAAATTCATTTTACAAAAATCATCCTTCATCAAACTACAAAACCAGACCTTGAAAATATTTTTATTAGACAGTGAGATTAATTTTCAAATTCCAAAACATATTTATTTGTAAAATTTTGATAAGCAGATTAAAAGATATGAATTTTTCAATTTGAACCAATCAGGAAATGACAAGTCAGAAATCTTAGAGACAGAGGAAGAATGAGAGAGAGGGAGAAAACACCATTTGACCCAGAATTAGGGTTGGATATGCATAGGTAACCAAACTAGATCTTCTAGAGAAGGTAAAATAGCAAGAAACCAAAATCCTAGAAGAACATGGTAAATAGAGATGGAGATCATTGATTTTAAACATAGAAGCATGAATTTTAAGCATGAAGTAAGCAATATATGAGAAGGGGGTTATACAACTCGCCTCTAGGGAAGGTGGACAAGTTCAAGCAGAAACATTCCTGAGCTAGAGAGGTTGGTTTCTCTAACAAAGCCCCTATCTCGATCAAGAAGTACCTTCTCCACTCTAGAGGTGAAAACCCCTAGCAAAAGAACATGGAGATGAGGTGTTTAAGGATTCCGACCTGTAAGAAGGTGGGAGGAAGATTAACAGCATGAAAATAGGGAAGGAAAGGAGAAAACTTACTATTTTTGGTCGAAATCACCAAGAAGGAGCTTTAGAAACCCTAAATAGAGAAAATTTGGAACCCTAGGAGCCTTCTTCACTAAGGTAAGCACTCTATTTTACATTGGGACAACACCTTCATGGACAAATAGAGAAACAATACTGATTTTAGAGGCATATATAACAAAGGATTCAAGAATAGAAGATTTAGGGTTCATTTTATGATTTCAAAGCACATTAAAAAGTTAGATTAAAGTTTAGAACACCTAACTAAGGTCCTTAAATAGACTTTCACTGACATATTTTTGCATAAACCCTTTTATTGGTACAAATAGTGAAAAAAATGTTCACCAAACCACTATAAATTCCACTAATTAAACATGAATGACATAAAGGATATAAATGAAAGGGAAACTTGGGAAAAAGGGTTACATGGAGATTACAACTAAGATTCAATATGTTACAGTTTGTGTGGTTGACTTTGAGGTCTCTACCCCTCCTTGGAATCCAAACCGTCGCTACACTTGGAAGGTGGGTTGTTGTGACCGCAACAAACCCTAACCCTAGGAGTGGTTGCTACCTTGTCCCCTGACGGTCGCAATAGGATGATTCAAGTGGTTAGGTTGCTATACATGACTGCCTAGTGTATTGCTACACCTTCCTAGAGGTCGCACCAAGTGGACCTCTGGTCGCTACACTCATTAGGTCTCTATATCTAACCCAATCGATCACAACACTATATTGTTGGTCACTACATGATGATGTGAAGATGAATGCTAAATCATAATCAATACTGCTTAAGTCTAACACACTCCAAACATGTGGGAGGTAATGAAACTAGGGTTTAGTGATTGAATGATATTATGAAACCATAATCGACTACACATGAAACTGAGACCTAATTTTGAGAGATGTGATGTATTTACTCATTTTTCTTGAAGTTATTATCATGTCATGGTGTTTTCTCTCTCCTACTTGTACAACCCTAACTTTATAGGTGAAGTGAACGTCATAGCTATGAGAATGCTATGGTGATCTTTATATAATACGGGATGGTGATTATCAGCATTGTTAAGGCATAATGTAATATTGAATGTGCAAGGATTATGTGATTGGGTCTAATGACCTGACAAGTTCTCTATGCTTAGTGATAGGTGATATCCTCCAATGATGAGATAAGGGTTTGTTATACCCTTGTGATGTGATAATGATGTTGGCCTTGTATGGTAGTTGTAACATGTGATGTTGGTTGTGGCTTTCAATGGTGGTGATATCATGAGATGATGTGACAAGTTTGCACCTTATACATTTTATATATTTGGAAGTTGTTTCACAGTTATGTTTGCTAGAAAGAATTAGGGTTTGTATGTCCACTTGTTTGATGCAACCTTAGTCACCCAATTGGCATAACTATAAAGTGAAACCCTAATCATGTAGTTGCCATGTATCATAGATCCAATCTTCAGTGTCAGCACTTACTAGATGGTGAAATGAGTCATTCCTACGGGAATCTTAGAGTGCATATTGTTGAATACACAGGGGTGCAAGTCGATTATCTCCTTGCATCCACAATTGTAGTTTAAGAGGATGGTTGCGGTCATGCCTTGGATGTTGTGATATGTAATAGGCAGCAATATAACTGCATTTATGCCTCATTGTAGAATGGCATGAATGAGCTTGTTCTCTAGTGTCGAGCCACGTACTAAGGCAGGCTAGGTGTTTATCAACTTGACTATATGTCGTTGTTTTTAGTTGACTACTATGTCTCTATGGTGTTTTCTCTCATACTGACCGGGAGGTGTTGGTGAGATCATGGAGTCCATCTCTTCCATAGATCTTATGGTGCCAATTTTGACTTTTTAGTGGTTAGTTGGATTTGAGTGGTATGCCTCAAATCCTCAGGGCATAATAATATAAGACGTAACTCAGCCATGTAGTATACTTGGTTAGGGTTAAACATGACCAATATTAGATGACCCTTTACCTTATCTTTGTACTTATTCTTGAATTATAATACGGTAAGAGAAATCAACTGTTATACATGTTATTCATATTCCTTCTCAAAGTCAAAGATGTTACACTACTCGGTTGTAAATGCCTCAATTGCTACGTTGTTCATATCATTTAGTTCAATCGTCTCATATTGAACATAATGTTATCCTACTGCTTTAATCTATTTGTGATTGTAATAGATGTTGGTAGAGAGTTATATCTCTCACTAGGACATTAGTCTCACCCTGCGAGTTTCCACATATTTTAGGTGGTTGTGCATGACGCGGTAGAGATCGTGTGATCGAGGTTGAGTAGTAAGAGGAGAAGTAGTTGTAGAAGGTTGGATATGTTCCTAGTGTTTTGTAGTAGAGTACTATGTGTTGTCCATGTACTCTCAGGTCCTTGGGGAGGTTTTGTGTTTTTTTGTACATTGATACAATGTTTTTTGCAGTATTCCATGGTTGTACAAATATGGCTTGTATATATATGAATAGGTTACCATATGAAATAGGTTGTGGCAAGTTAGTCAGTTAATAGTGATATGTATCATCTTTTGGCATCATATGTAATATGAAGACATAGTTTGTGGGCTTAGATGTAAAATGTTCCAATTTTTATGGTTATATGAGACCAATTTTAGTTTATTGTGCTTAATGGATGTTTAGTATTAATTATGTGCTTTGTTTCAAGTAATCTCATTTTGTGTGATGAGTGTGTTGTAGTTTGGTTGGTATCAGAGAATTAGGTTTGATGAGTGTGCAGGGACATAGGACTAGGGTTTGTGTATGTTCTAGTGTCATCCAGTATATCTTATGGTAACTTCTGCTTATGTAGAAGAAGAAGGAGAAGAAAAGATGTCAGCAGAACATAAAGAACATGTTGCCGAGAGAAGTGTTGCTACACCAAGAGGCAGTGCAAGGAGGCAGGGTAGGGTTGATAGAGTGCCTGGAGCACCTCAGTTTGACCCAGTTGTGATGGAAAACCCCACTTTCCAGTCATTGTTTGGACAGTTTATGGCTACAATGATGCACATGGATGATAGGATGCATGTACCTCAATCTAGGTCAGTAGTTCCTAATGTGGAATCTTTGGGTTTTGGGAAGACCTTAGAGAGGTTGAGGCATGTTGGGGCAATTGATTACGCTAGTACAACAGACCCAGTGAACGATGATCTGTGATTACTAGAGTGCGAGAAGGCTTTCAAGATCCTCAACATCCCAGAGAAGGATAAAATGAAGCATGCAATGTATCTGTTGAAGGGGAGTACTGGCTATTGGTGGGCCACAGAGGAGGAGAAAAGGCATGGTGTTGCCATCAGTTGGGAAAATTTTTGGTGGGAGTTTGTGAGTCGCTATTTTCCTCAGACCTATCTGGATGATAAGATCTTGTAGTTTGAGAATATTCGGTAGGGATCTATGTCAATCGATGAGTATGATGCAAAGTTTGTGGAACTGCTAAGGTTTTGTCCTCATATGGTTGTGACAGACCAGGAGAGGATCATACACTTTGATAAGGGTTTGAGAACAGAGTTGACGACGATGGTGTTGGATCTCGAGAATAGAGAGAGGTTCACCACGTTTGTGGAATCTGTTAGACAGATTGAAGAGTCAACAATAGAGAAATGTGAGGTGAATGCCAAGAAAAGATCAACACAATACCAGGGGTAGTCTTCTGGAGGCTTCAAGAAGCCTAGGTTCTTAGCACTACAATCACAGCAAAGATCGGGTGTTCAATCATAGTGGACGCCAAGTAGAGGTAGAGGTCACAGTTTTCCGTCAGTAGGAGCCCACAGTGCGGCGTTAATATCAATGATAGGGTCATCTAGGCCATGGTATGAGAGCAAGACATTCTATATGTTTGGAAAGATTGGGCATACAAAGTTGTATTGCCCAATGAAGGATGAGGAGGTGACCCAGTAGTTGAGATAGAGTCAGTAAGGGTCATAGCAATGATATTTCAATAGTGGTGGAGGTCAAAGATGCGGTCAGGCATCACAGGCTGGTTCTTTTGGGCTAGCCAGTAGAGGAAGGGGATGTCAACAGACAACGGATCGCTTTTACGCCATGAGTCATCCAGAAGGAGTTGTCAATCTATGAGTTGTGACATGTCATATGGAGTTATTTCATTTTGATTTGTCTTCTTCTTGCTTTATATTTGTTTGGTTGACCTGGGTGTGATACACTCTTATATCACTCATGAAGTGATTGCTAGTTGTTCTTTGCATGTTAGTCGTAGACATGGTAGTCTTTGTTTAGAAACCCCTTTGGTTGGTTTTGTTGAGCTGAGGGAGGTGTGTCCTTCTTGTATCCTTTCTTTTTCAAGACATAGCATCCAAGTGGACCTCATACTACTTGACATGCATGGATTCGATGTGATCCTTGGAATGGACACTTTGGAAAAGTATCAAGTGGTCTTGGACTATAGTTTCAAAGTGGCAATGTTTGTCGACGATGATGTGATGTGGGTCTTCCAAGGGGATATGAAGATTCTTTCGACGTGTCTGGTGTCAGCAATGATAGTTGAGAGGCTGATGAAGAAGGGTTGTGATGTGTTCTTGGCCATGTGATAGATACCAAGGCGAGGAGTCCTAGTATCCAGGAATTGTCAGTTGTCTATGAGTTCGACGATGTGTTTCCCAATGATTTCATAGGTCTTCGTCCCCCTAGAGAGATTGACTTTGAGATCAATCTGGTTCCTAGTACACAGTCGCTAGCTTAGACACTGTATAGGATGGCACCAACTGAGATGTCAAAAGTGAAGAAACAGTTGAAAGAGCTGCTTGAGAAGGGTTTTATCAGACCAAGCACATCACCTTGGGGTGCCCCAATGTTGTTTGTCAAGAAGAAAGATGGATATGTGAGTTTGTGCATCGATTATAGATAGTCGGACAAGGTGATGATAAAAAACAAGTATCCTTTGTTGCAAATAGATGATTTGTTTGATCAGTTAAGGGGTGTTTCAGTCTTCTCCAAGATAGACCTAAGATCAAGATATCACCAATTGTGGATCATGGAAGATGACATACCCAAGTCATCTATTAGGACTCATTATGGTCATTTTGAGTTTTTTATTATGTTGTTTGGGCTGACCAATGCACCAGCAACGTTCATGGACTTGATGAACAGGGTGTTTCAATCATATCTTGATTAGTTTGTGTTTTTGTTCATAGATGACATCTTGATATACTTTAGAGACATCTAGCCACATGAACAGTATCAGTTTTAGGGGTTGACCTTATTGAGATAGCACCAGTTGTATGCTAAGTTCAGCAAGTGAAAGTTTTATCTGAAGGAAGTATCTTTCCTCATACACCTGATATCTGTTGAGGTTATTCATGTGGATCTAAAGAAAGTAGAGTCGGTAATAGAGTGGGAACAACCAAAAACGTCGATAGAAGTTTGCAGTTTTCTAGATTTGGCAGGCTATTACAGGAGCTTCATCAAGAATTTCAACATAGTAGCACTACTCCTAACAAAGCTGATGAGGAAAGATGTGCCTTTTGTGTGGGATGACAAGTGTCAAAATTCTTTCCATTTTTGAAGGAGAAGATGACCAATGCACTAGTATTAGTGATTCATGAGCAAGGGAAAGGGTACATAGTCTTATGTGATGCGTCCAAGAATGGTATGGGTTGTGTCCTGATGCAAGACAAGAATGTGATTTCTTTCGCTTCGTGACAGCTTAAGAAAAATGATGAGAACTACCCAACGCATGACCTAGAACTAGTTGTAGTGGTTCATGTCATGAAGATATAGAGACATTACCTTTATGGTGAGAAGTGTCAGATCTTCACCAACCACAAGAATCCTAAGTACATGTTTTCATAGAAGGAGTTGAACATGTGGGAGAGACGTTGGATGGAGTTGATTAAAGACTATGATTTCACCATAAACTACCATCTAGGGAAGGCAAACAGGGTGGCAAATGCTTTAAGTAGGAAGTCTTTTTCATCATCATTTTTTGATAAGGCACAATTATGCTCCTTGGTGTGCCATAAGAGAGACATGTTGGTTTCCTTGTGTCATATGAATGTGAAGCTGGAGGTGTCCATGCTAGTAGGACTGTTGGCACAGTTACACATGAAGCCTATGTTGAGATAACAGATCAGAGATGCACAGTGTGATCATACTATGATACAACATATTCAATCAAAGTTTGGCAGCGAGAAGTGTGATGGCTTCCTTCAGCAAAGGATGGGATAGTATGTTACCATGGTAGAGCAGTGGTTCCTGATGTTGATGATCTGAGAAAGATGGTTCTAGAAGAAGCCCACTCTTTGATGTGTGTTATGCATCCAGGTAGCTCCAAAATGTACCAGAACTTGAAGGACTTGTATTTGTGGCCTGGTTTGAAGTGAAATGTAGCTGAGTTTGTGGCCAAATGCACAGTGTGTCAGCAGGTTAAGGCAGAGCATCAGAAACCTCTAGGAACTTTGCAATCGTTGCCTATACCACAATGAAAATGGGATCATGTTATGATGGACTTTGTGATTGGACTTTCTAGGATAGACAAAGGTCATTATTCCATATGGGTGATAGTTGATAGGTTGACCAAATTAGTGCACTTCCTTCCTATGAACACCACGTATACATCAGAGAAGATTGCTTAGATATATGTTGATGAGATCGTACATTTGCATGGTATTCTAGTTACTATCATGTCAGATAGAGGTCCTCAGTTTACCAGTCACTTTTGGGAGCGCTTGCAAACATATATGGGTATGCAGTTGAGGTTTAGCATAGTGTTTCACCCCTATACAGATGGACAGTCTGAAAGGACCATACAAATTCTAGAAGATCTACTGAGAGCTTGTGTCTTGCATTTTTTGGGAAGTTGGGATGTCCACCTCAGTTTGATAGAGTTTGCCTATAATAACAGTTATCAAAGGAGCATTCATATGGCACCTTATGAGGCTTTTTATGGGAGACATTGTAGATTTCTATTGTGTTGGTATGAGACTAGTGAGTACCAGCTTCTAGGTTATGAGCTTGTGCAGTAGACAATAGAGAAGATCAATGTGATTCAGTAGCAATTAAAGGTAGCCCAAGACATGCAGAAATCATATGTTGATAATCATCACAAACCCTTGGAATTCGAAGTGGTAGATAGAGTGTATCTCAAAGTCTCTCCTTGGAAGGGCGTGTTGAGGTTTGGGAAGAAGGGTAAGTTGGCTCCTATGGTGGCACGTGTTGGGAAGGTGGATTACAAGTTGGAGTTGCCACCTGAGTAGCATAGGTTGCATCAAGTGTTCCATGTTTCTATGCTAAGGAAGTGCCGCCAAGATACCGAGTTAGTTCTACATCCAGTGGAGGTTGAGTCGGAAGAAGATATTTTGTATGTTGAAGAGCTTGTTTTGATCCTTGATAGAAGAGTGAAAAAGCTGAAGAAGAAGGACATAATTTTGGTGAAGGTTCTATGGCATCACCATGGTGTTAAGGAAGCCACGTGGGATATTGAAGAAGAAATGTGTAGGAAGTACACGTCTCTTTTCGCGTAAAATTTCGGATGTGACAAGCTTATGTTTTTAGTTTGGTCTTGTTTGGATGATGTTTGAGCTATGCATGCCTATTTTGGACCAAGTTGCAATTTACCCATGAGTGAGGGTTATCTTGCAATTTTTCACATGTAGAGTGTACCTTCTATGTCGTAACATCATGATAGAGATAAAGGAGCATAGGGGCTATTTGCTTGGACCATGGTTGATGATGTGACATCACATGCTGAGATTAGGGTTTCTAGGGTTTGCCTTGTTGATGTGTGTCGACCGTATTAGGGTTTGTGTGTGTTGCGACTGCAACACCACTCTTGGATGAGTGTTGCAACCAAAAAAATTACCCTAGGTGTTGTTTTCTTTTACCATGTTAACCTAGGTGTGGTTTGGTTGATAGGGTTTGTCTTTTAGTGGAGTATTTCGACCATGTTGAGGTGGGTGATCTAGTGTTGCGGTCGCTACATGGTCTACCCTGGTGTGTTGCGACCGCAACATGGGATGTAGCTGACTAGGTGGTTTCTAAACTCCCTAGGTTATATCGCCCTTTGATGCATTCTTGTGCTAAGTGGTTGCATGGTTGTTTCCTTGGTGGATAAGTGTCCTTTCAATGCTCTCTTGTGTTGACACCTCAGAACCCCCTTACTTCCCTCCAACTATGTGTATATAACCCCTCTCCTTCACATGCAAGTATCCTTTTTAGATCTACTCTTTCTCTTCTCTCTTGTGTTCATACTTGGAGCTTTGTGGAGCAGAAGAGGACTAATCTTGGATCTTTGGTGGTTGACCAACCTTGCATGTGGTAACCTCGAGCTTGACCATCTTCCTTGTGGTGATCCTTGGTGATCTTCCTTCTTGGTAAGTTGTTATCTTTCCTTAATCACATTTTCTTTTGGCTCTCTACCCTACCTTCTCCTTATTTTGTTGTGAGACTATGGACCACCATGGTGGCTATATTGTGGAAGCTCCTCTTCATAAAGGTTGGAGACTATGGTTTGACCATGGTGGTACCTAAGTGAGATGGAGCTTTCCTCTCTTTCTTCTTTCTTCTCTCTTGATCGGCCTAGGATTTGAGTTTTCATTATCTTGAGCTTTCCTTTGACATTGGTATGTTTTCTTCTTCTTGAGGTGATATTGTGTACGAGGAGTTTATCATGGTTGGATTTTCTTCTTCCCTCTTGGAACTTATGGATTTGAGCTCGATTCTCTACATAAGGCGGGTTATATAACTTTCCCCTCTTCTATTATTGCACCATATATCTTGCTTTTATGTTGTTGTTTTCAAATCAAATATGATTCTAATATGCTAGATGAAGTTATCATGATGTAGGGTTTATGATATTATAGTATTCTCAAGTAGATTACTCTTTCTCCTAAACATTGATTCTTGTACCCGATTTTGTGGTGATTATGGAATGGATAGTTTTCTCTTACTTTTGATTATGGATTTATATCAACATGCACATGGTTCGAGTATCTTGTAGTAGAATGAAGTTTTAGCTCTGTTTTGCATGTGTTGAACGTGGGTTTTACCCCTCTTAACAAAGTTCTTTCATGGCGATTTCTATGATACATGTTTTAGAATATTAGTGATCATCTTTATATGGAGTCTTCCTCTTAGATGATGCTTGGTTTCCTTGAGATTTACCATTTGTTTTGTTCATGTTTTAGTCCTATTTTGAAGTTGGATATGTGTTGGTCATGTGGTGTTTGTGTGTCTGACTTTGAGGTCACTACCCCTCCCTAGAATCCAAACTGACGCTACACTTGGAAGGTGGGTTGTTGTGACCGCAACAAACCCTAACCCTAGGGGTGGTCACTACCTTGTCCCCTAGCAGTTGCAACAGTATGATTCAAGTGGTTATGTTGTTATACCTAACTGCCTAGTGGTTGCTACACTTGCCTAGAGGTTGTGTAACATCCCAGGATTTGAGGCCTCGGATAAGTTGATCTTAAAAGGAATGATTGGACTACCCATATCACCAAGGTGCACCTCCTTTTCCGGGAGCCCATCACTAAAGAACTCCATAGTTAAGTGTGCTCAGCTTGGAGTAGTACTAGGTTGGGTAACCAGTTGGGAAGTTGATCCTAGCTTGCGCGTGAGTGGATAAAAAGCATGCAGTCAAGGCTAGTGGTGATCTGTGGGGCCATTCGTCATTCCTGAAACTCTACTAGAGCCTTGGGTAGTGGGCTCGGGCATTACAAATGGTATCAAAGCCAATTCCCCTCTAGTAGGTGGGGCCCACATGGGCATGGCATGTCATTCTTGAGCTGTGTGGTCCAGGCATGTAGGAAAGGGATGTCCATGGTTGATGTAGCCACACTTGCGCTGGTATTCCGTGATCAGGAGTTGGGTGTCCATGGGCCATTGTGGGTATGCACTGAATTGGGGAAGAGATTATGAGGCCTTACAGTTGAGCCTTGACGAGGACGTCAAGAGTCTAAGTGGGGGAGATTGTAACATCCCAGGATTTGAGGCTTCGGATAAGTTGATCTTAAAAGAAATGATTGGACTACCCATATCACCAAGGTGCACCTCCTTTTCTAGGAGCCCATCACTAAAGAACTCCATAGTTAAGTATGCTCAGCTTGGAGTAGTACTAGGATGGGTGACCAGTCGGGAAGTTGATCCTGACTTGCGCGTGAGTGGATAAAAAGCGTGCAGTTAAGGCTAGTGGTGGTCTGTGGGGCCAGTCGTCATTCCTGAAACTCTACTAGAGTCTTGGGCAGGGGGCCCGGGCGTTACAGGTTACAACAAGTGCATGTATGGTCGCTATACTCATGTAGGTCTCTACATCTAACCCAATCGGTCGCAACACTATGTTGTTGGTCACTACATGATGATGTGAAGATGAATGTTTAATCATAATCAATATTGTTTAACTCTAGCACACTCCAAACATGTAGGAGGTAATGAAACTAGGTTTTGGTGATTGAATGATGATATGAAATCCTAATTATCTACACATGAAACCCTAACCCTAATTTTGAGAGATGTGATGTATTTACTCATTTTTCTTGAAGTTATTATCATGTAATGGTGTTTTCTTTCTCCTACTTGTATAACCCTAACTTTGCAGGTGAATGAAAGTCATAGCTATGAGAATGCTATGGTGATCCTTATATAATACAGGGTGGTGATTATGATCATTTTTGAGGCATAATGTAATAGTGAATGTGCAAGGATTATGTGATTGGGTCTAAAGACCTAACAAGTGCTCTATGCTTAGTGAGACGTGACATCCTCTAGTGATAAGATGAGGGATTGTTATCCCCTTGTGATGTGATAATGATGTTGGTCTTCTATGAAAGTTGTAACATATGATGTTGGTGATGGCTGGATTTGAATGGTGGTGATATCATGAGATGATGTGACAAGTGTTGACTCAAGGTCAATTAGGTCAATGTTGACTCACGTCTAAATTGACTAAACTCATGTTTTGATGATGACTAACCATTCCACATATTGGTGTCTAATGTCTCTACTTGAGTGATTTCATATTAGGTATAGACACTCTAAATGCCCTAACTTGCGCATCTCAAATTGGAGAAAAGACAAGTCAAAGTCATACAAGTGCACGTTTTTGTAATATGATGTATATCCATTAGAATCATGTTGTAAATCACTTGTAATGATTGTATGACTTGTAATTAAGCTTAGAAAAATATCAGGAACACTTAGATCGAATATTAGAGCACTTTATATGCAACTTTGAAAATTGATTACAGGCACTTTGTCGGTCAAGTTTCCCAGCCTGAAAACTCGACCGATCATCCTTGATCAATTTTCTGAAGATTGCATCGGTCGAGTTGTGTTTACATAGAACTCGACCGATGGAGTAACTGACCAAATCGATTTTCATTGGTCGGTCAAGTTTCCTCAGGACAAACTCGACTGATGGTCTGAATATCGGCTTTGTATTTTACTCTATCAGTCGAGTTACCCCTATAGAAACTCGATCGATTATACTATACGGAAAAGTACAGAAAAGTGCTTCTAGCCGTTGTGGAGTTGCAACAAGTGAAAATAGATCTGTTGCAAGCCACAAAATGGCTAGTTTTCATTCACAAGTGTTCCCAAAGGCTAAGAGGCATCCCCAACTATAAATAGGACCCCTTGGGCTTCATTCCAAGGTTGAGCATTCATTGCAAACTCTATGTGAGGTTCCTATTCTATAGTTGAGTGCTTCCTACAGCCTCCTCTCTCTCTAAGCTTAATCACTTACTACATCCATTAGAGTGAGTAGGATATCTATAAGAGAGCTAGTCCTACATGTATATCTTGTGAGGCTCTCACTTCCACCACCTCCTTTCTATCTTTTCAATCAAGAAGATGAAGGTTCTCTCTCTTGTCCAAGAGAGGTGAAGAAGAATAAGGGAAGGCGTCCCTTGGTGAAGATCAAGGATGAAGACTTGGAGCTAGAGTGGGTAAGCCCTTGGTGAAGGCAGAAGACTCCTTGATCGAGTGGGTAAGTCCTTGGTGGAAGCTTCTCTGAGTGAAGGTGAAGTCAAAAGCTGAAGATCTAAGAAGAGTGGGTAATCCCTGCAAGGCTGAAGACTTGTGCAAGAGTGGGTAAGTCCTTGGAGAAGGCCGAAGACTCTTACAAAGTGGGTAAGTCCTTAGTAAGGTTGAAGACTCTTTGAATTGGATAGGTAAGTCTTTTGGTTGGTCATGCATTGTATGTCTTATGAATGAATATAAGAGTGCAATAGTTTGGAAGTCCTAGAGGTTGACCTCTCTAGGCAAGTGGACTGACACACTTCTAGTTTGAAGTGTGGAACCACTCTAAATAGCTTGTCTAATTGGTGAATGTTCAATCTTTCTCTCCCTTGCTATGTATGTTTTAGTTGCATACAAATTTCTTATTTAGCAACCTTATCTTGTGATATATCTTGAAGGTTTAATGAATTTTGTTTAAGTGCTTTCAGCTCTATTCACCCCCCCTCTAGGGCATCTAATCACCCATCTAGGATCCAACAATTGGTATCAGAAGTGGGTCTTCTCCAAGAATACTTCCACAAGTAGGAAAATATGGGTGATTATGAAGATGGGAAACCTTCAAAGAGAGCAATAGAAGGAAACAATAGAGAAAAAGGGATCACAAAGGCTCCATCAACAAATGAAAGCACTAGTGGAAGATCTAGTGAATGTGAAGATGGAAGATGCCATTGCACCCTCATGACAAGCTCAATTGAAGATTTAAATGAGGTAAATTCAAGTGTTGAGATTCAAACAAATGCTTATCTTAGTCAACTAAATGCTCTTAAATTTGTGAATTCTAGCTTGCTTGATAAGATTAAGTTTTTAGAATCTCAACCTTCTATGACTATTTCATATATAGAGCTTGCTACTACTTTTGTTTCACTCTCTATTGTTTCTTATGCTCTTAAATGTGCTTATGAGAGTCAAGAGCTTACTTTGCAAGGAATATAATGTGTAGATAAAGTTTATCCTTCAAAGATTACTTGTCTTGTATATGAACTTGCTTCCTTGCATAGTAGTGTAATTGCTCTTGACCCTCATACTATCTTTTCTTATAGAGAGAAAGTTTTTGATGCTCTATCTTGTGATAAAGATTCTTATATGACTAAATATGTTTGCTTAGAAATCTATCTTGTGCATGCTAGAGATGATATGAATCTATTATGTTTTACCTTTACTTCTCTTATGCATGACAATCATAGTTTGAGATCTTCTTTGCAAAGATTATTTGGTGATAAAAAGAATCCTAATCAAATCCTAGACCATACTACCAAACAAATGGGTAGAGATGGCATTGGACTTGACTGTAGCCAAAGGAACAACAAAGACAAAGGACCTTCAATTTTCAATGAAGAATTCTCCAGTTCCAAGGCTACGGGCACTTGTAATTATTGCAATGAAATTTGTTGGATCGATGGGCTCTAGAGGGGGGGTGAATAGAGCTACACACACTTCACAAAATCGATTAGACCACCAATTTAATTGTAGTGCAAAAACTAATGCAAACAGCAATTTGATATCCTATTCTAGCATACAAAGCAAGTATAAGAGATAATGAATATCATGCACTTAGACAGGTGGTTTATAGTGGTTCCACATCCTAAACTTAGGAGCGATGTCAGTTCACTACCTAGAGTTGGTTAGACTCTAGGATTTGCAAATTGGTCCTCTTATATATCATGATAAGATTACAAGATACACAAACCACACAACCAAGGGCTTAATTACTCAAGCTAAGATCTTCTACCTATCCAAGGACTTACCCACAAAGCGAGATTCTTTGGCCTTCTTCAAAGGACTTACCCAATCTCACCTTTGTCTTCAGCCTTGCAGGATTTACCTATCTTACTTGAGCTTGCCTTGCACCTATCCTTCACTTGGAGAGCTTCTCCACGTTTTCCCTTCACCAAGGGACCTGGAGCAACGAGCTATCTTCACTCTTGAAGATCAGCAACACATCTTCCCCTTCACTCGGAGAATAACAGCAGCAACTCCTCTTTCACTCGGAGAAGTAGCTTCAATCAATCTTCAATTTGATTTGGAGGTAGGAAGAAAGAAAGGAGAGCTTTACATAACACAAAGGATAGCTCTCATACATAGGGACCTAACTCACTCTCATGAAATTGTCTTGAAGGTAGAGAGAGAAAGGGGCTCAAGGGCTTGGAACACTCTCAACTAAGATAGAACCAAGTTTGCAATGGAAGCGCAGCTTGGAATGAAGTCCAAGGGGTTCTATTTATAGTTGAGGGTGGCCCTTTATGTTGTGGGACACTTGGGTGCAAAAGTGGTCGTTTTTCCTTCAAGAAAACGGCTATATTTTTTCCCAAAACAATTCACCAACGGTCATATTACTTTTTCTGCAAATTCCGTACATTGCATTCGGTCGAGTATCAATGGGTGTAACTCGACCGATCAAGTAGCAGGCAATCTGATGTTCAAATGATCGGTCGAGTTTGTTCTGAGGAAACTCGACCGACCATTTCAACTGGAAATGGCCTGCTACCCAATCGGTCGAGTTCTGTGAGTGCACAACTCGACCGATTGCAATCTTCAGAAAATCGACTCAGGATGATCGGTCGAGTTTCAGGGTGGGAAACTCGACCGACCAAGTGCCTGAAATTGATTTTCTAATTTGCAATAAAAGTGATTAGAACTTGGTGTATTTTATCCCAAACAATTTTCTCTTCTAAGTTACAAGCATATTCATCGTTACAAGTGATTACATTTATGTTTTAAGGTGATTTACATGGAAATCCTAAAATGCACACTTGTGGTCAATTTGGCTTGCACTTGGCCCATTCTAGGGCTTGTATATGTGATCTTTTTCATGTACCTAATGTCTGCAAACAATCTTTAACGAACATGTTAGATACATATGAATGGAATGGTTAAGTCAATATCAAAATATAGGTAATGTACAACCTCTAGGTCAACAAAATTGGTCATTATTCTACTTGTTGTCCTTTTAGGAAAGAACCCAAGAGCAATAGGACTTGGGTTGCTAAACTAACCCCTCCGGACCCAAAAATATGATTGGGGACCATTTCATCTTTCTTCTTGTAGGTACTTGCAAATGGATTGACTTGAGCCATTGAATTGCAAATTGACTTCTCAATCCACATGAAAGAAGAAAGGTGAGATGTGTAGAGGGTGACAACAAGTGGAAAAGCAATGGTAAGCACAAAGGTAATATTTTTCTTGCTTATAACCATTTCTAACTTGTTTTTGTCAAGTTAGTGTGCACTATACATATGGTTTTTGAGTCAAAAGTGGTATTTTGTGTTTCTCTTCACACTCTTACTCAAAAACTGTTTCTAATGCCTCTATAGTGTATTACTAACTTGCTTAGACATGTTTGGATATGGTTTGTATATTTAGTATGCCTTTGAATATGTTTTTATGATATATATATATATATATGCTTTTTGACAGCTGATCGGTCGGTCAAGTTTGCCCTATTTGAAACTCGATCGATAGGCACCAATGGGTGTTGCCAACATCTGTCATCGGTCGAGTTTTCAATGCACAGAACTCGACCGATAACACTGTGCACAGAATATACATTTGGCTTATTGAGTGAGAATTTCCCTCTCAACTAGATTTTCTCAACCAATAGCCTTATTCTTTGGCACTCTCATTTGGTACCTTTATACATGCATATTGTCATGTTCTAAATTGCCTATCTTGCTTACAACTATATCTTTCACATTCCTCTATTTGGTATATCTATATGTTGCAATTACTTGCTTTGAGTTGTTTTGCAGGTTTTGATGATGATCTCTTTGGATCTCTTGGTTGTGTCTTAAATTGCTTCCGTTGTGCTCTAACTTGCTACATCTATATAGGTGTATATCTTGTGATTGATACAACCTTGAGGTTCTTAGTGGTGATCATTTTTTTTTGGTAATGATGCATATTTGTATGTGAGTTATATCCTTTCATGGTTCTAAAATTGCATATCTCTTTGTTTGGATATATCTCTTCATCTACTCATAGCTTGCTTTATCTTGTGTATCTTTTGATATCTATTGCTATGATCTAGATCCTACTAGTAGTCCTAACTTGTGATATCATCTACTAGTAGTTCATATACATGTAGTTCTAACCCTATTTATAATTGGCATCTTTGCTCATCTATATGCTATGCTTGTATCTTGTCTCATACATGCTCAAGATTGTTCCTTGAATTGCATATCTACTATCTTGAGTTGCTTGCATAACATTGTGATGCAGGGTACATAGATCTACATTATATGTAGAAATTGGAGTATTTTTGGATTTTATGCAAGTTTTGCTCCAGTTTCAACTTTTGGTGCGAGGCTAGTGTTTTTCATGCATAAACTACCTTCTAAGCAAGACTCATTGCTTTGTGATGAGCTCTGATGGTTTTTGGTCAAATTTCGTCATCTTGAGGGTCAAAATTGCGATTTATTATTTTTCTACAACACTTTATCTTGCTTTTTGGGTTGTTCAAGTATATGCTTTAACTTGCTTTTCTTTCTATGCTTGGACAAGACCCTATCTGTGCTCTTCTACTATCCTTATATATATTTGTGTTATCTCCTTTTTCTTTAACAAGTGATGTTTCTTATTTCTTCATAACCCCACTTTTTGAAATGATAAAGGGGGAGAAAGGTATGTCTTCTTTTACAAGAGGAAGAAGGCATGTCTTACATGAAGAAGAGAAGAATGTTCATGTAAAGGGAGTAGGCAAAAGGGGAGAAGACATATATATGTGTAGAACATATATGAGTAGAAGACATAGTATTCTATAAATGTTATGAAAGCTAACCATGCAGGAGAAATAACATCAATTGAGGGGGAGTATGAGAGCTCCACTAGCATCAATTGAGGGGGAGCATATGAACTCCATTCTATTTAAACCCCTAGGTTTCTCCAAAGGTATGACTTTACTTAAATGCTTTCATGGAATGGTTTGTCATCTTCAAAAGGGGGGAGATTGTTGACTCAAGGTCAATTAGATCAATGTTGACTCACATATAAATTGACTAAAGCCGTGTTTTGATGATGACTAACCATTCCACATATTGGTGTCTAATGTCTCTACTTGAGTGATTTCAAATTAGGTATAGACACACTCCAAATGCCCTAACTTGCGCATCTCAAATTCGAGAAAAGACAAGTCAAAGTTGTAACATCCCTGACCTGGGTTATGAGTCAACCCTAGGTGTTTTGCCTAAATATGTAATTAAATCTTTGCGATTAACTCTGAGCATGTAATTAAGTTTCTCAGAAATGTATATTTCAGTATTTGCTCCTTTTTATTTAAAGTTGTAGCATTGTTTTGATATACAGGGACCTATGTGCAATTTACCCAGTTAAAAGGGTTAGCTTGCAATTTGCACATGTTGAGATGTTCCTCTGATGTTGAGACATCATGAGAATCTTTTTGGTAAAGTTTGAGGGATTTCCCAAGCTAGGGCACCAAGGTGCAGCTGTGGAAGCAATCCCGGTGCTTGAAACCCTAGTTTGGGGTAAAATGCAATTTACCCAAATTAAGGGATAAAAATTGTGAAATATGTCATCTAATGTATCTTTTTAGACTCTTGCCATCATTAAGATAAGAAATGATGAGGAAGTCACCTCAATTGAATTATCAAGTTATGAGATATGCCTTGTGATTGAATGATCAGGGTATATGTGTAATATCTCTTTATGTATGTACCTCATTATTAGCTTGCTCTCCTTTACCTTCTTTTCTAAGACCTTAAGAGAAGGTTTGTCCTTATAATAAAGAGGAAGGGACGATCAAGTAAAGAAGGAGGGACCTAGTTGGAATTATGGACAACTTATGAACTAATGTTGAAAATCCTACCCCATGTATATAAGCTCTCCTTCCCTTAGTTGCAAGGGAACTTACCCTTCGTTCCCTTACTGTTTCATTTCACCAAAGACGACCAAGGACTGCCTTGGAGCTAAGGAGGACGACCAAGGGATGCAAGGTAGGTTTAAACCCCTCTTCTTGCCTAATTCCATGGTTAGAACTCGAATTCAAGGTCAGCTTCATGGCTAACTCTCAAAATCCTATCTTTCTAGCCATCCTTCCTTGACCTTCCTTGGAGTTTTCACCTTGGCCAACCTGTGGGAACTCAAGGATGCCATTAGAGCTTGGAGCTTGAAAGCTTGGAGCTCAAGAAGAAAGCTTTAGGCGGGTTTTATAACTCTAAACCCATGCTTTACTATGTGCATCTTTATATGCGTTTTGATGATAGCTCTTAGTGTTTCCCTACTTTTCCCTGCTATTTTGCAAGAAAATCCATGGGATATTCATACTGTTCTTGAGCTAGGAGATGAAGGCGTGATTTCCAAGAAAAACCCACCGCTTTTCGCTTCCTTAAACGGTCTCACCAGTTGCTCTCTCGGTCTTAAGACCGCGAGGTGAGCAAACGGTCTCGAGACCGCGACAGGGCAAACGGTCTCCAAGACCGTTTGGCCCCGTTGACCGAGCATGGACCGTATAAGAAATCTGTTTCTAATTATATAGTCTAATCACCCTCAAAATTTGGGAGGCTAACTTCAACGTAATCGGGAGATATGACCTTTTTAAGTAACAACTTTAAATGAATTTATTCCTGATTCTCAAACGGTCTGAAATTGCCTTTTTGGGCAAACGGTCTCAAGACCGTGTAAGGTCGTTGACCGGGCGATTACCGTATGAGATTACTGTTCAAAATAATGTTAATTAACAACCCACCAAGTTTGATGGTCTAATTCCAAACGGGCTAAGAGTTGAAGGGTGAATACTAGGGCTAACTCTAGGTGAAATCAGTACTGAAATTATGGTGACCTAATTAGGGTTTTAGGGTTGATTGACCTAAACGGTCTCAAGACCGTTTGGGGGTCATCCAAACGGTCTCAAGACTGCGAGGGAAATCAACCATGACCGTTTGGAGGTCTGGGGTCAAGAATAGTTGACCAATTGAAGGTACAATTACACCAAATTACATTGTAATTAAATATTGATATAATCATCAACTCAAATTGTTCAACCTTGATGAATTTGCACTAGAATCCAAAATTGGATGGGCAAACGGTCTCAAGACCGTTTGGAACTCATCCAAACGGTCTCAAGACCGAGAGGAAAATCACCCAAGACCGTTTGAAGGTCTAGGGTTAAGTAATTTGACCAATTGAGGACCTAATTGCAAATAAGTTGTCAATTTAATCAAAATTCTGTTTGTGGATCAATCATGGTTCAACCTCTATAAAATCACCTTATATTTTGATGAAATCTTGGGTAAACGGTCTCAAGACCATGTGGGGTCCACCCACATGACCTCAAGACCGTTTGGGCCAAGTTTGGGCCCAATTGGAGCTCAATTGAAGGGTTCAACCTTGTGTTGATGCACATTGTTGAGTGTTGATGGGTGAACATTGATAGACCCTAATTGAATCGATTTCAATCCTAATTGGTCAACGATTGAGGGTCAATTGAATGACCAATTGGTTAAGCATAACCTTAATTGACCCAATCCATAGGTGGTAAACATAGTTTTGACCTTTTGAGGGCTTCAACATCGATTGACATCATCAATTGCATTATTGACTTTGTTGATGGACCAAACGGTTGAGACCTTGAGAGCCTCGCGGTATCAAGACCGAGAGGGGGCTCGTGGTCTCAAGACCGTGAGGGGGATCATGGTCTCAAGACCGAGAGGAGGCTCACGGTCTCAAGACCGCGAAGGGCCTCGTGGTCCTGAGGTCAAGATGGGCAAACGGTCAACATCTCTTCGCGGTCTCAACTTCAATTTGATCTTCGCGGTCTTGAACCACTTGAAGGGCTTCGCGGTTTTGAACCACTTGAAGAGGCTCGCGGTCTTGAAGCCTAAGGAGGCTCGCGGTCTTGAAGATAGAAGAGGGCTCGCGGTCTTGGAAAGTCAAAGTGGGAAAACGGTCAACACTTTCAAACGATCTCAATTCGATTGAAGGTTGATAATTGAAATCAAACAATGTGATTCAAGGTTGACTTCATTCAATCAATTGATGATATAAATGGTCCAATGTTGCCCTAATCGAACCCTAATGACAACCTAGGATATTAAGGGATTAATTGACTAAGGTTTGGACCATGATGATGATCAATGGGGTGAATTACCAAAATACCCCTGAAGGGCCATTTGAGTTATATCTTGCTCAATTCAAACCCTAATCACATGATGATGATGTTTTAGCCATGTTAGCCTATGATGACTTGACCCGACCTGATCTAAGGTGATGATGACATCACCTAACAGTATGAGGAGAGAGAAAGTATTTCTAGAGAGAGAAAGTACTTCTAGAGAGAGAAAGTACCCTTTTTAAATGGAAACTCAATTAAAGCATCTCCAAAGCACATGAGTGAGCATAATTAGGGTATGATTCACCTGTGTGAGATCATAGAAACCATAATTATGATAATTGATGAACCTTGAACTAATCTGAGAGCATCAATGATGATGTTACTCATACATGATGATGTTATGAGTTCAATTCATCTTAATGTGAATAGTAAACCCTAATTCAAGGGTAATGGCATGCAAATGAGTATTAAACTCCAAATGATGAGAATCAGAGTATTTAACTCTTATAACAAGAGAGGGAAGTATATTCCTTATTTTGTATTACCTTTATCAGTTGAATTAACCATGCAGGTTCTGATATGAAGGTGATCTTATCCAGGTATGGATGTTGATGATATATTCATTGAAGGCATGTTGTTAGCCTTATGAATAAGAAAAGTAATTTGATGCCTTGTCAATGGCATCCTGTGATGATAATAGGCTGTGAGAGCCATGAATACCATCAAGGTCATGCTTTAGAGATGACTTGTGATGAGTATGATGAGGAATTATGAATGATATGAGTTAGGCCTGTTACATTTAGTATTCTTCTGTTTTAGTTGTTATGCTACTAATTATTGTTTGAAGAACAATGTATGTTGTTAAAGAATACTGAATGTACCTAACTAATCAAGTATAATGTAGAGCCCTGATCATAGATCCATCATTGTCAGAGATTAATTGATGGTGAAACAGGTTTTCCTCAGGGAACTCCTGGAGCACATACTTTTGAGTATGTGGGGTACATGGATGTGTAGAACCTTACATCCTAGTGTAGGAAAGTGATGTAGATGTGTAATCCATCCATCCTTCACTATAATTCCATACCGTATCAGTGGTAGGTAAACATGAAACCTCCTGATGACGAAGAAAGCACAGATATCCGTATCAGTGGTAGGTAAATATGAAACCTCCTGATGACGAAGAGAGTACAGAACGCCACTGTGACTCTAGAATAGCGAAGGACCAGTTTACCCTGGTGAGCTATAGTAGTAGAGACACGAGATGTCCTACAAGTGATCCTCTTACTGACTGAGGAAGGTGAAGGTCATGAGAATCCGGCTCTCTTAATGACCTATGTATGATACTGATGTGACTTCTCAGCGATCAGTTGGAGTATGAGTGGTATGCCTCATCTCCACAGGGCATAATGTTGTTTGTAAAACATAATCAACCATGTAGTATAACTTGTTAGAGATAACTCCAAGTTAGTTGATTGATGTTACATTGCAATAGTGTTTATATTCTCCATATCTCCTAAATTGTAAGAGATCTTGTTATACCTGCAACTGTTATAGAATACTTTGAAGGCTTTACTGCTTAAGATATTCCTTGATGTTATAATAAAGCTTCTGGCGAAGAGTTATAACTCTCGCTGGGACAATTATGTATAATTGTCTCACCCCGTAGACTTCAACTTTTAGGTGGACGTCGGAGACGAAGGAACCAGCCTACAGGTGACCAGTCTCAGCAGCAGCAGCACCAGGAGCAGTAGTAGAATCTCAGGTGGAGATTATCCTGCCATATGGTGTAGTTAGAGTTAGTCCTATGTGTCCTCTGTACTCTCAGGTCTTGGAGTCTTTTGTTTAGTGATCTTGAGATTTTGTATCTGGATGTATATAATTACTCAAGAAGTAATTATCCTGAGATGTAAACAGTTTATCTCTCTTTATGAAAGGAGTTTTATGGATCCAAGTTCTTATCTCGAAAAGTTTTAATTTTCCGTGATTTTTGTCTTCCGCTGATTACCGATTCGCTTCCGCTAAGTTTTAATCGTGTTTATGTCATGGTTTGGAGATCAGAGCCCACAATTAGTGGTATCAGAGCTCCAGGTTCAGTTGAGTCTACAGAGACATAGGACTTAGGATGTCGAGTCTACCTTTAGTACTCCTTCCTCATCTAATAGAATCTTCTGCTCCTCAGGAGAAGAAGATACATAAGAACATCAGAACATCACGATGAGCACGTGGCAGAAAGTAGTGCTAGTGCACCTCGAGGCGGTGCAAGAGTTCTGAGAATAGAACAACCTGCACCTGAGTTGCCAAGAGAGCCACCCCAGTTCGACCCAGCTGACATGAGTGATCCAGCTGTATAGACGATGTTCGGGCAGTTCATGACTGCCATGACACATATAACCGATAGGATTCCCATTCCTACACCTAGGGCACCTGTCCAGCCTAAAGTACAAGGTATCGGTAAGACATTCGAACGACTTCGTCGTGTCAGAGCTACCGAATACTTCGGAACAGCCGACCCTGCAGATGCTGACTTATGGTTGAAAGAGTTGGAGAAGGCTTTCAGGATTCTTATGATTCCGAAAGCTGAGAAGGTTAGACATGTTGTCTATCTTCTCAAAGGCAGTGCTAGTCACTGGTGGAACATGGAAGAGCAGAAGAGGCCTGGAGTAGAGTTCTCATGGGAAGAGTTTCGTCGGGAATTTATTAAAAGATACTTTCCAAAGACCTTCCTAGATGAGAAGATCTCTCAGTTCAAGAAACTAAGGCAGGGTATAATGAACATTAGCGAATATGAAGCTAAGTTCATGGAGTTGCTGCGGTTCTGTCCGCACATGGCTGCTACGGATGAGGAAAGAATCAGAAGATTCGAGAAGGGTTTGAATTCTGATATGTCAACCCCTGTATCTACCTTAGAGAACCGAGAAAGATTCTCTACCTTCGTTGAGTCAGTCCGAAGGATAGAGAGATCTGTGGTTGAGAAAAGACAAACCCATAAAAGATATCCACAGTTCCAGGGTTCTTCATCTAGGGATTCCAAGAAACCTAGATTCTCTGCACCTAACCCTCCACCACCCAGATCGAGTTTTCAAACTCAATGGACACCAAGCAGAGGTAGAGGACGGAGTCAACCGCTTCAAGGGACGCACAGTTCTGCATCTGTGTCAGTCACTGGACCACCCAGACCACAACAACAGGAGAGGAGTTGTTACAACTGTGTTAAGGTGGGACACTTGATGAAGGATTGCCGTTCTAGGCCTGTCGGTGTGACACAACAAACCCCGAGACAGAACCAACAGGGATCTCAGAATAGACAACATCAAGGAGAAACTCGAGGACGTGGACAAGCATCTCAAGCTGGATCATCAGCACCACCTCAACACCAGGCAACTGCGAGGTTCTATGCTATGAACCCACCTGAGGCAGTGGTCAATCCACGGGTAGTGGCAGGTCAGATGAAACTTTTATATTCCGATATGTCTATATCCTGTGATGTATCTGTTCTGATTGATCTGGGTGCTACGCACTCTTTCATCACTCATGAAATGATTCGTAACTGCAATGTGACTGTTAGTCATAGAGCAGATAGTTTGTTGTTAGAGACTCCGTTGAGTGGGTCTGCCGTTTTGCAGAAGGTATGTTCTCCCTGCATCCTCTTCTTTTCTGACCATCGCATTCAAGTGGATCTTATACCACTTGATATGTAGGGATTTGATATAATCCTCGGGATGGATACCTTAGAAAGGTATAGGGTTGTCTTGGATTGTGAGTCCAAGTTGGCTGTGTTTGCTGATGAAAGCAACACATGGATCTTTCAAGGAGAAAGAAAGATTCTGCCCACCTGTCTTGTATCAGCTATGGTTGCTGATAAGTTGTTGAGGCAAGGATGTTATGCATTCTTAGCCCATGTGGTAGATGTTACCAAAGAAAGTTCCAATCCTACTAAAGTCCCTATAGTCAGGGAATTCGAAGATGTGTTTCCTGAAGAACTTCCTGGTGTACCACCACCTCGGGAGATTGATTTTGAAATCAATCTGATCCCAGATACGAAACCCATAGCTCAAACTCCGTATAGGATGGCGCCTGCCGAGATGGCAGAACTCAAGAAACAGCTTCAAGAGTTACTTGAGAGAGGTTTTATCCGACCAAGTACTTCACCTTGGGGTGCTCCGGTCTTGTTTGTTAAAAAGAAAGATGGGTCAATGCGGTTGTGCATCGACTACAGACAACTCAATAAAGTAACAATAAAGAATAAGTATCCTCTGCCGAGGATTGATGATCTCTTTGACCAGTTGCGTGGTGCAACAGTCTTTTCAAAGATAGACTTGAGGTCTGGATATCACCAACTCCGTATTAAGGATAGTGACATATCCAAGTCTGCCTTTAGGACAAGATATGGTCACTATGAGTTCACGGTTATGTCGTTTGGACTAACCAATGCACCAGCTGCATTTATGGAACTCATGAATAGAGTTTTTCGACCTTTCCTTGATCAGTGTGTTGTCGTCTTCATAGATGACATTCTGATTTATAGTAAGGATGCTCAGCAGCATGAGCAGCATCTTCGCCAAGCTTTGACCTTACTAAGAGAACATAAGTTGTACGCTAAGTTTAGCAAGTGTGAGTTCTGGCTGTCGGAGGTATCTTTTCTTGGACATGTAATATCCGCCTCAGGAATTCGTGTTGACCCTACAAAGGTAGAATCTGTTCTACAATGGGAACAACCAAAGACACCGACGGAGATTCGAAGTTTCTTGGGGTTAGCTGGCTATTATCGAAGGTTCATTAAGAACTTTAGTTCTATAGCTTTACCTTTGACCAAGTTAACCCGGAAAGATGTTCCTTTTTCTTGGAGTGATAAGTGTCAACAATCTTTCCAGTTGCTGAAGGAGAGGTTGACAAGTGCACCTGTGTTAGTGCTACCTGAACAAGGAAAAGGATATATAGTTTTCTGTGATGCTTCCAAGAACGGACTAGGATGTGTGTTGATGCAGGATAAACAAGTGATTTCTTTTGCTTCCCGACAGCTTAAGAAACACGAGGAGAATTATCCAACACACGATCTGGAGTTAGCTGTTGTGGTTCATGCTTTGAAGATCTGGAGGCACTATCTCTACGGAGAAACATTCCAGATCTTCACAGACCACAAAAACCTTAAGTATATCTTCTCTCAGCATGAGCTCAACATGAGGCAACGTCGCTGGATGGAGTTAATCAAGGACTATGACTGTACAATTGATTACCATCCAGGCAAGGCCAATGTTGTTGTAGATGCCTTGAGTAGGAAATCAGCAACATCAACCATGAATAGAGCACAACTAAACTCTTTAGTATGCTCTAGGAGAGATATGCTTATCTCTTTAAGGCAAGACAATGTACAGTTGAAGGTGTCATTGTTAGCCGGTTTGTTAGCTGAGATGCATATTAAACCTACCTTAAGGGAGCAGATTAAGGAAGCACAGCTAGGTGATGCTGCAGTTCAACAGATTAGATCTGAGTATGGAAATGAGAAACAAGATGGTTTTCATGACTCAGAGGATCATGTAGCTTGTTATAATGGAAGGATGATAGTGTCGGATGTGGACAACTTGAGAAAGTTAGTCCTGGAAGAAGCCCATTCTTCCATGTATGCTATGCATCCAGGGAGCACCAAGATGTATCGGAATTTGAAGGATCTGTATTGGTGTCCTGGGATGAAAAAGGACGTTGCAGAGTTTGTTCTGAGGTGTCCCGTGTGTCAGCAAGTTAAAGCTGAACACCAGAAGCCTGCAGGAACAATGCAACCTTTACCCATATCACAGTGGAAGTGGGACCATGTGACCATGGACTTTGTTGTTGGCCTACCCAGGACAAGCAAAGGACATGATTCCATTTGGGTAATTGTTGATAGGTTGACTAAGATGGCACATTTTCTACCTGTCAAAACAACCTATTCTGCTGAAAGGTTATCAGAGTTGTATGTTCAAGAGATAGTGCGTTTGCACGGAGTTCCTGTCACAATAGTTTCTGACAGAGGTCCTCAGTTTACAAGTCATTTTTGGGAA
Source organism: Alisma plantago-aquatica (assembly GCA_963693085.1). Lineage (NCBI taxonomy): Eukaryota > Viridiplantae > Streptophyta > Magnoliopsida > Alismatales > Alismataceae > Alisma > Alisma plantago-aquatica. The sequence continues at coordinate 921,597,364 of OY856409.1, forward strand.
CAGTTACACCAAGCCTTAGGCACCAAGCTAAGGTTTAGTACGGCCTTTCATCCACAGACTGATGGACAGTCGGAAAGGACCATACAAACCTTAGAAGACCTGTTGCGAGCATGTGTTCTCCAGTTCACCGGAAGTTGGGATCTACACCTAAGCTTGATAGAGTTTGCCTATAACAATAGCTATCAGCATAGTATTGATATGGCACCTTATGAAGCCTTATATGGTAGACGTTGTAGATCACCCTTGTGTTGGTTTGAGACTGGTGAGCACCAGTTGTTAGGTCCTGACCTGGTGCAGCAAACCACAGAAAAGATTAAAGTAATACAACATAAGATTAAGACTGCTCAGGATAGGTAGAAATCTTATGCTGACAAACGTCGTAGACCCTTAGAGTTCCAGGTTGGAGACAGAGTGTATCTTAAGGTCTCACCTTGGAAAGGGGTCCTTCGTTTTGGAAGGAAAGGGAAGTTAGCTCCTAGATATATGGGGCCTTATCCAATCATTGAACGGATTGGAAAGGTAGCATATAAACTAGAGCTTCCCCCAGAATTACAGAGGTTACATCCTGTGTTTCACATTTCTACGTTGAAGAAATGTCACCCAGACACCGAGTCAGTTCTACAACCTATGGAGGTAGAATTGAATGATGACATATCCTATGAGGAGGGACCAGTGTCAATCCTTGATAAACGAATTAAAAAGTTAAAGAAGAAAGATATAAGTCTTGTGAAAGTCCTCTGGAACCATCGTGGTATTGAAGAAGCCACTTGGGAGTTAGAGGATGAGATGAGAAGGAAGTATCCTGCCCTTTTCTCGTAGTATGTTTTATCGATTTCGGGGACGAAATCCTTGTAAGGGGTGGATAATTTGTAACATCCCTGACCTGGGTTATGAGTCAACCCTAGGTGTTTTGCCTAAATATGTAATTAAATCTTTGTGATTAACTCTGAGCATGTAATTAAGTTTCTCAGAAACTTATATTTCAGTATTTGCTCCTTTTTATTTAAAGTTGTAGCATTGTTTTGATATACAGGGACCTATGTGCAATTTACCCAGTTAAAAGGGTTATCTTGCAATTTTCACATGTTGAGATGTTCCTCTGATGTTGAGACATCATGAGAATCTTTTTGGTAAAGTTTGAGGGATTTCCCAAGCTAGGGCACCAAGGTGCAGCTGTGGAAGCAATCCCAGTGCTTGAAACCCTAGTTTGGGGTAAAATGCAATTTACCCAAATTAAGGGATACAAATTGTGAAATATGTCATCTAATGTATCTTTTTAGACTCTTGCCATCATTAAGATAAGAAATGATGAGGAAGTCACCTCAATTGAATTATCAAGTTATGAGATATGCCTTGTGATTGAATGATCAGGGTATATGTGTAATATCTCTTTATGTATGTACCTCATTATTATCTTGCTCTCCTTTACCTTCTTTTCTAAGACCTTAAGAGAAGGTTTGTCCTTAGAATAAAGAGGAAGGGACGATCAAGTAAAGAAGGAGGGACCTAGTTGGAATTATGGACAACTTATGAACTAATGTTGAAAATCCTACCCCATGTATATAAGCTCTCCTTCCCTTAGTTGCAAGGGAACTTACCCTTCGTTCCCTTACTGTTTCATTTCACCAAAGACGACCAAGGACTGCCTTGGAGCTAAGTAGGACGACCAAGGGATGCAAGGTAGGTTTAAACCCCTCTTCTTGCCTAATTCCATGGTTAGAACTCGAATTCAAGGTCAGCTTCATGGCTAACTCTCGAAATCCTATCTTTCTAGTCATCTTTCCTTGACCTTCCTTGGAGTTTTCACCTTGGCCAACCTGTGGGAACTCAAGGACGCCATTAGAGCTTGGAGCTTGAAAGCTTGGAGCTCAAGAAGCAAGCTTTAGGCGGGTTTTATAACTCTAAACCCATGCTTTACTATGTGCATCTTTATATGCGTTTTGATGATAGCTCTTAGTGTTTCCCTACTTTTCCCTGCTATTTTGCAAGCAAATACATGGGATATTCGTACTGTTCTTGAGCTAGGAGATGAAGGCGTGATTTCCAAGAAAAACCCACCGCTTTTCACTTCCTTAAACGGTCTCACCAGTTGCTCTCTCGGTCTTAAGACCGCGAGGTGAGCAAACGGTCTTGAGACCGCGACTTACCGAGCGTGGACCGTATAATAAATCTGTTCCTAATTATATAGGCTAATCACCCTCAAAATTTGGGAGGCTAACTCCAAAGGAATCGGGAGATATGACCTTTTTAAGTAACAACTTTAAATGAATTTATTCCTGATTCTCAAACGGTCTGAAATTGCCTTTTTGGGCAAACGGTCTCAAGACCGTGTAAGGTCATTGACCAGGCGATTACCGTATGATATTACTGTTCAAAATAATGTTAATTAACAACCCACCAAGTTTTATTGTCTAATTCCAAACGGGCTAAGATTTGAAGGGTGAATACTAGGGCTAACTCTAGGTGAAATCAGTATTGAAATTATGGTGACCTAATTAGGGTTTTTAGGGTTGATTGACCTAAACGGTCTCAAGACCGTTTGGGGGTCATCCAAACGGTCTCAAGACCGCGAGGGCAATCAACCATGACCGTTTGGAGGTCTGGGGTCAAGAATAGTTGACCAATTGAAGGTACAATTACACCAAATTACATTGCAATTAAATATTGATATAATCATCAACTCAAATTGTTCAACCTTGATGAATTTGCACTAGAATCCAAAATTGGATGGGCAAACGGTCTCAAGACCGTTTTTAACTCATCCAAACGGTCTCAAGACCGAGAGGACAATCACCCAAGACCGTTTGAAGGTCTAGGGTTAAGTAATTTGACCAATTGAGGACCTAATTGCAAATAAGTTGTCAATTTAATCAAAATTCTGTTTGTGGATCAATCATGGTTCAACCTCTATCAAATCACCTTAGATTTTGATGAAATCTTGGAAAAACGGTCTCAAGACCATGTGGGGTCCACCCACATGACCTCAAGACCGTTTGGGCCAAGTTTGGGCCCAATTGGAGCCCAATTGAAGGGTTCAACCTTGTGTTGATGCACATTGTTGAGTGTTGATGGGTGAACATTGATAGACCCTAATTGAATCGATTTCAATCCTAATTGGTCAACGATTGAGGGTCAATTGAATGACCAATTGGTTAAGCATAACCTTAATTGACCAAATCCATAGGTGTTCAACATAGTTTTGACCTTTTGAGGGCTTCAACATCGGTTGACATCATCAATTGCATTATTGACTTTGTTGATGGACCAAACGGTTGAGACCTTGAGAGCCTCGCGGTCTCAAGACCGAGAGGGGGCTCGCAGTCTCAAGACCGTGAGGGGGATCACGGTCTCAAGACCAAGAGGAGGCTCACGGTCTCAAGACCGTGAAGGGCCTCGTGGTCCTGAGGTCAAGATGGGCAAACGGTCAACATCTCTTCGCGGTCTCAACTTCAATTTGATCTTCGCGGTCTTGAACCACTTGAAGGGCTTCGCGGTTTTGAACCACTTGAAGAGGCTCGCAGTCTTGAAGCCTAAGGAGGCTCGCGGTCTTGAAGATAGAAGAGGGCTCGCGGTCTTGGAAAGTCAAAGTGGGCAAACGGTCAACACTTTCAAACGATCTCAATTCGATTGAAGGTTGATAATTGAAATCAAACAATGTGATTCAAGGTTGACTTCATTCAATCAATTGATGATATAAATGGTCCAATGTTGCCCTAATCGAACCCTAATGACAACCTAGGATATTAAGGGATTAATTGACTAAGGTTTGGACCATGATGATGATCAATGGGGTGAATTACCAAAATACCCCTGAAGGGCCATTTGAGTTATATCTTGCTCAATTCAAACTCTAATCACATGATGATGATGTTTTAGCCATGTTAGCCTATGATGACTTGACCCGACCTGATCTAAGGTGATGATGACATCACCTAACAGTATGAGGAGAGAGAAAGTATTTCTAGAGAGAGAAAGTACTTCTAGAGAGAGAAAGTACCCTTTTTAAATGGAAACTCAATTAAAGCATCTCCAAAGCACATGAGTGAGCATAATTAGGGTATGATTCACCTGTGTGAAATCATAGAAACCCTAATTTTGATAATTGATGAACCTTGAACTAATCTGAGAGCATCAATGATGATGTTACTCATACATGATGATGTTATGAGTTCAATTCATCTTAATGTGAATAGTCAACCCTAATTCAAGGGTAATGGCATGCAAATGAGTATTAAACTCCAAATGATGAGAATCAGAGTATTTAACTCTTATAAAAAGAGAGGGAAGTATATTCCTTATTTTGTATTACCTTTATCAGTTGAATTAACCATGCAGGTTCTGATATGAAGGTGATCTTATCCAGGTATGGATGTTGATGATATATTCATTGAAGGCATGTTGTTAGCCTTATGAATAAGAAAAGTAATTTGATGCCTTGTCAATGGCATCCTGTGATGATAATAGGCTGTGAGAGCCATGAATACCATCAAGGTCATGCTTTAGAGATGACTTGTGATGAGTATGATGAGGAATTATGAATGATATGAGTTAGGCCTGTTACATTTAGTATTCTTCTGTTTTAGCTGTTATGGTACTAATTATTGTTTGAAGAACAATGTATGTTGTTAAAGAATACTGAATGTACCTAACTAATCAAGTATAATGTAGAGCCTTGATCATAGATCCATCATTGTCAGAGATTAAGTGATGGTGAAACAGGTTTTCCTCAGGGAACTCCTGGAGCACATACTTTTGAGTATGTGGGGTACATGGATGTGTAGAACCTTACATCCTAGTGTAGGAAAGTGATGTAGATGTGTAATCCATCCATCCTTCACTATAATTCCATACCGTATCAGTGGTAGGTAAACATGAAACCTCCTGATGACGAAGAAAGCACAGATATTCGTATCAGTGGTAGGTAAATATGAAACCTCCTGATGACGAAGAGAGTACAGAACACCACTGTGACTCTAGAATAGCGAAGGACCAGTTTACCCTGGTGAGCTATAGTAGTAGAGACACGAGATGTCCTACAAGTGATCCTCTTACTGACTGAGGAAGGTGAAGGTCATGAGAATCCGGCTCTCTTAATGACCTATGTATGATACTGATGTGACTTCTCAGCGATCAGTTGGAGTATGAGTGGTATGCCTCATCTCCACAGGGCATAATGTTGTTTGTAAAACATAATCAACCATGTAGTATAACTTGTTAGAGATAAATCCAAGTTAGTTGATTGATGTTACATTGCAATAGTGTTTATATTCTCCATATCTCCTAAATTGTAAGAGATCTTGTTATACCTGCAACTGTTATAGAATACTTTGAAGGCTTTACTGCTTAAGATATTCCTTGATGTTATAATAAAGCTTCTGGCGAAGAGTTATAACTCTCGCTGGGACAATTATGTATAATTGTCTCACCCCGTAGACTTCAACTTTTAGGTGGACGTCGGAGACGAAGGAACCAGCCTACAGGTGACCAGTCTCAGTAGCAGCAGCACCAGGAGCAGTAGTAGAATCTCAGGTGGAGATTATCCTGCCATATGGTGTAGTTAGAGTTAGTCCTATGTGTCCTCTGTACTCTCAGGTCTTGGAGTCTTTTGTTTAGTGATCTTGAGATTTTGTATCTGGATGTATATAATTACTCAAGAAGTAATTATCCTGAGATGTAAACAGTTTATCTCTCTTTATGAAAGGAGTTTTATGGATCCAAGTTCTTATCTCGAAAAGTTTTAATTTCCCGTGATTTTTGTCTTCCGCTGATTACCGATTCGCTTCCGCTAAGTTTTAATCGTGTTTATGTCATGGTTTGGAGATCAGAGCCCACAAAAGTCATACAAGTGCACGTTTTTGTAATATGATGTATATCCATTAGAATCATGTTGTAAATCACTTGTAATGATTGTATGACTTGTAATTAAGCTTAGAAAAATATCAGGAACACTTAGATCGAATATTAGAGCACTTTAGATGCAACTTTGAAAATTGATTACAGGCACTTTTTCGGTCGAGTTTCCCAGCCTGAAAACTCGACCGATCATCCTTGATCAATTTTCTGAAGATTGCATCGGTCGAGTTGTGTTTACACAGAACTCGACCGATGGAGTAACTGACCAAATCGATTTTCATTGGTCGGTCGAGTTTCCTCTGGACAAACTCGATCGATGGTCTGAATATCGGCTTTGTCTTTTACTCTTATCGGTCGAGTTACCCCTATAGAAACTCGACCGATTGTACTGTACGGAAAAGTGCAGAAAAGTGCTTCTAGCCATTGTGGAGTTGCAACAAGTGAAAATAGATCTGTTGCAAGCCACAAAATGGCTAGTTTTCATTCACAAGTGTTCCCAAAGGCTAAGAGGCATCCCCAGCTATAAATAGGACCCCTTGGGCTTCATTCCAAGGTTGAGCATTCATTGCAAACTCTATGTGAGGTTCCTATTCTATAGTTGAGTGCTTCCTACAGCCTCCTCTCTCTCTAAGCTTAATCACTTGCTACATCCATTAGAGTGAGTAGGAGATCTGTAAGAGAGCTAGTCCTACATGTATATCTTGTGAGGCTCTCACTTCCACCACCTCCTTTCTATCTTTTCAATCAAGAAGATGAAGGTTCTCTCTCTTGTCCAAGAGAGGTGAAGAAGAATAAGGGAAGGCGTCCCTTGGTGAAGATCAAGGCTGAAGACTTAGAGCTAGAGTGGGTAAGCCCTTGGTGAAGGTAGAAGACTCCTTGCTCAAGTGGGTAAGTTCTTGGTGGAAGCTTCTCCGAGTGAATGTGAAGTCAAAGCTGAAGGTCCAAGAAGAGTGGGTAATCCCTGCAAGGCTGAAGACTTGTACAAGAGTGGGTAAGTCCTTGGAGAAGGACGAAGACTCTTGCAAAGTGGGTAAGTCCTTGGTAAGGTTGAAGACTCTTTGTATTGGATAGGTAAGTCTTTTGGTTGGTCATGCATTGTATGTCTTATGAATGAATATAAGAGTGCAATAGTTTGGAAGTCCTAGAGGTTGACCTCTCTAGGAAAGTGGACTGACACACTTCTAGTTTGAAGTGTGGAACCACTCTAAATAGCTTGTCTAATTGGTGCATGTTCAATCTTTCTCTCCCTTGCTATGTATGTTTTAGTTGCACACAAATTTCCTATTTAGCAACCTTATCTTGTGATATATCTTGAAGGTTTAATGAATTTTGTTTAAGTGCTTTCAGCTCTATTCACCCCTCCTCTAGAGCATCTAATCACCCATCTAGGATCCAACAACAAGTTTGTACCGTATACATTTTATATCTTCAAAAGTTGTTTCACAGTTATGTTTGCTAGAAAGAAATAGGGTTTGTATGTCTACTTGTTTGATGCAGCCTTAATTCACCCAATTGGCATAACTAATAAAGTGAACCCCTAATCATGTAGTTTCCATGTACCATAGATCCATCTTCAACATCAGTACTTGTTGGATGGTGAAACGAGTCATTCCTATGGAAATCTTGGATCACATATTGTTGAATCAAGTCGAGTATCTCCTTGTGTCCCCAATTGTGGGTTATAAAGGATGGTTGCGGTCATGCCTCGAATGTTGTGTTATATGATAGGCAATAGTATAACTCCATTTATGCCTCTTTTCATAATGGCCATGTGTGATCCTGTTCTCTAGCACTGAGTCATGTACCAAAGAGGGTTAGGTGTTTATCAACTTGACTATATGTTATTGTTTGCATTTGACTATTATGTCTCTGTGATGTTTTCTCTCATACTCACCCAGAGGTATTGGTGAGATCATGGAGTCTGGCTCTTCCATAGTTCTTGTATGGTACCGATTTTGACTTCACAATGGTCGGTTGGATTTGACTGGTACACCTCAAATCCTTATGGCATAATAATAGAAGATGTAACTCATTCATGTAGTATACTTTCTTAGGGTTAGACACGACTCACATTGGATGACCCTTTGCCTTATCTTTGTACTGATTTCTTGAATTATAATACGATAAGAGAAATCAATTGTTATACATGTTCTTCATATTCCTTCTTAAAGTAAAAGATGTCCAACTGCTCAGTTGTAGATGCTTGAACTGCTTAAGCAGTGTTAGCTACGTTTCTCATATCATTTAGCTAAATCTGCTCATCTTGAACATAATGATATCATGTTGCTTTAATCCATTTGTGCTTATAATAGACGTTGGTGGAGAGTTATATATCTCACTGGGACATTCGTCTCACCCCGTGGGTTTCCACATCTTTTAGGTGGTCATGCACGACGCGGTAGAGATCGTGTGGTTGAGGCTGAGCAGTAAGAGGAGCAGTAGCTGTAAAAGGTGGATATGCTACTAGTGTTTTGTAATAGAGTCCTATGTGTTATCCCTATACTCTAATATGCTTGGGAAGGTTTTGCGTTTTTTTTGTACATCGATGCAAGGTTTTTGGAAGTATGTCATGGTTGTATAGATATGTCTTGTATATGTATGAACATGTTACAATATGGAACAGGTTGTGGAAAGTTATCCAGTGAGCAGTGATGTGTATCATCTTTTGGCATCTATAATACAGATGGCACAGTTTGTGGGCTCAGATGTAATATGTTCTAGTTTTTATGGTTGTATGAGATCGGTTTTAATTTAATGTGCTTACTAGATGTTTAGTATTAATTTTGTGCTTTGTTTTGAGTAATCTCATTTTGTGCTAGGATTGTGTCACGCATCTAGCCAACCAGTCAAAACCACCTAGGGTTGAATTTTAGGTCCTTGTGTATCTATCCTTACAACCCTATGGTTCTCATGAACATGAAAAATCCATAGGGTACAAAGGGTAGGTTTTTTTAACTAATCCTTTCTCACAAAACATATCTTCCTAGTCATCAATTCATGCATAAACTAGGGTCTAGGGTAACCATCCTAAGGGAGACAATATTGAAATAGTTAGATAACTGACAACCTCTCTCTGATACCATACATAGTAAGGAGTGGGACCCAAGAGGGGATCCACATCCTACTAAATTAAATAAAAAGGAAACATCCCATGTATTACACACCACTATAAATTTTTCGCAAAGGGATGGTAATCCATTTTATTCAAAATGTATGTATCATGATACCAAATGTAGCAGTGGAAATAAAATATCTAACTATTACACAACTTGATATTGTCTCGAAATTTCACCGCATAGGGTGATACATATGAGAACTAATTATACTAAAGGATCAGTTGAGGATCATCTAACCACCTCAAGAAAGTCTCCTTCAAGGTTGTGCTAAAATTGATGTGGTCTTGATCCAACTTAGTTATCTTCTCCTTGACCTACACTTGGGGTTGGAAGTGTACCCCGGCAAGAGGAGAAAAGTAGATACATCAGTAAAAAGGTGGTATGTGTGTACTAAATAGAGTATTGAGCAATATGAGAAATAAAGGTCGTCAAATAAACAAGGCTTCCCATGGAAAAAAGGAAAGGACTACCCAACTGGGCATAAAAGAATATGAATTCAATAAAATGATAAATAAGAGCAAGGCATCCATGTGTTTTACACATAAGAATACTAGAACAATATAAACATGTTGGTAGGAAATAACACATCTACCATAAATATGGGGTGAGTAGGAACATATATACACCTAATCTGAGCAAGACGGGATACACATCTGCTCTAATAATATCACTTGCGGGAATTTTCACCTCTACATTATCAAGTGTGGGAATTTACACATCCACATAAAATAACATATGTCACATTATACTAGTTTTCACCACATGATGCATACAAAAGAGTAAAAAGCCTAAATCAAAATATGAGGGATGATAACATCCAATCAATATAAGTGGGGTCAGAGGACCCATTAAAGAAGATTCAACAATGGTGATGATGTGAGAGAAACAATCAAAAGATATCTTTCAAGAACAATATTAAAGGACATGTAGCAATCAAATTACAATTTTGGGTCTTCAAATAGGTAAAAAGATGGAAACATATGTGATTTCTCAATGGGAATAATATGGAATGCAATGATACATTTTAAAAGAGCATTTAGAAATTGCTCAATATAGAAATAATGTGGGATGCAATCATACATTAAGAGAGGATAAAATTAGGTTGATTGCTCAATGTAGAATAATAGGGGATGCAAACATACCTCAGGGTGTTAGTCAATTTGTTAAAATATAAATCTTAGATTCATGTCAGGGTTAGAAACTATTCCAAGGTTCATAAAACAGATGGTTGTGAAAAGATCACCATGAAATTTCAAATCTTTGATGGCTCATACAAGGGACTTGAATAGGAGGATAAGAGAGAAGGTTAGGGTGGCCTATTGGTCAAGTTATTTCTATGTGTGTGAAGGCCATGGGGAGGGGTCTATATATAGGACTATTTGGCTTGGCTAGAAAGAAACTTGCCTATTTTATTTACTAAGGAAAATATACAACATATATTGTGCATGAAGAAAAGTCAAGAATTTATTAACAAATTATAGATAAGAAAATTAAAAACCATACCAAAAGAAATGTATTAAATTAAACAATTAAGAATTAATGTTTCCAATTGTATATTCTCTTTCCAAATTTGTTTGAGGGTCCAAACAAAGTTAAGGCCTTGTTTGGTTGGATAGAAAACCAACACGTGTTTTCCAACCACCTACGTTTTCCAACTGATTACATTTGGTTGGATGTACCCAAAACCCACACTGCGGAAGTAAACTATAAGCTCATAGTTAAATCTGTAGAAAATCTGAGAAATAGAACTATGCAGAATCAGGGTGCGGTTCCTTTTCATCCATATCGTCATGTAGCTAGTTGTTCATTTCGTGGATTGAAAAACTAATCGGGAAACTTGTCAGCAAAAAGTTGCACTATGTATTAGGATGTCCATCGTACGAACTACGAGGTACCAAAGAGAATCAAATGAATTCAAAGAACTTGAAGTACTCCAAACCAAATAGAAATAGTTTAGTTGTAACTCCTCACTTTTAATTTTCTATTTTCAATCTAAGGATGTGGGTTCATTTTACTTAGAACCAAACTAGCCCTAAAATAAAGTAAATTTTGACACATATGTTAATTAAGATGTGAAGAATTTGAATTGTACATTATTTTCATTTTTATAATGTTTAATATGTCATTTATTTTATTTGAATCCTTTTAGTATTATTTTGTTAATTTATTTTATAATTTGTTTATGGACACTAGAATTATCCAACTAAAAAGGAATTTGGCAACTAGAATAATTAATACATGAGAAATAAATTATATATTATTTTCTTATTGTGTAATGGATTATTTCATATGCATGAACGTTTTACTTATTATGTTGGGTATTTATGATCCTTTCAAACTTATGAGAGAAGTAAAAAATATTTTATATTTACTTAAATTTCTCGATCTCTCTTCATTATCATCCAACTATATTTATATGTAATTTCTTTCAGATCACAGTAACTTAGTTTCCCAATACATGTTAATTGTTTCCATAATATTAATGGCATCCTCTAAAGATAATTATAGAGGGGATATTTTATACTCTTACTTCTTTCTACTACAGACATTTTACATCTTTTTTTTAGTACATACGAGTGTGATGTTATAATGTACATATGTATTAATTAGTGTGTTTCTAAAATAAATTTCAGAATTTATTTATTTTTATGTTGCATGTATAACATTGTTTCCCATTATATTACACCACAATTTTATTTATTACAATCCATACAAGCTGGTTTATATTATTTATTTAATATATTAGATGGTTTCTTTTTAATAATAAATTCAATATTTTTTGCCTTATCTTTCATTATCTTTTCTTAAGGAATTTAAGGCATCCAGAAACTCCTAAAAGATGTGAAAATTAGCCTACAAGTAAACTTGAACATGAGGAAATGTTTTACAATAAATTTCCCAATTGAGGTTGTTTAACATGTTATTTAATATTTTGGGCTTTAATATACATTCTCTCTCCTATAATACTTGAATAGATAATATTATCCAAATATTGTGGAAATACACATATAAAATGATTTTGGTATGTAGATTTCGAATTTGAGGTTTATCTCCAATTTCGAAGACTTTTGAAAATTTATTTAAATATCTCTTACTCGTATTTTCTTTTCCAAATAGAATTAAAATAGTTATCAATATGCAAATAATGTGAAACTTGGCATCCAAAGCAATTGGGACCCAAGGAATACATTTTATCATTATATTTTACTTTTGAAATTATCTTTTATGAGTTATGGAACCATTAGAATGTTTGGCTTATTGCCATTATGTTTATTAAAACAAAACATCCACTCAATTAAGTCTTATTATCTTCAATACATTTCTAAAAGGGCTACATTATTATTATGCATGAAATTTCACATTTTACACATTTAACACATTTTATCTATTAATTTCATATTTATTTAAATAATAGAATATTACTAATATTTATGGACACGGAATTACCGATTGTTACTATAAAGCATTATTATTCATTTTTATTTAGCCATTATGTTAGTAAAGAAAATATATGTAATATATTTCATGGTTTTTATTACGTGTTGGCACATAATTAAGTCGTTATATAAATGTGTTTTAATTTTTATCCTTGTTTGATCACACCCAAAGAGCAAACCTCACTAGCTTCCTATTCATAGAATAGAGCCTACTCTAAGTTCTGGTTCGTTACATTTTTTGTTGTGTATAAGTAGAAAGAAGTAACATTATGCCTCAGTGTCAAGCTAGGTGGGTGTTTGACTTTCAAATCGAGTTTAGAGGTGTATATCATTCTTTTTTAAAGAATTTTCTAGATGTAGCCTTTGTGTCTTTACGTTGGGCTTTTGGCGTTTTCATGTTATATTAGGCATTTATGAGGTTCATGGGGCTTGAAATGAGATCGATGTGTGATGGGTGAAACGTGCAGCTTGGGTGGTGTTGTAGTATTATTGCATGGTAACGAAATAGGATTTATATCGAAACTAGAGATCCAACTTTTACTGAGAGATAATTTCATATCAAAACATTGAGCTTATTTATATTATATTACGTCGCTATTGCTTTTATGTGTTTGGAAAAGCATAACATTTGAAACATTATGTTTTACGTGTGCATTGGTTTAATTTGTTGCAGATACCCAAACTAATTGTACAAAGTTTGTAAATACTTTTGCACTAGACTATATTTCTCTACTCTCTAGACCCATGTGGATGTGTCAATTGGTTTGAACGCTTGGTTATGTTTTCTCATCCTTTACATATAGTATGATTTATTCAAGAAATGATTTGATACATCTTGGTTATCAAAGTATAAACTGAGAGGAAGTTTAACAAAGAAATTTCATATAAGTCTTGAATGTATGCCGATATGATAGTTGCTAGGAATAAAAGGAGTTATTCTTCCCTCGTTCAATATAACATGATATTCTTATGATGGTTTGTAATTTATTGTCTAATTTATGTTTCATGCAAGGTCTTTTGATTTTAAAGAGTAAGAGAATAACTTTCCCTTGAATAATAATGCTAAAATCAATATTCTTACTTTATTAGGGGAGCAATTATGGAGTTCAAAAAGTGGTTAAATGTCAATTACGTTATTGAACATGTAGGAGAAAGAAAGGAATTATAGTTGTTGACCCCATCTGGTTTAACATATTATAGTTGTTTATATCATACAAACCCACATTTGAAGCCATGGCGTGTCAATTGTAAACTTAGGTCCAAACCGTTCATTAACTCGGTTTTTTCAGTTGACCTATATGGATAAGATACCTGATAACTAGGTAGCACCATTCGTTGTTAGTTATCATGTTTTTCTTGACCGAACAAGTCATGTTGAAGTGGTTTGTTACTTATGTACGGTAATCTTAGTAGTGTCTCTTCTCTAGATGCTCTTTGTAAGGTTGAAGTTGCCCATACGTCATCACTATGTTAGCCTTGTGGTTTTGTGGCAAGGGCCAGGTTCTCTTCTGTATGTCAAGTTGACCAGATAATACATTTTCCATGGCTTAAGGATAAGTGTCAAAATAAAGAGGGTTTTTTATTCATCTAATTCATTCTGATGTTTCTAGGGTCTAGTCAGTTTGCTCGGACTTACTAGAGTCGTTATATCTTGAATTAGTAAGTGCAAGTGCGAAAGCCATGTGTCAAGTCGCAGCACCTAATTCGTGAACTCAGGTCGAAAAGCCTTCAGAGCCTAAGTTTGTTTTAGTTGTTACACTTAGCAGTTAGCAACATTCATTGTTAGGAAGAAATCTTGTTAAACTGAATAGTTACGTACAGAAGTCATTTCTGGCATCTCTACTAGTTCATGTGATTGATCAAGCTGCTCGCATCTTCACCAATGTTGTAGCAAAGGCCGAGTTGATCTTTGCGCGTGTCGAGTGGCCCAGACTAGGTACATTTACTGGCTGGAGGATAAGTGTTGGAAACAAAAAGGGACGTTTTGCGTATGTCTGGATCTAGTTTTGTTTCTGATGGCCAATTAAGTAAGGTTGAAGTTCCTCTATATTACTAGTCTTTTTTCATGGAGAAGAATGAGATCTAGCTTAAAACAATCATGTTTTTCTAAAATAACAATGTGTTGGGGATTGAGCTCACTGCTGGTCGCATACTAACAAGTATACATACCATCAACTCCTCTTTAGAAGCCGCAGGTTATTCCTGTCTCTGTTCAGCTTGTAAATCTACAGATCTCTCTAGAAAGAAAGAATATAGTCTTTGGAATTGTCTAGGAAAAGCTCTTCTGCAACAACAATAGAGTTATTAGTGTACACTAGCAGTCGCAACAATCGCTTAAAAAGCTACTTCATTCTTCAACAAGTACGTCAGACACTACAATAAATACTACAGATTTCTCCTCTCAAAAATATCACTTTCTATCTCTAGTTCTAGATTATATACAGCTCATGAGCATTTAGCCATTTTGGAACCATATTTACAGACAGGCCGACAGAAGGTTAGAAGGACTAGACTAGCAATAACGGACGTGTCCAGTGAGCTCAGCAGATAAACAGAAAACGCACTAATTTGGGTCAGTAATATTTGACCCAACCACGTTCGCTGAAAATAAAGCGCAAGCTGGAGCATTGAATCTTTGATTGTAAAACAAGAAACTGATCCTTGCTGTGAAAAAGGTGACCAGTTACAGTTGTGTAATATCCGGTACATCTGTCGGTGGACGTGTTTAAATTGCATATATTGAGTTTATTTCAGAATCAGAAATATCAGAGTAATACCAGGAGAATGAACCACTCTTCCTAGACTTCTCCTTTTTCCTGATCCTTCGACTTCTCTTGGACTTCACAACATAGTATGTCATGGTTCCCAACACCCCTGCCATTATCACACCCCCGATAAATGTAATCATGACTGCAGCCCACTGGAAATGCCGACCCACCACAATATAGGAGGAAGCAATGAAAGCAACAGATGTACAAATTGATGCCAACCACATGAGCTTGTTTATAACTTCAACAACACGTCTTTCTGATTTTGTCTCACCTCGAACAAGAGTGATTTGAACCACCACAACAGCCAAAGAAGTAAATAGTGCTATTGCATTGAAAATGAAAAATATCTTGAAGGAAGAACTGTGAATGGCCACTGCTTCACCATTGTTATCATTCCCACCAGGAACTGTGAATATAGCCGCAAACGCTACTGTAGCAAAAAGCACAGCCACCACAGTGACTGAATTGGTCGCGTTATTGATTCCTTCTCTGTGGAGTTTCCGAAGTTCCTTAGAAATTCCAATTACATTTTTGTTTGTCCGCCTTGTCTGTTCTAGTTGTGTATGTACATCCATTTTAATCTCAGTAACTGTTTTTCTGAGCTCGTCTCTTGGCTGATTTAACTCATTTGCTCGGGTTGCACCATAACGAGATAAGCATTCTTTGAGCTGTGCAGTTTCTTCGGATAACGGTAGCCCTTCAGCAATGTCGAGGGCAGTCTTGTGTTCTCTCGTCAAGGCATTCACATGAGTATCGGGCAGCATGAGGAGGACATCTACTATCTGATGGCGAATTAATAATAAATTAGTCCAGTTTCTACTCGGGATGTATAGTATCAATAATAATTTTAATCTAAAAGGCTGTTATGCACATAATGGATGCAGGGTTTATGTGAAATGGTAGTGTATGAATATGAAATTGATACATATATATCACTTGAATAACTTTCAGAAAGATTCCATTTTCTAGTTTAAATTGCATAAGGCCACTGGAGGTTGCAGCTTACAAGAGGGTTGCATTTTAAGTGAATAACTAGTACAAGTGCATTGCAATGTTAATAAAGGGTATATATTTTAACAAAAAATTAAGGGTATATATTTTACTAGCTTTGTAATAACAGATTATGTTAACCTGATATTAGTAGGTAGAAGATTTTCAGTAAGTCCAGCTGTTGTACTAACAGATAATTTTTCAAATATGGACCAAATAACAGCAATCAGTACCTCAACTCTTTTCTTCCTTGTGGCAACATGAAGAGCAGTATTCCCAAACTTATCAGGTAACATTACTATTGCAGGATCTGCATCTAGAAGTGCCTTCACTACTTCCGTGCTAGTTCCTTTAACGGCCATATGTAAAGCAGTCTGCCCTTTCTTGTCTGTCCTCCTTGCCAACTGTGGATCCTCATCAAGCAATGTCTTTACGATCTCTACATGACCCTGTCTAGCGGAGAAATGCAAAGCATTTTTTCCATTTTGCTTTGGCAGTTCAAGCAGACGGGAATTTTGAGATAGCAACTGCTTAACAATTGCAGTGTGCCCCCTTGTAGCAGCAGTTACAAGAGGAGTTGCGCTAGAGGGCCCAAGAGTCTTGCTAAGATTAGGGTAATGCCTCAAAAGAACCTGGACAATGGCTGCAATATACCAGTTAGTAGCTTTGGTGAATCAAATCATACAAAGTCATAGAATACAGGTCTTTCAGAATTCCAATAGATTAATATGCTTGTAAACAATACAAAATATGATATAACACATTTTAGAAAGATTTATATTTTTATGATTACATCTTGTATGGAACATATTGACTTCTAATTAAGTTTCTGTTTTGAATTGAAGGCCAATCATAATGTGTCTCTGTTAGGGAAGAAGGCATTATTGATTTCTTCTATTTGATCGACTATAGAGAAAAGTAAGATTTTGTTAAAAAAAAAGGTTACATCAAAATATAAGTCCAACATCAAATCACAAAAACACGATAATGCATATAACACCGCTAATGCTCCCCCTCTCAAGCTGGAGTAAGCACATAGTACAGTCCCACACTGAATATGTATTTTTGATAAATAGAAGGCAGCATATACTAGGGGTGAAAATATCAAAATTTAGCTTTCCGAAAAAGAACATAAGATTGACTATCCTCTTTAATATGAAAATATTTCTAAATAAAGTTATAGTTCACCTCAATACACATGTGTGCTCATAGAAAACTGTGTTACTTATTTTAAGAATAGCAGCTTGACGGGGGACGGTCAGTAGCCTAGTGGTGCGGCTCGGCAATCTCCAATGAAGGGACCTGGGTTCGACTCTAGGTGTTGGCCGTGGTGCAACAGCGGCTGGCATTTGATTGGACGCGCCGTGGTGTCCCCCCAATGACACGGCTAGTCTTGGGATTTACTCTTGGCTGAATGAGATCCAATAGTGGCCGATCCCGGGAGGGGTTCCTCGTTATCAAAAAAAAGAATAGCAGCTTGATTAACACACATTGAGGTCGCTGGACTAGCCATTTAAATGTCCAACTCATGATGGATAGATTGCACTCATTGCAACTTACAACTGGCGCCATCACTCTATTTTCAGCCTTCGGCAACAATTATTTCTTTCTAGTTCTTCCATGTTACCAATTGATCACCAAGGCATTCATAGTATTACGAAAATGACTTTGAATCGTTTAAATGACCCTCTTAATCGCAATGGAGTTACCAACAAGGCACAAATTGTCAATTACTGGAGAAGACTGGGTATTCGTGGAATATTTTTCCAGGAGACCCTTTTAGAAATCTGAAGATGATACATACAGCAGTGAGCAATCCAATCATTTTGTTTAGGGAACATTATTATCTTACTGGCTAGGAAGCACGGACACTTCCCTGGGGCAGCCGTGGTCGTCCTGGACACGTGTCGGGCACGGACACGGCATGGACACGGATGGACACATGGTGGACACGGCTCAAAAGTGTCCACTTTTTTTTAAAAGAATGGACTCGGCTAGGATACGACTAGGACACACCGCGGACAGCTTGGACACGGGCTGGACACAGCAGGCCCAAATCTAGTCTCTATATAAAAGAAATATGAATTATGTACTCTCTCCCTCCTCTTATTTCAGCATAGTACCATTATGTCTCCTCCCCATCTTTCTCCTAATTGTTATTATATATTTATCAATTATACATCATACTTATAGATTTAATTCATCATTCTTATAAAGAATGCTCTAGGAATTTGACATACAAATTCATTGTGATTCGTCATTCATCATTATTTGGTACTATTATGAAATTTAGATACTCGAATACATTGATACCATATTGTATTTCAGTAATACATCTATGTTGTCAAACAATGCCATTAGAATCAATATAAAATATTAATTGGACCAAAATATATTGATCGTGTATACATAGTAAGCATAACTAAAAATAAGCCATCTCATGACCATTAATTGGACCTATGTAACGCTTCCTTTACATGTTCCCTCTCTCACGATGCCTCTATTCCCCTCATTTGCTATATAGATTCCTACACGTGTGTTTCCCTTGGCCAACAAACTCACAAACATCACAAAGAGGCCAAATACAAGGAATCGGTGTATCTCGCCAGCAACCTCCCTTACCCCCTCTCCTTCCTCATGAAGTCACGACTCTTCACGGAAGTAAACGAAAACCCCACAAGCTTACAATGGGAGGAAGAGAGGATCAAGTGATGCTAGCTCGTCGACATATTCACTTCTACTTCTTCTTTGAGGCCAAGATGGTGCACCAAGAGTTCCCTGATCTACAATGATAATGTAGTGGTTAAGTCACATGTATAGGAACTTGAGAGTGAATTTTATCTCTAAGGAGACTAAGTTCTATAAGTTGTTGTTGTGAGGAGGACAACCAAGATTCTTACAACATAAAATCAAAACCTCATATTTGAATCTAGAAGTACGAGATATACTTTGCGCTTGACATGTTTTGTTGCTTGACAATAAGAGCATGCTAAGTTATTTTTTATATGCCTCCTATGACTTTATTATACTTGCGTTTATGGACATGTCGAATATGTTGGCTTGGATTTTAGCAAGAGTTTATTTTTCTGTTCAGAAGCATCCCACCTAAACCCTACAATTACAATTTTGACCTAGGATAGAATGTACATATGACCTATGCACACAAATATGTCCAGATCGAACATCGACCATACTTTTGTCATATGGAGAAGACTGATGAGAAAAGATAAGCAACCACCAAGGGTGATGCATCAATAAGAATAGATGGAAATGTTTACGGGATGCAATAGCTCAACACCCTGAAAAATGTGTTAACATAAAGAAAATTTATTCTAATCGTCGTGCAGGCTTATTTAAGGTCCATAAAAAATCCTCTCACAAGGACAAACATTTTTCAAAAAGATGTGCCATCAAAATCAATGTATGCTATTGGTTAATGCATTCAATCTGATTCATCATATATGACAACATTTATTCCATCAATTGTGTGCGTTTCACATGTATATGATTGGATATACGTCTTATGTAAGTCCAAGTACGTGATCTATATATCTGTTCAGTCGAGTTTGCAATATGTACGGTCAGATGACTAAAAAAATGTGTGATATGATGATTAAAGGTAGTAAATTCTATATAATTTGATAGGTGTTGTGACTTAAGCAGCCAAGACAGAATTGATATATTAAATTGTTTACATGCTTACAAAGTAAAATTAATATGCAAGGATTGCTTTACATATAATTTATCCCTTGTTGGGACTTTGATGTCATACTCATGGTTCTCAACCATTTATATTCTAAGCACCCCTCCCACGGGTTTGGTAGCAAGGAATATCCTTCACTTGGCCAGTAGTGAGCTGAAGGTGGGAGTCTAGTCTTGGTGGTGTCTCAGAGTCATACATGTCTGAGCATGGTATTTTATATCATATCGTATCTGCGATTCTCTTTTAGCCATATACCATTTACATCATATTTCCATAGTAATTATGACATCAGAATATTTTGTATTAACAATGTGGCCATATTTCCATAGTAATTATGACATCAGAATATTTTAGCCATATACCATTTACATCATATTTCCATAGTAATTATGACATCAGAATATTTTGTATTAACAATGTGGCCTAAAATGACTTTGTATTGTTACACGCAAATATATAAAATAATGGTTCTTTACTGTGATCTTACACATGAGTGTTGTATTAGATTTTTTCTACAGATTCTTGATTTGTGATTTTACGTAACATTTACTTGGATTTTTTTTCTCTTTGTAGTCAACCTTGGTATGTGCTTATGAACTGATGTTGGTGTGCAACAATAGTTACATGTCATATGCAACTTCTAACTGGGGTACTTCCATATACATGAACCCGATCTTTTGTCTGGCCGAAAATTTTTAGTTGCATTTGTAATTTGACTATCCTTGTCTGTACCGATCCAACAAATCAATCAAAATTCAGATCCAATTTAATTATGGATTTTAATTTTCACATTCTTGGTCATTTCTTAATCTGGACAGATCTACATCTAGGTCAATTCAGGGTTAAACTAGCAAAATGTTTAGATCCTGCAAAGCAAGAATTTTGACAGATATGGACTAATATCTTAATTCGGAGAATTTGGGTAAGCTTCATATTAATCAAAATCCGATTCTGAGATGGATCTGAATTCTAAATTAGACAATCTGGATAGATTTTGAAATTGAACATATTAGATAAAATATGGGTACATGTTATTTTTCAATATGATTGTCTGAAATCTGATTAATCTTTTTTGACATAAAACGACCCAAACTTGAAAAATTTCCAGCCCTTCTTGTATCTTCAAAAATTGATATCAAACACGCGAGTATATTGTTATGTTGCCCTCGTCACTACTAGAAAGCCATGCTCTCTTTATCAAATTGACTTCCTTGAGTGAAAGCTGTTATGAGAAGGCATGCCTTTTCATTCACGGGTAAAAGCTTTAGATGAGTGCTAAACAAAAGCCTTTTCAGTCATGGTTAAACGGTTTAGAGGAGTGCTACAAAAAAATTTACTTGAAGAAACGAAAGATGGGGCGAGATGAGGTGGTGGAGAACAAGTAGCTTATTTTATATTAGTTTATAAGAGTGGTCAGTCGAAGTAGGTAACTGACATGATTACTTTTTTTTTTGCTGTGATAGTAATTGCATTCGTACGTATGTCTTTCCAGATGCTCAGATCCAGCAGACTGCGTAGTTTAGATCCCGGATAAAATGCATGGCGTATATCAGTGCCTCGCACTAGATCATTACCCTATATATATATATATATATATATATATATATATATAAAGAGAGAGAGAGAGAAAGAGAGTCAGGCTAGAATACACTCGAGTGTACAGATCGCACGAATATACTCAAGTGTGTTTGCATATCAAGACTATTTTTTGCAAAATGTAAACCACTGATCTTCACCGTCATACTATAACTAGGCTACATACAAATTTTGAGCCCATTTGGATGAGTGTAAGTCACTCATCCAAGTGCAACAAAATCGATGCACAAAACTAATTTGAAATGCATAATTTTTGCGGTCTTTATAACATGATCTATATATGTCTAAATGTGCTCAAATTTTGCGCATGATCTATTTTGCACAAGATGTTTAAGAAGATCAACGGATTAGATACTTGAAAAAAATATTTGCATCATGAAAAACTACTTGAGTGTATTCTTCTCCGAATACACTCGAGTGTATTCTAGCCTGACTATATATATATATATATATATATATATAATGTGTGTGTGTGTGTGTGTGTGGGGGGGGGGGGGGGGGGGTATGCCGTGTCCGTGTCCTATATTTTTTTAAATCGCCGTGTCACGTGTTCGTGTCCATGCCGTGTCCCGTGTCCATGTCCATGCTTCCTAGCTTACTGGCTGCTGCAACTGCACAAGATATATCTAGACATTTGTAGTGTTTAAATAAGCTTACATACAATTTTTCTTTATTGTTCAGGATTTAGATGTCATCCACGTTGATAGTAGGTCTGGGGTAAAAATTAATAGAAGTCGTTGCTTGTTTGAAAATATTCACGTGTTGTAACCAATGCATGTTACATATTTCATGTCATACAGGTTGATACCTCTTGCAGAACAGAAAATCTGACTCCTAAAATTGTATCTCAAATCGCCAAAAAATTCTGTTTAAAAGTCCTTTTGCAGGTGTCTTTTTGAGGATGAAATATCAATCTTCTTATTGCCCGTTATAACATCAGTTACATAAACAGCCAACACACTAAAACTTCTGGAAGTTAGGCAAAGGCACAAGTGGCCTGTGACGGAGTGAGAGAATCCATGTGGAGGACAATCTGCCTATATTTACCAACCCAAGCTTGGGGAAACTGTTTTGAGTCAATAGGTAGCTTCTTGTGCTTTGCACAGCTTTTGTCACTCTATCTGAGCAACATAACGAAGTGTTGCTCCATCTGCACCTTCTTCAGCAAATAGACAGGTATGAAAACTTATACTTGACATCTAGTTGATATTGGGGCCAATTAAAGTGAATTGCAAAAGCGAGGAGCATATGAATAAAGCTGAGACAGGCAACTGGAGAAAATGTCTTGAAGAACTGAACAACATAGTTTTCTTTGTGTCCCGTTGTTTTGATCTTAAGTTTTGCACTTTTAAGTGTTTGAATGGGTGCTTATGCGAGGCTTACATAAACTAATCTCTTAACAAGCTTAGACCAACAGAATTTTTGGTTCAAGCTTAACAAGCTTAGACCAACTGAATTTTAGGAATCAGCTCCCAAGGATGCCAACCTCAAAAATGTCAGTAACCAAATTCTCAAGTGACAGCTGAAACAAGATAAGATATTTGCTTACCAGCTTAGGCTTTCTGCTTATAGAAAATCACCACCCAGAAAGCACCGGCACTTCTAAGGAGAAGTCGGGTCATCTTAGGGTTGTGTTGCAAATGAACATGACCACTCATGCCTGAGTCACAGAAGAGACTTCCTTGGAGGTGTCTAAGTTTCTTAATGGTGGAACATGCCTTAAAGACATCAAGAACGAAGAGAAGGCATGACCAGCTCCACTGCTACCTATCGCTTAACAAGAAAATAAAATAAAATAAGGCCTCCCCTAAACCCCTCGCCCCAACCCCCAATCTTTTTCTGCCCATAGAGCGAACAAACAAAAGCACAGTGGTGGAGCCTATGGATCTCCAGCAAGATAGTTGCTCCATGACCAGCTGCCAATTCATACAGCGTTGCATTCATGATCAACCGCTGTCCAAAGAAGTTATTGCAACTTTCCTTATAGCAGATATTATTTTAGAGCAATATATTAAAAATCATGAAGTGAGAGGCAAGCAGATGGGACTCTATAACTGCTTAAGTGCCAGACAGGCGTTTAAGTGGGCTTTTTTTGAAAAATGGGAAATAAAATTTTATATATATTTTCTATGTATCTTGATCCATTATACATAGTCTAAACATCTATTAGTATGTATTATGAACTGTGATGTTTCATGTGGAATTAATATTACACTTGAACCCATTATGATTGCTAGTTCAGATTAAAAGTTCAAAACATTCATCTCAATATCATCAGTATGTATATTAAACCAATTTATTAGTGGCTATACATGGTTCACAGTCTAAACCTCAATATAAAAAGGTAATAACTGCTATAATACTAACTGTTAATATACTAGTACAATCTTGGTAACTTGTAATTGTAGTAAGCATACTATAAACAATTAATAAGTAATACAACTTTTGTAACATCCGAAATTTTCTAGACTAACTTAAGCCTTCAAATGTGGTTTTCCTTAAATGATTATCGTTGAGGGTCTTAATGCAAAAAGACCATGAGATGAAATTTCTTTAAGGATATTAAAGTGAGAAGAATAAATTAAGACTCAAAATATGTTTTTCTCATCCATCTATGTAATATCTATTGCAATTAAGTCAATTTGATGAACATTAGTTTCATTCTCCCTTTTTCTCTCTCCTTTTCTTGGAAATGTTTTAAAAGAAATAAAAGAGAAAGAGAAAAGACCTTAGATTCAAAGATGACATAACTAGTGAGTGATCAATAATTTCTTTTCTCGTTCTTTACTCAAAGAAAGCAATTAAGGGAAAGATGTATCACATTACACCTTTTAATGCATTAAAAATCAAGCAGAGTGACATTTATGGAAATTATGGGTAAAACATGTAAAAAGTGGAAATCTAAGGGCATAGGAATAATCTAGACTCCTTATTGGACATGTGGTCCGAATTTGGGATCATTTTGACTTTATTTGACCCTCCAATTTAAATAGGAATGGTTTCATATGGTTTGTATAGGATTATGATTAAATGTTCATTTAATGCGATGAATAAGACCTATAGTTAGGTTATTCAATCTGCCACGCGTTACTCTCCTTACGTGCTTCATCGCCAGCTGTCCATCATCGATCTAACGGGTGACGAGTCGTCGCCTCCGTCTATTCCGCGAGTTTGAGTCAGTTTCGTAGCATTACCTTTCCATGATCCCTTCTCCCTCATCTCTTGATGATTTCATGAGATTTCTTCTCCTCCAAGTTCGTGAGACCCTCCCGATTCAGACGAGCCCTCAATTGCCCTTTCTCTCGCTCTATTGATGAAATGCCTCTTCTGGCCTTTTCCCCTCTTGCGAACTCGAGTTGCAGAGCACGCCACAACCCCCCCAACACCCATATAAGGGGTTGTAATCCACCGCCCGCCTCCACTCTTCCCTCTTCCATCAACAATTTCACTGTCAGCACTCTGAGACCCCTAGACCTACTCCTCCTTCGACGACAACAGCCCGGTACTCATGGCTCCGACCACCCCAGTTCGGTTACAAGCGCGGTGAGCATCCTAGACCCTTTTGCTTTGCTTTCCCATCACCGGTTTGCCCTGTGTATTCCCTAAACGTCGGGTCCTATAAGCTCGCCTTCCGGCAATTGTCGGCATTCTTCGCCATGGCTTCCTAGTGTCTTTCACATCACTAGAACAATGGATTTGTCTTCCATAGGATCCCACGAATGTTCTACAAGTTTTATACATTGTTAATTTCCTCATTTTGGTGTCATATCAGATTCTGAACTATCTCCATATTTCTCGTGTTTTTCCGGTGAGCTCTGGGGACACAGAGGTCCCTTCCGTCCGCGTATGAGTCTTCATCTGCATCGAATTCTACAGATCCCTCTTTACTCGATCTACTGCGTTCTCCTTTCCTAAAGGTGTGTCACAGAACCAGAGTTGAGACCTCCAGGTGAAGTGCTCGAGGCATTGCTTGCGAGCGAGGAAGAGACTAGGTATTATTAATCAGGTGATTTTGTTTGAAAGGGCATTTTGGGTTTTTCATGTCGCCATTCGTTGGTTCGATTTTGAGGCACGATGCCATCATGGCAGTTTCCTATTGGGCCACCAGAGCATGGGCTCGGGCCCAGTATCCGTTGAGTCAGATTAAAGTGTCGACGTGGCTTTCCCCGAGTTTCCACTAGCCTATTCTTCGAAAATTCACAGTAATTCAACCATTAGTCAGAAAATTTTGAATATATAGTCATTAGAAAGGGTTTTTGACAAGGAATCCAATTTTAGGGTTTTCAAGCCATGATTTGCCTATCATTTCTGATGTTTTCATAAGGAACTCTAAAACCCTAATTTTGAGTAATATAATATTAAATTGAGTAATATGAAAGCTAAGTTTTCCAAACTGAATGAAGCCAATCAGTAACCCTAACCTTAATTTTCATCAACCCGAATATGATCTAGGATCAATACAAGGTATTGATTTATGATGTTCAATAATTATGTACAAGTACTTAGAGCCTAATCAAGACAAGGGAAGGTTTGACCTAGGATTTGGTCAAGAGATTAGAGAGACCATCTTAGGACCTACTTTGCTCCAAGGTAAACGGGTCATGTTGTTGAGCACAAGTATTTATGGTTGATTGAATGTTAAGTATAAAGTAGATATTGTGATTTCAAGTTGCTTTAATCATGTTCATTATATCAATAACTTGATGATTGTTATGTCTTATGGTTACAATGTTCCTTAAGATTAGAAATTATGATTAATGATTCATTAAATTAAAGTTCAAGTTTTAAGAGGGAGAAATCCCATAATGTTAAAGTTCAAAGATCGTGTTAATATTAATGTTAATGTTAATGATTAAGATAATTGGAATTGAATCAATGTTTATGTGCTCTCAAATCATGGACCTCAAGAGGTTGTCAAGGGCTTTCCTAGCAATCATGTGCTCTTAAGTGGGCGTCATAGAGATATGCATATATCTATTGCTCAATTTTTCATGTTATTAATGATTCAAGAATGTTTATAGTTAATTTCAAAAAAAGAATGCTTGTAGTTAATTCATGTCAACTTTTCTTACATGTGAAGTATATTTATTTTGATTATGTTATAAAGTGCAAGTATCGTTTACTGATGTGTCATTTTTCTCCTTTGCATGGTTGAGGACGCGATGTCCCCGGGAGGTGGAGCAAATAAGGACTAAAGAAAAGCAAGCTAAAGAATTGAAGATTTTCAAGCTTTTCCCGGTGGGGTGCCATTTACCAAACCGATCCAGAGATTTAAATGTCATGTATGTCGTATTTAGCTATGTCACCAAGTAGAGTAGATTTCATAGATGATCATTATGTAGTTTCTTTTTATCAAGACTATGTATGAATCAGTTTTAACTCAATGCAAAGTGTTTCATTTACTTTAATTGCATGATCAGCATATAGTAACACCCCCATTGAGTAAGAATGTTTCCGCTCATGTGATATGAAAA
This sequence comes from Alisma plantago-aquatica, assembly GCA_963693085.1. Taxonomy (NCBI): domain Eukaryota; kingdom Viridiplantae; phylum Streptophyta; class Magnoliopsida; order Alismatales; family Alismataceae; genus Alisma; species Alisma plantago-aquatica. The sequence continues at coordinate 921,624,304 of OY856409.1, forward strand.
GTGGGGTTCTACATTATGGTATCAGAGCAATTTTGGTAAATGGTCACTACAAAAAGATGATTCTCATAGTCACCCTAGAATGAAGATGTAAGATTAGGGTTTAAGGATGGACTCCCAAGAAAAGATGTTATGACCTAGAATGACTAGAGTTTTCACCCTAGAAGAGATAGAAATGACAAAGGTAGATGTTTACCCAGTTTAGATATCAAGTATTAACCTAACCCTAGCTAATGAGATAACCTCTCCATTCTCAATGAACTCCCAAGAAAAGATGTTATGACCTAGAATGACTAGAGTTTTCACCCTAGAAGAGATAGAGATGGCAAAGGTAGATGTTTACCCAGTTTAGATATCAAGTATCAACCTAACCCTAGATAATGAGATAACCTCTCCATTCTCAATGGTCATGCACAACCAATTGAGAATTGAAGAGGATGTTATAAGCATTATACCTTGATGCATTTCTCCTTTCTTACTAATGCATGTGGTATGGGACACGTGTACTAGTAGGTTAGTGAGAGGTAGAATGATAGGATCCCACATCTCTAGGTATGTGCCTGATCACCACATATCTAGGAATGTGGTAGATACCTGAAGACATAAGGTTAGATAGTTTTCCACCCTTAATGATAGGAAGTCCTGACAAGGTTGAGTTAGATGCCCTAAATATAGTTATGAGTTGGTTTGATAAACCCCAAGTATAGGTTGAGAAGAAGACCAAAGTAAAAGTTAATCCATATTCACATAAATATTTTATGAAATCTAGATGTCATTCAAAGAAAAATGTTGAACATAAATGAACCTTGAAATGTTATTTGTCAGTAAATGAAAAAGTTAGAGAAACCCTAAGGTGGTTAGTACCCTAGAAAATTTTGAGGACGAAATTTATTTAAGGTGGGTAGATTTGTAACATCCCAAATTTTGATAAAATGTGGTTTTCCTTAAAATGATTGTAGTTGAGGGTCTTAATGCAAAAAGAGTTAAAGACCATGAAATGAAATTTCTGTAAGGATAATAAAGTGGGAAGAATAAAGTAAGACTCAAAATATGTTTTTCTCATCCATCTATGCAATATGTATAGCAAAATAGTCAAAATTTGATGAACATTGATTTCGCTTTCCCTTTTTCTCTCTCCTTTTCTTGGAAATGTTTTAAAAGAAATAAAAGAGAAAGAGAAAAGACCTTAGATTCAAAGATGTAGGGCAGCGTGAGATGGCTGAAAGCCATCTCCTCTTTATTTATATAGATGAGCAAATTACATAGAGGTACAACAGTGTTAAGGAAATGACAGAAATAAATAATACAGATAATAAAGAGATATGTTAACACTCCCCCTCAAGCTGGAGTGTACACGTTGTGTATGCCCAGCTTGCCACATAGATTGTGAAATACTGTTGGATCCAATGGCTTTGTCAGAATATCGGCCAGTTGATCTTCAGACTTGACATATGGTGTTACAACAACACCATTCTTGATCTGATCTCGGATAAAATGGCAATTAACTTCTATATGCTTGGTGTGCTCATGAAAGACAGGATTCCAGACAATGTGTATAGCTGCTTGGTTGTCACACTTGAGTTCCATGGGAGATGAAACAGGGATCTTCAACTCCGAAAGAACAGATCTTACCCATTATAACTCACAGCATGCATGTGTCATTGCCCGATATTCAGCCTCAGTGCTAGATCTTGCCACAACATTTTGCTTTTTACTTTTCCAGGTGATCAGATGATTCCCTAGAAAAGTGCAATATCCTGATGTAGATCTCCGGTCAGTTTGATTTCCATCCCAATCCGCATCTGCATTACCTGTAAGAACCAAAGTAGAAACAAGCATCTTCGGTTTATAATAAGTGATTCCCTTGCCAGGAGCACTTTTCAGGTATCTCAAAATTCGATAGACCGCTGTCCAATGTGACTGCCACGGTGAGCTCATATGTTGACTCACCACCCCTATAGCAAAGGAAATATCAGGCCGTGTAATAGTCAAATATATCAGTTTACCAACAATCTTCCTGTAATATCCTGGATCTGAATACTCTGCATCATCAGCCATTTCCTTGATGTGATAGTCCATAGGAGTAGATATTGGCTTAGACTCGGTCATTCATGTTCCCTGTAGTAAGTCTAACACATATTTCCTCTGAGATATGTTGATACCTGCATGAGATCTAAGTACCTCAATGCCCAAAAAATATCTCAGTTTACCTAGATCCTTTGTTTGGAAGTGTCCCTGCAAACCTTCCTTCACTCGTGATATTCCTGTAGAATCACTGCCAGTAATCACTATGTCATCAACATACACAACAATAATTATAGATCCACGAGAAGAAGTAGAATAAAATAACGAGTGATCAGTCACAGAACGAGAAAAGCCCATTTGCAGAACATCATTGAACTTGTCAAACCAGGCTCTAGGAGATTGTTTCAGTCCATATATGGCCTTCTTCAGCTTACACACCTTCTGATACTCCCCCTGAGCTACAAAACTAGGAGGTTGCTCCATATAAACCTCTTCCTGCAAATCACCATGAAGGAAGGCATTTTAGATGTCCAGCTGAAAAAGAGGCCAATCAAAAGTAGCAGCCAGAGAAATAATAATCCGCACAGAATTCAGACGAGCTACAGGGGAAAAAGTTTGAAAGAAGTCGACCCCATATGTTTGTGTATAGCCTTTAGCTACCAATCTGGCTTTCAACCTTTCAACTGAGCCATCTGGATTGTGTTTGATGGTGAATACCCATCTACATCCCACAGCCTTCTTACCTGTAGGTAAATCGACAAGATCCCAGGTGCCATTATGTAATAGGGCTGACATTTCAACCTGCATTGCCAGTTTCCAGCCACTGTCCTTCATAGCATCATGATGATTCCTCGATAAATCCACAGAATCAATCCCAATAGCAAATGCACAAGCCTGTTTGGATAATTTGGACAAACAACACACATTTGTAATATGATGTCGAATAATACAGGAACGAGTACCTTTCCGGACAACAATAGGAATGTCAAGATTGGATGCAGGAATCTCTGGAGTAGAAGACGATGGGGAAGGCACAGAGACTGGTGTCGCTACTTCTCCTGGATTCTGTCTACCTCTCCTGTTATAAACATGTGGATAATGCTCAATTACAGATTCATTGGCTACCTGCTTTTCCTGAATAATAGTATAATCAAGAATGATGGGTGGCACTCCCTCACTCTGCAAAGATGGTGGCACTCCCTCACTCAGATGCTCCCCCTTACTCATGGCATCAGAAAAATATGGAGTAGTCTCATGGAAAGTAACATCCCTAGACACAAACATGCGACGAAGACTAGGACAATAACACTTGTATCCTTTGCTAGTACCGGAGTACCCAAGGAACAAGGTTTTAATCGATCTAGAGGATAACTTGTCAGCCTTAGGATCAAAGTTGTGGATAAAAGAGGTACAGCCAAACACTCTAAGGGGAATAGAAAAGGGCTGATCCGTGGGACGTAACACAGAGAAAGGAGTGTGCCCTTTGAGAACAAAGGAGGGTTGTCTATTAATTAAGAAGCAGGCAGTGAGAAGGGCCTCAGACCAGAATTTCTTGGGCACATTGGACTGAAACATGATAGACCTGGCAACATCAAGAAGGTGGCGATTTTTCCTCTCGGCCACCCCATTTTGTTGAGGAGTGTGAGGACAGGATGTATGATGAATCATTCCAACAGCACTGCAAAAGTCAGACATGGCTTTTTGAACATACTCTAAAGCATTATCAGATTGAAGAACTTTAATGTTGCAATCAAATTGAACCTGAATTTCTTTATGAAAATGTTTAACAATAGACAGCACAGACTCCCGACTTTTGAGTAAATAAATCCATGTCATTCGAGAAAAATCATCCACAAAGGAATAAAATAATGAAAACCATTATAACTCTGGTCTTTAACAAGACCCCATACATCATTATGAACCAACTCAAAGGAGGACGATGTCCGTTTATTGACACAACTGGGATAAGACAATCTATGATGCTTTCACAACTGACACGACTGACACTTTAAAGATGACACTAGGGACAACTCAGGTTCCAACTTCCGCAGGCTCTCCAAAGACGAATGTTCATATTTGCAATGCCATAATAAAGGGGAACCACTCAACAGGACGGCTGGAGCAGGATCAGATACTTGGCGAGGCAGACTATCACCATGGAAGAGGTAGAGATCACCTTTCCTAGGCCCCCCACTAATCGTCCCCATACTCTTGAGATCCTGTAAAACAAAACAAGAGGGCCAAAATGTTACTGTACATTTTACAGTGTCAATCAATTTTGCAACAAAAAGTAGATTGAAAGGAAACTCAGGCACAAAATGCACAGATTTAAGATCAATTTTAGGTGTTAGAGGAACAGATCCACTAGCTAACACCCTTCTTACTGAACCATCTGTCAGTGTAACAGATTGATGGGGAATATACGAGTCAATGGAGTGGAGCAATCTCCTCATACCAGTCATATGCTGTGATGCGCCAGAGTCAACCACCCAAGAAGAAGTAGAACTAGAAGCTATTAGATGTAGCCTAATTACCCGCAGTAGATGCCAGGTTTGTTGAAGATGACGATCCCAGATTCATGTGTTGAGTGGCAAGAATAAAGCGGTCATACTCCTCCTGGGTGAGAGTGATGCCTGAGGAGCTAGAACTCACAGTTGGAGATGCAGAAGGCTCGGTAGTAGTGGCATAATTTGCTGCCCCCACTGGTGGTGCAGCAGGTCTCCCATGTTTCTTCCAACATTTCTCCACTGTGTGTCTTGGTTTGTCACAGAAAGTTCAACTGGGACATGTTCCGCGTCCTCTGCCCATACCAGGGCGTCCTCCTCGTACTGCAGCAGCTATGGATGCATGAGACTCCCCAGAAGATACAACCGGTGTAGGATCAACAGACTCAAAGTTGGATTGTTGAATCCTCAAGTAGGCTTCCTTAAAGCTGGGCAATTTATCAGAGGCAAGGATAACACTCCGGGCAGAGCTGCAAGAAGAGCTAAGTCCAGACAAGAACTTGACAGTGTTCAAATCATCTCTGTCTTTGACCTGCTCTGCAACTGACACAGGATGATAATAACTCAACTCTTGAGCAATAGCCTAAATCGCTCCAAAATATTCTTCTAGTGACCTGTCACCCTGTCTCTCTGCAAAAAGGCGATCATAGATCATAAACTGGCGAAGAGCATTCTTCTCCTGAGAATAATGCTTCTTCGCTGCGTCCCTTATTTCATTGGTTGTAGAATAAAACATGAACCTTGCAGCAATCGCAGGTTCCATACTCCCCCACAACCAAGTCTTCACAAGACTGTCATGACGCTTCCACTAGCATATTCTTTATCAGTAGCAGCAGGGGGGGAATAGAGTCAACATGCCTCGCTTTGTCACGAGACTCCAAAACTGTATGGACAGCATTCATCCATAGAAGATAATTTTTCCCATTCAACTTTATAGAGGGGATAGGAGACATCTCGTTGTAGATAGTAGACATCTTGGTATCCGTCATGATTTAATGGGACTTTGTGACGGACAGATACGCGTCACGGTGAAAGCTTGAGTGACGGAGAGATACACGTCACACCACTAAAAGATGTGTTATTGATGCTTCAACAGCCTCCAATCAATTTTCCTAATCACACATGGAGGAGATGTGATTAGACCACACTCTACAGGTGATGAATCCTTCGGTTTGGGTTTTAGACACATGTTGGATCAACCGAAAAACCCCAAACAGCAACTACGGTTGTGTCTCCGGGCTTGGACGGCTGGAGCTACTCCAGCGGCGGCGGAGGTGGCTGGAGGCCGCTAGCCCGACAGCGGTACCAGATGGTGTTGTTGCCGGCGGCGGCGGCTACGGTCCCTGCTGCCGGTGGCGGCGGCGGCGCCCAAACTGCTCATGTTGTTGACGCGGCGGCTAGGGTAGAAGCGGAGGCTCTGATACCATGTTAATTTCTGTAAGGGTTGTGTAGGGCAGCGTGAGATGGCTGAAAGCCATCTCCTCTTTATTTATATAGATGGGCAAATTACATAGAGGTACAGTTGTAATAAGGAAATGACAGAAATAAATAATACAGATAATAAAGAGATACGTTAACAATGACATAACTAGGGAGTGAGTAATAATTTCTTATCTTGTTTTTACTCAAAGAAAGCAATTAAGGGAAAGATGTATCACATGACATCTTTTAATGCATTAAAAATCAAGTAGAGTGACATTTATGAAAATTATGGGTAAAACATGTGAAAGATGGAAATCTAAGGGCATAGGAATAATCTAGACTCTTTATTGGACATCTGGTCCAAATTTGGGAACAATTTGACTTTATTTGACCCTTCAATTTAAATAGAAAAGGTTTCATATAGTTTGAATAGGATCATGATTAAATATTCATTTAATATGATGAAAAAGATCTATGGTTCGGTAATTTAATATGTCACGTGTTACTCTCTTCACGCGCATCATTGCCAACCGTCCATCATTGATCTAACGGCTGACGAGTCGTCTCCCTCCTTCGTCTATTCTACGAGTTTGAGTCAGTTTCGTAGCTTTACCTTTCCCGGATCCGTTCTCCCTCATCTCTTGATGATTTCACAAGATTTCTTCTCCTCTAATTTCGTGAGACCCTCGCGGTTCAAATGAGCCCTCACTCGCCCGCTCTCTCGCTCTATTGACGAAACACCTCTTCTGACCTTTTCCCCTCTCGCGACCTCGAGTTGTAGAGTGTGCCACAACCCCCCTTACACCCATATAAGGGGTTGTAATCCACTACCCGCCTCCACTCTTCCCTACTCCATTAACAATTTCACCGCCAACATTCTGAGACCCCTGGACTTGCTCCTTCCTCTCCGGCGACGACGGCCCAAGACTCATAGCTCTGACCACCCCAGTTTGATTACAAGCGTGGTGAGCATCCTAGACCCTTTTGCTTTACTTTCCCATCACCAGTTTGCCCTGTGTATTCCTAAACGTCGGGTCCTATAAGCTTGCCTTCCAGTCATTGCCGACATTCTTCGCCATGGCCTCCCAGCGTCTCCACATCACTAGAACAACGGATTCATCTTCTATAGGACCCCATGAACATTCTGCAAGTTTTATACGCGAAGCGTAGAGGGATAGTCTTAGGGGAGAAAGGAAGTTTAGTTAGAACCGGGTCTCTGCAGCTCACTCGACGAAGGAAGTCACATCGGCAATGAGTTTAAAAAGGTATCTAAAAGGGTGAAATTTAGATATTTGCACCCTGTCGAAGTAAGGAGCCATGGCATATATGTTTGGAACAGATTCCATTTTAAGAGATTTGAAAAAGCACTGTATCCTTGAAAGGTTCTTTACATCTGCCATTTCTCAACGCATTTCTTTAGACAAAGACTCTGTTTGTTGATTTCCTCATTTTGGTGTCATATAGATTCCGAAATGTCTCCCTGTTTCTCGTATTTTTTCGGTGAGCTCTGGGGACACAGGTCCTCGTCCCTCCGCATATGATTCTTCATCTCCACCGGTCTCCGGAGATCCCTCTGTACTCGATCTACTGTGTTCGCCTTGCCTAAAGGTGCGTCACTGAACAGAAGTTGAGACCTCCAGGAGAAGTGCTCGAGCCATTGCTTACAAGCGAGGAAGAAATTAGGTCATTCATTGACCGTGGTACCCTCGTATGATTAATCAGGTGATTTTGTTTAAAAGGGCAATTGCGGGTTTTTCATGTCGCCATTCGCTGGTTCGCTTTTGAGGCGTGATGCCATCATAGCAGTTTCCTATTGGGCCATAAGAGCATGGGCTCGGGCCCAGTATTCGCTGAGTCAGATAAAAGTGCCCACGTGGCTTTTCTCTGAGTTTTCGTTGGCCTATTATTCAAAAACTCATAGTAATTCAACCGTTGGTCAGAAAAATTTGAATATATAGTCATTAGAAAGAATTTTTGACAAGGAATCCGATTTTAGGGTTTTCAAGCCATGATTTGCCTATCTGTTTTGATGTTTTCATAAAGAACTCTAAAACCCTAATTTTGAGTAATATGATCATTAATTGAGTAATATGAAAGCCAAGTTTTCCAAACTGAATGAAGCCAATCAGTAACCTACCTAGTTTTTGGCAACCCGAATACAATCTAGGATCAATACAAGGTATTGATTTATGATGTTCAATAATTATGTACGTGTACTTAGAGCCTAATCAAGATAAGGGAAGGTTTGACCAAGGATTTGGTCAAGATCAGAGAGACCATCTTGGGATCTACTTTGCTCCAAGGTAAACGGGTCATGTTGCTGAGCACAAGTGTTTATGGTTGATTGAATGTTAAGTATAAAGTAGATATTATGATTTCAAGTTCAATACTTTAATCGTGTTCATTATATCAATTGCTTGATGATTGTTATGTCATATGTTTACAATGTTCATTAAGATTAGAAATTATGATTAATGATTCATAGAATTAAAGTTCAAGTTTCAAGAGGGAGAAATCTCATAATGTTAAAGTCCAAAGATCATGTTAATGTTAATGTTAATAATTAAGATAATTGGAATTGAATCAATTTTTATATGCTCTCGAATCATAGACCTCAAGAGGTCGTCAAAGGCTTTCCTAGCATCAAGGGCTTGCCTAGCAATCATATGGTCTTAACTGGGAGTCCTAGAGAGATGCATATATCTATTGCTCAATTCTTCATGTTATTAATGATTCAAGAATGCTTATAGTTAATTCATGTCAACTTTTTTTACATGTCAAGTATATTTATTTTGATTATGTTATAAAGTGTAAGTATTGTTTACTGATGTGTCATTTTTCCCCTTTGCATGGTTGGGGACGCGATGTCCTCGAAAGGTGGAGCAAATAAGGACTAAAGAAAAGCAAGCTAAAGAATTGAAGATTTTCAAGCTTTGCCTGGTGGGGTGTCATTTACCAAACCGATTCAAAGATTTAGATGTCATGTATATCATGTTTAACCATGTTACCAAGTAGACTAGATTTCATAGATGAACATTATGTAGTTCCCTTTTGTCAAGAACTATGTATGAATAGATTTAAATCAATGTAAAGTGTTTCATTTACTTTATTGCATGATCATCATATTGTGACACCCCCATTGAGTGAGAAGCTTCCGCTCGTGTGATATGAAAAGTGGGGTGCTACAACTTTGAAGGTGATATATGCAGAAATATAACTTAGTATGTATTGTGTAGCAAGTCTGAAACAGTGCATGTAAATAGTAATAACACTTAGTAACTAACTATAATTATTTATAATCAATCAATAATGCTCCGTAGATTAAGTATAATACACAAACAATATATTATATAGTTATTAATACAACAATATATTATTGATATTTTGGTACATATAATGATAAAATTGTACAAGACTAAGTCTATAACTGTGTGTGTGTGTGTGTGTGTCTATATATATATATATATATATATATATATATATATATATATATATATATATATAAACTGACCAGATTAAAGCTAATGCATTATACTAATTACTAGATTATGCATAAGGTGAGTCACTAAATCGGTATGATAGCATTTATCAAACCTTAACAAAGTGTGTATTTCACTTAGGCAAGTGCCTAACAGGTGGTCTTAGGCAGATGATTAAGCAGTCAAAGTGGGTAAAAGGTAGACGCTCTTTTTATGACCTTATCAGGCAACTACCTAGACTAATTTTAAGCAGCCAGAGTATTGATTTGCTTAAGCGGCCGCCTGAGTCATTTTTTCATACAGTGTTCTAGAGTGAAGGCACATTTGATGAAGATATTGTAGCTTTCTTCTAAAATTCCAAAGGTAACAACAATAGAAATGATTGAAGTGCCAAAAATGGTTGATGAGGTGAAGGTGAGATCAAACAGTACACTTCCTAGGAGTCATTTGTCTCCCGCTTCTTCATGCCAAAGAAACCATGGCCTAGCACAAGCTCTTCTTTTGAAAAGAAAGATATGAACCTAATAGGAATGCAACACATGAAATGTAGCACTGGAAACTGGTCTTCAATATCAAAGAATGGAAAACATTCACATAGTGAAATTATATGAATATTTTATTCTGTGAAATTGTCCTTTCACTTGTAGGTAAAGATCCTTATTTTGAAGTTTTTATACGTTTGCAAAAATCGGCAGAATGCTACTCAATGTACATTATTCATTGCCATCATTTAGTGAGGACTACATTGCTGCAGAGGAAGAGGGAAAACCTTGAATGGCAACTATACAAAGCTTAAAATGGAAGGAATGGGGTGTGAGTCTAGTCAGTGACAGTTCGACCGATGCTATAAGGCAGACAGTAATAATTTCATGGTTGAATCAGGAATTGATACAATTTCAGTGAAGACGGCATAAAGACAAGTACTTCATATGTAGATGAAGAAATGTGAACAGTTGGTTGAGCCAATAAAAGTGATTGAAATCACAACTAATAATGTGTATGTTTGTACATGATGGGATTACACGTGGAGGTTGATTATCCTCATATCGTGGACCCCTTGCATCGTGCATACACTTACCTTGACAATATTTTGCACCAAGAATCGGTGATGCAAATATATGCCTCACATAATAGATTCTAAACGAATTACCAATTTCTGGACTAAACAATGTGGGACTAAACTAGACGCTCACTTTGCAGATATAAATACAAACTTAGCAATCTCCCTCAAGATGGGCATAGATATTACTCACGTCGAGCTAGCCAACTAAAGTAGAGAAGATTTTCTTGCTTAGGGGTTTGGTGAATAAGTCACACCTTGTTCTTCAGACTTGATGGAGGGTGTACAAATAGTCTTGGAACAGACTACTTCTCTGACAAAACGGAAATCCACCTCAATTCGCTTTTTCCTCTTGTGGAAAACTGGGTTGCGACGAATGAAAGCATAATCACAGTCCATAGCCATTAGTCTTGTTCGTATAGAAAGTCTTCACCCACATAATTTCATAGAAAATGTGGGCCACAGATCTACTTTCAGTTTCAACGCTAGACTGAGCCAGGATCGATTGTTTCTTGCTGCGCCAGGTTACAAAATCACCTCTGTCAATGGTGCAGAACCAAGTAGTAGGTTTCCTGTCTATTTTTTTGCCAGGATAATCTAATCATAGAAGCCAATGACATGAGAGTGTCCATGTTTCTTATAGTACATGTCAATTTTAGTTTATGGTTTGAAATTTATATGGATATGGATAACAATGGAAGTGGCATGGTTTATCAAGAGACCTTCTAACATGCTTGACTGCAATGAAATACCAGGGTGTGTCACAGATGGAAATACAAATTTACCAATTGTTCTATGGTATCTTTGACCATCAAGAAAAGTCGGCAAGGAGTCATCATCCTAGTGACATGTTAGCATCCAGAGGGGTATCACCACTAGAACATTCCAGTCACATTTAGTAGATATAAGACATACTCTCTGAGATAAACAAATAGACAATGATGTATGGCCTACCTTGATGCCTACAAAATATGAGAGCTAGCTCAGATCATTGGTTGCAAAATATTTACAAAAGTAGTGTTTTGTGTATTGGATTCCATATGAGCCACTTATCGATAGTAGAATATCATCAACATACACCGCAAAAACGATTATACCAGAGGTACTATCATTGACAAATAGTCAGTGAGATGCATGTGACTAGCGGAACCCAATACGCAAGCAACAAAATGTGAATCGGTGTCTTAAACGAGGCTCATGGGCTTTGTTTAAGACCATAGATAGCTTATCATAGTCTACAGCCCTTTCCACACAACCTAAGCAACAAATCATGAGAGTTACTCCAATAAATGGTTTCTTCCAAATCACCAAACAGATATGCATTTTTCAATCATCAAGCTACAAAAGAGGCTAGTCCATATTAACAACAATAGAGATCAAGATGCACACTGAATTCAGCTGTGCTATAGCAGAGTATGTCTCAAAACAGTCAGCACCATATGTCTGATATTATTCTTTTGCCACAAATCTAGCCTTGAGGCATTCTTTGGTATCATTTGGCTGGTATTTAAGAGCAAAAAACCAACGAAAGCTTACTAGATGGTGTTTACAGCCTTACAGGTGGATCAAAAGACCCCGCGTATGGTGATAGATGAGGAGTGGAATTTTATCATGTGTTATCATGCGCCACCCATGCATTGTCATGCACCACCCAGGATGTTGTAGTGCCCTCAATGAAATGTATCAGTGGTAAAATAGAATAATGTAAGGCTGAGGTAATCGTAATTGCAATAGTTGGTAATATCTTAGTGAGTACAAGAGCACTTGCCTGTGTACTCCACAATAGACTTGTTTAAGTTAAAAAACACAAAAAACAAACTAGTAGGAGCTAGGAACTTTTCATGACAAGGACCTTTGTCATAAGGAGATGATGGAAGAGGAGCTGGATCCTTGAGGAGATGTCACTATTGATAGACCTATAGTTGGTTGCTTTGTAGGCTTAGCTACGTAAGTAATTGGTAAGGGCATGGGAACCAAGGAGGAAGATGTGACGGCATCAGATTAAGAAGGGACCCAGCTTCATAACAGTTGGGAATGGTCTCAAAATAGACATCTGCATTGATCAACTATTGGTGTCCAATGGAATCGAAACTATAGCCTTTTGGGTTTGGGAGCGGCCAGGAGTTATGTACTTGGTGGCAAGCAGGAAGAACTTGTCTTTTCTAGATCATAGGATTTTAACAAAACAAGTGCAACCAAAATATGTGGCGGTAAGGCAAAATGATTAGTCAAGGGGTGATGTAGAGATAGGGAAATTTTGGTTGTTGGGTATCAATGACGGCATGCACTTGATGAGAAAGCAAGCAATGAGAAGGACTTTAGGCCATAAGTGCTTGGGAAAATGGGAATGTAGAGGCAATTTTTTGCATGCAATAACATTGTTTTGTTGTGACGTATATGAACAAGAGGATATCGTTGATTATTCGTTGTGCTTGGCAAAAGGCAATTCTTAGATGTTGAACAAATTCAAGTGTGTTGACTCTACGCAAAATTTTATTTAGAGAGGAAAAGATGTGAGTGAATTTCACCAATGAACAAACTAATTGTAGGTAGAGCTCGCTATTCTTTCCCTAAATGTTGTAACTGCCATTAGGTGAAGATAGTGAAAGGAAAAGCTTGCTTTAGATGATTAGCAAGTGATTAAAAGCATCAAATAAGTAGAACATGGACTAATACCAACTTCTGGACTCAACAATGTGGGACTAAATAGGAAGGCACACTTACTGTATATAAATACATACTTAACAACTGCCATTCTCATGGTTTTAGAGTGTTTCACTAGGGTCATGGCTTCTCATCTATGTCCTCACCCCTTCCCTTCTCTCCCTCCACCGGTCCTTCCCTCCTTCCTCCTTTCCTCCATACAACAATAGCAATCAATCAGCTTGCTAAGCTCACTATAGACATAGGTCGTGGTTGTGCCGAGTGACATTGATGCCTCTTGGCTCCTAGGGGTACAAAGAGGTCTTCTCCATCAAACCCGGCTAGCCTTGTCGACGTTTGAGGATCATTTTCACTCTACAGAGCTGCTACTGTATCTTTTCTAATATTCAAAAGGTTCCCAAAATCAGATGATCTTCTCTTTTCTTCTTCTTTTCCATTTCTGCTACGAAAGCGTCAATGTTGATGTAAGCATCCTACTCTAATGGACCTTCTGAAATTGTTCCTTCTACTGCCTATACCCATAGTCACAAATTCAGGATACACACGGCGAGGTTGAAAAGGGTGATTGTTGGGTACAATACGACAAATTTAGATAATGGTTGGGGAAAAAAATTGGTAAAAGCTCAGTTAAAATTTGAGAAAAATAGATAAATTCCAAGGATACAATGTGCGCGCACACACACACACACACACACACACATATATATATATATATCAATGTATTAGAAAGCGGGAAGCGGGAGGCGTGCGGACGGCACCCTGTAACCGATTAAGCGGTAGGCGGGCGATTAAGCGGGCGATTTTTGAAAAAGCGGGTGTCTAAATTTTATATATTTTTATACAAAATTACATGTATGTGTATATAAAAAACATATTTATAAGAAACTTCTATACATATCTAATCAGCAAATCAGTAATTAACTAAGTATTCATCAATACTTACTATTAATCAGCATCTCTAATCACTAAAATCAGCAAGCAGATCAGTAATTGTATATAACAAACTATGAATTATTGAATTAAAGTAATCACTAAAGTAATACTAACCAGCAGTACCAATCATTAATCACTGAAAGCAGCAAGGAAATTAGTAAAACGAATCATGCATAACTAGTATAATAGAGCAATAGGATATTTACTTAGATGCATTACAGCAGTACCCAATTATTACAGCTTACACACAAAGTATGCATTCTAAATTAGGACTAGCTATATCATAGAACATTTAATGTATACAAGTTTCATATATTATAGTCAACACTACTTGGCTATGTAATTAATTAATGTTAGATGCTTACATTAGGATTTTTAAACAAAAGCGGGAAAAAAGCGGGCAAAAAGCGGGAAAAAAGCGGGAAAAAGCGGGTGAGGCGGGCAAAAAGTGGGCGATTTTGTTCAAAATGATTAAGCGGGCGATTAATGACAAAATTAAGCGGCTGGGGGTCATGGGCGCTTAAGCGGCCCGCCTGGCCGTTTTTTATTTCACTGATATATACACACACACATGAAATACATATTAATCTATAATCATACATATGCACACGCGTGATCTACTTATGGATTTTCTATTTCCATACATAATCATATATTCATATAGTTGTTCTTATTGTATAAACAAATTATTCATGAAAATCGGGAACAATTCGCGAAATTCAGGTATGATTCATCTCAATTGGGGACGTTCTTGCATCTTCCTCTCCATTCCACAGTAGAGAAGACATTGTCGGCGCCCAACATGGCATCTAGCTTGACTACACGCCATGTCATTGGAAGTGGAAGCATTCTCCTACCCTGATTTTCACACGCTGTGTCTTTCTGTTGAAGTTAATGTCCTCTTCATCATGTGTTGTGTGCTCCCGCCACATGCCTTGTGACTTTTTGCTGAAGATTTTGTCATCTTCATCACACTTTATGTGCTTCCCCCACATGTCGTGTGACTTTCTGTTGTTGTTGTCCAACATGTGTCCTCTTTCTACACGTCGTGTGTAGTACGGTCGTGAAAAAGGATCAAAGGAGGTTCCTTAACAATCTCCCCTCCTTACCTAGAACTACGTCATTACATCTTAGAAAATTAATGTTGGAAGTTCAGTCAATGGAGTCGCAAGATTAAAGTCTGGTTCAAAGTCCCAAGGCAAGGACAAGCACCCCACAAATGATTCTCCAATCAATGAATCTCTCTCTCAATGGCATCAGCGTGATGCTGATCTTATGTCCACCCTATGGAATTCGATAGAGCCCAGGTGGTTGACATCGCTGACCACGTAACCGGGTGTATAGTCATATGGCGTCATCGAAAACTCATGCACTCCAACATTTCTCAACTGTACAATATAACAGTGGAGATGTACATCCTTCTACAAGATGACATGTCTCTTCAACAATGTCAGAAGAAGCCACTGGCATAATGAAGGATTGAAACAAATTGCCCTCTACTACTGATCCTATAAAGCACTACAAGAAAAGGGATCAAATGACATTCATAAAGTTCCTCGTTGGGCAACATGAAAAAATAACAAGAGTCAAAAACCAATTCTATCAGGAACAAAACTTCCCACTTTTGCGGGAGCATTTCAACGTGTGTCTCACACGGTACCACTTTTCACTAGCAAGATGCTCCCATCACTCATTTTACTAACTATTTAGCCCTTGTAACTCAAAGCAACACAAACAACTAAAAAATGTGGTTAGCCAATTCATGAATAAGCCATGCAAATCCTTAAAAGCTTACTCAGATTCTTCATCGTCTTAATAGAACCCCCGAAAGTACAGAAGACCAGGGACATTCATAACATATCATGAAGACAGACAAGTTGATTTGTTGATGATTTCCATACTAGATCCGTAAATCTAACGCATGAATCCAGGGGCTTGATAGAAATAAAAGATTCCATCAAGGAAAAACCTAAGTAGCTCACCTGAAGACACCTCGATACTTGAGAAACAGAAGATGCAACTTGGAGAAGACATGTATAGAGTAGTCCAATGAAGATAAAATTTGGTTGAACATCAACATTATAGGTGTATTTGCAGGCAAGAAAATGACGAGCTTCTAAAAAATTGGATATGAAAAAGTAAACATCCATCTCATAAATGCAGTGAGATCCCCACAACACTGACAATGGAAGGAACAAGAGGTTGGAATAAGCACGTCAAGCCTTGTTCCAATGTGTTATTTCCACAACTGAGATTAATCGCATGAAAGTGGTGGCCAACTGGAATAAGTGCAAATAGCCAACTCACACGCATATCCGAGCATGAACACGGAAAAACACAATGCTATTGGGAAAGAGATACACCAATCATGCACTAGACATCGTTGAAAGATACATGATACTTAGCCGGAACGAGGCACCACAAAGACATCAGAAGAACGGATGTGCGGATGTGCTGAAGAATATGAAGCTTCATGGAGATTAGAATGGCTTGGAATAATACATATCACATCTCTGTCTCATACTTTATCTCCCTCCTCATGCTCTTACTCTTGATATCACTCCCTCCCCCCCCACACACACACCAACTATGAAGAGAACGGGTAGTTGGGGTAAAAAAGAGACACAACCCTCCCGCATGCGGAAAGAGATACAAGCACAAGGTGTGGGATGGTAGGGAATTGAGTTGTTCTATTAAGACAAAACCCTACTCCTAGATATACGAGAGGGAAGTAATACAAGGCAGGGGATTCAGAAATCAATTGTTTGACGGGGGGCAGACAAAGTCAAAGTAGAGAAAACACAGATCAATGGACTTTGGCATTGAATGTTAAGAGAAAGAAATTTAATGATTGGTGAAAGGGAAAAAGTAGATGGTGTAGGCTGATGTGAATGAATTTCTTTCTACAAGGAAAGAAGTATATCACAACCAACTAACTGACAATTTGGAAACACAAAAAATAGAACAGACACAGATCGATAGGAAAAGAGCTTTATGGATTAGAGAAAAAATATTAAAAATTTGACAACACTGAAAGATGGAATTATTGGCTGCCAGCCTTTGATTGCGGAACTACGACAAGTTTGACAATAGGATTGCTAATATGAGCCGAAAGGGTCCCAAAAAGCATATATTCCAAGGACGATGCCGGGTTCGGCAATTATTAGAATAGCGGATGGGTTTGCATCATGAGTTGATGTATGTCTCGAGAGGACGAGATGGTGTGACAGAGTCAGGAATTTCAGAAAGCTCAGGGTTGCACAATGTGTGCACCCTCATATATATAATACTGAGAGATTTACAGAGAGGTCCATAAATAAAGGAAAATAACAAAACAAATAACAGGCTATGTAAAACAGGAAATATATAATGTAACACTCCCCCTCAAGTTGGAGCATAGATGTCAATCATGCCCAACTTGTCCAACAGCGTGCAGAACTGTTTCTTCGCCAAGAGCTTGGTGAAGATATCCGCAACTTGATCTTCAGATCTTGTGAATGGAGTGCATATCTTGCCAGCAAGAATAGATTCTCCTGATGAAGTGGCAGTCAACTTCAATGTGTTTGGTGCGTTCATGATAGATCGGATTATTTGCAATGAAGATGGCAGCTTTGTTATCACAATGCATAGGAATGGCAGACGAAGACTCATTCCCAAATTCTTTCAGAAGAGAACGCACCCACAGCAACTCACAGGCAGTATGGGCCATGGCCCTGTACTTAGCTTCAGCACTAGATCTGGCCACGACATTCTGTTTCTTGCTTCTCCAGGTGACAAAATTGCCTCCTACAAAGGTACAGTAACCAGAAGTAGATTTTCTATCAACTTTACTTCCTGCATAATCAGAATCAGAATACCCTTCAAGAACACAGTGCCCATTCTTTTTATAGTGAAGTCCCTTGCCAGGCGACTTTTTTAAGTATCTCAAAACTTGACATACAGCATCCCAATGACACTGTTTGGGTTTGTCGAGGTACCTGCTAAGAAGACCTACTGCAGTAGCAATATCAGGACGAGTAACCGTCAAATAGATCAATTTACCAATCAACCTCCTGAATTTTTTATGATCAGCAAACACAGCAGAGGAATCATCATCCCAATTGACATTGGGATCAAGAGGAGTATCCGCAGGTCTTGCTCAAGCATACCAGTCTCCTGCAGAATATCAAGAACATACTTTCTCTGCGAAAGAACCAAGGCATTAGAGTTTCTAGAGACCTCTATGCCAGGAAAGTATCAAAGTCTGCCTAGATCTTTGGTAGCAAAGTGCTTGCCCAGATGATCTTTGGTAGCCTGAATACCAAGAGTGTCGCTGCAAGAAATAATAATGTCATCAACATATACAATCAGAACAGTAATACCTGCTGAAGTCTTTTTTGTGAATACAGAATGGTCAACCTGTGACCTCCAAAAGCCAAAATCAATCATGATCCTGCTCAACTTATCAAACCAGGCACGAGGACTCTGTTTGAGCCCATAGATAGACTTCTTAAGTCTGCAGACTTTGTGAGACTCCCCCTGAGCAACAAACCCAGGAGGTTGCTCCATATACACCTCTTCATGTAAATCACCATACAGAAAAGCATTTTTCACATCAAGCTGTAGGAGAGGCCAGTTTAGATTCACAGCAACAAATAGAAGAATCCGGACAGAGTTAAGGCGAGCAACAGGAGAAAAAGTCTCAAAGTAATCAATGCCATATGTCTGAGTATAGCCCTTTGCAACTAACCGTGCCTTCAACCTTTCAACCGTACCATCAGGTTGATATTTGACGGCATATACCCACCTGCAGCCTACCGGCTTACACTGAGGAGGTGGATCCACCAGCTCCCAAGTATCTCTGTCAGTAAGAGCAACCATCTCTTCATTCATAGAAGATGTCCAAGCCGTACTTTTCAAAGCATCCTAAATATTCTTAGGTACAGCCACAGCAGATAAAGCAGATACAAAATTGCTAGAATGAGTATGCAGATGAGCAGTAGACACACACTGAGCAATGCTATGAGAAGTGCAAGAACGAGTACCCTTGCGGAGTGCAATAGGTATGTCAAGATCAGAGTGTACCTCAGGTGCAGCAGAACCTTCTGGAGGAGAAGATTGGTTGTCTTGGGGGGGTACTTGTGTAGAAGGTGCTTTATTCCTGCGTTGATAGACAATAAGAGGAGGATCTTGCTTTTCAGTAATTGCAGTATCAGTATTGTCAGGCATACAGTCAGAAATAACAGGTAAAGGAGGAGCCAAAATGTCTGTCTGCAAACTATCTCCTGCTGAAGAATAATATGGTGTGTCTTCAAAAAAAAACGACATCACTACTAGTAAACCATTTCCGGGTGCTGGGATTATAACATCTGTAACCCTTCTGAGTTCGAGAATAGCCCAGAAAAATACATTTAGCAGCTCGAGGAGATAACTTATCAGAAGTGGGTCCAAGCAATCTGACAAAGCAAGTACATCCAAAAATTCTAGGAGGCACATTAAACAAAGAGGTGTCAGGTTGCAAAACCTGTATGGGAATCTTATTTCCAATAACAGACGATGGCATCCTATTAATCAGAAAACATGCAGTCAAGATAGCCTCAGGCCAATAAGAGCGGGGCACATTAGAATGCATCATTATTGTCCTGGTAACTTCTAATAAGTGTCTATTCTTCCGCTCAGCCACACCGTTTTGTTGTGGCGTATAAGCACATGAAGTCTGGTGAATAGTACCCACAGTTTTACAGAAAACAGCCACATCTTGCTTAAAAAACTCTAAAGTATTATCAGTGCGAAAAACTTTAATAGGCAAGCCAAACTGCGTTTTTATTTCAGCAAAGAAGTATTTGATAGTAGACAGCACTTCGGACCTACTTTTTAACAGAAACAACCAAGTAGTCCTAGCAAAATCATCAATAAAAAGAATGAAATACTTGTAACCAGACAAACTTGGTATATGGCATGGACCCCATACATCAGAGTGGACTAAATCAAAAATGTTTTTACTGCTCACAGTACTACGTCTAGGATACACAGTACGAGTTTGTTTTCCTAGCTGACAGGATTCACACTGAAAATGACAACTGCTAATATCAGAAACTAAACTACGCAGCTTCTCTGACGAGGGATGGCCCAGCCTGTAGTGCCACTGTAGAGCAGAAACAGAAGCCGATAATGCAGATATCACAACAGCTTTCGGTGATCGAGGTAGCTGGTCCAAGTAATAGAGTCCATCAGCACCTTCATACCCCCCACCAATCTTCGTCCTCGTGCGAAGGTCCTGAAAAACGCATGAACCAGGAACAAATGTCAGGCTACATTTTAAACTCCGTAAAATTTTGCTGACAGATAATAAGTTCAGAGGAAATTGAGGCACATATAAGACAGATTTGAGGCCAAAGTGAGAAATAATATCACCAACTCCAAGGACCGAAGACTTGGAGCCATCAGCAAGCATAACAGAAGAATGACGGGCAGGGGCAGATATATGTTAAAACAAAGATCTATTTCCAGATATATGTGCAGATGCACCAGAATATATCACCCATTTAGTATTACCAGAAGTAGAAGGTGAGGAGGAACTCAGGAATGCAGTATCATAACCAGAAAAAGCAGCATGTGCTCCACTAGTAGACGCAGCATGAGAAGACCCAGCACGCTCCAGAAGAAGACGCTCCACCTCGGCACGAATGTAGTCTGCGGTGGCCCCCGCAGGCTCTGGCGCAGGTGTCTGAGTACCATCCTCAGACGCAGTAGAGGAGGAATCTGCAGCAGCATTGGCCCAGGCCGGCTTACCATACTTTTCCCAGCATTTTTCTTCAATATGGTTAGACCGGCCACAGAAAGTACACATGCGCTGTCCTTGCTGAGGACGCGCAGCAGCAGAAGGTGGGGCGGTAGGAGGAGCTCCTCGTCCAGCACCAGGTCCACGTCCCCGGCCTGCACCCAGGGGAGGACGGCCATCATTGGAGCGGCCACGACCACGCCCGCCCCAAGCAGCCAAAGCAGTAGAGTCTCCAGTCTCAGGAGGCGGAGACGGTGTCGATGACGGAAGACGCTGGAGACGCTGGTAGGCAGTCTGCAAGGTAGGAAGTGGATCACTCGCCAAGATCTGATCTACCACACCAGTATAGGACTCGAGTAAACCACTCAGAAACTGAATCAGCTGAAGTTCCGCCCGCTGTTTTTGCATCGTCGCTAAATCAGTAGACAGCGGGTGATAAGTCTCCAACTCACCCCACAGGCCAGTGAAGGTGGAGAAGTAGTCTGATATGTCAGATCCCGTAAACTGTAGTCGCCCCAGTTGCTTGGTGATATCAAAGACCTTCTTGGGATTCTGACTATGAGAGTAGGTACCGGCGAGTTGATCCCACATCTGCTTCGCCGTAGGCAGCCGAAGAAGAGTGACACTGATCTTCTCAACTGTGTTGTTGAGAATCCATGTCATAACAGTCGAGTCATCACGGACCCAGTCATCAAAAGCTTTGACGTCCTTTGCATCCGCCCCCTCTGCAGGCTGAGGCGGACCAGTACGAATCAGGTGAGAGTACTTCCCTTGCGATTGGGCAAATATCACAAAGGAGCACACCCACAGCTGGTAGTTGCGTCCGTCAAGTTTAACAGTAGTGACTTGACGACGCGAGTCTCTCCAGATGTCATCTCCAGAAGACGCCATGAGGACAGGCAGGAAGGCAGGTACAGGCAAGAGTAGGCACAAGCAGAAGACGGACTACGCCGTCAGGCAGGCAAAAGCAGGCACAAGCAAATCACCGTGGACCTCTCACATACAAACTACGCCTAAGCGTAGCAGGAAACCCGGAGGCCGAAGCCTACACAGGCAGGCAGGCACAAACGAACACGAACTGAAGGTTGTTCCTCAAACGAACAACGCGCCGATCTCCCCCTGAAGACGGAACTAGTCCAGATCTACAAGCGGCTCAGTGGTCCCGTAGAAGACGGCCACCCGGCAGCGCACCTGCTATGCGAACAACAACCAAGGTTGCTCAAGCACTAGCGGTGCACGAAGCCAGGGGGCGAGACGGAACCACGGAGAGGAAGTTGTTGCTCCGGTCGGCGCGGCAAGGCGGACGGGACCCCTGCAGTGAGGCCTACGGCCCGCCGGTGGTGGCCTACCGGCGCTGCGGCTGCGGCTGCTGCCGGCCAGCGCAGGGCGCTGGCGGGCAGACCGCAGGCGGCGGCGGACGGGCGGGGGGGGGGGGGGAAGAGAGAAGGGAGGGAGGCAAAGACGGCTAGGGTTGAACCTGCTCTGATACCATGTGACAGAGTCGGGAATTTCAGAAAGCTCAGGGTTGCACAATGTGTGCACCCTCATATATAATACTGAGAGATTTACAGAGAGGTCCATAAATAAAGGAAAATAACAAAACAAATAACAGGCTATGTAAAACAGGAAATATATAATGTAACAGATGGCAAATGGACAAGACCCTTCCAAGAGAGAATGACTATAAAAGTTGTCAAATACAGGGAAAACCTATTTTTTATATGAAGGGAGTCTATTTTGGACGAGAATTTTTCATGAAAGATCTAGAATTTTCATGAAAGAAGAGAGACGACCATGGATGTTGAGAAGATGCCTGGAAGTCAGCCAAGCCAAGAAGAGACGACGGTCTCCCATAGGAGGAGGCGTCTCCTTTTCTCTATAAGGCTAGGATCAATGCTCTGATACCATTTTAAAGAATAAATAGTGGGGAAGATCACATGTGTGTGTATATAGTGATAGATGGGCATCCCCTCTCTTATATATAGGAGAGGAGGCAAGTACACAGAAGCGAATGTAGCCCTCATGGGCCAAGACATCTAGGACCATATTACAAATGAGCCAATTAACTTAATAGACTAATAATACTTTCTAACACTTGTTATAGACGCCTAAGAGTGTAGGGATTCTCAAATGTTCATTAGGTGAGTTCCATCGTTGATTGTTGTTTTGTGACTGGTTATAGTATCTTGTTGGGACGTAATTTGGTTCCTAGTAGAGAAAAAACAGTCAGGGCCAGATCCAGCACAAAGTTTGAATATCGAGCCATGGCTCATTTTACTAGTGAACTCATTTGGGTAACAAAGTTTTTGGAAGAACTTCAATTTTGTCAACCATAAGCTAGGGATTTGCAATTTGGTTATCAAGTAACATTCTGTATTTCTTCGAATCTAATTTTCCATGAATGAGAAAAGCATATAAAAGTCGACTGTCACTTTGTTCGTGAAAAATTACAAGAGAATTTGATTGAGCATCATCCGGTCATGTCAAAATATCAATTAGCAAATCTGTTTAGTGAGCCCCTTAATGGGTCGGGTCATATTCTTATGTAACAAGATTGATGCCTATGATATATATGCACCATCTTGAGGGAGAGTGTTAGAATAAGAGTTTTTCAGTATTTCCTTATTCTTTCTTATATATTGGGATTACTCCCACACCATGTAAATAAGATATTATCAGCCACCATAGTCCTATATAAAGGTGTGCTATGTCTATAGAATAAACAAGTCATTCGTCTCCCGAATCATGTTTCGAACATAACCTTTCAAAGAAAGTCTAGTTGAACAAGTTAAGGTATCTTTTATCTTCTTCATTCCAAGGTGTTAGAACCTTGCAAGGTTTAGAACATGTATTAGTAATTCACATCCTTATTCGATGATTTTCCCAAATCCACCAGGACATTATTCTTGAAACATAGATTACAGATTTTTGATACTATGAAGTTGTTTCTTAATGAAATTGGAACTTAGTTTTCCAAAGAAAAGAATGTCGTTTGCACTAACAATGTGCTCAAATTTTCATTTGGATGTATATTTCTCTCACTAGTGAACCATATATAAGACTTCTTGTGCTTACAAGCCACAGTAAAACCGCATTCTAAAGAATCCCAATCACAATCTTCTTGATGCATCTTGAATTCTTATGGTTTACTCTATGTAACTACTTGCTACTAGCTTGATGACATTCTTATTGCTTTCTTCCTTATCAATGGAATGCCTTATGCTATTCCTATCTATTACCAACTTCTCTACCCTGAAACCTCTCTTTTTTTAACTTTACCCTCTAGTGTGTTTGTCATTTCCTTTGTATATTATTTCTTGCCTAGAATTATATATTATCTTATACATCTACCAAGTGCATCTTTCTTGGATGTCCTCGTAATCCAAAGGGGGTAGTATTATGATCCCTTGAACAATCAAGTCTATATGGGTGGAAATGTTGTGTTCTTTGAAATATTATGTAATTTTCTAAGGTCATATCTACGTTGACACTTGAGCTACCTACTGCAACTCCAAATGTCAGGACACCTTCATCCATTCCCTTGCACATTCACATTCACCCACTTAATCCTCCTCCGTGTCACTTTGAGAAAACCATGAATGTATATGCCAATCAAAGAGCATTCCAACCCTCCAGAGAAACATATTTGTGCCTACTACCACCTCTACTCCTGTTGACAGTTTTTCCATTAGGCCTTCTAATATCGGTATGCAAATCTTCATTTACTTATTGCTCTAAAAAGGTTCTTCTTGTGCTTCCCATCCTATTGCTCACTATCGTATGCATGCTCGTGTCAGTTCTAGTTTTTCTACATTCACTTCCATATTATCTATTGTGATGATTTCCATAAGCTTTGAGGAAGCATTATCTAATCATTGATGGAACATGGCCATAGATCAAGAAATGAAGGACCTAGTATGTGAATGGATCTTTTTGCCAAGCATCACCTAGATAGTCACTTTGTCTATGAAGCTATTTGCTATTTTGAGGAAGTGGATATCTATAGAATGGGGACTAGGTTGACATCTTCACCAAACACTAACTAGGCTGGCCATGATATATTATCCAATTTGAGGGGCGATATTAGATTAGTGGGTATATCTTTTTTTTCTTTTGTTATTGGGACGTTTTGTGTAATTTACCCGCTATTATGTTTCTACGTTAAGTTCATAGAACAGTGCACACTATCAGTCCCTTCTCCCTAACACCGCAATTCTTAACACTACTTGCTAGCTTGCTTCACATCCAATAATGAGATAAATGCGGCCATTCTTAACATTGATGTCACTATGGATTTGAGAAAACTCAATTGCGCTTGCACTGAAAATTGTGTTAGAAGATATTGCACTCTTCATTCAATTGGTAAACATGTAAACTACTCTGTATTTTTTTATCTTATGCTGTGGATTTATCAAAATTATCATCAGAAATATGTGCCAGAAATGTTTTAGAAAAACAAGAAAAAGTTCAGAGAAGCAAACACGCCAAATGAATATTAAAGTTGTAATGAATGACAATATTTGTGATAGTGCTTCCTCCCCTTAGGTGAGGATGTTGCAGGCTGTAAGCGGGCATTTACTATCAGAAACAAGGCTATGGATCCGCAGTCAGGTACCAGCTCTCTTAGTGCTCAAAGGTTCACATCCGTCAGTTGGCATCAACTATCAAGCAACTTAAGCTCCTGCTCCATGTAATTGCTCCGGCTGAAGATTGCCAAATATGTATTTCCTTCTTGTTTCTCATCGTCAGGATCAAAACCACATATACTTAGTCAAGTGCCACTATCAGTGTGCTATAGGAAGAAAATGCAAGAGGTGAAGACCGTGTGGGAATGGACAAGGCAATTTCCCAATATGGGTCAGATTGCTGTTCACCAACATACCATTTTCTTTACACAGGTGAAGACCACGCCAATGCCTGAACCTAAGTCATGGCATGTACCAGTGGGTCTTAATGCATCTTCGTTCTGCCCTGTCTCATATACAGGCTTAGGAAAAGTGGAATATGGATGAGAGGCTCTCAGCTCTTCATGTGTTATCTTTCATTCGTCATGTATGTTCCGTTGTACTTACCTAGATGTATGTCGAATTGATCTACTGTACTTCAAAAAAAAAAAGTAAAATTCGATGCAATCAGTCTCTTAATCAAGCAATGAACATCTATGCTGTAGTTAGCTGTTTGTCTAGTTCTGATATATAATAGCCAACACACAAGCTTGGTATATGCCACGCAATGCAGAAGTGTAGTTTCTTAAATCTGATAACTATCCAATAAGCTACTAGCTCGCTGGTGGTGAGGATTCAGTAATGGTTCCAGCAATTATGAGTGTTGAGGAAATTCAAGATGCTCTTTATTATATTTAACTGGATACCCGTGCAATGTAGCATAGGCCAGAACTAAAGTGACGGGAGACAGTCAAATGAATAATCCTCACCTTGGTGACCTTCTCTCGCGGCAAGGTGCAGGGCGTCATAGCCGGATGAGTTCTTCTTGGCCACGCCCTCTTCAGTGCAATGCCGCAGGAGCTCCTCTACGACGGCAATGTGCCCCTTCTCAGCCGCGACCATGAGGGCGGTCTGGCCGACCTCGTTGGCTTCATCAACTACCGCAGCGCGTACCTCAGCGACCTCAGCCTCAGACCATAACTGCTCGCCGATGTGCTCGAGGATGGCACCGACGGCTTCAAGGTCGCCGCACTGCGCGGCCAGGTGGAGCTCGGTGTCATGGTGGCGGCCCGTCACCTGCTTCACGTACTTCTTCCTGGACCCCACGCTGCCTCCTTGATCCATCCGTTTCGCGGAGTTTGACACCACCAAGGCCGGCCGACCGCCTGCGTACCTCGGCGACGGCGACGGCGAGGGAAGAAGTGCATGCGGCGTAGATGGCCCGCCATCGCTGGATACGGCTGAGGGTCTGAGGCGGACGGCGGCGAGTTCTAGCGGGGCTAGCCGATCACGGGCTGCGATGCTCGAGGTAAAAGATTTGTAATTATTGGGAGGAACTTTAAAACCGAAACGGAAATGGATAGTCCCAAATTCAAGACGTACCTTCATCGCTATCGGCCATCGTCTTCCTCGCCCCTGCAGTCCCGGCCGCCACCCGGTACCGGTCCTCTGTCGCCGCAGCGAGCTAGAGACGGCCGCCGTGGTCGGGCATTCGCCCAGGCGAATGGGGATAGAGGGTTTCGACCTCTGTGGAAGAGAAGAAGGGGGGAGGGCCAGGAGGAATGTAGGAAGCATTTCTGCCGGTGCTTCAACATGGCTTGGTTTTGTTAAACGGAAGGAGGCGCGCGGGAACAGGGGAAGACGGAAGTGGTGGGCCGAGGGGTGACGGTGTAGTCGCGCGGCTGGCTGCTCGGCACGCCTGCCCAAAAATAGGTGGCAATTAGGTGATCATGGGAGATCACTAAAAGAGTCAAGAGAAAGACAAAGATCAAAGTGGGAAAAATGGAGCAAGTTTTGTAAAATTAAGCAAATGTGCAAATCAGAAAACGAGGAGGGAAAAAAGGTAAAGTTGCTCTAACATAGTACCACACAGTACAACGGCTCTTTGGCTCTTTAGATGCCCTTAGCTCCGCTTCTCTCTTCTTCTTGTATGTTCTATAGTTATGCTTAAAGATGATTGTCATCCATAGTTCTGGACAGGATCGATTTATGAGTTCTCAACTTAATATATTAAGTGACTTTCCATGAAGTGGTGTGTTCTATCTTTCTATCTCTAAGTGCCCTTAGCACTGTCTTTTCTCTTCCTCATGCATTATCTACAGTTTAGCTCAAAAATCACTATCATCCTTACTTTAGGACAGGATCAACTGATGAGTTTCTCAACTTAATATGATAGGTGACTTTTCATTGAGAGGTGTGCTCTATCTTTACTGACTCTTTCTTGCCTTCTTCATTGCTCTATGTCTTGGTCTAGTCTTCTCGTTTCAAGATGCACGTGTATGCCTCATCTGACGTTCCAAGGGACAACTCCTCCTCCTTGTTTTGGGCATATCATCAAAATTAAAACGAGAGGTAGTTGATGTTCTCTCGATAATAATATCCCAAACACCAACTTAATGAGATCATTAAAAAGTTCATGCACATTTTCTGTCCTATATAACAAACGGGGTAATATACTTGATCGCAACAACACAATATAACAAGAATACACCATGAATCTATTTAGGGGTTATCTGAAAATATTGTGCGCCATCCTCCCCTCCATCCATCTCTGAATCTTTCTACCCCATAAATGGAGAGAGCATAGCCCAGACGTGGGTCCTAAGTGGTTTTATGTGCAAATAGGAAGTGTTCATAGGAAGGTCATGCTTCCCAAGCATAAAAATGATCATATCATTTTTGTGTGGGATGGCAAGATTTGACCTCTGCTATCAATCCATGGGACAGTTGAACTTCTTTTCTTAGATTTGCATGAACCAACAATTTACAGTTATCTTTGATGACATTAATGGTTTCCAACCCCCTTCTTGCAACTTATCATGTGATGCAATTAAGATCCCACCCGTTGGCTTTTGGTGGTCTACTGTGGAGTGATTTTAATCAAAGTAAGTGTTTCATCACACATTTCATTAACATGACAACAAAACATGCTAGTCTTATTGACACCAGTTTATGTGATTGGTATATTTACAAAAATGCAGAAAATATGATCAAGTGTTGAAAAAACCTAATTTCATAGCATAGCCATACAAGCAATGGACTTAGCTTAGGTTTACATAGATAACAAGAAAGCTCAAAGCATGTATGATGCTAACTGAACATAAAGCTTTATGGTGTTCAACAAAGATGCAGAACCAAACAAGACATCCACCTGAACAACATGGACAATGGTAAGAAAAAGATCATATCTCAAGCCAAAGGTCTGATGCAGGTACAACTCAATGAATAAATAATCCTAATTTAAGAAATATTTTCACTACTTCAGTGTTGAATTGGATCCAAAAAGGATTGGATTACAACACATTAGATTCATGGAGTCTAGTCAAGAAATAAATTGTAATGACCCTGACCTGGGTTATGATGTAACCTTGTTTGTTTTGGCTAAGTAAGTTGCTTAGAAATTTAATATAATCCTATAATGTGTTTTGTTATCATGGGACACACTTATGTTCCAAGTTTGGTCTTGATTGAATGTTGTTTGAGCAATGTTCCTTTGTTTTGGACCAAAGTGCAATTTACTCAAGTTGAGGGGTTATATTGTAATATGTCACATGTTGAACATGCCCTATATGTTTTAGCATCATAAGATAGATAATGATGCTAATTGGTGGCTTATGAAAAGCCTAAATTCCAAGTTTGAACTTGTTTGAATAATGCTAGTACCTTATGCACCAATTTTGGTACAAATTGTAATTTACCCAAAATGTGGGGTTGATATGCAAATTATCACCTCTAGAGTGTTACTACTCCCTCTATGCATTATTTAGAGGAGAGATAAAGAATGAGACACCATATTTGAATCAATTATGAGTGGCGGTAATCTTGGTGATGAAATGACCAAGAAAATGGTTGAATATGAAACCTTAACTTGAGTTGTATCAAGTTGAAAAGCTTATATATGAGTGTCTATCGGCCATGGAGCCATAGAAGGAGTCCCATATCATTTTTTGGACTCTTGGAAAAGCCCATGACGTGCAAATCACCTCAAGTATGTGAAGTGTATCGGTTTACAACTTCCTTAGAAAAATTATATCGGGTTGTGAATAAAGTGGTGATTTTGTTGATATATTTTGTTCAAAGGGATAAGTAATGGACGAAAATTCATCCCTAGATTATCCTCAAGTGTTTTTCATGTCATAGTAAATATTAATATATGCATGCACATGTGTCACCCATGCATGGACACGTGGCACCTAGTAGCTCAAATTGATGACACCTCATTTTCACACTTCTTCATGAACAACAAGTATATATACCCCTTCTTTCACCCCTTTAGTGAACTTTTTCGAATCTTACCACCCTCTTTCCTTAAGGTATCATGCATAGGGTCCTTGTATCGTGCAGGAGTGAAGTTGTATCATGCATAGGGCCTTGGGTATCATCCATAGCAAGTTCATATCGGCCAAGTAGGGTGATATCAGCCTGGTAAGTCGATATCTGCCAAGTGGAGTCACTGCTATAGAAACAACGTTCAACGTCGCTTTTCGAGGCATCGGTTATTAAAGAAACTGACGATGATAAACATTACACATCGGCTATTGAGGAAAACTAACGTCTATATTTGAAGACCAGCCAGACACGGGTATCGCTTTTTATTCAGCATCGGCTGAAGAAAAGAAACTGACGCCTAAAATAGCCCACAAAATCCAATTTTTTTGAACAAAAAAAAAATTGCCCCCAAAGTGTAACATACAGCATCGGTGTTTTACCTAATAACTGAAGCCTAAAGAAGATCAAAATTACACACAATTTTTACCGTATGGGCATTGGTTGTCGTGAGATAACTGACGCTGATAAGGGTTCGCGCGCCCTCCCCGCCAAAAATTTTAGGGTAAGGGATTGTCCAATTGGCGTCGATTGTTATATTCATCCGACGTTGATTCTATTTAGGTGTAGGTTGTTAAGATAACTGACACCTTTTATTAACTTAATAGCCCCCGTGAGAAGCAGACTTTTCCCCTTTCTTCTATTTCATCGTGAAACTGCCTTTCTCCTCCCGACGACGCTGCCGCCATGCCTGCTTCCTGCTGTGTCACCACTGCCTCCGCCTACTACTGATGCTGCTTCTCTGCTCAGTGTCACTGCTCCTCACACCATCGTCACTACTCCTCACACCGCCGCCACCTCCTTCTCCTGCTGCTTCTCTGCTCGTCTCCACACTGCTAAGTGCTCGACAGGTAGGCCCTCCTCTTCTTCCTCCATGCCTCTCTTCTTCTTCCTTCTTCCTCCTTACCAACCGCAAGTACGGTCGTGGCCAGCCCACATGGCCATGCTTGTTGTTGGTAAGGAGGGAGAAGGAAGCAAAGAGGGTATATATTGTGATGAGATCAACTGTAATGAAACCCTAACATCTACATACTCTATATGATACCTAAAATTGTGATGAAACCCTAACATCAATTGTGATGAAACCCTAACATCTACATATCTATCCAAGATGATGAACATGCATGGACAGTCAAAATGTTGAAATCAATGCTATAGAATATGATACCTAGATTAAATGATGTTACATGAAACCTAGGATATGAATGATGAAACTAGGATTGTAGGTATTGGAATAACAGCATACATGTATTTGTTGGCCTAGAAACCCATCCAAGATTTACTCATTAGGAGTAAATCTTGGATAATCCCCGGTTTAGGACTGTTCTTGAACACCTAATCTCACTTAGGATGTAAGTGTATAATTTGTATTGGGTTTTCAATAAAATTTCGGTAGCATTTCCCCATTTGTTCTCTAAGTACATATGTACTTGGAGAACAGCGGGGAAATGCTCTCGAAATTTTCTTGAAAACCCAATACACATTATACACTTACTAGTGAGATTAGGTGTTCATGGATGAGATAGGTGGTACATGTACATTTATTATATATAAGAATGACATCACATGTATTTGTTAACCCTAGACCCTAATCTTGTCCTAATATATACTTGTTTTCTCTTTGATCATAGAATGGATAGATCATGGATGTCCATTCGCAATCGCTTCATCCCAGAGTTTATATCTGGTCTTGATCAGTTTATTAGATTTGCCTAGGAACATAGGAAACAACATGGAGATAGGTTCTACTGTCCATGTAGGCATTGCGGTAACAACTTGAAAGTCAACACTGGTGACAAAATCAAAAGTCACATCATGTACAACGGGATTGTACAAGGCTATATAGAATGTCACTGGCATGGAGAGATTTCAAACTCAAAACCAGTGGATGTCGATAGCAGTGCTTGGGTGGAAGAAGAAATTGTCTCCGATGACATAGATGTGAATGAACCAGTTCCAGTAGACATCATTGATGCGATGCTGGATAGTTGTGGGGTAGAGAACACTGATCCACCTCCCATCTTTAGAAACATTGTGCATGATGTTGAGATACTGTTATACACAGGTTGTACTAAGTTTACAAAGCTTAGTGATGTGTTGAGATTGTATAAGTTGAAAGCTAATAATAGATGGAGCGACAAAAGCTTCACTTCATTGTTGACTTTGTTGAAAGAAATGCTTCTTGAAGAAAATGAGCTGCCAATCTCAACATATTGGGTGAAGAAATTGTTGTGCCCAATGGGAATGGAGGCCAAGAAGATACACGCTTGCCTAAATGATTGTGTATTATTTCAAAAGGACTATGTGGATTTGAAAGACTGTCCAAAATGGGGTGCGTCACGGTATAAATTGACGACTTCGGGAGAGTCCAAAACTGGTTCTCCTTCCAAGGTGATGTGGTATCTACCTATAATATCATGGTTTCAATGCTTGTTTGTAAATCTGATAGATGCGAAGAATTTGAGGTGGCATGCAGATGTTAAGAAAAATAATGATGGGATCCTACGACATGCGTCTAATTCCCCATAGTGGAAGAAGATTGATCTATTGTACCCCAAATTTGGTGAAGAAGATAGGAATCTAAGACTTGGGCTTTGTACAGATGGGATGAATCTGTATGGGACATTGAGCAGCCAACATAGCACTTGGCCAGTCATTCTTGTTGTATACAATCTTCCTCCCTAGATGTGTATGAAAAATAAGTATGTTATGTTGTCGTTGTTGATATCGGGCCCTAAACAACCTGGAAATGATATCGATGTTTATCTTGAACCTCTGATTGATGACTTAAAGAAACTATGGGGTGAAGGTGTGATGACCTATGATGCTTCACGAAGAGAGACATTTCGTTTGCACACTATGTTGTTTTGCAATATTAATGACTTTCCAGCATAAGGGAATTTATCTGGATATAGTGTCAAAGGAGATAAAGTGTGTCCTATATGTGAAGAGAACACTGATTCAATAAGACTAAAACATGGCGGCAAGACTGTATATCTTGGTCATCGAAGGTTTCTTTCAAAATTCCATCCGTATCGTAGGAAGTGCAAAGTATTCAATGGATGGAATGAAGAATGGAGTGCACCTAAACCTATACAAGGGGATGTTTTTTTATGAAAGAGTAAAAGACATTGTCAATGAATTTGGTAAGAGATCACAATGTACTATGGCCACACGGAGTGACAATTCTTCATTCAAGAAGAAGTCAATATTTTGGGATCTTCCTTATTGGAGTTCTTTGACAGTCAGGCATTGCATCGATGTCATGCGCGTTGAGAAAAATGTTTGTGATAGCATCATTGGTACTTTGTTGAATATACCAAGTAAGACTAAAGATGGGATAAAATCCAGATTGGACCTACGTGAAATGGGAATAAGGTCAGAATTAACAGAATTACATGAAATGGGTAATAAAAGAACATACTTACCTCCCGCTTGTTACACATTGTCTAGAAAGGAGAAGAAAACTTTTTGTGAATGCTTGGAAAATGTTAAGGTGCCACAGGGTTACTCATCCAACATCCGTAGATTGGTATCAATGAAAGATCTGAAGCTGATAGGTCTTAAATCTCCTGATTGTCACACTCTAATGCAACAAATATTGTGCGTGGCAATTTGATCTGTATTGCTGAAGCATGTAAGGTTTGCAATCACCAGACTTTGTTTCTTTTTCAACAGTTTGTGCAGCAAAGTTATTGACCCTAATACTCTCGATAATTTGCAAAGAGAAGTGGTTGTTACCCTATGTTAGCTTGAGATGTATTTCCCTCCTTCGTTCTTTGATATCATGGTACATCTTGTTGTCCACTTGACTAGGGAAGTGAAAATGTTGGGACCAGTTTTCTTGCATTGGATGTGTCCCTTTGAACGATACATGAGCAGTGGATCCAGATTGGCTGTGGAGTTTGATAATGCAGGATATGCAATTGGAGTGAACCGCAATAATTTTGTAAACTATCTTGGGTTTTTCACTCGAAGCCATTGTGGTGTTAAGTATGATAATTGGCATAAAGTTCCTCGGGCGAAGAAAGACTTGATATGGAAGGATTTATGCGTGAGTTATTATTATTTGCAATTCTATTTTGTAGATTACAAATTCTATTATTTGCAATTCTATTTTTGGATACTAGTTAGTAGCAATTCTATTTTATAGAATCTGTTTGTATTGGATGATAAATTGCATCGTAAAAGCGTGATGCAACGCGCTGGAAAGATGCTAAGGAACTATAGGATAAATCTTAATACAGAATACATAAAATATGGTGATAAGAAGAAGAAGGCAGCCCTTGAACAGTGGAACTTCCTGGACAAAGCAGATTGAGACACATTTGTTGCTTCAAGACAAATTGAAGAATTCAAGGTATTAAGAGTCACGCCCAATTTAATTAATATATGTTGTATTCACCTATTCAAGATTAACCTTTACTATTACTAACCAAATCAATGTGCATACTAACTAGGCGTTCAGTGAGGCGCAAAGAGCAAGGCGTGCATTGAATGTGCATGACCACACAGTGGGTCCAAAGGGCTATGCAGGCGTTCACCAAAGACTACAGGCGGGGTCTGCTGCTACTCAGGAGTCCTCTACTACATGTACCACACCCATGCCTCGCCATGATGTCTGGATAGCTGGGAGGCAAAACAAGAAGGGTGAAATAATGAAGCTCGTAACTGCCGAGTCGGATGTGAAAATGGTAAAATACAACTCTTAGAGAAATTGTTCGAATATTGATGATTTGTGGTGTTTACTTACCAATTTATGTTGATGGTGATTAGCGGGAGCTATACGAGCAAAGGAAATAGGGCACGTTCATCCCTCAGGGCACAAGGGATGAATTGACAGTTGCTCTGGGTAACCCAGAGCATCCTGGATGTATTAGGGGTGCAGGCATTGGTGTGGGCATCAAAGCATTCTTTGGATCATCCCAACGCAAACCTATCATAAGAGTGGGACTTTCACAAGAAGAGGTAACCTATTATTTTTTTAGAATGTTACTACAAAATGGAATCCAATAATAAGAAGCTAATGTTTCTTTTATCTATGTATAGGAGAATAAGAGAGTTGAGGATATAGTTGTTAAGAAGGTCAAGGAAGAAATGTTGCAGTGGCAGGCATCTCAAGCTTCCAATCAGCCTATGGCGACCCGCTCTTCTCCTGATGCACATGCTGAGTGTAATCCTGTAAACCCACCACCTAGCACGTCTGTTGTAAGTATTGTTTATGACATAGTAGCTAGTCTTTTCAAGATGATATGTATATATGTATAACATTCTTTACGTAAATTTGTAGGCGTTGAAGCCATGCTGCTTAAAAATTGAAGATTATATTATTGCAGAGGCGCAGGCTTACCCGTCCCTTCCTGGGGTAACGATTCATGGGGCTCCAATGCCACAGGGTTACATTCGTGTGAGTCTGATATGTGTATTCCCCGATTGGAGGGAAGCTGCATTGCCATATGCCCACACAGATATTGATACACTTGCTGAGGCAGAAGGCGGGGTGATATTGTGGCCCAAACAGATGTCGTCTACACTACTGAAATTGTAAGATAAGTTTACATTACGTTAAATTGTTAATGTGTATATATGAGGTCAATTGATCTGAAATTATATATACATGTTAAAAAGAAGACACCTGGAGCATCTAGGCATCCACCTCCACCTCCTACATTACCAAGTTGGGTTCCAACTGACCTAAAATTCCCATTAGGTCCTGCTTGTAAGGGAATGGCAGTATGGCTACGCGCACATAATATACATTGCACTATAGTTGTTTCTTTATAAGTAGATTATGCAGGTCAATCATACAAAAGCTATCTATTTATACAAGATATTATTGAGTTGTTTATATATGATTGGCTAAATACATCAATGATAGATGCATGGATAAGGTGAGATCTTATTTATACATCCATATACCTTGTGTAGGATCTGGTGATCTGGTTTCTTATATATTAATGCATATGTAATACATATTTTGCAGCTACTTAGTCGAAATTCAATGTAAATAATTTAGATTTGAACATGTGGGATTTTTTATTCCATCATTGATTAGTCCAGTAGCTAAAGACCCTGATAGTGTTCAACAATATTGTTGTGATGCTTTTACAATTTTCGGTCAAAAAAAGAAGACGATAATAATAGCTCCATTCAATGTGAAATAAGTTTACTTTGCTTATAATTTAGACTTAAGAAAATTACATTTTTATTGTAGATTTTGAGTTATTAATTTTTAACTTTTTTACCTCTAGCGCTAAGCATTGGGAGTTACTAGTTACTCTCCCCGGGACGTTCACTGTCTATTATCTAGATCCTATGGGGAGTACATTGAATCCAAAAATTGGACATGTAATGAGAATGGCATTATTCTGATGAGAAATATTTCATTTTTATATACGTTAACATCTGTTATTACATTACTATTTAATTATGCAATTTACTGTATTACATTAACATGTAGGGGTTTAGATGCATTCAAAAAGGTTGGAGGAAAGGTCTCCAGTAAAAAGAACCAACCAATAATTTGGGAGAATGTGATAGTAAGTTCCCGACTCCAATGTATATGTTATTTATGTGAACTGTGCTTATTTGTATTTTTTAATATTTTGTATCCATTTTATAGTGTGCTACACAAGACAACGGATGTGCATGTGCATACTATGTGATGTGGTTTATGGACATGATTATCAAACATGCAGATGAAATCAATGCCATACCTAAGGTATTATATATAGTCTCATTAGATAGTATAAAATATATCAATCTTATTTATATATTATTACTTATATATATACATCAATCTCTTTGCATGTGTTTAAAATTGACCCCACTACAGGTAAAGCCTTAAAAGATGTACATGCTCCATATACGATGGAAGTATTAAATTGTGTAAGAGAAGAATGGGCAAGAGCCATACAAGCAGTGGGGACTGTAAGATATACTTAATGATCTACTTTTAATTCCAAAATTTTCTAAAATAATTGATGCAATTATGAGTTCTAGTAGTTGCTTAGACATGTTGCCATGAACTATAATAGTTAGAACGAAGTTCTAGAGCTTGAATAAGATGGTATCACCTTATAAAGTGATATCGGGTTCAAGCACACAAGCAAGCACCTCTAACCCGATATGATGATGCACCTACTTCACTAAAATGATATGGATATGATTTTATACTTTCTTGCACGATATGGTGGTGTAGTATACACCTCTTGCACGATAGGAGGTCAAGCATACACCTCAAAAATGATATTGGGTCAATCACACACCTCTTTTCCCGATATGGTGTGAAGCACACACACCTCTTTGACTTATATGGTGTGAAGCACACACACACCTCTTTCCCCAATATGGTGTGAAGCACACACACACCTCAAAAGTGATATGGAAGCATACATACACCTCAAGGTCGATATGTTAAGCACGCATACACCTCTAGGTGATATGGGTAGCAAGTGTATACCTTTAAACTGATATTGGGTTAAGCATACACCTTTTGGACAATATGGGGTTGAGCACATATCTCTAAAATGATATGGTGGGTAACCCAACACACTAGATGACAGGAGCGGCAAGGTGGTTAGCACCCTAGTACATGTGATGGCCAATACACTAAATTAGGGTGTGGCCAATATCTTCAAGTGAGTTGAGAATGTTACACCCATGAAGGCTGAAGTTGATACACCATATGAATGGTAAGGTTGATACCTTGATGGGTAAGGGTACGAGGGACATGATGATGTATAGCTCAATATACACCTAACCCAATACATGTGTTCAACTTGACATACATGATAGACTTTATTCATTCAATTTTATTATCGATGCATGTTATCTCAGTGAATGGTATGGAAACCCAAATTCAGCTCAGTTCCAAATTTTCATACATATATTGATTTTATATGATTTGTTGATAGTAGTCTTTATTCAGTGAATGTTTATGTCTCATGAAATCCTTGTGAGAGCCATGTGATAAGTGAATGAGGTAAATGAAACCCTAAGGATAGGGTGTTCAATGAATTAAGCATTTTGATTCACATGTTCTCAGTATGAGATGTGTGATGCTTAACAGTTCAGTTGTGGTAAATGTTATCTGATGGTCTATGAAATGAATGGTTTACAGAGCTAAACTAAGATAGGTAATGTGATGATTGAAATGTGAATATAAAGAGTAAATTAGACATGTAGGTGCCTTGACACTGTAGAACCCCTTTGAGAGGTATGTGCCTTAGGGGTGAAATGACCTAACCCTGGCAATGTCTAGTATATGGGGGTCAGAACGTGCTATCAGGTGGCACGGGGGATGAAGCCCTAGTGGAAGTCTCCTAAGAAAAGATAGGTTACCTAACATGAACTGGACATCCCGGTGGTAACCCAGAGGTACCCACAGAGCGTACCAAGTTGAGGCCCACAGAGCATCTCAGACCCTCCGCCTGTGTGCTCAGGTTAGAGGAGGAGTCCAGTTTAGGCCAGAGAGCCATTTCCCTATAGCAGACCAAGAGAGAATTCAGACTTAGCATTTCTTGGGTGTGTCCGCTAAGTCTTATACGGTGTGATCGTAGTACACTGTGAGTCTTCGTATGTAGAGTACATTGCATATGATCAGGGCATAAGATAAAATATGTTCATATAGGTTCAAAGAGTTTCTTATAAGTAAGAAAGGTTAAGAAATATTCGTGTACAGTTTCACAGCAGTTGTTCTTTAAATGTAGTCTGACATTTCCTGTTATTTAAACTGTATTGTTTTATATCTGCTCAGTGTAGTAATTCCTATAATGAGTATCATAGGATAAACTTGAGATGTTGTTATAGTATGATGGGTAAATGATATACATGTTCTTCCTATTCCTTATAAAGAGAATAGATAATTTACTGCTCTATCATAGATAGTTGTAATGCTTTAAAATATGAGAATGTTCTAAACTACTTATCCCCTGCTCAGTCTAAAACTATTTAACTATGATAATAACATTGTTAGTGAAGAGTTATATCTCTCGCTGGGACAATTGTCTCACCCCGTAGGATCCACAATTTTTAGGTGGACATGCACGAGGTGGTGGAGACCTTTCTGCAGAGGAGGAACAACAACTGGGGTAGCAGTAACAACTCATGTTGAGTGTACTATCTATCATCGTGTCTTGTAGATAGAAGTCCTATGTGTTGTCTCTGTACTCTCAGGTCCTTGGAGTTGGTTCGTACTGGTTTCATGAATAATATGAGATTTTGGCTCGAATGCCTTGAGGTCTTATGTTGTTCCAGTACGTGTTTTGATAAATCAATTGTTATGTGATGTCCTCGAGATGAGATGGAACAATGTTGTAAAATGTAAATTATGATATGTATGTGTTTTGGATCTTTCAGTAAAAGTTTTCTGGACAAGGATCTCCTTACAAAATGGTTTTAATTTTTAGTGATTTTTGTTAATTTGTTGTTTATGTTTAATTCCACTTAATTTTAACAATTTGTTTGTCGGTTGGATGTCAGTCGCTACATAAATGATGAAATCCCACTGCCTTCTACGCATTGCCATGTAAAGGGTCATAGGTACTTGAGATGTATGAACCCTAAAATATATTTAACTATCAAGATAAAGGAAATCATTCAAATATATAATTGTTTGAAGGGGGGTGAAAAATCAAGATCAACTCTTATGATCCTAAGCATTATAAAAATATATGTTATATAGACTAAAAAAGCTAATGTATCATACATGATTGGTGAAAGTCACATCCATTATTCTATAAATCTAGGATATAATCAACATGTTTATAACACATTGAAACATAGAGTATTACAACACAATATTATTTCTTTTATTAAGTTCTCACCCTTGGATTCATTAGCAAGACATGATGATAAGGTGGAGAGGGTGATCTAAGGAAGATTCAAACACAAACAAAGCATACCTTACATCATGACAAGTTGTGAGAGTTTAACATAGAAGATATGGGTGTTGATGTATAGGCCACCTCCACGTCCTCATCAATGCATAAGCATGCAGACAGACACTACACACGTAGTTACTTATATAAACCACACCATTATGTCAAAAATAATAATAACAAGAGAGAGATAGTCACAAATTATGATTGCATGAGTCCCTCCACTTACAAAGACATCACATTATGGAAGTATAAAAGACAAGGCTCTCCTACATTCTCATCTTCATAATCTAAATCCCTACCTCAAAACCCTAATATCTACTTCTACTTTAATGAAAGACACCAAGTTATGGTATTCTATGAAAATACATCACTCCAAAGTATTACATGATAATAAACATTGATGTTCCAATCACCTCTATGAGACTCATAAAGGTCTTGGTCCATATAAATACGCTCATTACCTTCTCAGCATGCCAAAAAATACAACAACTTTATTTATAACCATGAGGATGGACCTGCAAATAAGGGTCATGTTTGGATAAAAAAGGATATTGCTTCCTTTTCTAGCTTCAAAAGACCTCAATTTAGTAACAAAAATCCCCTTTATAGAGATCCAATACAACAACCATGCATAGAAAATATAGTCTACTCAACACAAAAATGTCTCAAGTATCTTCCTATCACATATCACCTAGAGATGATTAAACAAGTCAGCCAAATAACACTTTGAATGAAGTCATTGATAAAATAGCCTTGGGAATATGGGTGACACTTGGCATGAAAACAAATCCTCATAGAGAAGATGTATCAAAGAAAGACCAGACACAAGAAAAAGGTAATGATGAAGCTAACCATATGATAAGTGAAATAATGATTGACAAATCAAGGTAACCCAAGAATCTTATTCATTTAGATTCATTTAAAAATAGTTTATGTTGTGAGGACTAACCTTCTTTCATAAATTTTTTAACTTAAGGCCACATAGACTAGCTCAATACTAGGTAAACACTCTTATTGTATACCTTTTTTAACTGTTTGTGTCATAATGATTTGTTTACGAATAGTTTTAATAAACAAAAATATCAACTTGGAATGTTTGTGGATTTGTCTCATCTAATACAAGATGGTCTATCAGAGACTTCATTGGTTGCACCTAATCACAATAAAAGAGACCAAATATGGTCTCAATTCATAATGTTTTTCCATAATCATTTTTCTTAAAAAAATAGTTTTAATATATGAGAATATCATCTTCTAATGTATGTGGAGTTGTATTGGCTAATAGAAAACTCTATTAGACACTCTATTGGAGCACATTGATAACACTTAAAAATATAAGAGACTAAATAATATCTCAATTCATAATGTCTTAGATCTACTGGTGGTATTCGGATTACAAACTTGATACAATGTTATCTGTTTGGGATGATAGATCTATGTCATATAAATTACTCTATAAATAAACCATTACTATATAATTAATCACAAAGACCAATAACTTTTCTTGGATGTTCTCTAGAGTTTACGGAGAATAAGGAAATAATAAAAATGATTACTTTAGAGAGCTCCATATTATTGTTGAAGACTACAACACTAGTACACAAATATCCTATAGCATCATTCAT
The DNA here is from genome assembly GCA_963693085.1 of Alisma plantago-aquatica. Taxonomy (NCBI): domain Eukaryota; kingdom Viridiplantae; phylum Streptophyta; class Magnoliopsida; order Alismatales; family Alismataceae; genus Alisma; species Alisma plantago-aquatica. The sequence goes on from OY856409.1 coordinate 921,665,647, forward strand.
AGAAGGCTTATAGTATCAGCTAAAAAGTAAAGCATAAGTGGGAAACACTATAGTACATAAGATACGACATCAACTTAGTTTGGAAAGGTGTTAGTTTTTTATTATAATCTGAACTGACACTATTAGTACATATAGTGACAATTTCTCTGCAAAAGTGACGTTACAAAGTCCATTTTGTCAGTAATTTTGTAGAGATTTTAACATCAATTTCTTAATGTATAATCGACATCGTTGGTGCAGGATTTAATTGCATAATAAATTCCCTAGAGATGAAATCACTAGGTTTTACGTTAACTAAATATACGACAATCCCACCTACAAATAGGTGGATCTTATCATAGTAAAGTTCAAGATCATAACCCAAAAGATAATGTATTAAAGAATAATGTGATCAAGGTAATCAAGTAAGAACTAGTATTTAACACGATTTTGATTTGATTTTATTAAATTAAGTTTACAAACAACAAGGTTGGATCTAACTTTTAATTATCAATAGATGAAAACACTAAAGTGGATGGCTTTCATGACCACTGCCTATTATTCATTATCTAATTACATTGCAAATAGCATGAACAAACACACATTAAAGCTGTGTAAATCCACCTTTCAATGTTAGGATTAAAACCAGACAAATATTACTCTAAGCTCATTGTCATGTTACCTGGATATCATATACTTATTGCCTCAAAATGCACCTATCAAAAGTTCTCATCAAGAGTTTGATATCAAACAAACAATATCCTAGATCTTAGTTTAAAATCCTCTACATATGAGATATGATAAACATGTCAAATAGTCGGTAAAACTAGATTTGCAAGAATAAATGTTTGATTCAAAATATAGCATGGTTCATATAAGAGTAGATGCAATGAAAAGAGCAAAAACATGTAGTGGGGCTACTCCCCACATCCTAGTAGAGGAGTACTTGAACATAGAGATAGTAACAAGTTTAACAAGGGAAGAGGGATATATCCACGACCACTATAGAAGATTGACACATTGACGTGGTGTGCGCAAGCGTTTCTTCAAACTAGGATACAAGGGCATCGAACAAGAAACAAGAACACACTTTGAAATTTTTCGGAGGTGATAAATATCGATCTCCTTCTTTGTGGATTGGTTTTTTCATAGGGATGATAGAGCAGGTCGATGGTGGTGGTGGTGACTATCGACTGATTTGATTGTCAACCGAAGGAAGTTGGAGATGGATGCTCAGAATGGAAACTGGCAGCCTTGGGGCATCAAGATTGGCCCCTTTTCTTGTAGGCCATGGCCTGTATTTATAGATGACTGCAAGGGGTTTAGAACTCTCCTAGACATCTTAAGTGAAGATTTTTTTTCTACCATGAATGCAAAGGGGAGGCTATATGAGGAATATGAGAGGTCTCATGATGTTGCTACTTCCCATCAATTTTTTATGTTCATCGATTGTCAAGCACTCAAAATTCTCATCGGTATATAATATGTAGGACCTCCATCAGTTGTGGACACATGATTTTCATTAGTAGTCACGATACTAAATTCTCATTAGTGGGTGGAGTCACACTTTCCATCAGTTGGCAAGAGTATGCAACATCGATGGATAGATTTTGCATATCAATTGGTAGACAGAGTTTGCATTTCCATTGGTGGAAGGAATTTGCATTTCTATCAGTAAGTGGAATCTACATTTCCATTGGTCTTTGGTGAGTAGGGGTTTCATTGGTCTCTGGCCTATAAAGTTTTGTAAATTGTCAACCAATGGAAAGACAGAAGGTCCATAGATCATTGATTAGGACTTCATCCTTTGTGGGTGGGGGTTCCATCAGTTGGAAACCAATGGAAGTGTTGGATAATGTGAACTGATGACAATTTGGTTAGAAACAAACCTGCCTGAGGGTATTGGCATAGGTCAACGGGCTTGCATCAATGAAGTTTTTGACTAATGAGATCACTACTTGATAAAGGGGCAGATTGAAAAAGATCTTATTTGGGATCAAAATTTTATTCATCATGTTGATCGGTCAGTGGGACCACAACTCCTACATTTTGTGTGCTTAATGAATCTTAAACTTACCATGAAAATCAAAATATTGTTTTGAAACCTTATAAAATAAAAAAACTTGAGGAAAACTAATGGAAGCTTATTATAAAGTGAAATGAGGAATACACATGAGTTACTAAGATAAATTACAATTAAAATTAGGATAAATATGAATGCATCGAATGACCTTAAAATTAAACATTTCTTGTCCTCGAGTAACACAAAATCTAAAATAGTCGTCAAGTAAATATGTTTACCCCACCTTCACATCATATTGGTATCCCTTCCACCTGATATGGCCAAGCTTCCCAATATTGAGATCATAAAACACATCAAGTCTTTGTTTCCAAATTTTTTTTCCAAGGACATTTGTTCAACATTCTCCCTAGTACCAAGTACATCTAAAAGTTTCATGATAGTTTAGAGAATCTGGCAAAATCAACAAGTATGTGTATGAACCGAAAATAAGGTGCCTGAAAAGTATATTAAAATGAGACATTCATTGTAACCTTGGGTGGGAAATGGAGAGAATGGGGTGCAAAACAAAGATTTAAATATCCCCTCCATTGGACTCAAAATTACATTTTCTTGCTTTCAATGATTGATAATATTTGGTTGTTGTGCACACTGGCATCTTTTCTTTATTTTTGATGGTACACCCCTATTACATAGAGAGGGGTATGGAAAAGACAATAAAGGAGGGAGGGTTGTGCCACCCCAAACATAGGGCTTGATAGATTTTTTGGCTTTAAATTTCTTTTTGGTGGATGGAAAGTAAGAAGTTGGAAGAAGAAGTGTAGAAGAGGGGTCAAATCAAAATGCAACTTGATTTACAATTAAGTGCACCAGGTAGTTCTCCCAGTCCCACTACATTCAAATAAAGACATGATAGGAGAAAGAGTGATGATTCCATGAATTTGTTTTACTAGTTAGTTAGAAAAAATAAGTTTTGATTCCTTTAAGTTCCTCAAATACTTGCCATCTCTTCCAGGGAAAATGTCGTCTTTGGGTTCCTAGGGTGATTTTTTTTGTTGTATGCCCTAAAATCCATCATGTGATTATTGTAACATGGAAGAACTTCATATCATCTGATCACAATAAAGGAAACTTCACTTATTTTGTTTTGGTATTGAGATAATGAAAAATATAATAATATCCTATGAATGTTTTGACTCAATGACATATGGTTTGGGTTGAGGACCTGAACATGAGACCATATATACATTTAAGAGTGTCCATTCTTGTTATGTCTCTAGTCATTTATTCTTTTGGATGTTATAGGAAAACAATTATACATAAGACTAGTGTGTATTCTAAGTGATGACTATGTTTCTTTATTCAAGATAGTGGATATCAACTTAGATACATATGTACTTATTAGAGAACAAGTAGTGTCAGACACAACCACTTCAAGATTGACACATGGAAGCCACATCATGGCAATCAGAATCATATCTCAAATGTGATAGCAGTTAGTGTGATCCTTAGACCTGAAGTCGCTACATTAATCACATTTTGTAATGTGTACTTTAACACTAGCCCAAAGTGATTCTAAATAAGAGTTAACATGCATGCGGTGATTGGGTGCATTGTTACACTTCTATATTACTTTGAGTGGTGTGTATGGAATGTGTCCCTCCATGGGAGTGATATCCTGGCCACTTGATAAGAGAGATTATGAAATACATGGATATGCTCATGTGAATCAAAATACAATGTTGAGATAACACAACCTTAATAACATGCTCTAGTTCAAGGAGCATAGATTGAATGTTCAGAGGATAACAACTCCACACCTCAGTTTCAATCTAGATATTATGACAAAAGGATTATACAGTTATGGTAGCATTGGTCACTTTACATGTTCAAGTTGTTCTTGACTTATTCTAATTACTTGGGTAGCAATGATGTGTTAGAAAAGATCAATATGTTCTTGTAAATTTATGAACATCACTACCAATGTAATGTGGAACTTAGAGGGTCACTCAGATAAGGATGCATAAGGGAATTGAAGTTCACAACCAAACATATGATTAAAATGATTCTGAATTATGTACATTTTGAGTGCCAACCTAGTATTGGAAACTAAAAGGCCAGTTAGGTGACTAGATGTTTTGGTTTAGTGGATCAATTAGTTGTCAAACAATCGACCCATTATCACTTTATTAAGTGATGAGTCGTATGACTCACTAGGTGAGTTGATCAACTAAACCAAATCAAGGAAAGGAAAGAAAGTTGTCGTGTTTGATTTTAATCAAATTGAAAAATTAAATTGCAGCTAGAACAATGAATCTGGCGACTCGTAGCCCATATTGGTCCCAATCGGCCGACTCAAGAGTTGATTGTGTGACTAGAATCGTAGTCTGAATTTTCCAAACTCTAGTTTTTTTAGTTGCGACTAGGAAGGGGATTGGATTTACGAAATTCCAAGTCCATGAAACTCCTATGTATAAGGGTGGACGTCCATGGGTTTGAGATATACCAACACAATACTGTGAGGCAAGTTGTCTAAGAGTTGTTCCTCTTGGACAGAGAAAAAATCACCTCAAGAATAGCAACTCACAATAGGAGGAGAAGGAGTTCTAACGATGACTAGAACATTGATATTTCCAAGTTCTACTTCCTCTTAGTAACCAAGGTGGTGCACCAAGAGTTTCAACATATGTGTGGACAAAGTAGAGGTTGAGGCCCTTGGGTGGAGTCTTGAGAATGAGAAATTTCTTCAAGAATAAGACAAGATGTTCCTACAACAACATGGCATGAACAACAATGACCACTTTGGATCAAATCTAGAAGTAAAAGTTCTACATCAACATAAGACATGTCTAGTTTGGGCAACAAGTGTGCATCAAGGTGTACATACATTTTATGTCTACATCAGATATATTGGCTTGGGTTTTATCAAGATTTTTTTCTGTTGTGTCCCCACTCCCCCAAGCCCTATAGTGGTGTCAAACCTGACGTCCTAAGCTGTTAATGCAATTTGGGTTTTGAACAACAAATGATTCTTTGAACAAATTTTGTGGAATATCCATTCATGTTAGTCACCAACTATCATGTATGATATATATGTATGTATGTGTGTGTATGCATGTATGTATGTATGTATGTATGTATGTATGTATGTATGTATGTATGTATGTATGTATGTATGTATGTATGTATGTGTGTGTGTGTGTGTGTGTGTGTGTATATATATATATATATATATATATATATATATATATATATATATATATAAAAACCAACTTGACACCTTTGAATCATTTTGTTTGATCAATGTGGATTTGGAAATTAGGTCAATCTAGTGAATGTTTATGATTTGAAACATGTAGTATGTGGTTTTTGATTGAGATACAAAACAATGTAGCATGAATATGGCTTTCATGCCATGCCTCTCTGTGCATTCTCCATGTAAAATTTAATTCCTACAATTAGAATAAGGTGATGTAATGACATCACAGGTAGATCATGGTGAAAAGGAGGAGACAATCAAAAGATAACACCAACAAGGAAGGTCTTTGGAGGGTCCATGATGATGATGAAGCAACAAAGCCATCAACAATCAAAGAACTACCCAAATAGGGATTACAGTTGGGCCATTAGCTTTCCAATCAACAATTGGAAACCCTATCAAGGCAATATTATGGCTATATTAGATGTGAATCTCTGGTTGTTTTTCTAAAACTCTTTTTGTCTCAAGATGTTGTATTAGTTTCCATCTTGTTTTATCACTTGTGGTGATCGTTGTAGTATATGATGTGGACAATGATATATATGTAATGGTTATTGGATATATATATATGATTACTCTATCAAATCTCTCAAAATAATATTAATATTTAAGATGTCTTCCCTTGTGCAATACAAATAAAAACCTCGATCAGCTAAGTGTGGGCACCCAAAGCATAGTACACCATCTATTTTGTGGCAATGGGATAATAAGTATGTGGGTTTGCCAAAGCATGGTGCATAGATTTTTGTATTGGCCTTTGGGTTGGACTTGACTATGTGATTTTAATAGGATTAAGAACGCAGAGGCATAAATAAGATATATAATTTAAAATAAAATTTGTGACAAGGAGTTGTGCAATCATGTATCAAAGAGTTGTATTAGATGTAGTTGGTAGTTGTTACCTACCTAAATAGTTACGTTGTGAGTGGTCAGCCAAAGTTGATTCATAACTTAACCTATTATGGATCTTGACTTCGTAGAACATTTCTCATTCCAATCTTCTAAATTAATAGTGAGGGATATTAATTTTATCAAAATAGTGGGAGTTTATTAAGAAGGCCAAATTAATGTCACCAAATGAAATAAGTTTTCAAATCAAATTGTTAACCCGTTGCAAATATTTTCTTTCTACATCTAATGGAAAATATGAACTACATCTTCTCTATCGATCCTTGAGAAAGAAAATTTGAATGGAAATAACTTTCACGATATGTAGATGACATTGAGAAATGTTCTCAGACATGAGTATAAGCTCTTTGTATTGGAAACACCATAACCAGAGGAACCAACTCCAAATGTGCCTAGATCAGAAAGGGAAGATTATCATAAGCATATTAATGACTCTATTGTTGTCAAGTACATAATGCTCTGTTCCATATATCATGAGCTTTAGAAGCTACATGAGAACATGGGAGTTTTGAAGATGTCCACACATGTCAAGAATAGGTTTCAAGAATAAGCAAGAAAATATAGGTATGATGTCTCAAAGTCCATGTTTAAGTGCAAAAAGACTGAAGAGATCGAGTAGGGTAACATGTGCTCAAGTTGATTGGATATGTGGAAAGCGTTGATAGACTAGGATTACCATTAGGCCAAGAGTTGGACACTAATTTTATATTGCAATCATTTTCGAAAACTTACAGTCAATTGGCCATGATCTACAACATGAACAATTTTGTTTGACCTTTGTTAGATTTACTTAGCATGTTAAGAATTTTTGAGACTCGAATAAAGAAACACAATCCAAACTCTATGTTAATGGTCAACAAAGGAAAGGGCAAGTCAAAGGGAAAAGGTAAAGTTAAGAAGAGTTCTAAATCTAGAAAAAAAATCAAAGTCTTCTGCACTTAAAGCTAAAGGATGAGTACACAAGGAAGGAAATTGTCATCATTGTCACTGGTATGAATAATTGGAAAAGAAATTTTCATCCATACCTTTAGGGACTAAAGAAGGAGGGAATAAAGATCTTCACTTTGGGAAAATATGTTGTAGAAATAAATTTATCTTCTTATTCATCTTGGGAATTGGATATTGGATGTGGATCTCACATATTCTCTAACAAGCAGGATCTAAAATGAAGTAACCCTTAATGAAGGGAAAGGTGGATCTATGAGTAGTTAGTGGAGTAAGAGTTTCTTCCACAGTTATAGACACCTATAGTTTGTCTTTGCCCAATGAGCTTGCAAGAGAGTTAGAGAATTTTTGTTATGTACCTAATATAATAGAAACATTATTTTTGTATCTTGTTTGGACAAGAAAGGTTTTAAATTTCTAATAAAGAATGGTTGGATTTCTATTTCAAGAGATGAGATATTCTATAGGCAGTGCCCCAACGTCTCATTATCTCTAATTATTAGAACTACAAATGTATGTAATGTAAATACCAAGAAGTTCGAACTTGATGTCTCAAACAACTTACCTATGACATTGTCATCTAAGGCACATAAATGAGAAGCACATTTCTAGACTCCCTAAAGGTGGTTATCTAGAATCTTTTGATTTTGAATCAATAGAGACATGTGAATCTTATTTTTGGGAAAGATGACAAAATAGCCTTCATTGGTAATAGTGAGAGGGCTAGGAATCAAACACGCTAATGTATGTGAACCTTATAGCACAAGTCTAGAGGAGAATATTAGTACTTCATCACATTTACTAATGACTTCAACATATATGGATACATGTACCTCATGCAAAACATATAAAAATCTCTTGAAAAGTCAAGTAATTCATGAATGAAGTATAGAACCAACATGTAAATAATATAAAAGCACTACGATCTGATCATGGTGGAGAATATCTAAGCCAAGAGTTTGAGGCCCTTTTAAGAGACCATGGTACTATATCACAATTGACTCCACCTAGAACATTAGAACATAATAGTGTGTCAGTTAGAAGGAATTTGACGATGTTGTACATGGAACAATCAATGAAGAGGTAGCCAATATTCCAAATTCATATGTGTACATACTCTTGAAACTACCACATTTACACTTAACTGAGTAACTTTCAAATCCGTTCAAAAGACACCATATGAGATACGGAATGGGAAGCATCCCAACATGTATTTTGTGAATGTTTGGCACCATCTTGGGGTCCACAGGAACACCCTCTATAGATACCACGCGTCCAAGAATGGACACATCCTTCAGCCAAAACTGACACTTGCTAAACTTCACATATAGTTGATGTTGTCTCAACAGAGTCAACACTTGACGCAGATGTTGCTCGTGTTGTTGACTATCTCGACTATATATCAAGATGTCATGTATGAACATCACCACAAACTAATCAAGATAGGATTTGAACACTATGGTCATCAAGTCCATGAAAATTGTCAGTGCATTGGTTAGCCCAAATGGCATAACCACAAACTCATAGTGACCATACCTCATCCTAAAAGCTGACTTTGGCATGTCATCTATCTTGATCTGCAACTGGTGATATCTTGATCTCAGGTCTATCTTAGAGAAGAATGAAACACCTCGTAACTAGTCAAACAGGTCATCAATTTGCGGTAAGGGATACTTGTTCTTTATTGTTACTTTGTTCAACTATTTGTAGTCGATGTACAACCTCATGGATCTATCTTTCTTCTTGACAAACAACACTAGAGAACCCCATAGTGACATGCTCGGCCTGATGAAACCTTTCTCAAGCAGCTCTTGAACTGTTTCTTCAACTCTAACATCTCTGTTGGTGCCATTATGTACAGTGTCTACACTATCAAGTGCATGCCCATAACTAGATTGATCTCAAAATCAATCTCTCTGACTAGGGGAACATTTAGGAACTCATCTGGAAATGTGTCCTCAAACTCACTGACAACTAGAACCTCCTAGTTACTCAAACTCTTTGTCTTGGTATCCACCACGTGCACTAAGTATACATCATAACCCTATCTCATCAATCGTTCTTCCACCATTGCCAACACCAAACAAGTAGGGAGAATCTTCCTATATCCTTGGAAGACCCACGTCACATCACCATTAAAAAATGCCGCTATTTTGGAACTACAATCCAAGACCACTTGATACTTCTCCAAGGTGTCCTTTCCAAGGATCACATCAAATCCATGATATCAAGTGGCATGAGATCCTCTTGAATTCTATGTCCTGAAAAAGAAATGACATAGGAAGGACACACCTCCCGCAACTCTATGGAACTAGCCAAGGGGGTTTCTAAACAAAGACTATCATGTATACGACTAATAGGCAAAGAACAACTATCAATCACTTCTCGAGTGATAAAAGAGTGTGTCTCACCTAGGTCAACCAAGACAGATATAAAGAAAGAAGAAGACAAATTATAATGAAATAACTCCATCTGACCTATCACAACTCGTGGGTTGACCACTCCTTTCGACTGACTCATGGCATACAATCAAGTCATTGCCCGTTATTGCCCCTTTCTTCTATTGGCTTGTCCAGAAGAACCAGCTTGTGATGCATGTCCATGTCCTCAGCCTCCACCACTGCTAAATTATTGCCTCTGTGAGCCTTGCTGACTCTATCTCAATTTTTGGGTCACCTCATCATCCTTCACCAAACTTGCCCACCTCAAATTTCCCACTTGACCATACTAGTGGTAGGTCCTGCTCTTGTACTGTGGCCTAGACGGCCCCGTTATTGACATTGATGTTATGTTGTGGGCTCCTGGTGGTGGATAACTACGGCCTCTACCCTTACTTGGTGACCACTGTGTCTGAACACCTAACCTTTGTTGTGATTGTGGTGTGGAGAACCTAGACTTCTTGAAGCCTCCAGAAGACTATCCCTGGTACTGAGCATGCCTCTTCTTGGCCTTCATCTCATGCTCCTCCACTACAGACCATTCAACCCTTCTGACTGACTCCATAAACATGATGAACTTCTCTCAATTCTCCAAGGATGACACGAGAGTCATCAACTCTATGCTCAGACCTTTATCAAATGGTCATATCCTACCGTTTGTGGAGCTCGCCGCCGTTCGTGGAGCTCGCCGCCTCCGTGGAGCTCGCCATTCGTGGAGCCGCCACTGTCGTTGGTCCTCTCCTCCAGCTAGTCCTCCTCTCGCCGGTGCTAGCAGTCCTACTGTCGGAGCCAAAGCCAGTGCCAGTAGCCACCGTGCTAGCAGTCCTACTGTCGGAGCCAAATCCAGTGCCAGTAGCCAGCGCCAACAGCAGCAGCCGAAACCAGAGCTTGCCATTATCGTCACCACTGCCACTACTAGAGGTAAAGCCTCCAATTGACTAGGTTTGCATCCTCAATTCATCCTTAACATATGTTAACAAATAATCCCTATGAACATGTAATGTTTATTTAATAGAATTGATGATTGGCTTGGTTATTAATAATATATGACAAAAATAAAATGCTTAATTTTAACATATATCCTGGATAAACGATGTATATATGTGTCTTACCTGGAACAAATAATCCCAATAGTGGCACTTATTCTAGTGACTTTTATATAAAAAAGCCACTATCTTTCTAATATACAGGCATTTTTTTATTAAAATGCCTCTAAACCACCTATTATAGAGTTTCTAAAAAGGACATAACATTAAAGGCATTTTTATTTTTAATTAGTAGCAATTTGAAATTGCCATACCAAATTATAAAACTAATTGGTAACACAATTTTTACTTCCCGCTCCAAGTTTTCAACTTCGCGCTCCAAAAAATCGTGATAGTTCAATCTAGCGCGCTCTGCTCTTTCTCGATTGATACAACTCTCCGCTCGTCAGACTAGCTTTATTGTGTGGGGCATGACATTTTCAGTACATCCAATGCAATTAGTTCAGGGAAGACCACAATTTGTATGCCTACTTTAGGTTTAGCCAAACAATTTGCCAAATAGTGCTTGTGAGTCAGATTTAGACCTATCCATAATAGGGTTTGCTTTCCACTTGGGCCAACACAACTGAACATGTCTCTCTTTCATGTGCCAAGCAAGTTGCATGATAGACTTTGCAGTCATTGACATTGATACTTTCTGGATGTATATGTAAGGTTTGTAGAAGGTGAGCTTGTAGAAGATGAGGTTGTAGGTTTGGAAACCATGTTGGTGGTTTTGAGGTTTACGAATTCTCCTTTGATACTAGCGGATAGGACCCAGGCTCCTGATCATTTTCTGATTCACTTCAAAATGATTAGAATGTGCCTTGGTCCTTATTATAAGTATGTTCTTTTATCCTTTTAAAAAGTATTTCAAACATAGTGTCATGTACTCATAAAATTAAAGAGGCAGCAATCTATCGCATTTACATATAGGTCAGAGAATAATAACCTCACATAACTCATTTAGAAAATTTACAATTTTTAGATGAATCCTTCTTGTCATAAAATTTGTGGTACTATCAAAATAATAAGATTATAAGATATCTTGTAGTAGTGTTTTGATAAACACAGAAGTACAAGACTATAGTAAAAATGTGCAAAGACACCACTAACCTCTTTAAATAGGTCTCACACCTTCTATAGTAGTGCATGGATACTCCAAATTAAATAGGTCTCACGCCTATACAAAATAAGCCAGACACCATTAACCTCTTTGATATTCTAAAATATGAGTGTTGATTAAACAAATAGATAATAAGTGTCACCTCATTTTATGAAATGCCAAGATACATCAAATTATAGAAAATACTAGTTACTTCCTTGAAATTCTCAAAGAAGGATTAGTGAACATTGGACCGATTGCAAAGATATAGGACATGATCTCCTCTATTAGATTTCTTTTCAAGCTATCATGTCTACCACAATAAAGTTGGTTATGACAAGCAATAAAAGGTTAACTACTGTTATACAACTTTTTCTAAAAATATATAACATCGTTATATGTACTTACACTTTGTTAATACTAATATTATGTAGTATCTGTCCACCCACAACAGTCACTATGAACTGGGCCTCTATGTCAATGTTAACGTTCCCTATTGAAGAACAATTGGACATCATCCTAGATGACCATTCCTTAAACCAATTGGCCATACCCAAACATTGGCATTTTCTAAAAGGAAGACACTACAGGCCTGGTGAAGTGACTCTAAATTTTGGCAATTATTCACATGTTATCGAGGTTGAGTATGATTTGGCGAGAAATCTTGTATCAAAATCCGGTTGGTGTGATTGTATTAGAAAGATGCTAGTGGGCCGTAGCGATAGGCTTTTTCTCCATCAAGTTGGCCATAATACCATCAATGTTTGGATAACCAACATCAACTGCGAGACCCCCGATCATCTATGGCGGTATGAGCGCACAACGGAGGATATCAGCTCGAGCTCAGACAAATCTGATTATGAGGCCGCTGTCAGTTCATATTTGTCTAAATACAGTGAGGAGCTCCGCGACACAGCACAATCATCAAAAAACGGTAGGTCCAATTAACAAATATAATTGTCAAGACAAAAAAAATGTATTTACACTTTTTGTCTGAAAGCAATCAATACTCATAGTTGCTTTCTTTTCTGAACTTCAGGAGAAGATCGCCATAATGATAAGTCCTCAAAGTTACTGATGCAGAACCATGTTGGTGTAGTATTTAATTGTCTATCTATCTAGACTTGTTTGTATTAATAGTTATTTTAATTATGCGCATGTTCAGGGGTACACCAACCCCTTTGTTTAGTTACTGTTTAGGGGTACACCCCTGTGTGTGGATGTAAAAAGAGATTAACGAATGGAACTAAAAGTTGCTACATGAATGCTTCTAACTGAAGTGTGTGTTCCCATGAATGTTCCAAATTCACAAATCCATCCTATCTAATGACACATTTGAAACCAAACAACAAAAAGAAATATGCATATCCTATTATGTTACAAATTACTGATAAATTTCATTATAAATGTTCTTTTATCCTTATTATAACTATGTTCTTTTATCCTTATTATAAGTATTTAAAAAAATGTTTGGGCGGCCACCTAGTCGGATAGGCTCTCATGAAATTGCCTCCGATGACGTAGATGTGAATGAACCAGTTCCAGTAGACATCGTTGATGTGATGCTGGATAGTTGTGGGGTAGACCACACCGATCCACCTCCCATGCACCGCCTGACAATGTAAGTTTCAAGAATATATCCCTGAGGTTTCTATCTATATGTTCATTTATAATTATATTATGTAAGTGTGTTTTTTATCAAATTTTTAGGATACTAGTTAATAGCAATTCTATTTAATTTGCAGGCATTCTCCAAAGACTACAGGCTATGCATGACGGCCATGACATAGCTATGCAGGGCGCCATCGACATTTCTTTGTAAATCCAAAGCACAACAGTCGGAGAGAAAGCAAGCATCCCACACTAAGGTTATATAGATATGTAGTGGGACTAAGGTGACGATCCCACCTGCTAAAACATGTTACCGACAACTACATGTTACAACTGGGAGGTCGTGATTCAGCAATTGTATGCATTAGCAGGAGGACAAACAGATTTCACTACGAGTTAACATTGAAGAAGGTCTACTAACCTATACTGATAAACTTGTTTTAGCTCAGTGTAGGTTAGTAGACCTTCTCCAATGTTAACTCGTGGTGAAATCTGTTTGTCCTCCTGCTAATGCATACAGTTGCTAAATCACGACCTCCCAGTCATAACATGTAGTTGTCGGTAACCTATTTTAGCAGGTGGGATCGTCACCTTAGTCCCACTATATATGTACTAAGCTATAGTGTTGTATGTAAATTCGGCGATGTTGTTGTTATGAACTATATATGTGTTAGTCTGTCATGTTGTTATATGAATCTGAAACACTTGGGTGTGCTGCACTTTATGTATTGTATCTATATCATGCTTCCCTTCATTGTGGCTGTATCATGAATTTTTATGAATTGTGTGTGAAAATCATCAATACATGAATGTTTCTACATGTGTCTGAATGTGAAAAAGATGAAATAAATGGAACTACAGGTTGCTACTGGTTTCTACATGTGTGTGATGAAAAAAATAATATGAATTAAATGTTCTTATACATGAGTGTGAATCACATATATATAATATTGTCCATCATGTTAATTTTACAGGTTTGTGGCATGTTGTTGGCTGATATCAATGGATGTCGTAAAACCTGTAGTTCATAACTGAAATGCAGGTTACTCATCCTGCGACCAGCCACAGTAGGTCTGCAGACTGACAGAAAAAAAAAACATCGGCGTCGGTTATTTGAACAAAACCGACGATATATGGTTACAATGTCGGTTTCCATACTAGTAATCGACATCAATTTCCCTAATGAGGCCAGACACCACGGTCGTGCTGGCTAGCACGGTTGTGGCAGTGGATCAGACATAAAATAGGCATCGAATATTTGCATAAAACTGACGACATATGGTAACAGTGTCGGTTGCCCTACAAGTAACCGACGTCGATTTCCCTATAAGTCAGACACCACGGCCGTGCTGGTCAGCACGGCCGTGGCAGCGGGTGAGATGGTGTCGGTTATCACTAATAAACCGATGCCGATAGTGCCCCAGATGGCGCCCTTTCTGTGGCGTGAAGGTATATGGCGTCAGTTTCAAAGCTAATAACCGACGCCTATACCCTCTGCTGGCACGTTTTCAGCGCGTTTTCGGTGGCATGCGAAGGGTTTTGTCATCAGTTTGAGAACCGACGTATAACGGCTGGGCTTTTAGCGGTGCCCACATAGGTGTCGCTTAGAAACCGACACTAAAGGCCCTAAATAACTGACACTAAAGGTCGGTTATGTACTAGTGTCTCTTGTTTCAGTCGAAATTGGTCACAACATCTAAGGTCGATACTCTTGCTTTGGTTGATGTTTTGTTTTGGTTGAGAGTATTAGTTCCTTGGTTGGTCGAGACACATGTGGGTGTTGCGGTCATGACACCATGTCTTGGTGGATGGTCAGCACACATACATGATATATGGTCGCTACCTAGGTATAACATGATGAGATGGTTTCCCATGTACATGTGAATGATGTTGAAGTTTAATATTGATTAAGTAATGATGGTCATAATAATTAATGTTTAACCCTAATCAATTCTAATAAGATGGAAGATGACATGATTAGGGTTTCATGATTGAATCATGATATAAAACCTTGACCGGCTATGTATACAACCCTAACCCTAATCTAAGGGTATGCTATGCATGTTGAACTTGCCCTGATGTATGACATGTGATTATGCTTTCTCTCTCCTATTTGTATGGATCTAACCTTGTAGGTTGTATAAGTGTCATATCTTGTGAATGCTATGGTGATAATCACATGACAATATTGATGGTTCTGAGCCTTATTAAGGAATGATGAGGTGATAATGATGTGATAGGGTTTGAGGACCTGGTAGAGGCTACCTAGTGTGAGGTGTATCCTCCAATGATATGATGAGGGATTGATATACCAGGACAATGTGATTATAGTGATATCCTTGTGTGGTTGTGTGATGGGATGGTATCATGTGACGATGAGACTAGTATATGCTTCAATCGTTGTATATCTTTTGAAGTTTTATTATGTCCTTATCTTTGTAGAGTTTGTTTAGGATTTATATGTTGTAACTTGATTGATTCTAAAATATAATTGGACTAACTAATCAGGTTAAGCCCTAATCATGTAGTTGTCATGTGCCATAGATCCATCTTCAACGTCAGTACTTGCTGCATGGTGAAATGGGTTTTCCCTAAGTGGAAGCTCAAAGTCGTATACTGTTGAGTATATGCATTTCACCTGATTGGATGTGGTTATACTCTGGGAGGAGAATAGTCGAGGTTGTATCTCAATGATGTGATAAAATATATGTACATTATATGTTTTAAGGATGGTTGTAGTCATACCTCGATAGGAGTGCTACCGCAGTTGTAACTCAGTTAGTGTTGTGACTATATACCAAGGAAGACTGATTGTTTTGTAGTTGGACTTTATATGTCACTACGGTGGACTCAGACTTACTGAGGAGTGTGGAGAGATCATTAGATTATAGCTCTTACATTGATCTTGTATGGAACTGATTTTGACTTAGCAGTGGTCAGCTGGAGCATGAGTGGTATACCTCATCTCCTCAGGGAATAATAAAAGACGTATCACAACCGTGTAGTGTGCTTGCTTAGGTCAAATACAAATAACATTGGATGACCCCTTTGTCTTATCTTTGTACTAATTTCTTGAATAATAATTTGGTAAGAGAAATAAATAGTTATACATGTTCTTCATATTCCTTTTTAAAGTATTAATTGTTCTACTTCTCAGTGATAACTGCCTAAGTTGCTTAACCTACTTTATCAGTTTAATACATATCATTTAGCTGAATCTTCTCTTCCTATTAAGTATGTTGTCTACCTACTTTATTTTACATGTGCTTTTAATAGATGTTGGCAGAGAGTTATATCTCTCGCTGGGATGTTTGGTCTCGACCTGTTGGTTTCTACATCTTTTAGGTGGTCGAGCATGAGGAGGTAGAGGTCGTGCTGTTAAGGCTGAGTAGCAAGAGGATCAGTAGTTGTGTAGAGGTTAGATAAGTTGCTTGTGTTTTGTAGTAGAGTCTGATGTTGTATGTTGAGAGGATGTTTTGGATATATGCCTTTGTTGTACATATATGACATGTATGTGTATGAAAAATTATCATATGTATAGCTTGTGGCCACTGAGCCAATGAACAATGCTATGCAATAATCTTTTCGCATGTGTTATATATATACAGGTGGCTTTTGTGGACTCAGATGTGATATCTTTCTACTTGAGGTGGATGTGCGATATCGGTTTTAATTTCATGTGTTTTCTTGTAATCTGGTTGTTAGTGATAATTCCACATTTTGTTTCGAGTAATCTTGCTTTGTGTCGCGTCGGGGCATCACAATTTGGTTGGTATCAGAGCACAACCAAACTATGATGCCCCGACACACCACAAAGTGAGATTACTCGAAACAAAATACAAAATTATCATTAACAACCGGATTACCAAAAAGCATAAGAAATTAAAATTGATATAGCACATCCACCTCAAGTGGAAAGATATCACATTTAAGTCCACAAAAGCCACATGTATATATATAATACCTACTAAAATATTATTACATACCATTGCTCACTGGCTCACTGGCCACAACTTGTACATATGATAATTGTTCATATACAAACATGCCATATCAATACAACAAATGCATATAGACAAAATGTCATCTCGATATATAATATCTACAAAACACCCCAAGGACCTGAAAGTATAAGGATGACACATAGGACTCTACTACAAACACAAGAAGCATATCTAACCTTTCATAGCTATTTCTCCTCTTGCTGCTCAGCCTCAACAACATGACCTCTAACTCCTCATGCTCGACTACCTAAAAGATGTGGAAACACACGAGGTGAAACCAAACATCCCGGTGATAATATATAACTACCCGCCAACGTCTATTAAAAGCACAAGTAAACTAAATAGGTAGACAACATACTTAACAGGTTGAGCAACTTCAACTAAATGATATGTATTAAATTGATAAAGTAGGTTAAAAAACTTAGGCAGTTGTCACTGAGCAGTAGAACAATTTATACTTTAGAAAGGAATATGAAGAACATGTATAGAAATTGATTTCTCTTACCACATTATAATTCAAGATATCAGTACAAAGATAAGACAAAGGGGTCATCCACTGTTATTCATATTTGACCCTAAGGAAGTACACTAAATGGCTATGTTATGTCTTTTATTATGCCATCCACTGTTATTCATATTTGACCCTAAGGAAGTACACTAAATGGCTATGTTATGTCTTTTATTATGCTCTAAGGAGATGAGGTATACCATTCATGCTCAAACTGACCACTACTTAGTCAAAATTAGTGCCATATAAGATCAATGGAAGAGTCAGAATCCAATGATATCTCCACACCCCTCAGTCAGTCTGGATCCTCCGTAGTGACATATAAAGTCCAACTACAAAACAACCTAGTCCGCCTTGGTATATAGGCACAACACTAGTGAAACTGAGTTACGACCTTAGCCACACTCCTACAGAGGTATGACCGTAGTCATCCTTAAAACATATAATGTACATATATTGTATCACATCATTGAGATATGACATCGACCGTTCTCCTGCTAGGGTATGATTGCAGCCAATCCTATGAAATGCATATGTACTCAACAGTATATGACTCTCAGCTTCCACTAAGGGAAAACTCATTTCACCATCCCACAAGTACTAACACTAAACATGGATCTATGGCATAGGGAAACTACATGATTAGGATTTCACTTAATTAGTTAGTCCAATTAAGCATCTTTTAGAATCAATCAAGTTACAACATATAAATCCTATACAAACTCTATAAAGATAAGGGCATAATACAACTTCAGAAGATATAAAATGATTGAAGCATATACTAGTCTCATCATCACATGATACCATGCCATCACACAGTCACACAAGGCTAACACTATAATCACACTATCTTAGGATATCAATCCCTCATCATATCATTGGAGGATACACCTCACACTAGGCATAAAGCCTCTGCCAGGTCCTCAGACCCTATCACATCATTGTCACCTCATAATGCCTTAACAAGGATCATAACCATCAATATGTGTCACGTGATTATCAACATAGCATGCAAAAGCTATGACACTTATACCACCTGCAAGTTTAGATCCATACAAATAGGAGAGATAAAACATAATCACATGTCATACATCAGGGCAGTTCAACATGCATAGCATACCCTTATATTCGGGTTAGGATTGTATACATAGATGATTAAGGCTTCATATCATGATTCAATCACCATACCCTAGTAATGTCATCTCTTATCTTTTTGGAACTGATTAGGGTTAAGCATTAATGATTATGACCATCATTACTTAATCATGATTAAACTATCATGTCAACAACCCAACTATCAACATCATTCACATGTACACGGGTGACCATCTCATCATGTTATACCTAAGTAGTGGCCATATACCATGTATGTGTGCCATGCACCAAGACATGGTGTCATGACTGCAACACCCACATGTGTCTCGACCAAACAATGCACTAATAGTCTCAATAAAAATAAAACATCAACCAAAGATTGAGTATTGACCTTAGATGTTGCGACCAACACCCATTAGGGTTAGGGTTTTGACCAAAACAAAAGATGCCATATGTGTAGTGACCCACTACACTACACCATCAAACCAAAGCACTCAATGTTTGTGTCACGACCAAAACAAAGATGGGTATCTCTACCATCCCACGAAAAATAGGTGCAAAACCATCACTATACAAGAGAGTCATGACCTAAGGTACAAAAACCATGTGTTTCGACCGAAACAACACCAAGCATCACGACCGAAAATCCAAAGTCAAGGATGTGTCAACCAAAACCAAAGGAATGGTGTAGCGACCACCAAGGTCAAGATACCACAAGTGAACATAGACACCTTCAAAATGGAGACAAACCACACTAAAAAAAGAAGGTTAACATCAAGGAAACTCATTATGATCAAAGGAAACAACTCCATATCAATAGGAACTCCAAAACCCTAAAACATGTGCCATAAAAGACACCATGAAAGAACCTTGTATAAGAGAGATAAAACTCACGTTCAAAACATGCAAAATAGAAACAAAATCCATACTACATCAAGGTACTCGAACCACATGCATGTTGATGGAAAACCTTTATCCAAAAATAAGAGGAAACTATCTATCTCGTAACTTTCTTAAAAATTAGGTACCAATATTAGGGTTCTAGAAAAGAGGCTAAACACATAGGATTATCACCAAGATTCAAACCTTCAGTTATGGCAACATCATCTAGCATGTTAAAATCATGTTTTAGAGGTATAAACAACAACATGAAAGCAAGATTATAAGTGTTATAATAGAAGGGAGTAGAGAGTTATATACCCTATTTTAGTTAAAGAACCAAGCTCCAAGATCTCGATCTTCAACAGAGAAGAAGAACTCCACCAAAGAGCAACTTTTGGCCACAAGGTTACCTCACACGGAAAAAACACCAATGTTATGACTGATACGACCCAAATAGCGTGTCCGAAAGAAGGTGGACTCAGAAGGATAGAACTTAAAATTATAACCTGAACCTTTAAGGACCCCCACAACTTTATTGCGGGGTTGAAGTAGATATACGGGGTTGAACACAAGGACATGGGGACATTTAGGACGCTTATGATCTTGCTCTAAGTCAGATAAGCCAATCTAATAGCTGATAAAAGTATGGAGCTAGAACTAGTCTAGTAGATTGTCACGAAGTAAAACAAAATAAAGAAAAGTAAACAAAGCAGCATCCGTAGGATTCTACTAATCAGAGAGAAGGAGTTCCTGGCTATGTACCAACAAGTTGGACAGTCTACGCACCCGTTCTTAGGCATAGACAACCCTCAAACACCCTAGCAAGAAACCTACATCCAAACATTATATGTGTTGTGGTATCTGTTCCTGTGGAGTCATCCCACTCGCTTTCGTGAAGCGTGACTAAAACCCATCAATGATATGAAACCTCTCTCGAGGATGACAAATCAACACCCTAGAATATTCTAGATACCCTCTCTGGTCTAGAATGTTCTGATATGCTAGGAACATGTATGATCTGGGCATAACCTGGTAGTGGGCCTGACCGTGTCGGGCTGGGCCCGACCGTGCCCAGGTCTATGATTCTACACAGATCACCTTGAACCGTCATCCTTTCACATTCTGATCCAAGCTACTTTCTCTTATCTATTTCTATAATGAATCTCTCGATATAGGAAAAAATAGAAGCTCAAGCAAGAAAGAGATCAACCAAACTGGCAGTCATAGCTAGAAAGAGAAGATAGAATAGAAAACGTACTAGATCTAGAATAAAACTACTTGCTTAAGGAAAAAGTACATAAACTTGCCCAAAATGGGCTACATAGACAAGAAGGAGCTCAACTAGCCATGGACAAGCATAATTGGCACTGAACAAAGATGGAAGAACATCATTTGAATAGAAACAAAGGAGATCAGTAGAATAAAGAAGAAGAAGAAGAAGAAGAGATTTAGCCCGTATATGAGAGGTGGCTCTTGCTCCTTGGCCTCTGTATAGGACAACTCTCATCTTTGGGTCATCCTCCTTGGTCTTCTGGACTCCTTGGCCTCCTTTCTCTTTGACTCTGCCCCAAATAGCAGCTTGGCAGGTGTTTGGAGGTGGAATATGGATGGGAATTATAGGATATGGGTGAATGGTGGTGGAAAATGATGGTGGATGGAAGCAAACTAGAGGGATGGATGTAGGGTGAGCTCTTCAACCTTTTTAGACCTATGAACTCTCCCACAAGAATCTGGGAACCAAGAATGTGTAGAACCACAACATGGAACCTGAAAAATCCCCAAACCCCTCTCCAAGTTGCGAGTGGTGGGTATTTATAAGTGAAGGCAGAGTGTATGTAATGAGTGGTTGCAACACCTGTCCTTGTTGCAGCCCTGGTCTTAGCCCACTGTGGCAGGTTGGGCACTGTTGTGTCGGGGGTCGCAGTCAATGCAGACACCATGGTTGAGGCAGATGCCTCAGTCGAGACAGACCCCACAGTCGATGTGGTTGTGATATGGTCGTGCTGGGGTGTCGGTCGTGGCATCTTGGCCTCAACCCGGCCGTGCCAAGCTGGGCACGGTCATACTGAGTGTCGCAGTCATAGCATTGTCTTCTTGGCCATGATCACAACCCTCATGGAACAAACCCACCACCATGGGGGGGGGGTTATTACTGGTGGTCGATGAGCCTGCATCGATGAACCTTCTGATTGTCGAGGATGCATTCTGATAAAGGAATGGCAATCAAAAATAGGGTTAGCGGGACCACCATCTCCTAAGATGGTGCAAAAAATGTGACGTTTGTGGGGTAGGATCTGGAGAAATGAAATCTTCTTGAGTGTGGTACCTGCAAGTTCCAAAATTGGCTAGTTGAGTAACTCTATCTACAAATTACTAAAAGATAAGGACCTAGAGTTATTTTGAGCATATTAAGGCTATAATGACACGAAACTATAAATAAATGCTTAGCATAAATGCCTGAATTTCAGTGTTATCAATGACATACCTCAAGGAAAGGGGATGAAGAACCCTGGGCCGAACCAAAAAGAAGAAAAGAGAAAGAGAAAAAAGCCTCCTCTCACTGGGGTACCACTATGTCAAACATAGTCTGTGACCCTTGTGATGAGGAGTTTCTCTCAAGATGACCATCATGGATGATTCATGGTTTACAGACAAGAAATGAGAAGAAGAAGATAGGGTTCCAAGGGAAAATGTGATCCAGGAAAAAGAACCACTTACCAAGAAGGGAAATGACCAAGAATCACTATAAGGAAGGTGATCAAGCTCCAAGACACCACATGCAAGGAGGATCAACCCTTCTTTGCTCTGCCAAGCTTCAAGTATGAGCATAAGAGAGGAGAGAGGAAGGAGGGCCGAAAAGATCATTTGAATGAAGGATAAAGGGGTTATATACTCAAGGGAGGAGGGAGGTAAGGTGGGTTATGAGGTAAAATGACACTTGTCCACAAAGGAAACCAACATGCAACCAAAAAACGCATGCATGCAACCCATGGTGATTAAAACTAGGTGGGGTATAAACCACTTAGATCACCACCACCCTAGGGGTCGAAACAGACCTCAAGGGACCATGTCTCGACCATAATAAGAGACCACCAACCACCCACGGTTGAAACACCTGTCAAGAAGATAAACCATCTCGACCAAAAACACTTCAAGACCATCAAGGTCGAAACAAACCACTCAAGGAAGGTGTGTTAGTTGAAACACACACAAAGCACACCAACAATGTAACATCCCTGAACTGGGTTATGTACTAACCCTAGGTGTTTTGCTTAATTGAGAAATTATATGCTTGTGGTTATCTTTTGAAATGTGATTAAAGCTTTTGAGGAACTTATATTTCTTTTTCAGTCCTTTTTGAATCATGTTGAAACATTGTTTTGTTAATAATGGACAAAAGTGCAAATTACCCAAGTAAAGGGGTTAACTTGCAAATTGCACACGTTAAGATGTTCCTCTAATAATGAGACATCATAAGAATGAATAAGATGTATTGGTATGGTTTCCACAAGCTTGAGCACCAAGATATAGCTTGTAGAGCAATCCTTATGCTTTAAAACCTAGTTTTGGTGTAAAGTACAATTTACCCAAAACCTAGGGTCCGACATGTAAAATATACCCTATAGAGGATCTCTCATGTTTCTTGGCGTCAAGTGTAGCAAATAAAATGAGAGGTGTGCCTCATTTGAATGATCATGGTAGGAAGTGGAAATTACTCACACTAATAATATATAAAAGCAATATCCAATAAGGGTGGATATTAGTATACCTCTCTTTAAGTTGTTAGTTCTTTTCCAATTAACCTTGGATAATGAAGGGGCTTTTCATAAGAATAGAAGGAGGAAATGTGGCCAAGAATGGAGGAAACCTTAGTGGATATGTTTGGGAAATAAAAGCAAATAATTATCTCTTTCCTTTTTCCTTGAAAATACCCATAAATATATAAAGCATCCTTATCAACAAAGCAAGGGATCATTTCCCTTAGTTCCTTTTCTTATCTTCTTGCTTTGGCCGACCAAGAAGGAGCTCTGGAGAAGAGGAAGGATGACCAAGCTGACTTGGTAAGTGTTGATCATCATCTAACTCGAATTCATGGTGGAAACCCTAAAACAAGGTTGGTTTCTTAGTTTTCTTCACATGATTCTTCTTTCTAGCCATCTTATCCATCCAAAACTTGAAGAACGGACCTTGGACAACCACTGGAGATTCATCCACCATTAAAGATATGAAGCTTGGAGCTCTGGATCAGTCCTAGAGGTGGGTTTTATAACTCTAAACCCTTAAGCTTTGCTTTTGCATTCTTCTTTCCTAAAATCGTTGCTTATACTTCTTTCTTAGAGACCTTTGTGTGTTCTTGCTATCATTTCTGTGAAGAACAGCCCCTGTTCTTGTGGTAGAAGATGATGACATTAATTCCTATGTTTACCCAAGAACTAACTTTAACAAACGGTCTCCCAACTTTAGCAAACGGTTTGCCAAACCGTTTGGAGCAAATGGTTTCAAACTGTTTAAATGCAAACGGTTTCAACGAAACCGCATAGAAGCAAATGGTCCAAGACCGTTTGGATGCGTTGACCAGGTGTTGACCATTTGGAGGTCTGTTTAGAATAAAGTATACTAATTACCTACCAAAAATCATCCATCAATTCCAAGTGAATCACCAATTGAAGGCCCATCAACCACCTAAACCCTAATCGGGTTAATTGCTGATTTTAATAATAAGATCATGTTGAAGTTTGGGTTGAGTGGCCCAAACAGTTTCAAAACCGTTTGGGGGTCACCAAAGACCGTTTGGGGGTCACCAAAGACCGTTTGGAGGTCTAGGGTTGACTATGGTTAAGTGGTTGAAGATTTAAAGGCAATAAGTTGAAGTATAATTAATTGTTGACCTAGTGATCAATTCAATGAGCCAAACCTTAATTAGATGAGTTGGTTTTTGAATGTGTATTTGATAAAATGGTCTCAAGACCATTTGGAGGTAATCCAAATGATCCCAAGACCTTTTGGGGTCAGGTCATGATCAAATTAAATGATGGTTCAATTGTTTCAAATCAATTAAACTCACATTGATGAATGTCGAAGAGTAATTGATTCCAAGCCCTAATCCAATTGATCCAAGCCCTAATTCATGATCAATTGAGGGTCAATTGAGTGTCAAATCAGTTGAGGGTTGACCTTATAGATTCAATTGATGAGTGGCTAACAAGTGCATGATTGATTGAGGGATTCAACATTGGAAACCCTAACTCAATTGAAGAGGTTGAGACACTTTTTGGTCCATGCGGTTTTGAGGTGGTTTGGACCAAACGGTCTCAAGACCATTTGGGAACAAACAATCCCAGACCGTTTGGTGCTCCTGCGGTTTCAAGGTCTGTTATGTCCATGTGGTTTCAAAGTCAAACTTGACCAAACGGTCTTCATTACCAAACAGTCTCCAACCCATCTAGAGAAAATGGTCTTGAGTGTGCACTTTACCAAACGGTTTCAAAAGTCAACAAGACCAAACGGTCTTCAACACCAAACGGTTTCAAGGTCTGTCCAAGACCATTTGGGGGTTTAGTGTTCAACACCGTTTGAGGTCTAAAAAGGTCAAGATCGTTTGATGCCTTAGTGATCAAGATGGCTTAGTGGTTAATTAACCTAAACCTCATAAATACCTAAAGTGATTAAGGGACCAAGTAATTAGTTGATTAATGTATGTCTTGATCAGTGGTGATCATTACAAAGGCACCATGATGGGATAGACTAACCTATTCCCTTTGATCAAGTGAGCCTTAATGACCACAATAGTAATGATACAACCCATGATGTCAGTGTTGAATTGACTTAGCCTAATCAAGGGTGATATAAACATCATCTGATAGAAAGAGGAGAGAGAAGATTCCCTATATAAATGAGAATTAAGTAATCAACCTCCAATATGTAAGAATGTGTTTAATTAGGGTATGATCCTTCGTAGTGAGATCATGAAAACCCTAATTATGATGGCTAACGAATCTTAACCCTAATTTGAGGACGTCAGTGGAAGTAATCCTAATGAATGTGAATAGTAAACCCTAATCTAGGGTAATGTGATGTAATGAGAATAGTAAACCCTAATCTAGGGTAATGTGATGTAATGTGAATAGTAAACCCTAATCTAGGGTAATGTGATGTAATGTGAATAGTAAACCCTAATCTAGGGTAATGTGATGTAATGTGAATAGTAAACCCTAATCTAGGGAAATGTGATGATGTGAACTGTAAACCCTAATTCTGGGTTATTCTTTTAAGCATGAAACTCTATGATTGAATCATGAAAAAATTTGTACTGTGCTAATATAGACATAATGTGCATGTTATCAATTGTGTTAGTCATGCAGGTTTTTATAAAGAAGTGAACATAACCAGGTAAGGGTTATGATGCCATATTCATTGAAAGCACTTTATAAGCTTTGAAAGTAATAACATGCTATGTTGCCTAGTAAGAGGTAACGTGTGAGATTGATAGGCTGTATGAGCCATGAGAAATATCTGCATTGCTAAAATCATGTTCATACTGTTAAATGACTTGATGGCAACATGTTACTTGGTAACAAGTGTTTTGAAGATCTAAGGGTTTGAACACCCATATTCCTGAATCATAATGATGAGATGGTTAGGGATTGATATCCCAATGATAACTGGATGTGAAATGAACTTGATACACATAGTACTCTTTCTTTATAATAGTTGATTTAATGGTTTATCTTTGAAAACATGTCTGATGCTAAAAGAACGCTATAATGTACTTAAATAATCAAGTATAATGATATCATATAGAGCCCTAACCATAGATCCATCATTGTCAGAAGTTAAATGATGGTGAAATAGGTTTTCCTAAGGGAACTCCTGGAGAGCATACTTTTGAGTATGTGGGAGTTATGGACGCAAATATTCTTACGTCCTAATGTAGGAATTGATGTGAGATATAAAGCATCCTTATCAACAAAGCAAGGGATCGTTTCCTTTAGTTCCTTCTCTTATCTTCTTGCTTTGGCCAACCAAGAAGGAGCTCTGGAGCAGACGAAGGATGACCAAGCTGACTTGGTAAGTGTTGATCATCATCTAACTTGAATTCATGGTGGAAACCCTAAAACAAGGTTGGTTTCTTAGTTTTCTTCACATGATTCTTCTTTCTAGCCATCTTCTCCATCCAAAACTTGAAGAACGGACCTTGGACAACCACTGGAGCTTCATCCACCATTAAAGCTACGAAGCTTGGAGCTCTAGATCAGTCCTAGAGGTGGGTTTTATAACTCTAAACCCTTAAGCTTTGCTTTTGCATTCTTCTTTCTTAGAATCGTTGCTTATACTTCTTTCTTAGACACCTTTGTGTGTTCTTGCTATCATTTCTGTGAAGAACAACCCCTGTTCTTGAGGTAGAAGATGATGACGTTAATTCCTATGTTTATCCAAGAACTAACTTTAGCAAACGGTCTCCCAACTTTAGCAAACGGTTTGCCAAACCGTTTGGAGCAAACGGTTTCAAACCGTTTGAATGCAAACGGTTTCAACCAAATCGCATAGAAGCAAACGGTCCAAGACCGTTTGGATGCGTTGACCAGGCGTTGACCATTTGGAGGTATATTGAGAATAAAGTAGACTAATTACCTACCAAAAATCATCCATTAATTCCAAGTGAATCACCAATTGAAGGCCCATCAATCACCTAAACCCTAATCGGGTTAATTGTTGATTTTAATAATAAGATCATGTTGAAGTTTGGGTTTAGTGGCCCAAATGGTTTCAAAACCATTTGGGGATCACCCAAACGGTCTCAAGACCGTTTGGGGGTCACCCAAGACCGTTTGGAGTTCTAGGGTTGACTATGGTTAAGTGGTTGAAGATTTAAAGGCAATAAGTTGAAGTACAATTAATTTTTGACCTAGTGATCAATTCAATGAGCCAAACCTTAAATAGATGAGTTGGTTTTTGAATGTGGATTTGACCATTTGGAGGTCATCGAAACGATCCCAAGACAATTTGGGGTCAGGTCATGATCAAATTAAATGATGGTTCAATCGTTTCAAATCAATTAAACTCACATTGATGACTGTTGAAGAGTAATCGATTCCAAGCCCTAATCTAATTGATCCAAGCCCTAATTGATGATCAATTGAGGGTCAATTGAGTGTCAAATCAGTTGAGGGTTGACCCTATAGATTCAATTGATGAGTGGCTAACAAGTGCATGATTGATTGAGGGGTTCAACATTGGAAACCCTAACTCAATTGAAGAGGTTGATATACTTTTTGGTCCATACGGTTTTGAGGTGGTTTGGACCAAACGGTCTCAAGACCGTTTGGGACCAAATGATCCCAAACCGTTTGGTGCTCATGCGGTTTCAAGGTCGGTTATTTCCATGTGGTTTCAAAGTCAAACTTTACCAAACGGTTTTCACCCCATCTAGAGCAAACGGTCTTGATTGTGCACTTTACCAAACGGTTTCAAAAGTCAACAAGACCAAACGGTCTTCAACACCAAACGGTTTCAAGGTATGTCCAAGACCGTTTGGGGGTTTAGTGTGCAAGACCGTTTGAGGTCTAAAAAGGTCAAGATCGTTTGATGCCTTAGTGATCAAGATGGTTTAGTGGTTAATTAACCTAAACCTCATAAATACCTAAAGTGATTAAGGGACCAAGTAATTAGTTGATTAATGTATGTCTTGATCAGTGGTGATCATTACATAGGCACCTTCATGGGATAGAGTAACCAATACCCTTTGATCAAGTGAGCCTTAATGACCACAATAGTAATGATACAACCCATGATGTCAGTGTTGAATTGACTTAGCCTAATCAAGGGTGATATAAACATCATCTGATAGAAAGAGGAGAGAGAAGATTCCCTATATAAATGAGAATTAAGTAATAAACCTCCAATATGTAAGAATGTGTTTAATTAGGGTATGATCCTTCATAGTGAGATCATGAAAACCCTAATTATGATGGCTAACGAATCTTAACCCTAATTTGAGGACATCAGTGGAAGTAATCCTAATGAATGTGAATATTAAACCCTAATCTAGGGTAATGTGATGTAATGAGAATAGTAAACCCTAATCTAGGGTAATGTGATGTAATGTGAATAGTAAACCCTAATCTAGGGTAATGTGATGTAATGTGAATAGTAAACCCTAATCTAGGGTAATGTGATGTAATGTGAATAGTGAACCCTAATCTAGGGTAATGTGATGTAATGTGAATAGTAAACCCTAATATAGGGAAATGTGATGATGTGAACTATAAACCCTAATTCTGGGTTATGCTTTTAAGCATGAAATCTATGATTGAATCATGAAAAAATTTGTACTGTGTTGATATAGACATAATGTGCATGTTATCAATTGTGTTAGTCATGCAGGTTTTTATAAAGAAGTGAACATAACCAGGTAAGGTTTATGATGCCATATTCATTGAAAGCACTTTATAAGCTTTGAAAGTAATAACATGCTACGTTGCCTAGTAAGAGGTAATGTGTGAGATTGATAGGTTGTATGAGTCATGAGAAATAACTGCATTGCTACAATCATGTTCATACTGTTAAATGACTTGATGGCAACATGCATGTTACTTGGTAACAAGTGTTTTGATGATCTAAGGGTTTGAACACCCATATTGCTGAATCATAATGATGAGATGGTTAGGAATCGATATCCCAATGATAACTAGATGTGAAATGAACTTGATACAATTAGTACTCTTTCTTTATAATAGTTGATTTAATGGTTTATGTTTGAAAACATGCCTGATGCTAAAAGAATGCTATAATGTACTTAAATAATCAAGTATAATGATATCATGTAGAGCCCTGACCATAGATCCATCATTGTCAGAAGTTAAATGATGGTGAAACAGGTTTTCCTAAGGGAATTCCTGGAGAGCATACTTTTGAGTATGTGGGGGTTATGGATGCAAATATCCTTACGTCCTAATGTAGGAAGTGATGTGAGATGTACATTTAATCTCTCAATCCTTCATTATATGTTTATGCCGGGATGATGTATCACTTATCTCCCAATGATGTTATTAATGTCGCATCGATGAGAGATAAACAAGAAATCCCTCGATGGCGAAGAGAGTACAGTACACCACTGTAACTCTAATAGCGAAGTTCCCAGAATACCCTGGAAAGCTATTTTAGCAAAGACACCAGATGTCCTGCATGTTGATCCTCACACTGACTGAGGAATATGAGGTCATAGGAATCCGGCTCTTCTGATGACCTATGTATGGTACCGATTGCGATTTCGTAATGGTCGGTTGGAGTATGAGTGGTGTAACTCATCTCCTCATGGCATAAATATGTTTGAAAAATGTAATCAGCCGTATAGCATAATTGTTTAGGTTGAACTACGAGAAACAATGATTGATGATACCTTGTTTATAGTGCTCTAGTTGAATAACTAGTATACATGTTCTTCATATTCCTTATTGATATATGTCTTGTCATTCAATCAAGTTATAATTGAAATGACTGCTTATAAAATATTGTTCTACTTAGCTTATGTAATGTTTCACCTGTTGTTGAATATTTATAGTTCTACTGCTCAATGTTATTCCATTATTGCAATAACAAAGCTTCTGGCGGAGAGTTATAACTCTCGCTGGGACAATTATTCAATTGTCTCACCCCCGTGAGATTCAACTTTTTAGGTAGACGCCGAGGACGAAGGCACCCATCAGTGGGTGAGCAGCAACAACAACAACAACAACAACAACAACAACATCTGGGACAGTAGTGATCCTCATGTGGAGACACTGTCTGTCGATTCTTGTAGATAGAATGTCCTATGTGTCATCTCTCTACTCTCAGGTCCTAAGAGTCGGTAGATGTTTAATAGAAATCTGAGATTTTGACTTAATGCCTCGAGATTTTTGGTATCTTGCCTTGTATAGTTAACAGGGCAGTTGATGTTTGTAATCCTCGAGATGTGATATTACAGAGATGTGATGAAGGATCAATTTGTAAATAACTTATCATGTTACCTTATGAAAGAGTTTCACAATTTGTAGATCTCCTTATGAAAAGTTTTAATTTTTAGTGATTTTCAATAATTCCGCTGCTAACAAAACACTTTTGCATCCGTTGATCTTGTTTTCGTGAGACGGTCATCACAAAATTAGTGGTATCAGAGCCCTAGGTTCGCTAAGTCTACAGAGACATAGGACTTAGGTTGTTGAGTCTGTTCTAGTATCCTCCAGTATATTTGATAGTGTCTTCTGCTCATTTAGGAGGAGAAGATAAAACTAAAGATGTCTGGACCACACGAAGAACACGTTGCAGAGAGTAGTGTTGCTACACCTAGAAGAGGTGCAAGAAACCCAGAAAGAGAAGAACCTATGCCTGAACCACCCTAGTTCAATCCAACTGACATGGGGAACCCAGCCGTCCAAGCCATGTTTGGGCAGTTTATGACTGCCATGACACATATGACTGATAGGATGCCTATACCTGCACCTAGGGCACCTACCCATCATGAAGGACAAGGAGCCGAAAAAGACGTTTGAATGACTTCGCCGAGTTGGAGCCACAGAGTATGATGGAACACCTGACCCAACAGATGTTGACTTGTGGTTAACTGAACTAGAGAAGGCCTTTAGAATCCTGAACATCCTAGAAGCTGAGAAGGTTAGGCATGCTGTGTATCTTCTCAAGGGAAGTGTTGGTCACTGGTGGACCATGGAAGAACAGAAAAGGCCAGGTGTGGAGATTGCATGGGAAGTTTTCTGACGGGAATTTATCAATAGATACTTCCCTAAGACGTTTCCTGGATGAGAAAATCTCTCACTTTGAGAGGTTAAGACAAGGTTTAATGAACATTAGCGAGTACAAAGCTAAGTTCATGGAGCTTTTACGGTTCTGTCTGCATATGGTGACCACATATGAAGAAAGGATTAGGCATTTTGAGAAAGGACTCAACGCTGAGTTGACTACTCCTGTGTTTGCTCTGGAGAACAGGGAAAGGTTTGCTACCTTCGTGGAATCTGTCAAAAGGGTAGAGAGGTCTGTGGCAGAAAAGAGACAAACCAAGAACAAGAATACGTATCCCCAGTTCTAAGGATCTTCATCTAAATGTTTCAAGAAACCTAGGTTTTTTGTACCTACAACACCACCTAGATTCAGTACCCAGACGTAGTGGACATCAAATAGGGGTAGAGTACGAAGCTTACCTTTAGAAGGAGCTCGTAGCTCAGCATCTATGTCAGTTACAGGACCACCCAGACCACAACAACTGAACAGAAGTTGTTACATATTTGGAAATATGGAACATCTGATGAAGGATTGCAGAGCTAGAGAAGTGAGTGTAACTCAACTTCAAAGGCAGAGTCAACAAGGATCTCAAAGATGACAGTTTCCAGGTAACGTTATAGGACGTGGACAAACGTCCCAAGCTGGATCGTCGGCACCTAGTCATCGAGCACCGAATCAACCACATGCGACGGCAAGATTCTATGCGATGAATCTACCTGATGCAATAATCAACCCTCGGGTTGTGGTAGGTCGGATGGAGTTGTTTTATTCTGATATGTTTACACCTTGCGATGTATCCGTTTTAATTGATCTGGGTGCTACGCACTCCTTTATAAATCGAAGAGTGGTTCTTGACTACAACTTGACTATAAGTCATAGAGCAGATAGTTTGTTTCTAGAAACTCCGTTGATGGGATCTGTTGTGTTGCAGGAGATATGTTCTCCCTGCATTCTCTTCTTTTCTCATCATCACATTCAAGTGGATCTTATACCACTTGAGATGCATGTATTCGATGTAATCCTTGGGATGGATACCTTGGAAAGGTATAAGGTTGTCTTGGATTGTGAATCCAAGCAAGCTGTGTTCACTGATGAAAGTGACACATGGATCTTTCAAGGAGATAGAAAGATTCTACCAACATGTCTTGTGTCGGCTATGGTTGCTGAGAAGCTGATGAGGCAAGGATGTTATGCATTCTTGGCCCATGTGGTAGATACTACCATGAAGAGTCCTAACCCTGCTGAAGTTCCGGTAGTCAGGGAATTTGTAGATGTATTTCCTGAAGAACTTCCAGGTGTACCACCTCCTCGGGAGATTGATTTTGAAATTAATCTAATTCTGAATACACAACCTATAGCACAAACATCGTATAGGATGGCTCATGCTGAGATGGCAGAACTCAAGAAACAACTACAAGAATTACTTGAGAAGTGTTTCATCCGACCGAGTACTTCGCCTTATGGTGCTCTGATCCTCTTTGTTAAAAAGAAAGATGGGTCAATGCGGTTGTGCATTGATTACAGACAGTTAAATAAAGTAACAATAAAGAATAAGTATCCTCTGCCGAGGATTGATGATCTCTTTGACCAGCTGTGTGGTGCAACTGTCTTCTCAAAGATAGACTCGAGATCAGGATATCACCAGCTGCGTATTAAGGATGGTGACGTACCTAAGTCTGCCTTTAGGACATGGTATGGTCACTATGAGTTCACAGTTATATCGTTTGGACTAACTAATGCACCAGCTGCATTTATGGAACTCATGAATAGAATCTTCCGACCTTTCCTCGATCAGTGTGTTGTTGTCTTCATAGATGACATTCTGATCTATAGTAGAGATGCTCAGTAGCATGAGTAGCATCTTCATCAGACTCTAACTTTGCTAAGAGAACATAAGTTATATGCTAAATTTAGCAAGTGTGAGTTCTGTTTACCTGAAGTATCTTTCCTTGAACACATAAAATCTGCCTCAGGTATTCATGTTGACCCTAAAAAGGTAGAATTCATTCTGCTATGGGAGTATCTGAAGACACCGACAGAGATTCGAAGGTTCTTATGGTTGGCAGGCTATTATCGGAGGTTCATTAAGAACTTCAGTTCTATAGCTTTACCCTTGACTAAGTTGACCAGGAAGGATGTTCCTTTTACCTGGAATGACAAGTGTCAACAATCATTTCAGTTGTTGAAGGAGAGGTTGACAAGTGTACCAGTGCTTGTGTTACCTGAACAAGGGAAAGGATATATAGTTTTATGTGATGCTTCTAAGAATGGACTAGGATGTGTGTTGATGCAGGATAAACAAGTGTTTTCTTTTGCTTCCCGATAGCTTAAGAAACACGAAGAGAATTATCCGACACACGATTTAGAGCTAGTTGTTGTAGTTCATGCCTTGAAGATCTGGAGACATTATCTTTATGGAGAAACATTCCAGATTTTCACAGACCATAAGAACCTTAAGTATATCTTTTCTCAGCATGATCTTAACATGAGGCAACGCCGCTGGATGGAGTTAATCAAGGACTACGATTGTACAATTGATTACCATCCAGGGAAGGCCAATGTAGTCGATGATGCTTTGAGTAGGAAATCAGCAACACCAGCCCTAGACAAGGCACGGCTGAAGTCCTTAGTGTGCTCAAGGAGAGATATGCTTATCTCCTTAAGGCAAGACAATGTACAGTTAAAAGTATCATTGTTAGTCGGGTTGTTAGCTGAGATGCACATAAAACCTACTCTGAGAGAGTAGATTAAGGAGGCACAACAAGTTGATGTTGCAGTTCAACTAATTAGATCGGTGTATGGTAGTGAGAAACGAGACAGTTTCCCTGACTCAGATGATCAAGTAGCATGTTATCATGATAGAATGATAGTGCCTGATGTGGATAACTTGAGTCCTGGAAGAAGCTCATTCTTCAATGTATGCTATGCATCTAGGAAGCACCAAGATGTATCGAAACATAAAAGATATGTATTGGTGGCCTGGAATGAAGAAGGACGTTGTTGAGTTTGTTATGCAATGTCATGTGTGTCAGCAAGTTAAAGCTGAACACCAGAAGCCTGTAGGAACAATGCAACCTTTACCCATACCACAGTGGAGGTGGGATCATGTAACCATGGACTTTGTGGTTGGTCTACCCAGAACAGTCAAAGGTCATGATTCCATCTGGGTAATAGTTGATAGATTGACAAAGACAACACATTTCTTACCTATCAAAACAACCTATTATGTTGAGAAGCTGGCACAGTTATATGTCGATGAGATAGTACGACTGCATGGGGTCCCAGTTACCATTGTTTCTAGTAGAGGTCCCCAGTTTATGAGTCGTTTTTGGGAGCGAATTCATAAAGCCTTAGGCACACAGTTAAGGTTTAGTACAACCTTTCATCCTCAGACAGGACAATCAGAAAGAACTATACAGAATTTGGAGGACTTGCTTAGAGCATGTGTTCTTCAATTTACAGGATGTTGGGATCTGCACCTAAGCTTGATAGAGTTTGCCTATAACAACAACTATCAACATAGCATTGACATGGAACCTTATGAAGCTTTGTATGGTAGACGTTGTAGATCCCCCCTATGTTGGTATGAAACTGGTGAATATCAACTTTTAGGTTGTGATCTTGTACAGCAGACCACCGAGAAGATTAAAGTAATACAACAACAGATAAAGACTGCACAAGATAGGCAGAAATCTTATGCTGATAAGCGTCGTAGACCTTTATAATTCCAGGTTCGAGACAGAGTATATCTCAAGGTCTCACCCTGGAAAGGAGTTCTTAGATTTAGAAGGAAAGGAAAGTTAGCTCCTATGTTTATGGGGCCTTATCCAATCATTGAACGGATTGGAAAAGTAGCTTATAAGCTAGAGTTACCACAAGAGCTAAAAAAGTGACACCCTGTATTCCACATTTCCATGCTTAGGAAATGTTACCCTGATACAGAATCAGTTCTGCAACCTATGGAAGTAGAATTGAATGATGATGTATCTTATGAGGAAGGACCTGTGTCAATCCTTGACAAGAGAATTAAAAAGCTGAAAAAGAAAGACATAAGTCTTGTGAAAGACCTCTGGAATCACCGTGGTGTTGAAGAAGCCACGTGGGAACTAGAGGAATAGATGAGAAGGAAATAACCTACTCTTTTCTCTTAATATGTTTTTGTAACGATTTCAGGGACGAAATCCTTGTAAGGGGTGGATAATTTGTAACATCCCTGATCTGGTTTATGTACTAACCCTTGGTGTTTTGCTTTATTGAGAAATTAGATGCTTGTGGTTATATTTTAAAATGTAATTAAAGCTTTTGAGGAACTTATATTTCTTTTTCAGTCCTTTTTGAATCATGTTGAAACATTGTTTTGTTAATAATGGACTAAAGTGCAAATTACCCAAGTAAAGGGGTTAACTTGCAAATTTCACATGTTAATATGTTCCTCTGATAATGAGACATCATAAGAATGAATAAGATGTAGTGGTATGGTTTCCACAAGCTTGATCACCAAGATATAGCTTGTAGAGCAATCCTTATGCTTTAAAACCTAGTTTTGGTGTAAAGTGCAATTTACCCAAAACCTAGGGTCCAACATGTAAAATATACCCTCTAGAGGATCTCTCATGTTTCTTGGCATAAAGTGGAGCAAAGAAAATGAGAGGGGCGCCTCATTTGAATGATCATGGTAGAAGTGGAAATTACTCACACTAATAATATATAAAAGCAATATCCAATAAGGGTGGATATTAGTATACCTCTCTTTAAGGTGTTAGTTCTTTTCCAATTAACCTTGAATAATGAAGGGGATTTGCATAAGGATAGAAGGAGGAAACTTGTCCAAGAATGGAGGAAACCTTAGTGGATATGTTTGGGAAATAAAAGCAAATAATTATCTCTTTCCTTTTTCCTTGAAAATACCCATAAATATATAAAGCATCCTTATCAACAAAGCAAGGGATCATTTCCCTTAGTTCCTTTTCTTATCTTCTTGCTTTGGCCGACCAAGAAGGAGATCTAGAGTAGAGGAAGGACGACCAAGCTGACTTGGTAAGTGTTGATCATCATCTAACTCGAATTCATGGTGGAAACCCTAAAACAAGGTTGGTTTCTTAGTTTTCTTCACACGATTCTTCTTTCTAGCCATCTTCTCCATCCAAAACTTGTAGAACGGACCTTGGAAAACCACTATAGCTTCATACACCATTAAATATACGAAGCTTGGAGCTCTGGATTAGTCTTATAGGCAGGTTTTATAACTCAAAACCTTTAAGCTTTGCTTTTGCATTCTTCTTTCCTAGAATCATTTCTTATACTTCTTTCTTAGACCCCTTTGTGTGTTCTTGCTATCATTTCTGTGAAGAACAGCCCCTATTCTTGAGGTAGAAGATGATGACATTAATTCCTATGTTTATCCAAGAACTAACTTTAACAAACGGCCTCCCAACTTTAGAAAACGGTTTGCCAAACCGTTTGGAGCAAACGGTTTCAAACCGTTTGAATGCAAACGGTTTCAACCAAACCGCATAGAAGCAAACGGTCCAAGACCGTTTGGATGTGTTGACTAGGAGTTGACCATTTGGAGGTCTGTTGAGAATAAAGTAGACTAATTACCTACCAAAAATCATCCATAAATTCCAAGTGAATCACCAATTGAAAAACTTCAACCACCTAAACCCTAATCGGGTTAATTGCTTATTTTAATAATAAGATCATGTTGAAGTTTGGGTTGAGTGGCCCAAACGGTTTCAAAACTATTTGGGGATCACCCAAATGGTCTCAAGACCGTTTGGGGGTCACCCAAGACCGTTTGGAGGTCTAGGGTATTGAAAAACCACTAGAGGGGGGGTGAATAGGGTTTTATAGTTAATTTAACAATTATTTAACTCAAACAACCAACCACAAGAATATTGGACAAGGGGACAAGGATTTAGAGTGGTTAAAACCTTAGCAAATACTAAGGAAGTCAGTCCACTACCCGGTTGCTTACCCAACCGGGATTTTGAAAGAATCAAATTTTATTACCTCGCAAGGACTTTACATAAAATTACAATTCTTTCACCAAACCCTTTGAACAGCCTTCACCTAGAAGTAGTTGCACCAACCTTGAAGCAGCCTTCTTGAAGTAACTTCAAGCTCCCCCTTGAAGTAGCCTTCCTCTTGAAGTAGCTTCCCATTGCAACAGCCTTCTTGAAGTAGTCTGAAGTCCACCTTCTCCACCGAGAAGAACCTTCTCCAATTCGCAGCCTCCAACCCTAGGAGTAGCAAGGAGAATACAAAGGATAAAAGGAACAAGAAGGAAAAATAGAATTTACAATACCACTTTGCAGCTCAAGGCTTGATTTCCTATATCAAGCGTTTTGATCTCCTAACCAATGTATATATAAGTGTAAGTGCATGTGGATAGGAGATGCTAGCCTATAGGACACGAAATTAGAGCAAGGAGAAGAATAGCCAATGCAAGTGTTGCTCAATTTCTCAAAACAGATTCACGATTGCAAGTGTAAGCTCAAGTGTATCACAAGTGAAGATTAGTTGGTTTAGATGTCCTAAGGCATGTCCTATTTATAGGAATGACCTACAAGTGCTTAAGGACGTTCTAGACACTTTCTAGGGGGTTCTAAGTGCTTAACTAGTCGTTAGGTACACTTTAGTTGCTTTAGCAACGGCTAGTTAATTAATTCTGCAGTTGCTGTCAGAGTCCATCTCGGTCGAGGAATTGTCGACCGAGACACCTACTCGGTCGAAGTTTTGTCGACCGACAGGCTCTCTGGATCAAGTGTTTGCAACATTCATCTCCAACTGCCAACTACCTTGTCAGCTGTGTCTAACGGCTACTTGGGTCTTTCTCGGTCGAGAAGTTGGTCCACCGAGAGTGTCTCGGTCGAGGAATTCATCGACCGAGATTGACCATGTTTCAATGTTTCAAATAAAGTGCTAAGTGTATGTATGAGTGTGCATATGTGACACTAATGAAGGGGATGAACTATCTAAGTGTAGTGATTGGCTAGGGAAGATCTAACGCTTGATTTACATGAAGTCTAAGTACTTGTACATTATATATTTGTACAAGTTTACAATTGATTATATTTCATGAAATTTACAAGCATTCAAGCATATAGATTCCCTAGTGCTTTGTCATCCACCTCATTTCTACAACACTCAAGTAGCACGTTAGATCAACAAGAATGAAATGTTTGTCATCATCGAAACAAAGGGATTTATCATAATGTCAATTTATCCAACAATCTCCCCCTTTTTGAAGATGACAAACATTTCCTAAATATAAAATAAGGAAATATAAAGCATGTGAGTTTCATACCTGAAGATTACCTTTTGTAGTCATTCTTGTTTTGCAAATGAGTGCTGGCCATGAAATTTATGAAACTCATATTTTATGTTTTTGATTTTATATTCTTTCTCCCCCTTTGTCATTTCAAAAAGATATCCAAGATAAATCATTTCATCTTTCCCTCTTAATTTTATACTATGCTCCCCCTTAGATAGATATTCTATTAAAAATAGGGATTTTATATCATTTTTGTCTAATTTAGCCACAATTTGTTTCTCAATCATTTGCAAAGGATGCTAAGCCTTGAAATGATATGAGATCCTTTTAGGTTCATGGCATATGTATTGATTTCTCCCCCATTTTACAAGGGATGTTAATCCCTGAAAATGATATGAGATTCCCTTAAGCTTATGATGAATTCGTATTGATTTCTCATCTATTTTGCAAGGGATGTTAAGCCCTGAAAATGAAATGAGAGTCCTTTAGTCTTAGAGTTCATGAAAAAGTGTCTCTAACCAAATGCACAGGATGTTAAGCCCTTATTTGTTTTAGATAATTCCTTTAAGAACAAGATATATGAAATTTGTATATTTCTTCATAACTAAAAGTAAAAATACTAAGGTCATAACAAGCTTAAAAATAATGTTTACAATGTTTTGTAAGCTTCTCAAGCAAATAATCAAATTTGTTTGTGTGAGCTCCCCCTTATTCTTATAATTAAGACAATTTGAGGATTCTAAGATCACAAATGATTTTTAAATTTTGATTTTGATCTTTATCAAGAGTATATTTTGAGTCAAGATACTAAGATTAAGTACAATAAAAAGATGGACAAATAAGCATTTTGTCAAGCTTATTTTAGGTCGACCTTGACTACGACCATAGTGCCCCTTGGTCAAACTCGATGTCAACCAAGAGGCAATTTTGCAGATTTCCAATTTGAGCACTCATATGTGAAGTGTAATGTATGTATGAAACTTGATTAGATATCAATTTGAAGCATTTTGAGTTATACTCAATATGAAGAAGTTTGGTTGTAGGTACATAAATATCAAATTATATTTCTTCTTGTACCCTTATTTTCATACAAATATATATCCTTGAAAGCACGATTAATATCTCAAGTCTTTAAAGATACCAATTAAGGAATTTGTATTAATATCTTATGTGTTACAACTATTTGTTTTAGAAGAGCAAGCATTGAAGTTATAAGGAATATATCAACAACAAATCATTTTGCTTGCCTATGTATCATCAAGGATCATTCATGCAATAATCATTATCTTTTTGTGCCATAGAGTTTTATTTTTATGCAACAAGGATCATCTTTATATGTAGAAAAATGAAATGGTGAAAGCATATCCATGATGTAATGATAAAACAGTAACAACATGAAATTCAACATATGGTTTCTATGTGAATAAATCAAAGAATACTTAGAATAGACCATGAAGGCAGTAATTTGACTTAAATCAACATAATTCATAATTTTCAGTTTTAACTTAAACCATTTAGAGAATAAACCAAATTAATCTCATATAAGTTTTCAAGGATGGTTTCCAGAATTTATACTTTGGTTTGCATGTACAAACAGTCATTAACAACCAATAGATAGCAATTTGATCAATTGAAAACATATTCAGCAGATTTATTGCAGACTGGAAATCAGTGATCTGCTCGGTCGACAATTTCTCGACCGACTGTTCTCTCGGTCGACAGTTTCTCGACCGATAGGGTTTCTGGAATGTTTTCAGAACTGTTAATTGCTTCCAAGTAAAGCAAAATTATGCAAGTTAGAGCTTGATTATGTTGAGATATGACATTTGTATATCAAGAATCAGTTTAGGTCAAATCTCAACTAGTTAAATTTAAGCTTCTAAGTTTTAGGAATCCAAGCTAAATTATCATTCTATTTCTTATATGGGCATGAAAATGAATAATGTCCAAGACGCATGCAATAATGACAACTAATTGAGTCAACTTCATTTCTCTTTATAGGAATTGTGTTCCTAGGTACAAACATAGTCTTAGTCTTGGATGCTTTAGCTCTTTTGGGTTGATTTCTCTTTGGATCATATCCTAATCCTCTTCTTCCATTATAACTAGAGGAAATTTTCAGAATATTTTCAAGCATGTCATTTCCTCTTAACTCATTTATATTTCTTTGTAACTTAGCAATATCATCCATCTTCTTATTTATATCTTTCTTTTCTTGATCTAAATCAGATACGAGAGAGTTTCTTTCTTTGACAACCTCATCATAATCTAAGTGTGAACATAGAACAGGTTGTTTCTGAAGATCATTCACTTGAGTCTGCAAGTTTAACTTTTCTAAGGAAAGAAGATTGCAATTAGCTTCTACAAATTTTAACTTAAGATCATAATCTTCATTTGCCTTTTTGAGATCTTCATTTTCAGATGCAAGAGCAAGAAGTTTAACGTTTAAATCATCATTTACTTTATTTGATTTCTTAAGTTTCTTTTTGCAATCAATATATTTCTCATGAGTGTCTTGAAGACTAGCAATTAGATCTTCTTTTGGTAGATAAAAAAGACTTACCTCTTCTTCTTCATTTGTTGTAGCAATGAGGCATTCTACTTCTTATTTTCCATCATCACTATCATCACTTGAATCATCCCATGCAGCTTTATATGATTTTTCTTTCTTTTTGTGAGATGATTTCTTCCCTTTCTTGAGTTTTGGACAATCACCTTTCATGTGTCCCTTCTTGCCACATTCAAGGCACCTGGAAGAAGAAACACTAGGAGTTTTATTAGTTTTAAAACTTTTATATTTCTTACCATTTACAATGAGAGTTTCTTCTTCACTATCATCTTCACTTGTGTCATGATTGTCCTTGGTTGATGCTTTGAATGCAATGTTCTTCTTTTTCCCTTATTGAAGTTCATGTTCTCTTCTTTCTTCCTCTTCTAACGTTGCCTCATGAGCTTCTAGGTTGCCAATGAGTTGTTCCATCTTTAGTCGGGTGAGGTCATTTGCTTCTTCAATGGCCGTCACCTTGGGCTTGTATTTGGGAGGAAGTGATCTAAGGATCTTTGACACCTAATCTTCCTCACTAATAACTT
The DNA here is from genome assembly GCA_963693085.1 of Alisma plantago-aquatica. NCBI lineage: Eukaryota > Viridiplantae > Streptophyta > Magnoliopsida > Alismatales > Alismataceae > Alisma > Alisma plantago-aquatica. The sequence goes on from OY856409.1 coordinate 921,707,568, forward strand.
TATCTAAAGCATTCAAACCATTTACAATAGAAGAGAATTTTGCATACATGTCACTAATAGATTCATTCGAATCCATATGGAACTGTTCAAACTTTTGTTTAAGCATTCCAATTTTAGAATTCTTAACTTGAACAGTCCCTTCATAAGTTATGGAAAGTCTATGCCTAATCTCATAGGCTGTTTCACAATTTGATATCCTATTAAATTCTCCTACTGAAATTGAACAATAGAGAATACTTACAGCCTTTGCATTCATTTGAGCCGACTTTACCGTATTTGTGTCCCATGCTGCATATTCCACTTGAGGAAGCTCATAGGGGGTGGACACCATCCTCCATAGATCCCAACTAATCCCTTGGAAATAAAATTACATTCTTCTTTTCCAGTAGGTGTAGTTAGTTCCATCGAATGCCGGAGGTCTAGCCATAAGTGTCCCTTCAAGGTTGAGGTTGTTGAGTAACCAGTCACCCATTCTTCAAGACTTGGTTAGAGTTCCTTGAAGCCTGCTCTGATACCAATTGAAAAACCACTAGGGGGGGTGAATAGGGTTTTATAGTTAATTTAACAATTATTTAACTCAAACAACCAACCACAAGAATATTGGACAAGGGGGAAAGGATTTAGAGTGGTTCCAACCTTAGCAAATACTAAGGAAGTCAGTCCACTACCCGGTTGCTTACCCAACCAGGATTTTGAAAGAATCAAATTTTATTACCTCGCAAGGACTTTACATAAAATTACAATTCTTTCACCAAACCCTTCGAACAACCTTCACCTAGAAGTAGTTGCACCAACCTTGAAGCAGCCTTCTTGAAGTAACTTCAAGCTCCCCCTTGAAGTAGCCTTCCTCTTGAAGTAGCTTCCCATTGCAACAGCCTTCTTGAAGTAGTCCGAAGTCCACCTTCTCCAATTCGTAGCCTCCAACCCTAGGAGTAGCAAGGAGAATACAAAGGATAAAATGAACAAGAAGGAAAAATAGAAATTACAATACCACTTTGCAGCTCAAGGCTTGATTTCCGATATCAAGCGTTTTGATCTCCTAACCAATGTATATATAAGTGTAAGTGCTTGTGGATAGGAGATGCTAGCCTATAGGACACGAAATTAGAGCAAGGAGAAGAATAGCCAATGCAAGTGTTGCTCAATTTCTCAAAACAGATTCACAATTGCAAGTGTAAGCTCAAGTGTATCACAAGTGAAGATTAGTTGGTTTAGATGTCCTAAGGCATGTCCTATTTGTAGGAATGACCTACAAGTGCTTAAGGACGTTCTAGACACTTTCTAGGGGGTTCTAAGTGCTTAACTAGCCGTTAGGTACACTTTAGTTGCTTTAGCAACGGCTAGTTAATTAATTCTGTAGTTGCTGTCAGAGTCCATCTCAGTCGAGGAATTGTCGACCGAGACACCTACTCGGTCAAAGTTTTGTCGACCGACAGGCTCTCTGGATCAAGTGTTTGCAACGTTCATCTCCAACTGCCAACTACCTTGTCAGCTGTGTCTAACGGCTACTTGGGTCTTTCTCGGTCGAGAAGTTGGTCCACCGAGAGTGTCTCGGTCGAGGAATTTGTCGACCGAGATTGACCATGTTTCAATGTTTCAAATAAAGTGCTAAGTGTATGTATGAGTGTGCATATGTGACACTAATGAAGGGGATTAACTATCTAAGTGTAGTGATTGGCTAGGGAAGATCTAACGCTTGATTTACATGAAGTCTAAGTACTTGTACATTATATATTTGTACAAGTTTACAATTGATTATATTTCATGAAATTTACAAGCATTCAAGCATATAGATTCCCTAGTGCTTTGTCATCCACCTCATTTCTGCAACACTCAAGTAGCATGTTAGATCAACAAGAATGAAATGTTTGTCATCATCGAAACAAAGGGATTTATCATAATGTCAATTTATCCAACAGGGTTGACTATGGTTAAGTGGTTGAAGATTTAAAGGAAATAAGTTGAAGTACAATTAATTGTTCACCTAGTGATCAATTCAATGAGCTAAACCTTAATTAGATGAGTTGGTTTTTGAATGTGGATTTGATAAAACGGTCTCAAGACCGCTTGGAGCTCATCCAAACGATCCCAAGACCATTTGGGGTCAGGTCATGATCAAATTAAATGATGGTTCAATCGTTTCATATCAATTAAACTCACATTGCTGAATGTTGAAGAGTCATCGATTCCAAGCCCTAATCCAATTGATCCAAGCCCTAATTGATGATCAATCGAGGGTCAATTGAGTGTCAAATCACTTGAGGGTTTACCTTATATATTCAATTGATGAGTGGCTAACAAGTACATGATTGATTAAGGGGTTTAACATTGGAAACCCTAACTCAATTAAAGAGGTTGAGACACTTTTTGGTCCATGCGGTTTTGAGGTGGTTTGGACCAAACGGTCCAAACGATCCCAAACCGTTTGGTGCTCATGCGGTTTCAAGGTCGGTTATGTCCATGTGGTTTCAAAGTCAAACTTGACCAAACAGTCTTCACCCCATCTAGAGAAAACGGTCTTGAGTGTGCACTTTACCAAACGGTTTCAAAAGTTAATAAGACCAAACGGTCTTCAACACCAAACGTTTTCAAGGTCTGTCCAAGACCGTTTGGGGGTTTAGTGTGCAAGACCGTTTGAGGTCTAAAAAGGTCAAGATTGTTTGATGCCTTAGTGATCAAGATTATTTAGTGATTAATTAACCTAAACCTCATAAATACCTAAAGTGATTAAGGGACCAAGTAATTAGTTGATTAATGTATGTCTTGATCAGTGGTGATCATTACAAAGGCACCTTGATGGGATAGAGTAACCAATACCATTTGATCAAGTGTGCCTTAATGACCACAATAGTAATGATACAACCCATGATGTCAGTGTTGAATTGACTTAGCCTAATCAAGGGTGATATAAACATCATCTCATAGAAAGAGGAGAGAGAAGATTCCCTATATAAATGAGAATTAAGTAATAAACCTCCAATATGTAAGAATGTCTTTAATTAGGGTATGATCCTTCATAATGAGATCATGAAAACCCTAATTATGATGGCTAACGAATCTTAACCCTAATTTGAGGATGTCAGTGGAAGTAATCCTAATGAATGTGAATAGTAAACCCTAATCTAGGGTAATGTGATGTAATGAGAATAGTAAACCCTACTCTAGGGTAATGTGATGTAATGTAAATAGTAAACCCTAATCTAGGATAATGTGATGTAATGTGAATAGTAAATCCTAATCTAGGGTAATGTGATGTAATGTGAATAGTAAACCCTAATCTAGGGAAATGTGATGATGTGAACTGTAAACCCTACTTCTGGGTTATGCTTTTAAGCATGAAACTCTATGATTGAATCATGAAAAAATTTGTACTGTGCTGATATAGACATAATGTGCATGTTATCAATTGTGTTAGTCATGCATGTTTTTATAAAGAAGTGAACATAACCAGGTAAGGGTTATGATGCCATATTCATTGAAAGCACTTTATAAGATTTGAAAGTAATAACATGCTATGTTGCCTAGTAAGAGGTAACGTGTGAGATTGATAGGCTGTATGAGCCATGAGAAATATCTGCATTGCTAAAATCATGTTCATACTGTTAAATGACTTGATGGCAACATGTTACTTGGCAACAAGTGTTTTGATGATCTAAGGGTTTGAACACCCATATTCCTGAATCATAATGATGAGATGGTTAGGGATTGATATCCAATTGATAACTGGATGTGAAATGAACTTGATACAATTAGTACTCTTTCTTTATAAAAGTTGATTTAATGGTTTATGTTTGAAAACATGTCTGATGCTAAAAGAATGCTATAATGTACTTAAATAATCAAGTATAATGATATCATGTAGAGCCCTGACCATAGATCCATCATTGTCAGAAGTTAAATGATGGTGAAACAGGTTTTCCTAAGGGAACTCCTGGAGAGCATACTTTTGAGTATGTGGGGGTTATGGACACAAATATCCTTACGTCCTAATGTATGAATTGATGTGTGATGTACATTTAATCTCTCAATCCTTCATTATATGTTTATGTCGAGATGATGTATCACTTATCTCCCTATGATGTTGTTAATGCCGCATCGATGACAGATAAATAAGAAATCCCTCGATGGCGAAGAGAGTACAGTATGCCACTGTAACTCTAATAGCGAAGTTTCCAGAATACCCTAGAAAGATATTTTAGCAGAGACACCAGATGTCCTGCATGTTGATCCTCACACTGACTGAGGAAGATGAGGTCATAGGAATCCAGCTCTTTTGATGACCTATGTATGGTACCGATTGTGATTTCGTAATGGTCGATTGGAGTATGAGTGGTGTAACTCATCTCCTCAGGGCATAAATATGCTTGAAAAATGTAATCAGCCGTATAGCATAATTGCTTAGGTTGAACTATGAGAAACAATGACTGATGATACCTTGTTTATAGTGCTCTAGTTGAATAACTAGTATACATGTTCTTCATATTCCTTATTGATATATGTCTTGTCATTCAATCAAGTTATAATTGAAATGACTGCTTATAAAATATTGTTCTACTTAGCTTATGCAATGTTTCACCTGTTGTTGAATATTTATAGTTCTACTGCTCAATGTTATTCCATTATTGCATTAACAAAGCTTCTGGCAAAGAGTTATAACTCTTGCTGGGACAATTATTCAAGTGTCTCACCCCCGTGGGATTCAACTTTTTAGGTAGACGTCGAGGACGAAGGAATCCATCAGTGGGTGAGAAACAACAACAACAACAGTAGAAGCAACATCCGGGACAACAGTGATCCTCAGGTGGAGACACTGTCTGTCGAGTCTTGTAGATAGAATGTCCTATGTGTCGTCTATGTACTCTCAGGTCCTAAGAGTCAGTAGATGTTTAATGTAAATCTGAGATTTTGGCTTAATGCCTCGAGATTTTTTGTATCTTGCCTTGTACAGTTAACAGGGCAGTTGATGTTTGTAATCCTCGAGATGTGATATTACAGAGATGTAATGAAGGATCAGTTTGTAAATAACTTATCATGTTACCTTATGAAAGAGTTTCACAATTTGTAGATATCCTTACAAAAAGTTTTAATTTTAGTGATTTTCAATAATTCTGATGCTAACAAAATGCTTTTGCACTCGTTGATCTTGTTTTCGTGAGACGGTCATCACAAAATTAGTGGTATCAGAGCCCTAGGTTCTATGAGTCTATAGAGACATATGACTTATGTTGTTGAGTCTGTTTTAGTGTCCTCCAGTATATTTGATAGTGTCTTCTGCTCATTTAGGAGGAGAAGATAAATCGAAAGATGTCTGGACCACACGAAGAACATGTTGCAGAGAGTAGTGTTGCTGCACCCAGAAGAGGTGCAAGAAACCCAGAAAGAGAAGAACATATGCCTGAACCACCCCAGTTCAATCCAACTGACATGGGGAACCCAGCCGTCCAAGCCATGTTTGGGCAGTTTATGACTGCCATGACACATATGACTGATAGGATGCCTATACCTGCACCTAGGGCACCTACCCATCCTGAAGGACAAGGAGCCGACAAGACGTTTGAACGACTTCACTGAGTTGGAGCCACAGAGTATGCTGGAACAGCTGACCCAGCAGATGCTGACTTGTGGTTAACTAAACTAGAGAAGCCTTTAGAATACTGGACATCCCAGAAGTTGAGAAGGTTAGGCATGTTGTGTATCTTCTCAAGGGAAGTGTTGGTCACTGGTGGACCATGGAAGAACAGAAAAGGCCAGGTGTAGAGATTGCATGGGAAGTTTTCTGACGGGAATTTATCAATAGATACTTCCCTAAGACGTTTCTGGATGAGAAAATCTCTCAGTTTGAGAGGTTAAGACAAGGTTTAATGAACATTAGCGAGTACGAAGCTAAGTTCATGGAGCTTTTGCGGTTCTGTCTGCATATTGCGACCACAGATTAAGGAAGGATTAGGCATTTTGAGAAAAGACTCAACGTTGAGTTGACTACTCCTGTGTTTGCTATAGAGAATAGGGAAAGGTTTGCTACCTTCATGGAATCTGTCAGAAGGGTAGAGAGGTCTATGGCATAAAAGATCTTCATCTAAAGGTTTCAAGAAACCTAGGTTTTTTGTACCTATACCACCACCTAGATTCAGTACCCAGACGCAGTGGACGTCAAATAGGGGTAGAGTACGAAGCTTACTTTTAGAAGGAGCTCATAGCTCAGCATCTATGTCAGTTACAGGACCACCCAGACCACAACAACTGAACAGAAGTTGTTACATATTTGGAAAGATGGGACATCTGATGAAGGATTGCAGAGCCAGAGAAGTGAGTGTAACTCAACCTCAAAGGCAGAGTCAGCAAGGATCTCAAAGAGGATAGTTTTCAGGTAACGTTAGAGGACGTGGACAAACGTCCCAAGCTAGATCGCCGGCACCTAGTCATCGAGCACCGAATCAACCACAGGCGATAATAAGATTCTATGCGATGAATCCACCTGATGTAGTAATCAACCCTCGGGTTGTTGTAGGTCAGATGGAGTTTTTTATTCTAATATGTTTACACCTTGCGATGTATCCGTTTTAATTGATCCGGGTGCTACGCACTCCTTTATCACTCGAAGAGTGGTTCTTGACTGCAACTTGACTATAAGTCATAGAGCAGATAGTTTGTTGCTAGAAACTCCGTTGATGGGATCTGTTGTGTTGCAGGAGATATGTTCTCCCTACATTCTCTTCTTTTCTGATCATCACATTCAAGTGGATCTTATACCACTTGAGATTCATGGATTCGATGTAATCCTTGGGATGGATACCTTGGAAAGGTATAAGGTTGTCTTGGATTGTGAATCCAAGCAAGATGTGTTCACTGACGAATGTGACACATGGATCTTTCAAGGAGATAGAAATATTCTACCAACCTGTCTTGTATCAGCTATGGTTGTTGAGAAGTTGATGAGGCAAGGATGTTATGCATTCTTGGCCCATGTGGTAGATACTACCATGAAGAGTCCTAACTCTGCTGAAGTTCCGGTAGTCAGGGAATTTGCAAATGTATTTCCTGAAGACCTTCCAGGTGTACCACCGCCTCGGGAGATTGATTTTGAAATTAATCTAATTCCTAATACATAACCTATAGCACAAACACCGTATAGGATGGCGCCCGCTGAGATGGTAGAACTCAAGAAACAACTATAAGAATTGCTTGATAAGGGTTTCATCCGACCGAGTACTTTGCCTTGGGGTGCTCCGGTCCTCTTTGTTAAAAAGAAAGATGGGTCAATGCGGTTGTGCATTGATTACAAACAGTTAAATAAAGTAACAATAAAGAATAAGTATCCTCTATCGAGGATTGATGATCTCTTTGACCAGCTGTGTGGTGCAACTATCTTCTCAAAGATAGATTTGAGATCGGGATATCACTAGATGCGTATTAAGGATGGTGGCGTACCTAAGTCTGCCTTTAGGACAAGGTATGGTTACTATGAGTTCACAGTTATGTCGTTTGGAATAACTAATGCACTAGCTGCATTTATGGAACTCGTGAATAGAATCTTCCGACCTTTTCTCGATCAATGTGTTGTTGTCTTCATAGATGACATTCTTATCTATAGTAGAGATGCTCAGCAGCATGAGCAGCATCTTCGTCAGACTCTAACTCATAAGTTATATGCTAAATTTAGCAAGTGTGAGTTCTGGTTACCTAAAGTATCTTTCCTTGGACACGTAATATCTGCCTCAGGTATTCGTGTTGACCCTAAAAAGGTAGAATCCATTCTTCTATGGGAGCAGCCGAAGACACCGACAGAGATTCAAAGTTTCTTAGGGTTGGCAGGCTATTATCGGAGGTTCATTAAGAACTTCAGTTCTATAGCTTTACCCTTGACTAATTTGACCAGGAAGGATGTTCCTTTTACTTGGAATGACAAGTGTCAACAATCGTTTCAGTTGTTGAAGGAGAGGTCGACAAGTGCACCACTGCTTGTGTTACATGAACAAGGGAAAGGATATATATAGTTTTCTGTGATGCTTCTAAGAATGGACTAGGATGTGTGTTGATGCATGATAAACAAGTGATTTCTTTTGCTTCCCGACAACTTAAGAAACACGAGGAGAATTATCTAACACACAATTTAGAGCTAGCTGTTGTAGTTCATGCCTTGAAGATATGGAGACATTATCTTTATGGAGAAACATTCCAAATTTTTACAGACCATAAGAACCTTAAGTATATCTTTTCTCAGCATGATCTTAACATGAGGCAACGCCGCTAGATGGAGTTAATCAAGGACTACGATTGTAAAATTGATTACCATCCAGGGAAGGCCAATGTAGTCATTGATGCTTTGAGTAGGAAATCAGCAACACCAGCCCTAGACAAGGCACAACTGAATTCCTTAGTGTGCTCAAGGAGAGATATGCTTATATCCTTAATGCAAGACAATGTACAGTTAAAAGTATCATTGTTAGCCGGGTTGTTAGCTGAGATGCACATAAAACCTACTCTGAGAGAGCAGATTAAGGAGGCACAACAAGTTGATGCTGCAGTTCAACTTATTAGATCGGAGTATGGTAGTGAGAAACGAGACAGTTTCCATGACTCAGATGATCAAGTAGCCTGTTATCATGATAGAATGATAATTCCTGATGTGGATAACTTGAGGAAGTTAGTCCTAGAAGAAGCTCATTCTTCAATGTATGCTATGCATCTAGGAAGCACCGAGATGTATCGAAACATAAAAGATATGTATTGGTAGCCTGGAATGAAGAAGGACGTTGCTGAGTTTGTTATGCGATGTCCTGTGTGTCGGCAAGATAAAGCTGAACACCAGAAGCATGTAGGAACAATGCAACCTTTACCCATACCACAGTGGAAGTGGGATCATGTAACCATGGACTTTGTGGTTGGTCTACCCAGAATAGTCAAAGGTCATGATTCCATCTGGGTAATAGTTGATAGGTTGACAAAGAAAACACATTTCTTACCTGTCAAAACAACCTATTCTGCTGAGAAGCTGGCACAGTTATATGTCGATGAGTTAGTATGACTGCATGGGGTCCCAGTTACCATTGTTTATTTTTAGAGGTCCCCAGTTTACGATTCATTTTTTGGAGTGACTTCATAAAGCCTTAGGCACACAGTTAAGGTTTAGTACAACCTTTCATCCTCAGATATATGGACAATCAGAAAGAACTATACAGACTTTGGAGGACTTGCTTAGAGCATGTGTTCTTCAGTTTACAAGAATTTGGGATCTGCACCTAAGCTTGATAGAGTTTTCCTATAACAACAGCTATCAACATAGCATTGACATGGAATCTTATGAAGCTTTGTATGGTAGACGTTGTAGATCACCCTAAACCATAAACCCTTAAGCTTTGCTTTTGCATTCTTCTTTCCTAAAATCGTTGCTTATACTTCTTTCTTAGACACCTTTGTGTGTTCTTGCTATCATTTCTGTGAAGAACAACCCCTGTTCTTGAGGTAGAAGATGATGACGTTTATTCCTATGTTTATCCAAGAACTAACTTTAAAAAACGGCCTCCCAACTTTAGCAAACGGTTTGCCAAACCGTTTGGAGCAAACGGTTTCAACCAAACCGCATAGAAGCAAACGGTCCAAGACCGTTTGGATGCGTAGCGTTGACCATTTGGAGGTATGTTGAGAATAAAGTAGACTAATTACCTACCAAAAATCATCCATTAATTCCAAGTGAATCACCAATTGAAGACCCATCAACCACCTAAACCCTAATCGGGTTAATTGCTGATTTTAATAATAAGATCATGTTGAAGTTTGGGTTGAGTGGCCCAAACGGTTTCAAAACTGTTTGGGGATCACCCAAACGGTCTCAAGACCATTTGGGGGTCACCCAAGACCGTTTGGAGGTCTAGGGTTGACTATGGTTAAGTGGTTGAAGATTTAAATGCAATAAGTTGAAGTATAATTAATTGTTGACCTAGTGATCAATTCAATGAGCCAAACCTTAATTAGATGAGTTGGTTTTTGAATGTGGATTTGAGAAAACGGTCTCAAGACCGTTTGGAGGTCATCCAAACAATCCCAAGACCATTTGGGGTCAGGTCATGATCAAATTAAATGATGGTTCAATCGTTTCAAATCAATTAAACTCACATTGATGAATGTTGAAGAGTAATCGATTCCAAGCCCTAATCCAATTGATCCAAGCTCTAATTGATGATCAATTAAGTGTCAAATCAATTGAGGGTTGACCTTATAGATTCAATTGATGAGTGGCTAATAAGTGCATGATTGATTGAGGGGTTCAACATTGGAAACCCTAACTCAATTGAAGAGGTTGAGACACTTTTTGGTCCATGCGGTTTTGAGGTGGTTTGGACCAAACGGTCTCAAGACCGTTTGGGACCAAATGATCCCAAACCGTTTGGTGCTCATGCGGTTTCAAGGTTGGTTATGTCCATGTGGTTTCAAAGTAAAACTTGACCAAATGGTCTTCACCCCATCTAGAGCAAACGGTCTTGAGAGTGCACTTTGCCAAACGGTTTCAAAAGTCAACAAGACCAAATGGTCTTCAACACCAAATGGTTTCAAGGTCTGTCCAAGACCGTTTGGGGGTTTAGTGTGCAAGACCGTTTGAGGTCTAAAAAGGTCAAGATCGTTTGATGCCTTAGTGATCAAGATGGTTTAGTGGTTAATTAACCTAAACCTCATAAATACCTAAAGTGGTTAAGGGACCAAGTAATTAGTTGATTAATGTATGTCTTGATCAGTGGTGATCATTGCAAAGGCACCTTGATGGGATAGTGTAACCAATACCCTATGATCAAGTGAGCCTTAATGACCACAATAGTAATGATACAACCCATGATGTCAGTGTTGAATTGACTTAGCCTAATCAAGGGTGATATAAACATCATCTGATAGAAAGAGGAGAGAGAAGATTCCCTATATAAATGAGAATTAAGTAATAAACCTCCAATATGTAAGAATGTGTTTAATTAGGGTATGATCCTTCATAGTGAGATCATGAAAACCCTAATTATGATGGCTAACGAATCTTAACCCTAATTTGAGGACATCAGTGGAAGTAATCCTAATGAATGTGAATAGTAAACCCTAATCTAGGGTAATGTGATGTAATGAGAATAGTAAACCCCAATCTAGGGTAAAGTGATGTAATGTGAATAGTAAACCCTAATCTAGGGTAATGTGATGTAATGTGAATAGTAAACCCTAATCTAGGGAAATGTGATGATGTGAATTGTAAACCCTAATTCTGGGTTATGCTTTTAAGCATGAAACTCTATGATTGAATCATGAGAAAATTTGTATTGTGCTGATATAGACATAATGTGCATGTTATCAATTGTGTTAGTCATGCATGTTTTTATAAATAAGTGAACATAACCAGGTAAGGGTTATGATGCCATATTCATTGAAAGCACTTTATAAGCTTTGAAAGTAATAACATGATATGTTGCCTAGTAAGAGGTAACATGTGAGATTGATAGGCTGTATGAGCCATGAGAAATATCTGCATTGCTACAATCATGTTCATACTGTTAAATGACTTGATGGCAACATGTTACTTGGTAACAAGTGTTTTGATGATCTAAGGGTTTGAACACCCATATTCCTGAATCATAATGATGAGATGGTTAGGGATTGATATCTCAATGATAACTGGATGTGAAATGAACTTGATACAATTAGTACTCTTTCTTTATAACAATTGATTTAATGGTTTATGTTTGAAAACATGCCTGATGCTAAAAGAAAGCTATAATGTACTTAAATAATAAAGTATAATGATATCATGTAGAGCCCTGACCATAGATCCATCATTGTCAGAAGTTAAATGATGGTGAAATAGGTTTTCCTAAGGGAACTCCTGGAGAGCATACTTTTGAGTATGTGGGGGTTATGGACGCAAATATCCTTACGTCCTAATGTAGGAATTGATGTGAGATGTACATTTAATCTCTCAATCCTTCATTATATGTTTATGTCGGGATGATGTATCACTTATCTCTAAACGATGTTGTTAATGTCGCCTCGATGAGAGATAAACAAGAAATCCCTCAATGGCGAAGAGAGTACAGTACGCCACTGTAACTCTAATAGCGAAGTTGCCAGAATACCCTAGAAAGCTATTTTAGCAGAGACACCAGATGTCCTGCATGTTGATCCTCACACTAAGTGAGGAAGATGAGGTCATAGGAATCCGGCTCTTCTGATGACCTATGTATGGTACCGATTGCGATTTCGTAATGGTCAGTTGGAGTATGAGTGGTGTAACTCATCTCCTCAGGGCACAAATATGTTTGAAAAATGTAATCAACCATATAGCATAATTGCTTAGGTTGAACTATGAGAAACAATGGCTGATGATACCTTATTTGTAGTGCTCTAGTTGAATAACTAGTATACATGTTCTTCATTTTCCTTATTGATATATGTCTTGTCATTCAATCAAGTTATAATTGAAATGACTGCTTATAAAATATTGTTCTACTTAGCTTATGCAATGTTTCACCTGCTGTTGAATATTTATAGTTCTACTGCTCAATGTTATTCCATTATTGCAATAACAAAGCTTCTGGCGGAGAGTTATAACTCTTGCTGGGACAATTATTCAATTGTCTCACCCCCGTGGGATTCAACTTTTTAGGTAGACGCCGAGGACGAAGGAACTCATCAGTGGGTGAGCAGCAACAAAAACAACAACAGCAACATCCGGGACATCATTGATCCTCAGGTGGAGATACTGTCTGTCGAGTCTTGTAGATAGAATGTCCTATGTGTCGTCTCTGTACTCTCAGGTCCTAAGAGTCAGTAGATGTTTAATATAAATATGAGATTTTAGCTTAATGCCTCGAGATTTTTGGTATCTTGCCTTATACAGTTAACCGAGCAGTTTATGTTTGTAATCCTCGAGATGTGGTATTACAGAGATGTGATGAAGGATCAGTTTGTAAATAACTTATCATGTTACCTTATGAAAGAGTTTCACAATTTGTAGATCTCCTTACGAATAGTTTTAATTTTTAGTGATTTTCAATAATTTCGCTGCTAACAAAATGCTTCCGTATCCATTGATCTTGTTTTTACGAGACGGTCATCACAAACAAGGTCGAAGCAAAGGCCACAAAACTCAACCAAGCTCAACATAGTCGAAACCAAGAACCACCAAGCAAAACCCTAGAAAACCTAGCATCACCACAGGATGCCACATCACCAACCAAGATCCAAGCAAGGTGCCTCATAGCATCACTCTCTCTCTCTCTCTCTCTCATGATTCTATAACACTAAGGGCACCATTAACATGTGACAAATTGCAAGATCACCCCTCAACATAGGTAAATTGCAACTTAGTCAAAATATGCATACAAAGCTCAAACAACATCAAAATAGGACCAAACTTAAAACATAAGATTGTGACATGTTAGATAAGCATATCAAAGGATTAGATTAAGGTTTAAGCAATTTATTAAGCAATGAAAACAAGGTTAACCTAAAGGCTAGATCAGGGGACTTACAACCATAAACCCCTAACAAGGATTTTCGTCCCCAAAATCCTACGTGAAAAGAGATAGGTACTTCTAATCATCTCTTCCTAAAGCTCCCACGTGGCTTCCTCCACACCACAGTGATGCCACAAACCTTAACCAACACTCTGTATTTCTTCTTCGACTTCTTGATTCTCCTATCCAGGATTAATACAAGACCCTCCATATAGGATATGTCGTCGTCATTAAGCTCAACCTCCATTGTCTACAAAACCAAATCCGAATCAGGGTGGCACTTCCTCAACATAGACATATGGAACACTGGATGCAACCTATGCAAATCAGGTAGCAACTCCAACTTATAGGCCACCTTCCCTACATGTGCCCTCACCAGGTAAGGTCCCATATATCTAGGAGCCAACTTACCCTTCTTTCCGAACCTCAAAATACCTTTCCAAGGAGAGGCCTTGAGGTACGCTCTATACCCCACTTGGAACTCCAATGGCCTATGCCAGTTATCAACATATGACTTTTTCCAGTCTTGTGTTACCTTCAACTACTGTTGGATCACTCTAATCTTATTCGTCATCTATTGCACAAGCTTATAACCTAGAAGCTAATACTATCCAACCTCATGGATCCATCTTTCTTCTTGACAAACAACATTGAAGAACCCCATGGTGACATGCTCAACCTGATGAAACATTTCTAAAAAAACTCTTGTAACTATTTCTTCAATTCTGTCGTCTCTACTAGCGCCATTATATGGTGTGTGCACTATTTGATGCATGTCGGGAACTAGGTTGATCACACAATCAATCTCTCTGATTGGGGGAACACCTAGGAACTCATTTGGAAACATGTCCTCAAACTCACTCACAACTGGAACCTCCTAGATACTCAGACTCCTCACCTTGGTATCCACCACGTGCACCCACTCTCATCAAACATTTGTCCACCATTGCCGACACCAAACTAGTGGGGAGATTCTTGCTATCTCCTTGGAAGACCCATGTCGCATCACCATCGACAAATGTCTCTATATTAGAACTACAATCCAAGACCACCTGATACTTCTCCAAGGTGTCCATTCTAAGGATCACATCAAATCCATGCATATCAAGTGGTATGAGATCCACTTGAATGCTATGTGAAAAAGAAAGGACACACCTCCCACAACTCTACGGAACTAGCCAAGGGGGTTTCTAAATGAAGACTATCACATATACGACTAATAGGAAAAGAACAACTATCAATCACTTCTCGAGTAAAAGAGTGTGCCACACTCGGTCAACCAAAACAAATATAAAGCAAGAAGAAGACAAATAAAAATTAAATAACTCCATATGACCTGTCAGAACTCCCATGTTGACCACTCATTTTGGCTAAGTCATGGCATAGAATCGAGTCGTTGCCTTTTGTCACTCCCGTCCTCAACTGCTTTTCTAGAAGAACCAACTTGTGATGCATGTCCACGTCCTCGGCCTCCACCGCTACTAAACTATTGCCTCTATGAGCCTTGCTGACTCTGTCTTGACTGTTGGGTCACCTCATCATCCTTTATAGGACATGCCCAACTCAGATGTCCTACTTGTCCACACATATGGCAAGTCCTAGTCTGGTACTATGGCCTAGATAGCCTCGTGACTGACACTGATGTTGTGTTGTGGGCTCCTACTGGTGGATAACTATGACCTCTACCCTTACTTGGTGACCACTACGTCTGAACACCTAACCTTTATTGCGACTGTGGTGCGGAGAACCTAGACTTGGTACTGAGCATGCCGATTATTGCCCTTCATCTCACGCTTCTCCACTACAGACCATTCCACCCTTCTGACTGAATCCACAAACATGGATAACTACTCTCTATTCTCAAGGATGACACGGGTTTTGTCAGCTCTATGCTCATACCTTTCTCAAACCGTCTAATCCTCTCCTTGTTTGTCACATCCATATGTGGACAAAACTATAGAAGCTCCATGAAATTAGCTTCATACTCGTTAACTGACATAGTTCCCTTCCAGATCTTCTCAAACTGATTGATCTTCTCGTCAAGATTGGTTTCTAGGAAGTACTGACTCACAAAATCCCCTCAAAACTCTTCCTAACTGATCAGAGCACCTGGCCTTTTCCCCTCTCTATGGCCCACCAGTGGCCATCACCCCCCTTCAATAGTTACACACCATGCTTCACTTTGTCCTCTTCAGGGATATTGAGGATCATGAAGGCCTTCTCCAGCTTGATCAACCATAGATCTGCATCGGTCAAGTTTTCCGTACCCACATACTCTATTTCTTCTACTCACCTCAACCGTTCAAGTGTCTTCCCCAAACCCAAAGATTTTGCATTGGGGACCTACTCTTTTTCTTGGTGAACGGTCATCGTGTCCACCATATGTGTCATCGTACCCATAAAATATCCAAACATGGACTGAAAAGAAGGATTGGATACTACATCGAGGTCAAATTGGGGTGTCTCATGCACTCCATCAACCCTCTCTTGCATCCTAGAACCACCACCTGGTGCAACAACACGACTCTCAGCAGGATGTTCTTCATGTTCTCCAGCCATCTTTTTTCTCTTCTTCTTCTTCTTCTTCTGCATAAGCAGAAGTTACCATAAGACAGACCGAAGGACACTAGAACAGATATAAACCCTAGTCCTATGTCCTTGTAGACTCAGCGAACCTAAATCTCTGATACCAACCAAACTATGACACCCCAACACGCCACAAAGTGAGATTGCTCGAAACAAAATGTGAAATTATCACTAATAACTAGATTAATAGAAAACACAGGAAATTAAAATCAATATCACACATCCACATCAAGTCTAGATTAATAGAAAACATAGGAAATTAAAATCAATATCACACATCCACATCAAGTGGAAATATATCACATCTGAGTCCACAAAAGCCACATATATATGTATAACACCTGCCAAAATATTATTACATAGCATTGTTCACTGGCTCACTTCCCACAACATGTACATATAATTATTGTTAATATACATAAATGCCATATATGTACAACAAAGGCATATAGCCAAAATGTTGTATCAATGTACAACATATACAAAACACCCCCAAGTACCTGAGAGTACAAGGATGACACATAAGACTCTACTACAAAACACAAGCAACTTATCCAACCTATACACAATTGTTGCTCCTCTTACGACTTAGCCTCACAACACGAACTCTACCTCCTCGTACTCGAACACCTAAAAGATCTAGAAACCCACGGGGTGAGACCAAATGTCCCAACAAGAGATATAACTCTCTGCAAATGTCTATTAAAAGCACAAGTAAACTAAAGCAGGTAGACAACATACTTAACAGGTTGAGCAGATTCAACTAAATGATATGTATTAAAATGATAAAGCATGTTAAGCAACTTATGTAGTTATCACTAAGCAATAGAACAATTAATACTTTAAAAAGGAATATGAAGAACATGTATAATAATTTATTTCTCTTACTACATTATAATTCAAGAAATCAGTATAAAGATAAGACAAAGGATACAACTCCATACGAAGAGGAACTCCAAAAGCCTAAAATGTGTGCCATAGAAGACACCATGAAAGAACCTTATATAAGAGAGATAAAACTCACATTAAAAACATGCAAAATAGAAAAAACTCCATACCACATCAGGATACTTGAACCACATGCATGTTGATGGAAAACCTTGATCCAAAAATAAGAGGAAACTATCTATCTCATAACTTTCTCAAAAATTAGATATAAAGATTAGGGTTATAGGAAAGAGGCTAAACACATAGGATCATCATCAAGATTCAAACCTTAGGTTATGGCAACATCATCTAGCTTGTTAAGATCATGCTTTAGAGGTAGAAACAACAACATGCAAGCACGATAATAAGTGATATAATAGAAGAGAGTATAGAGTTATATTAGCCTACTTAGGTAGAGAACCAAGCTCCGAGATCTAGATCTCCAAGAGAGAAGAAGAACTCCACCAAAGAGAAACTTTCAGTCACAAGGTTACCCCACAAGGACAAAACACCAAGGTCATGATATAGCTCAAGGAAAGGGGATGAAAAATGCTAGGTCGAACCAAAAAGAAGAAAAGAGAAAGAGAATAAAGCTTCCTCTCAGTTGGGTACCACTATGTCAAACATAGTCTACTACCCTTATGATGAGATGTTTCTATCAAGATGACCACCATGGATGATTCATGGTCTATGGCCAAGAAAGGAGAAGAAGAAGAAGAATATACGGTTCCAAGGAAAAACGTGATCAAGGGAAAAGAACCACTTACCAAGAAGGGAAACCACCAAGAATCACCACAAGGAAGGTGATCAAGCTCCAAGACACCACATGCTAGGTGGATCAGCCTCCAAAGCTCCAAGCTCAACCCTTCTTTGCTCCACCAAGCTTCAAGGACGAGCACAAGAGAGGAGAGAAGAAGGAGGTCCCAAAAGACCATTTGCATGAAGGAGAAAGAGGCTATATACTCCAGGGAGGAGGGAGGTAAGGTGGGTTATGAGGTGTCAACACCTGATGGCATAAAAAGGACTCTTGTCCACAAAAGAAACCAACATGCAACCACTAAACACATGCATGAAACCCATGGTGATAAAACCTAGGTGGGGTATCGACCAATTGGGTCACCACCACCCTAGGGGTCAGAACAAACTTCAAGGGGTCATATCTCAACCACAACAAGAGACCCCCAACCACCCATGGTCGAAACACCTCTTAAGAAGAAAAACCATCTCGACCAAAAATACTTGAAGACCATAAAGGTTGAAACAAACCACTCAAGGAAGGTGTGTTGGTAAAAACACACACAAAGCACACAAACAAGGTCTAAACAAAGGTCACAACACTCAAACCACACTCAACATGGTCGACACCAAGCACCACCAAGCAAAACCCTAAAAAACCTAGCATTACCGCATGATGCCACATCACCAACCAAGGTCCGAGCAAGGTGCCCCATAGAATCACTCTCTCTCATGATGATAAAGAACTATGGGCACCCTCAACATGTGACAAATTGCAAGATTACCCCTCAACATGGGTAAATTACAACTTGGTCCAAAACAAGCATACAAAGCTCAAACAACATCAAAACATGACTAAACTGAAAACATAAGATTGTCAGATTTTAGATAATCATCTCAAAGGATTAGATTAATTTTTAAGCATTTAATCAAGCAAAGAAAACAACAAGGTTAACCAAAGTCTAGGTCAGGGGTCTTAGAATTTGGGGACGTGAAGCTTGTGTAAGAAATAAATATGTGAAAATATTGGACCCAAATAATGTTTCTTTGTTGGATACCCTAATAAACTAAAAGTTATAACTTCTATATTCTATCTAAAAATAAATTTGTTTCTTCTATAAGTGTTGTATTTCTTGAGAAGTAATTTATTTCCAAATGAACCAATGGGAGGAGAATAGATTTCAAAGAAGTTCAGGGTCAACAAGATAACATTGAGCCTATAAAAGTAGACGGGGATCAAAGATAACCATAAGACATTGTGGAATCTCAAATTCCTCATGCAACAAAGAACCTTAAGAATCTAATAGGACATCTGGAACTAGATATATTTGGATTTGTTGTCACTCAATCAAATGATTCGATGGTCATATATGATGAGCCTGAAGAGGTAAAATACATAGGACACAAATATGTCTTCAAGAAGAAGAATATCATGATAGGCAATGTACAAACTTATAAAGATGATTGGTTGCAAAAGGTTTCAAACAAGTTCAAGGTGTTTAGTATGATGACACTTATGCACCAATTGCCATGGTTAAATCCAAAAATATCACAATTGCCATTGCATCTTATCATGACTGTGAGATTTGGCAAATGGACGTTAAAATAGGTTTCCTTAATGGAATCTTCTTGAGGATATGTACATAACACAACATGATGTTTTTATTGCTTCAAATAAATCCAATAAAGTTTGTAAGCTACAAAGGTGAATCTATGGGTTGAGGAAACATCTTGAAGATGGAGTCTTGATTTTGATGAGATAGTCAAATAGTTTGGCTTTTTTGAAATGAAGATGAATCTTGTGTGTACAAGAAGGTTAGTGGGTGGAATTTTATTTCTCATATTATATATTGATGACATATTATTGATGGTAAATGACATACATATTCTACAATTGGTTAAGACATGGTTGGAAAATACCTTCTCTATGAAGTACTTAGGCAAAGTATCCAATATTTCATGAATCAAGATCTATAGATATAGATCTGGAAAGCTTCTAGGACTAAGCCCACCAAAGAGGTTCAACATTTAGGATTCTAAAATTGGTAATTTACCCATGTGTCATGAAATAGGTCTCTCCCGATCCAAATGTTCCATCTTTTTGGAAGAGCAGAACCATATGAGAATGATTTCATATGCATATGAAATTGGACCTATCATGTATACAATATTATGTACATGTTCAAATGTCTCATATGCTTTGAGAATGTCAAGCAAATATCAGTCAGATTCAAATGATGGTCATTGGATTGTCATGAAAAATATCATTAAGTATTGAAGAAGAACAAAGGATCAGTTCTTGAGACATAAAGGTGAGGAAGAGTTAGTTGTGAAATCTTACACCGATGCAAGATTCCAAACTGACAAGGGAAATAACTAATCACAATTTAGATTTGTATTTTGCCTAAATGGAGTAGCTATAAGTTGGAAGAGTTCCAAGCAATGGTTGATTTTACAACGATAACTGAGTATATTGTCATATCCAATCCAAAAAAGGAAGCAATGTGGTCAAGAAGTTCATTAATGAGCTTGGATTTGTTCCAACTATTGAGGATACAATAGAGCTTTATTATGACAAAAATGGAGCCATTGTGCGGGCTAATGATCCATTCCAAGCACATGGTTTGATGATATCATCTCATATGAGAGATCATAAAGAAAGGAGATGTGAAGACTTATAGAGTACCAACTAAAAGCAATGTTGTTAATCCCTTAACAAAAGAACTTTTGTAGAAGACTCATTATGGTTATGTTAGATCACTTTTAGTTCACTTCATGAGTGATTGGATCTAGTGAGAGTGGGAGAATGTTGGTTGTATTCCATGAGATCCATCACACGATGATTGTAAATGGGACATATTGTATATGGTTCAATTATTAACAAGGAAAATTCCATTTATTATGTTTGTTTCATTATTGAGAGTGGCCAAGATATTGGTCCAATGGAGGGAAAAATTCCATCTACATCACTTGTAGTAATTC
The DNA here is from genome assembly GCA_963693085.1 of Alisma plantago-aquatica. NCBI lineage: Eukaryota > Viridiplantae > Streptophyta > Magnoliopsida > Alismatales > Alismataceae > Alisma > Alisma plantago-aquatica. Next base: position 921,728,282 of record OY856409.1, read on the forward strand.
ACAAGTGCTTTGTGAAACTAGTGGCGACATTTTGACTACGAATAGGCAAAACCTTATTCCACCTCTGCCTTGGAGGATTGAACTATAACATATTATCTAGAATGATGATTGTCGAATGAGAGAAAATAAAGGACCAAGTGCTAAAACATAAGACTATTAAGACTCTGATCGTATTAACTTGACCAACATGAAATATTAAAAAACACATATATGCAAAAGCAAACGTTATTCTAAGCGAGAGGAACCACCTACCACATGACAATTGGCGCACGAGTATCTGGCCCTGTTTGACATTCACGTCTTCCCTTTGTTCCACCTCAACCTACAAACTCCTCATGGCACTCTCCACCAATGCAACCGACTCTCCTCTCTTCCCTCTTGAATCTTTCCCTTTTAACTGCTTACTCGATGAAGAAGCATGGAACACCGTCCAAGTTCTTCTTTGGCTGAGACCAAATCAACCAAGATTAGTTATTTAGCTTTCACCAGTTGCTTAATCATTTAGCTAATGAGAGAATAGAAGAGAAGGGGAATAGCGAAATAAGCATGTACCTAGTGGACCGTGGTAAAACTTGACAGCATTGTAAAGACCGCAACAAGTTCTTGAATACCCTAATAATAAGAGAAAAGTGAGAAGGTAGACAACATGTTCTGTAGCGAGGATGAACTCTGCTCCTGCACTCCGTCGTTAGTTGGACATAATGGCGGTGGTGAAGAGACGTCGGGGTCAGAGTCAAACTCCTACTCAACACTTCTTACACAAAAAGGTATAAAAGTTACAAAGAACCATTTGGATGGATCTCTGTGTATAGGAGAAAGGACCATGTTGTAATTTACAAAAAAATATGAAAAAATGCATTACTAATCCTCGACGGCCTGCCTTATGCTTCTTTTGGCAAAACGGTGGCAATTGTTGGGGCAACAATTAAATATTATTGAGAATGGGCGGTCAGTTTATAGCTGTTGTTACCAAACGTCAAGTCAACCGCTGATGCTATTTGTACTACTTTATATTTAATGCAGCGGTGAGCAGTGTTTGTGGATGCCTTTTTTTCATCAGAGAAAAATAACACAGTGATCCATCTCACCACACTGGAGCAATAGGTGACCAAACACTTTGTCAAATACTACATTATATAGTTTAGATTTAGATAGATAGATTCGACAATATGGGACCTTGCATCAGACCTAATTATCAGAGTGGAAACAGTTTAATACAAAATTCTCACTACTATAGAATGGGGATACGACGTCGATTATTTTAGGCGTTCAACATTGGTTTTAAACTGACGACCAAGTGGACGACGCTAAAACTTAAACGTTCTTTGCCGATTTAAGAAATCGACGATAAATATTTTTTTCATCGGTTCTTTGTTACATCGAAACCGTCAATGTAGCACGCAGTGGGTGAAATATTTGCGGCTTGCTTTGGCCTTTACTCGTCGGTTGCAAGAACAATAACTGGCGTCGTTGATATTTCCTCATTTGGGAAATGACAAATAACCGATGCTGAATAACTTGATATCAGTTTTATCAATGATTGAATAGTAAAACTTTTAGGTATATCATGTCGATTTATTGTAAATAACCAACATAAAATCGATATATAGTCGGGTTATTTACAAATAATCGATGAGAAATGTTTTTTTATATAGTAGGTCTGTATACCTATTGTCCAACATGTTGTCCTGTCTGAAGACTGTTGTTCTTCAACATTGCAAGTTTTGAAGAATAACAGTCTCTCTGCAAGCATCACAGCTTAACAACAGACTGACACACCTACAAGAAAAAGTTATATACGAAAAGGTACAAACATGCCACACATTCTATCATTTTTTTACTTCAAATGCACACAAATCCATAAACTCTCAACTCAACTCTTTCATTTCTCAGCCACACTTTAATTTCATAGATAATATATTACACATCTTTCTCTTCCTCTTACCTTCACATTCAATTCGCACACAAATACATATCAACATCATCTGTCATCTTAGATTTTGTCATAATGTATAAATAATTATATAACAAATACATATCAACATTCAATTCACACTCACAAATAAATATTAAAAATATGACATCAAAGTTCAAACTACTAAAAAATATCAATCAACTGTCAAATTTTTTATTTAAGTCCACATTGTTGATGAAGCAGTCTGTCCACTGTTCCCGTAGGTCATTCAACTGCTCTAATGTATAGGGTTTAGTATTCTAAAAAAATTACAAAAAGAATGAGACTACTAATTAGATTTGATTGTTTGCATTATGAAATGAAACTACTTCATTATTGTGATCTAAGAATAATAACTTACATTCTCTATACATTTGATCTATTCTGTGTGAGTGACAATCATCTGCATGTACATCATCACGTATTATGTGCATGCCAACCATTGTATTGAATAGGGTTTGTAGATTAAGAATTATGTTAATAAATATAATTAAGCATGGTTAATTATATATTATGCAATTGGAATGAGAAGACCATATACATCAACACTCGTCCAAGTTACTGATTTCTTTTTCTTATCTATTTTTCCTTCTCCGGTGCGGAATTCTTTCGCACCCCTAAAAATTAAATTAACAGATATGTTACATTATTAAGTCATATGATACAAATATTAACAAATATGTTCAACATCGAAAAACTATACTTACACACAAAAAGTCAATTTTATAGGGTGTCCCTTATTTGGTGTCATTTTTTCATCCGAAGAATCAAAGAAATACACATTCTAAGTCTCGGGAACAATCATTAACAACTGTCAATGCCTATTTCAAAGTGAAAGAATGCAAATAAAATTAAAATTAAATCCCGCAACAAATTGTATTCATAGGTGAAATATATAAACAACAAGACAATAACTTACCTAATGTTGAAGGAAGTTAAGATCACGGTTTTAGAAGTACTAAAAAACTGCATCACAATAGTCACATAACCTTTGACGTCTCACTCCGATCTCAAAGTATGTCACTAATCAATGATGGCATTAGAAATCTCACATTTGCTATTCTAAAATCATGAACCGTGTAACACAAATGACGAAAATAATATATATATACTCAATTAATATATATAAAACAATTAAATATTTTTTATAAATGACATGATTCACATTGTATTCAAAGTTTTATCATCGATGTGTTTAGTCAATCATACAATAGTCACACAAATCCATAAACTCTCAACTCAACTCTTTCATTTCTCAGCCACACTTTAATTTCATAGATAATATATTACACATCATTCTCTTCCTCTTGCCTTCACATTCAATTCGCACTCACATATGCACTTCACATTCAATTCACACACGAATACATATCAACATCATCTGTCATCTTAGATTTTATCATAATGTATAAATATTTATATAACAAATACATATCAACATTCAATTCACACTCACAAATAAATATTAAAAATATGACATCAAAGTTCAAACTACTAAAAAATATCAATCAACTGTCAAATTTTTTTATTTAAGTCCACATTGTTGATGAAACAGTCTGTCCACTGTTCCCGTAGGTCATTCAACTGCTCCAATGTATAGGGTTTAGTATTCTAAAAAAATTACAAAGAGAATGAGACTACTAATTAGATTTGATTGTTTGCATTATGAAATGAAACTACTTCATTATTGTGATCTAAGAATAATAACTTACATTCTCTATACATTTGATCTGTTCTGTGTGAGTGACAATCATCTGCATGTACATCATCACATATTATGTGCATGCCAACCATTGTATTGAATAGGGTTTGTAGATTAAGATTTATGTTAATAAATATAATTAAGCATGGTTAATTATATATTATGCAATTGGAATGAGAAGACCATATACATCAACACTCGTCCAAGTTACTGATTTCTTTTTCTTATCTATTTTTCCTTCTCCGGTGCGAAATGCTTTCACACCCCTAAAAATTAAATTAACAGATATGTTACATTATTAAGTCATATGATACAAATATTAACAAATATGTTCGACATCGAAAAACTATACTTACACACAAAAAGTCAATTTTATAGGGTGTCCCTTATTTGGTGTCATTTTTTCATCCGAAGAATCAAAGAAATACACATTCTAAGTCTCAGGAACAATCATTAACAACTGTCAATTCCTATTTCAAAGTGAAAGAATGCAAATAAAATTAAAATTAAATCCCACAACAAATTGTATTCATAGGTGAAATATATAAACAACAAGACAATAACTTACCTAATGTTGAAGGAAGTTAAGATCACGGTCTTAGAAGTACTAAAAAACTGCATCACAATAGTCACATAACCTTTGACGTCTCACTCCGATCTCAAAGTATGTCGCTAATCAATGATGGCATTAGAAATCTCACATTTGCTATTCTAAAATCATGAACCGTGTAACACAAAGGACAAAAATAATATATATATATATATAAATACTCAATTAATATAAATAAAACAATTAAATATTTTTTTATAAATGACATGATTCACATTGTATTCAAAGTTTTATCACTGATGTGATTAGTCATTCATACAATAGTTAAAAACATATGTTAATACTATAATAATGTCCCGTTATGTACGTGCGATCTCCTCCCCAACGTTTTGATCTATAGTGTCGAACCATCTCGTCAATGTCTTGTGATTAAGGCGTAAGAAGACAAACAACTCACGTAGATCATATCTTAGTGTCTGTCAAAATCCTGCCCCACTGGCGCCAAATAGATATTCCTTATAATATACACTAGACTGGAACCCGTGCTATGCACGGGAATCGTTGTTGCTTCATCAGATTTAACTCCGGGTTTAGTGATAGAAATATGCAACTTAGGATCTGTTAATTCAGATGATAAATTACAATGAAGATGTTGCTCATATCATGTTTGAAAATTGGGCAACACAAAGAGACACGTGGGTTTAAATAGTTGATAGGATTCTTCTTTGATCTGAGTGAAAGGTGTAATGGAATGGCCAGTATACATAATTGGTTGTCTTGACTTTTTGAGTTGGAAAGACAAACCCGTGTTGACTCAGATCATTTCTCATAATAAGTTGGTTTTGAACATCTTATAAAATAACATATACATTTAGATGAAAGATACTCTATAGAGTGAAATGATTAAGAGTCGCAGCAGCCCGTCATGCTTAAAAATTGGCATAGAACTTGCGGAAAAAAAAGATGAACACATTCGATCTATATTAATAACTTCAACCGAACTTTTCATTGTTCTGTACATTTATTACAACTGAAATTGTGACAACGTGACTTTCTACAAACATTTCCTTACAACAACATAGATGAGCTGTTTCCAAAACCAGCAGACATCTCATTGATGTAGGCATTGCAAAATTTCCTAGATGGTGAAAGATTTCCCAGCCTTTTCCAATGTAGAAGCACTAAACTCTTGGTGTGACCTGTACTGCACACACTGCAGTGATTAAATAATCCATAAACATGTAGTTACTGAAAAATTAGAAATCAAATTTAAACCCAAACAAATAACACCTTGTGTATAGTTGTACATTTTATATGAGAAAAGAAGAGTTAACACTTATATTTTAAAATACATATATAAAAATGGAAGAGCAGCGTCAATATAGTCCTAGACACCAAACTTAATATAGAACATGGACCACAATGGTACATGTGTAGCATGCACATCCATAAGGGAATATTTTGATTCTGATAAAAATAAAATGGATAAGTTGAAAAACACAACGTTTTTCATTTTTTTGTTTGGCTGCATCGAGGTGTAACCCAAGGCCAGAAAACAAACTATAGAATCACGAACATAGAAATAGAAAATGCGAGAATACAACCTCGCTAGGAATGGGCGCGGTTTGTTTCCGCAGCCGCCTCAGCATAAAGTCAGCAGTCGGTACTATGCCCTATGCTAGACTTGTCTCCTAAGGTTGGTGTCCAGAGAGGCATACATATAACACAATAAGTTCATTTTGGTAACCAGATCAATATTAACATAGTCTTTGTTGTATAACTGCTAGTCTCCAGCTGAACCTACATTGTACCGAACAACAACAAACCAAAACGATGAATTGGATTTACATCCAACCAAATTAAAGCATTGAATTGCATTTCATGTTTTCTATTTTCTGTTTTTATTTTCCAATATGTGTTGGTTTTACACCTGACCAAATTAGCCCAAAGCCATGTACAAATGCGAGTTGGAATTGTTAATCCGCGATCATATACTCATATATCTATTGCATGCATGTCTACACAGCTCAACTCGAAAGTATCCTATTTGGGGAAGTCAAAACTAACCATACTTGATATATGTAATTGGACATCTTTTATTTAATCCTTAAACGTGCAACTTGTAAATCAAGAACCGAAACAAACTAGAAACCAATTTGTCCCAGTTATGCTTTTGGATAATGGTCTAAAACAATACAATAGAAGTAACATTAATATGCAATCGTACAAACATGGCACATAAAATTAACTCTAGATACAAATATAGAGCTGTGTATATAAATACGAAAGCCATATATGTATTTTTAATAGAATATGTAAATTTGGACCACCTTTGTAGTATGAAATTTTACTGTCACGATAAATTAGTTGATATGAGGACCTGGACATTCTGTTTTCTGAGCAAAACATACACAAGAAGAAGATTCCTAACTTTAAAAGCTACACAATGTTATTATTGTAATGGGTTCTCTTCTGTTAGCTGCTCAAATATCATCCATTACTTAATAAATTTATCTTCGACCAGTATACACTTATCTTCTATTTAGGTATTAACATAATTTTTTGCAAATACAATAGACTATTAAGATGCGTATTGTATGTTGAACAGTGGGCAGTGGACATAATTAAATAGGTCAGAAACAGTGGAACTTGAAACTACTATTACAAATATTGCATCTACTATGAATATAAAAAGGGTCATCATATGGAACCTGAATAGAAACAAAGGCCGTGGGAAACCATAAACCAGCAGAGAAGACCAAGAAATCTGAAACCCTAATACAAAAATAACAGAAAGATAAGCAAGATGAACCACAAGAAAGATGAGTGGGATGGTTAGAGAAAGATCATACCTACGTGCTGAATGCAACCATCTTGGAACGACAAACAAATGTGGGCGACCATGCAACGTAGTCTTCCTCAAAATACTCGAATTGCCCCAAAATGCAGAAAGTCAACCATGCTGGTGGAGAAGGAAATGTATTGAAAATAGATCAACAAAGAACAAAATGCTGACACATGTACATATAGGATACATACACAGATGCCGAAACTGCTACTTCTGATCCGTCTCCTCAAGCAAGGTTATGCGTTGCTACTGTCTTCTGTGTGAAATCCTTAGACAGAGTGAAGTCGGTGGAGTGCAGATATCGAAGGTCGATCTATTAGTCCTCACTAAATTAATTAAAGTATAGCCTTATGAATGACAGAGCAATACAAAGGATACTTGTAATTTATAAAAAAAATTGGAAAATAAGGAGGGGAGAACTGCCGTCCAAAACAATTAAAAAGATGAAGACATGCATTGGAGGGAAGAAGAAATAGAGGTGGAGAAAGAGGTGCTAGGGGTAACCGACGACGGCCTTGATGCATGCTTCTAGCTCTTTTCTCCTTGTTCTTTGCAGCGTTGCATGTGGCGGCCCATCTGGCTGCTCCTTGCAGCGACCTTACTTTGTGCTCGTTGTGGTGGCCAGGTTGATTGCTCCATGTTGCGGCTGGGCTGGAAGCTCTTTACAGTCGGAGCTATCTGGTGTCCTATACGTGACACCAAGGAGAGGTCGTACAGGTAGAAGTTGAAATGGTAGAGAGATTGTATTATTTGAATCAGAATTTTGAGATAGTATGGCAGTTAAACCTGAGGGAGGTCGGTGAAGAACCTGGTTGAGGCCGGGTAACTACATCGGCAGAAGAACCCAAACTCCTAGAAGCAAGAATCCTAGAGGCGAGCGAACAGGAAGGCGGTGGAAGAGTCCGGAGTTGACCCCTCGTACCACTAAGATCGTGAATATTGCAAAGAAACCAGAAACGTTACAAACATTACTTCTCAAATAGAGTTAAGGACTAAATAGTGATTCTAAAAAATGAGCCCAAAAATTGCAGAAGAAATTTTGAACGGGCTTTCCTATATACACTAGGCATAAACCCGTGCTATGCACGGGTGCCTTAGTAGACTACAATCAATAGTTTATAGAAAAATAAAATTTATGTGTACAATATATATATATATATATATATATATGACTTCTTATACACACATGGACCAATATGTAATTTCAAAAAATAGTGCAAAAAATTACATCCAGCCCCTTCCACGGACTTTCATATATAGTATAGATGTGTCTCTTAATATAATATAAATTAAAAAAATTAAAGACAAAAGTGTGGTGTACACACACAAGGACCAATACATAATTTCAAAAAAATTGCATCTACCCCCTCCACGGGCTTTCCTATATAGTATAGATGTGTGTCTTAATATGATATATATAATTTAAAAATTAAAGATAAAAGTGTGGTGTACACACACAGGGACCAATATGTAATTTCAAAAAATAATGGAGAAAATTGCATCCAGTCCCTCCATGGGTTTTTCTATATAGTATAAATGTGTCTCTCAATATAATATATAATATAAAAATAAAGACAAAATTGTGGTATACAAACACATGGACGAACACATAATTTCAAAAAATAATTGAGAAAATTGTATCCATCCCCCGCCATGGGCTTTCCTATATAGTATAGATGTATCTCTCAATATAATATATAATTTAAAAAATTAAAGATAAAAGTATGGTATACACACAGGGACCAATACATAATTTCAAAAGATAATCAAGAAAATTACATCCACCCCCTAACAAGTTTTCCTATATAGTATAGATGTGTCTCTTAATATAATATATAATTTAAAAAAATTAAAGAAAAAAATGTGGTGTCCACACACAAGAACCAATACGTAATTTCCAAAAATAATCGAGAAAATTGCATCACACCCCCTCCACGGACTTTCATATATAGTATAGACTTTGCAATCTAAGAGGTCCGTCGGTCCATATGTATGTCGGCACATTAATTGATTTCCCCAATTTATTGTAATAGCCAAAAAACCGTGCCATGGCTTGAGTAGAGTCAGACATGCCATGCACATTTGATGGAGCTCAAACACAATTAGATAGTTTCGTGTAGCTGTTCATTAGCTCGATTTCTCCCCTCGTCTCCCACGCCCGTGGCAGAGGCCGAACGCCCGAGATGGTGGTAAATTAAGACAGCAACTGAGATTCAAACCCGGGTCCCTTTGTTAGGGGACACCGTGCTTGACCACTTGAGCCACTCTTTGTCGGTGAGGAGAAAAGTAGTATGTTAAGAGAGTTGGTGGTCGACGATATAGTCATGTGCAAGTGTTTCAAACTATATTTATTGATGTATGGTGTATCATGTAATCGGTTTACAAAAAATAGATGAAAAATACAATCTTTGTATCATCGACAACCTGTTGTATAAACAGTAGAACACTTTACATCTCGACAAAACTCTTACAAAACGTATCATGTACATTGCACATTACAAAATGTAAGTGAAATATAACAGGTTGGATAGAGAAGATAGTTTTTCTTATGTTTTTACAACCTTAGATAAAGCAACCTGAAATGTGGCATTTTTTTACAAAAAGAAGGTTCTGTACATTAAGTGCACAAAAAACGGTCTTCATCATCTTGCGACATCAGCTTGACCTTTGAAATCTTGATGAATCTGGAATTCTGGAGGAGATCGTTGCCTACAACATTAGGATAAATAAAGCTTTTAGAAAACGGTGTTATATATAGTAAAGTGTCTTTACATTTTAATAGTCATAAACAAAGTTTTTGGATGTCTAATTAGATCAAAAGTTAAGCTAATTCAGCTTATATTTATGTCATTAGTAGCAGGGAAAAAGGATGCAAACATATTCTTTTTCAAACAGAAACATACATCATATTATACATTCTATCCACAACAAAGGGAAATTGAAATTTGACAAAATGAAAACTTCACTCCTACTGTCAGATATGTACAACTTTTTTGTGCACGATCTGAATGGTAGAATATTGTTCTCACCCATGAAAAAAAAATCAGCACACAAGCAAGGTTATTGGGGTAGAAGGGCGAGTGAATTATGCTTGTTTCTGTATACAAACAACACCCTTACAAACCCTACTTATATTGGTTTCATAAACACATTGCATTTGTGATGAAAGTCGTACACGCACCTGTCACATAAATGACAACAACAAATTTTGAGTACGAAGATGTCTGGGTGAGTGAAACTGCTTTGGGTAGGTTAGAAGTATTGAGTCCAAAAACAACATGGACAACGGGTCAGTCCATGTGACAGTCAAATACGGTGACTTGTTTGATTGGAAGTGTGCCTAGTACTATGACCACAATTTTGATGGGGTGGTGGTCTGCGGCCTTATGGTTGAGCTTTTAAGAAGGTTGTGGTAAGGCTGGTGTAACACATTTGCTTATACTGGACTATATATGTATTTATCCATGTGGGGTGGGATGAATATAATTGCCCCCTAAATTGTTAAAAGTGTTTACATAGCGTATAAAGGACGTACTTATAGTTATGTAAATAATGGCCTACGTATAAATTGTGCATCTTACATTGTATCATATAAATATGAGTCATAAAACACTATTTTAGGAGGTAGTTTATGAAGCTGTTCGATTAGTGATCTCATAGCTACTCTGTTCTGACTTTCCGACTTTCATAAGAATGAATAGTATATAGAGGTGGTTCAAATTTTATATGCATTTTGGTCTATCTTATGCATTTGTTGGCTATAAAACACTGACTTTGACATGCTTCTAAGAAAGACTACATATATAGAAATGGAAAATCACTATGGGACTCGAGGACTGGAGCTGTATATTTTTTTGTATTGAAATCCCCAAAGTTATATCACTTCATTTACAAATCCTTGCTTATAGAACAGTCTTGTTAAGTTGACAATTTAACTTATAATCGACACTCCAACTTGTTTTTTTCTTGGGAATGTTTCACCGAGGTGATTCCTATTAGAAACTTACATATGCATTTGACTCTCATATCTAAAACCAAAAGGAATTTTTGTGCATTATACCTATAAAAAGGAATAGAAGAGACAATATACAAATTCATGGTTTGGCGTCGCATACAGAAGGGGTAGGGAATTTTTGTGCAACCAACTGCCACGAGGAACTTCTAGTCAGACTCTTGCTCACATTTGGTGGAGGAGTGTTCGTCTATTTGAGGGATGGATTAAACCCTTGTTATCAAGAGAAGGGAAGCAGAAAGCAAACATCGAAGCATAGAGTATGGTTTAACATAAAAAATTAAACCTTACCTCAGCCATAAACTGAGACTCCACAGCAGAGCATCAGTCTGATCGCCTAGAGACATCTTCAGAAGGTGCGGCTGTTAGGAGCTTCCTACCATAGCAGCTAATAAACAGTCGTGCACCATATATATAACTATTTAAATTTTACTCGTGCAAGCTGAGAAAGAATTGGATAGAAGAGAGCGCAAGAGACAATTAGAAGCAAGATGTTGATAGATGAACAACAAAGAGCATACCTACAAAATCGCGATGCTATCATTAATGCTTCCGATTTGGCTCCTCAAGCAAAGTCCTGCGGTACTCCTGTACTTTTATCAACCAGCGCCTCAACATACGAATTCCTATCTCCCGATGCTGCCATTGTTGTTTCTGACTCGACTCTTTGAGCAAAGTTTTGCAAAGACCCTGCACGTCATCAACTACCACCACCAATACGAAGAAAACCTAGCACCAAAGTCGGTGGTGGTGCGACGGAGAACTGAGGATCGACTTTCGCTGGATGCTTCTCTCAACAAATCATGCGTAATAATTGCATATGACCCCTCAAATGTCTTTCTTGTATGAAACAAAGGATGTGTTTGTGATTTGAAAAAATGATGGACAAAATTACATTGGAAACCCTGAACGAGCTTTCCTATATAGTATAGATAGATAGCACAATAATGATTATACTAATGACAAGTAACAAGGCTTGGGGCTTCGTTCTTTTTCTTTCTCAATCGACAATCGACGAGGACCGAACCAGGTTATAAGAATTTATTGCCGCTACGGCACCGTCTTTTGCTGCTCGACGCCGCCGACTGAGAAAAAGACGACAGCGGAAACGTGTCTTCGCCTTGGCTCCCCGCTGTAGCAGAAGAAGCAGTTGCTTTGCCCGGTGGTGTTTGTGACAACGCAGTGAGCAAAGGTAACCACACCCCTAATCCCCTCCTTCGTATTTCCTCTATATTTGTCTTCCTTGTTCTTCTCCTCTACTCCTCCTCCTCCTACTGTTCCCTTCCTCTTCCTCAGATGCTAGAATGGTCGGAGGGGTAACGGAGAGGCGAAGACGTGAACCGAGGGGGAAAAGGGAATCTCCCGGCTAAACTCAGCAGCGTCTTGCGCGAGCAAGGATGGGTGATGATCGCTTAGTGCTCAAGCCGAACCATTCTGACAAGGGGAAATATAACTGTAATTCCTTTCACCCGTGAAAGTCCACCAATGAAATCAATGGACTGATCCTTCGTGTGGGATGGGAAGTGGCTGAAGGAGGCCGCGGGCGCTACATTATCAAACCTTGTGACGTTGGAAAACGTCACAAGCTCGGATGAAGTGTCTGATTTTGTCCCGGAGTTGCAGAGTCTTTATAGTAAGCAGCGTGGCATCCCGTGGGGCTGCAATGAGCGTCATACAAGATGCTCGGAATTAGGGAGGGTCTCGGAAGAGCAGGATACTGTGCTTGGTTCTATAGTGAGCTTGATTAAAACGTCCTGCTGCTAGGCCAGTTTGATGTTGACGAAGATCATCATCCAGCTCCGAATCAGCACAGTTATCCGATCTAGTATGACAGGAGTGAGTGCCATGAGTTTGATGTCTAAGTGGCTGAGGGAGAAGGCGTCCACCACCCAATTGGCTGCCCCAGATTTGGAGTCTACCGAGAAGTCATACCCCAATAATCTGATCAACCACAATTGTTGTGAGGGAGTGTGAATCTTTTGTTCTGGCAGTAACTTGAGATTGTCGTTATCCGTTTTGATTTTGAACGGCGCTTCAAGCAAGTATTCCCACCAATTTCCAACCACTGCATGTGAGAGCAATGAGCTCCTGACAATGTAGATCTACCTTGTGGATATGGGGGTAGTGATCGCCGACACACCACCGCTTTAGAATCATTGATCAGTTGTATATAGTAGTCATGTGACTGAAGGTGGAAGACCTTAGGGTTTAGGGATCGACAAAGACCTCAGTGAGCTGGTAAGGGTCCGTTGTACGTTGTCTTTTGGTGTATCCTGAGCATAGTTTGGACTAGGTGTAGTGAGGTGCAACACGTCATGCGCACTATGAAGCAAATCTGCCGATTCTCCATAATGCATGAAATCCACCTTGCCGCCTAGAAGGCTCGATAGAGAGAACTTTGGGCAAGCTTTTTGGGACTCTACTCTTATTCTTCTTAAAGCTTTGACGGGTCGAATCTTTCGAGCCACTTGTCGGCAAGGACTTAGGCTCTGATAGGTAGTAGTAGGAAATTGCAACACCGTAATAAGATGGGAGGCTGATGGGTAGGTTGTGGATAGCTCTGCAGTATTGCAACAAACCATCGCCAACTACTTGGACGGGTTTTTCTGTTGGGATAATCTGCTTGAATGTGGATCTGGTGGGAGTAGGATTTTGGGGTCTAAGAAGTTGAAGGGCTTCTAGCATCAAGGAGCACCAAAGAAGCTGCCCCCGATGGTACCCAGATATTATTTGTACGGTTGTGGACAAAGTAAAAATTTTTCTAGAAATTTTAAATTATTCGTGTATAATTCACAAAAATTTCATGTGATGCGTGCTCTGCCCGAATTTTGTATAAAACCCATACAATTCTTGAATTCCACAATTATTCACAAATTTCACGAATTATTTTCGAATTCCAGAAATTACCATTTATGAAGTAAGAAAATGTTATATGATTTGGCATTTGGGAATCGAGATAAGCAAATCATGTATTTGCATATATACATCATGTATGGATTTTTTTAATAATGTGTGTATATGCATATGTATGCTATACTTGTATGTGTATATACTATATACATACACATATTGTATAGTCCGAATTTAATATTGTTTCCTAAATATTTGACCAAACTTCTACCAAGTCTTTCTCAAATTTTATCTGCATATTTCTCAAATGCTGAATTTGTCATCCTTGTCGAATGAATCTTGAGTCCTGAATTTTGTGACTACTTGTTGCTGGTGCCGTTGCTAAAATTGTGGGGTTGTCTAGCTGTGTCTCCACTATTGGTGAAGTGGTGGAGGATTGGTGTGCTGTTACAGATGATTGCGAAGTGGTGGAGAATTGGTTATCTGTTGGAGAGAATGGAGGTTCATCATCCTCCATTTTGGTGATGTACATGATAGGATTCATACACTTGATTTGCTTTATCTTCCCGCTGAAGGCAGTCAATCGGAGCAGCCGACCTGTTATATTAGGTGTTACCTGACTGTTGTGCTCTTGGCGATCTGGATTGCGGAAGCCTAGAAGCTCCTCCATTCTTTTGAGTTTTGACCTTGGCTATACGTGTCTGTCCAGCAGGTTCAATGTTGCAGATCTCCAACTTGAAATGGATCTTCTGGTTCAATGTTGCAGATCTCCAACTTGAAATGGATCTTCTCCTTGAGGTTGCTGGAGAAATACACTGAGAGTTGCGAATCATGTAACAACGATGGACCAACTTCTCAAACTTTAGTTGGAATTCCACCACAAAGCCTGCATGGTTGCCTTTGGACAAGTCGCCATGAGGTTTGCTAGCTGTTGGTGCTCTAAAATGGACCTTTAGGATTTCACAAAATTCCTCCCAACTTAGGTTGTAGACCTTCATCCAAAACGAGACGTACCATTCTAAGACACCTTCCTCCAATTGAACATTAAGAAGCTCGATTTTGCCTCATCTTCCATGTAACCTATTTCGAAGTGATGCTCACTGTGAAAAATAAGATTGGGTTGAATGGAATGGGATTAGATGAGTACAAGACTGGACACCCCTGTCCTATATATAGGAGCAAGGGAGAAACCCTGTGACTTGTGTCCCAAGTAATCTAAACAGGCCGAGACACTAAAGGCCCACTAACTAATTAACCTATTAAGTAAATAGGCTAATATAGACTCTTTAACACTCCCCCTCAAGCTGGAGCATGGGTGAAACACATGTCCAAAGCTTGGAGGTTACAAGACTCGATAAAACGATAAAAGAAATGATAGATGAAAGATAAATATCACTCCCCATACAAAAATTGATACTCCTCCTTAACCATGTGGTGACAATGCCTCTCTTCTTTGAAATTGCATTCTGTAGGCTGGAGATCCTCGAGCTTTGAAGAAGGTCTTTGGGGTGCATTTGGAATGAAGAGCATCTGAAGAATGGAACCTGATACTATAACAGTAATTCGCCACTTGGAGCAGACGATCCTCAACACCATCACTACGTCATCTTCATTGGATTATGTACTTAACGCGACACGAATGCGGATGCCCAATGTCGATGTAGCAGTAGCAGAATCTTCGAATTGTCTGAGAAGACGTGCATAACATGGCACGAACATGAACGGACGATATGTTGGTGATACGATGCAGGTACCATAACTTTGTCGCATGAACCTTGGGGGATTGACAGGAAAGGAGATATCATCCATCAAAGAAAGTCCCAAGTAGATCAACAACAGGTGATGTCGAAATAGCAGATGCGGCTCGAAGAAGACGTGATAAAGCAGCTCAGTGAAGATAAATTGGATGAATCAACCTTGCAGAAGTAGATTGGCAGACTTGCTGAGCTTCTGAAAATCTGAAGAAGCACCCATCTGTCTCATGTAAAAGATAATAGCCTGGAAGATATATAGCCTGAATACATATATCATCTCTTCTCATACTCTCTCTCTTATACATATTCTCTCTCTCTCTTCTCATCTCTTCCTCTCCTCTCTATCCCCCCTCGCACACCAAATACGACGAGAGTGAGTGTTTGGTGTGGAGAAATGGATACATGACCCCCCGCACGTGGAAAAAGGGATACACACATGATGGGTGGGTGGGAAAGGAATTGGTGGATTTGAGAGGAATTTGTGATATGAAGATGTGTAATATGTGGAGAATGAAACTGATAACCGGAGAGAATATGCTAAATGGGTCAATGAAAGATCCCGGTAGAAAATGTAAATGGATCTAACCTCGACCCGAAAAAAAATCCGATTAGGCTTAAAATGAGATCCGATTAAGGATTCGAATATCAACAGGCATCTGGGTTATGGGGGCAGTAATAGGGCTGTTTGGTAGCAGTGGAGAGTGATGGGTGACCGTGCTTCAGCCAAGGATAGGCGAAAGCGTTGGGGCAGCAACGACGAGACAGAGAGCAGCAGTGGAGCAACGACCAGGGACATGGATGACGGCGGCGGCTGAATGGTGTGATCAACGGCTGGGGATATGGTTGCTGGATGATATGACAACAACATAGCAGCAGGACAGATGACGATGATTGTGTCGCTCGGCTGATGTAGCACTTGGCCGCAACGAAAGAGATGATACTGGTCTCCTGCATGGCTCCGAAGATATTGCATGCAATGAGGCTGCATGTGGAGTTAAGTGCGAAGCCTCTCCTTATGAGACGACAAAGGCTAGAGCTGAGGACATCAGGGCGATGCAGCGGTAGATGGTTGCTGAATAATGCGAGTGCGATGGCGTTGACGGATGCAAATGGTGGCTGTTTTTTACTGGCTACTCGGAATGATGGTTGGGTGATCGCCGATGGTGGCGTGCTGCTGACGGAGATGGCGCTCGGCGGCTGTTGTCGCTAGCGGATGGCAACATTTTTGCTGTTGCTGCTGGCAGCGACACTGATTGCGCGGGATAGAGGCGTGGTGGCGGCTCTGTCTGTTGCTGGTGGCGGGCGGCGTTTGCATGAGAAGGATGATGATTGCGCCGACGCACGAAAAGAAAACTATATCGTTTGAGAAAGAGAAAGATATGCCATGGAGGCCGGGAGATGCCTAGCGGGCAGCTGGCCTAAGTCATGGCAACGACGGAGGCCACCCGCAGGCGGGGGTTCTTCCCCTCGGTTGCTCTCTGGAAAAGACGAGCGGCGGCGGCTAGGGCTGCGTGCGCGTCGGAAAGGAGAAGGAGGAAGGGCGGCGGCTAGGTTTCCCTCAGGAGCAAACACACTCTGTTCACGCATGAATTACTGTTCACTCCGACGCACTGTTCACGTCGTCGTTACTGTTCACGCCGCCGTTTTTGTTCACCACTCTGATATCATGTGAAAAATAAGATTTGATTGAATGGAATGGGATTAGATGAGTACAAGACTGGACACCCCTGTCCTATATATAGGAGCAAGGGAGAAACCCTGGGACTTGTGTCCCAAGTAATCTAAACGGGCCGAGACACTAAAGGCCCACTAACTAATTAACCTATTAACTAAATAGGCTAATATAGACTCTTTAACATTCACATTTTTGAATCTAGTGGTTAGGGCGACGACTGTGTCATGGGAGGAAATTTGAAATTTCTGAAGCTTCCTATAGGGGTGAGGTTGGTGTTCGTGGCAGGGTGAGCGGTGGTTGTTTGGGGAGCATTCACGGTGACGTTGCTTGTGTCCTCGGTCATCAGGCTTGAGGCTCAATCCAAGGAGCTCATTGTTGATGAGCTCAAACTTAGTATCGCGGGGTCCTATGATTTGAGCTTGATGGTAGAGCAACTCCTAGATTTCAACGATCATTGTTTTGAAGCCGACCATGGTTGTAGAGGGTGGGAGAATGGTAAAAATTTGGCATGGTGGATGGCTCGGTTTTGATACTGAGTTGGTCTTGAAGAACAGAGGGCTACTGAGAGGGGAGGGGCTACGAAGACGAGCCGTGGGGGAAAAGGGAATCACACGTGTCCTACCTAATAAACGGGGTCCTGTGTGAATGAGGAGGTGGTTGTTGCTTAGTGGCACTCAATGCCAAATCATTATGAAAAGCGGAAATATAAGCAAGGTGCCCTCTGTAAAGTTACACTTGGGGCTCCATGGGTGTCGTTACATAGCCGACTGTCTTTAGGAATCCGATGACAATGATTAGGGTGGTAGTGCACTCCTAATGCTGTCTGCTTCTTGAAGATCTTGTTGGTGGTGGGGTTATGGCCCTGGGTCCAGCTTTCTGTCATGCTTGCTGCATGTAATATCCTCAAATCTCTTCTTATCCTCTATGTTACAATCTTCCTCCCTCATCCTCCCTTGTCGTTCTTTTGGCTATTCTACCTCACTTCTCCATCATCCGCCTCTTTAATGTGTTTCTCTGCTCCATTCTCTCCTCCTTTAGATCTTCGTCCTCCTCCTTCCTGCCTCCTTCTCCTCTTCCTTCTTGTTCTTATTCCTTTCAGATTCTTTTATTCATTTGCATTTCAATGGAGTTCTAGCAGCGATTAGCTTTTTTGTTACTCTAAACTGCTATTTTTCTGTTTTATTTGACTTTAGTCTTGTTATCTGTGAATTATTATAACCAGGGGATTTCAACGCTCACACTTTCATTTATATATGCGCGAAAATATCCTCTCCTTTTTCTTAGTCTCACCTATTATTTGCGTTTCTGTAACTTTAGGAACCTAAGAGATTTAAATGCTAGCACAATATAAAAGTTTGCATGCTTAAAACAGATACCTGACTTGATCTGTTTATCTTCACAGTCATCATTTTACATTAGTCTTTCGCTGGGCTACTTCATATCAATCTGTATTTTTTTTTGGGTTTTGGTAAATCTATTATCTACTAATACCAAGGATATGTTTTTTCACAATCTTTAAAAATTTAGTCACATGTATTTCGATGGGTGTTTGATGTAATTTGTCGTTTCTATTGTATACTTGTGATGTGATTTCCCATTAAAAGAGTAGATAGACTAATACATGTAAAATCTATATAGATACCTTTATCACTCTTTCACAGCTCTTTTTTTCATTGTTTAGGCTATTTGCTAGCCTCTGCTGTGGGACCCACTTCTGCTTTCTTTTTCACTGGTTACGAAGATGTCTGCATTTTCCAACTCTCTTATCTGACCATGGGCTCAGTTATAGAGATTTAATATTGAATTTTACTTAATTCTTTTTATATGCCAATATAATCAAATGGAACCATTTAATTATCTGTATTACAACGTAAACAGTGGCCCATTTGACCATGCATTGATCCCAATTTTATTTGGAGCTAAAATCAGGCATGTACAATTTCCTAACCAAGAATTGAAAAAAAGAAAACCAATGGGCATATTTTTGATATATAAAAGAGACATTTATGATGTTACAGTAGTGAAGTGGGTTTTGATGAAAAAAACTGATTCAATATCTCAACTCCTCTCCAATCTCCAGCTTATGCAAAGAATTTGGAGAAGTGACTAGTGCCTCGAAGAACTGCTGCCATGGCTTTGGTTGAGTCCCCAACCTCTGTCCGCAAAGGTAATATTGATAAAAGGTCTGATCCTTTCTATCTCTTTTGTTCCATGAATTTTTGTGGTTCTCACAATAGTTCTAGGGACTTTAATAACTGAATCGTCATCGAAGTTTTGTCACTCGTTCTGGTGATTTCTCTTTTGTGACCTGTTGATGGATTTAGGTTTCTTTATTTTTCATGTTTTTATCTGGTTTGATGTGCGTTTTTTTTCTGATTGTGCAGTGGTGGTGCATCTAAGGGCAACAGGGGATGCTCCAATACTGAAGCAAGCCAAATTCAAGGTAGTGCTTGAGTTTTCTCTCATTATGTTCACATAAGACATGCAGAAAATTAAAACTTTCCTTGAGTTGTAGTTTATTGAAATTCATTTTTTCTCCCTTCTCTAAGATAAAATCCACAAATCTTGCTATACAATGGTCTAGATGGTGCTTTTGGTAGACACAACTACACCAATTAGGATGATCATATCAGCCTGACATCATAAATGTTTTCTTCTTTTTTTCTGAAATGTATAAACTTGGAAAATTGGCACAAAATTAGTGAAATCCATGAATTATACATTAGAGAAGTACAAGTAACAACAATTATCGCTACCTTAAGATGCCACTCCGATCAAGTGTTACATGATATGATCTTAGGTTTCCCAAACACAACTCCACCAACTAGTGTATGTTTTATCTTATTCAATAATATTTAAGTTTGAGGATATCATTTAAGGCTTGGTTACTTTAATATCTGGTCTAAGTTGCATTTGAGCACATGGATCAAATAGCAGAACCTGCATTTTGTAATAACTGCCTGGTTTCAGGGTGTTAGATTAATTAGTTTGTTATGTACATGGGCCTAATTGTTGGCCCATTAGGGTTAAGTTATGCTTCCTTGTACTTGCCTCCTCTCCTATATATAGGAGGGGAGTTTCAATCTCTCAATAACAAGCATCTTACAAGCCTCCCATCTTTTTCTACATGGTATCAGAGCAACGATCCTAACCTAGAGAGAAAAAGAGAGGGAGTCTCACCTGCGGGCGGCCGCCTTCCTTTCTTGGCTTGGCTGCCCGCCAGACATCATCCCGGCCTCCATGGTTGTATTCCTTCTTCTTCTTTTATAAAAATCCATTCTTTTGCCTACGTCGACGCTCTCTGTCTTGTGTCCTTGACCATCACCATCACCGCAGTAGCTTTTATAGTCATGATGACCATGACATGCATGGAAGAGCAAAACAGAAACGTCATGTGTTAATGGATGGGCGTAGATTGATGTTTCGGAAATCAGTGGAACCAACTCACAATGACCGCACTTGGGATTAACATCATGATGATCATGTTGGTAAATTACAATTGCATCACAGGTTGGCAACTACGCAAATATGAAATCAAGGACCAAAGATGAGTTCCGCCGGCACAGCAACATGCGCGAGAACTGCCAATTGCCTTAATCATGAGACTTGCAACTAGATTAGCCCCCGCGAGGATCAACAAGATGCATTGTCAATGGAAATGCAGGTCGTGCATCCCTCTTGGCTTTGCGCTGTTGGAGCCTGGAGCTTGGAGCGTTGCTAACATTAGTGTTTAGTAGCAGCAGCTTGGCAAGTCGTGCGCTGACGACGAATGATGACTGCAGGTTGCTGATGATGTTTCCCAGACGTAGCCAAAGGGCAGGAGTGGGCTTGATGGAAGAAGAAGGGAGGAAGGACATATTTGAACATGGACTCCAGTAGGCAATCCAAATTCGAACAGGGATTTGACATGTGTCTGGAGGTTGGGCACAATGTGAAGAATTAAAACGGCAGAGAGAATGGTCTTAGTGAAGAGAAAGTGTGGCGTCAATTAATCGGTCATCTCGTCAACACAAATTTCTCATTTAAAGCATCATCCAATTTAGTATATTGACATTTGATCAACTTTTGACTGGCAAGATATATCATTCCCTTTGATTAGCCTTTGACCAGCCTAATACAAACACTCCCTAATAAGTGCTTTCTAATCTTATGGCTACAAAGGAGAGAAACTGATAAAGACTTTGATTGACAAAGACTTGATTTTTTTAATTCATTGACAAATAAAAGACCCCGTGCTATTTTATAAAGCACAAAAAAAGAAGGGGCAATGCATTATTTTTCTTCCTGCCGTGCTTATTCCGGTAGGGCTTGTTTTCCTGCTGAGATCCATTCTGGTAGTGCCACTTCTCTTTCTACCGAGTTTCATTCCGGTAGTATTTTTGTTCTTACCGTGCTTATTCTGGTAGTGCTTTGTTCTTCCTACCGTGCCTTTATATCGGTAGTGCGTTATTTCTATGCCACCATTCTAAAAAAAGAGAGGAAGATGAGTAGAGGGAGGGGATGAGATGGAGGAAAAAAGATGAAGAGAAGAGTGTTAGATTAATTAGTTTATTATGTATATGGGCCTTATTGTCTTGGCTCATTAGGGTTATGTTATGCTTCCTTGTACTTGCGTCCTCTCCTATTTATACGAGGGGAGTTTGCCTTGTATGTAATAACAAAGATCTTTCTAGCCTCCATATTATTTTCTACATGGTATTAGAGCATAGATCTTAAACCTAATACTAGAAAAACAAAGAGGGTACCTTCGCCTGCGGGCAAACGCTGTCTCACTCAACATGGTTGCTCGCCAGGCATCATCCTAACATCCATAGTCGTCTTCTCCATCGTCTTCCCAGCCATCTTCTTTTTGTGTTAGTAAAGATCTCATCTAGGCCTCACGACTCCCTTCAATCGAGAGTACTCCTGCGGCATCCCGAGAGTACTCTTGCGGCATCTTAATAGCCGTGCTCACTTTATGACACATGTCATTTTACCTTTTTGGTTTCCAAGGACGACATCACCACTCAACACTTGTCGTTTTCGTTTGATATACAAAAAGTATTATTTTCCTTGCCTTATCCATTGACAACCGCCATATCTTGTTATCCTTCGGTCAAATCTGAAATCACGCTATCAAGCGTTCTGTGATTCCCATAAAAATATAGTAGCGACCGTTCTCCATGTTGATTGTTAATTAGAACAAGCATGTGACCCTATTTGTTACTGTTTTGTTCCTTGATGTTGCCATAGATGGCAACGACCAAATCCTCTTTGTGAATCTTGAATCACTTGATTAATGATTCAGACTACGATCATTCGTGAATCTTCCTGTTCGCAAGGGATCTCTACTCCTGGCTGTGTAGCCCTATCCTTCTAAGCAGTAAATAGTGGGCACCACACTGCTTTACAAGCTGCAAAAATACCACTTTACAAAAATCTCACTGTTGCTATTGTTTTCAAGTTCATCTCGCTGGTAGACGCTACCGTGGAGGACAAGCAAACAAGAGCAAGTTATAGGAGGAGGACGAGCCCCTCCATCCTTTCATCCTATTGCTGCTGCTACACTAGTAGAGGGCTTCTCAACGATGCCATCCTACCCGAAGACACACCGTGCTACCCGGTCACAAGTCCAGGCAAAGGACGTTCACACATTTCAAGGCTTACTCTACGCACATCATCCAAAGTATTGACAACGATGACAAGTTAGCAGGATTTTGTTTCTCCTCAATGAAACAACCTTATACCTCCCTTAATTTTTGTAAACCCCCACATATATCATGTCAGACAAATAAAAGACCATGTGCTAGTTCATAAAGCACAAAAAAAGAAGGGGCAATGCATTTTTCTTCCTACTGTGCTTATTCCGGTAGTACTTTGCTTTTCCTACCGAGATCCACTTCGGTAGTGCCACTCATATTTCTACAGAGTTTCATTCCGGTAGTACTGTTTTCTTCCTACCGAGTTCTATTCTGGTAGTGTTACTCCTCTTTCGACCGAGTTCCATTCCGGTAGTGCTACTCCTTTTTCTACCGAGTTCCATTCCGGTAGTTTTTTTTTGTTCTGTGATATCGTGCTTATTCCGGTAGTGCTTTGTTCTTCCTATCGTGCCTTTATACCGGTAATACTTTTATTTCTGTATCACCATTCCTCTGTCAATATTTGTGACTCTCCATCCTAATCACTCATGATCTTTTTCGTGGTTGGAGTGAGGAGGAGAATAGAGGAAGATGAGAAGAAGAGAGAAGAGGAGATTAGACAAAGAGAAAAGGTCATCATCCGACCATGTTGCCTAGTTTCTGCATATTCATTCGGTTGTTAGTACATACTATACTGCATATTCCTATAGTTGTGCATCTCAAGCACGCGCCCACCTGCTATGGCACAATACTCCTACAACTACCGTGCATTATTCCGGTAGTGCTTGTTTTCCTATCGAGATCCATTCCAGTAATGCCACTCATCTTTCTACCGAGTTCCGTTCCGGTAGTATTTTTTTTTTGGTAATATGCACCGTGCTTATTTTGGTAGTGCTTTGTTCTTTCTACCGTGCCTCTATACCGGTAGTGCATTATTTCTGTGCCACCATTCCTCTACCAATGTTAATGACTCTCCACTCCGACCACTTTCATGATTTTTCTCATGGTTGGAGTGACAGGGAGAATAGATGATGAGTAGAGGGAAGAGATGAGATGGAGGAGAGAAGATGAAGAGAAGTCATCATCCAACCATGTTGTCAGTTTCTACATATTTATCTGTTGTTGACACCTACCTACTATAGCGCATATTGTTATAGTAGTTTCTCTAAGCACGTGCCACCTGCTAAGGCGCAATATTCCTATATTAGTGCTCTTATCCCAACTACCGCCCATTATTCCCGTGTTGGTGCTTCTTGTGTAGAATTACTTTGAGAACTTCTTGTGTAGAATTACTTTGAGAACAATGACGACCGAGACGACTTCTACACATATTCTCAACCATCTATTATTTTGGATGCTCTCTCAAGATTTTGATGTTCATTTATGATCGCTCTTATTGGCCCAACATTATCAATTTCAAGGGGGAGTCTATTCTATTGCTCTTGTTTCTTGATAAATGCTACATTAATCAAGGGAGGACGACTGCTTACTACATGTTACGTGCTATCTTCTTCAGGGGGAGTGTTTAGAGTGCTTCAATTTTATGTTACAAGATTCAGGGAGAGATCATTTCTTGTAAGGAGAGGTTGATTTTTTTTTGTACGAGCTTTTTTTTTCATGTATTAACAAGCTGGATTTGTGTTTTACCCATGCTCTAGCTTGAGGGGGAGTGTTAGATAAATTAGTTTATTATGTACATGGGCCTAATTGTTGGCCCATTAGGGTTAAGTTATGCTTCCTTTTACTTGCCTACTCTCCTATATATAGGAGGGGACTTTACCATCTCTCAATAGTCAATAACAAACATCTTACAAGTCTCCCATCTTTTTCTACACAGGATATGGCCAAATTCTCCAATTCACCTATTGGCCTGGTTGATCTTACCATTCTTGTCTAGGCGGCTAGGCGGTCCCTTTTTTCCGAAGGGGAGCCTAGGTATATCTAGGAGTTTTTGCTATTTTTATTTTATTTTTACATATATGTAGTAAAATTTACATATATATATTTAGCTACATTCAAATAAATTCATTACTATGTGTATTTCTAATGGTTATATCTAAGTTGTAACAATTATATTCCAACTAAATCACACCTAAATGACCTGAAATATACCTGATTGGTCCTAGTTTGACATATCATGATCTAAATTGGACCTACCCAGATGGTTAGACCTAAATCCTACTTAATTTTGCATAGCATAAACTTCTTAGACCTGAACTTTCCCTAATTTACCCTATACTTACCTAAATGAGACCTAATTTGTGCAGATCAGACTAAATTTCCCCAAAGCAGTTCCCCAAACCAGTCATGTTTTTACCAAAATAGACCTAATTTGCTCAAATTTGGGCTGGCCTAAATCAGATCGAATTTTGTATAACATGGCCTCAATAGACCTTACTTCCTCTAATTTATCCTATATTGACCTAAATGAGACACACGTTTGGCCAACTCTTACCTAATTTCCCCAAATCAAATGTATTTCCCTCAAATGAGACTTATTTTCCCCAAACCAAACCTACTTTCCCCAAATTTAACTTGATTCGGCCTAGATTAGACCCAATTTTGCATAACATGACCTCATCAGACCTTATTTCCCCTAATTTACCCTATACTGACTTAAATGAGACCCGATTTGTCCAAATTAGACCTAATTTCCTAAAGTCAGACGTATTCCCCCCAAATCAGACCTAATTTGCCAAATTTTGTCCCGGTTTGGCCTAGATTGGACCTAATTCAACCATAAAATGACTCAAAAGTAATCTAATTTGACCAAATCTAGATCCAATTCATGCTGAATTAGCCTTTAAATGGCTGAATTTGGCCCTAAAAGGCCTTTAGACGCCCACTTATCATACTTAATAGGTTGGACACCTAGTTTGAGGTGCCTTAGCTAGCGCCTAGGCGGGTGCCTTGATAACTAAGTTCTTGCCAAGGTTTTTTTCTTCTCAAACCCATTCATGTGGGACCATGGTATTAAAAGACGCGCCTTAAGGCGCTAGAGGTGTGCCCCTCAGTTTGTCCAAGGCATATCTAGGTGGTTGAGGCATTGAGGCATTTTTCAGGCTTAAGCCTCAATCTGCGTCTAAAAAAAGCCTAAAATATCATTTTTGGGCCTATAGGGGCTACACTAATCCAAATTTGTGTATTTATATGTATATTTATTTTATGTATGTGTTTGTGTGTATCTATATGTAACTATATATATGTATATATATGTTATATATGAGTATGTATGTATACATTGTGTGTATGTTATGCATGTGTGCGTATATATATAACTATGCTTTTGTACTATAGTTTTTCATTCACATTTGTGCATGTATTTATAAGTTTATAACACTACATGTTCGTGCATGTATTTTTAAGTTTATAATAGTATATGTATTGCATATAAAATTGTTTTTATGACTATAAGTATTATGCTATATGTATGTTTCTATATAGTACATACATGTATATAAATATATATATGTGTGTGTGTGTGTGTATACATATAGTTAGTTATATATCTTGAGTGATATATATATCACACACATATGTGTATATATATCACACACACATATGTGTGTGTGTATATATATATATTAACATACATATAGTTCTTTTTATATATCCACCTTGCTACAATCTGAAGCTTATGCAAGGGTTAAGCATCGGCTGCCTTGAGGCTTATTTCTCGCCTCACCGAGACGAAAATACCTCGATACGCCTCACTTCGATACATTGTGTGAGACATGTTTTGATGAGATTAGAATTGCACTTCTGTATGAGTTTGGGTTCATATAGGATGGTAATTATATGATATTTGGTGAAAGAGAAGTCCTTGGACCATGGTTATAGTTTAATAATTATATGTTAAATTTTATCTTATGGGACCTTAATGATGGTGTAGTCTATTGCAATACTACATCTATACTATCAGATGAGCCGCAGAGGGATGGGATGCAACTTAGGTTATATATAGTTTAATAGCATGGATATTGGTAGGATACAATATTGGAAAGTATTAGGCTAGAAATGGGAAAGGAAAGGAGTTCCATTCCTTTTAGACGTTTGTTTGCAACTGGCTGGAATCTGTTTCTTTTCTCATCATGCAAGGAGAGGGAAATATAAGTGGTGCAATTGAGAGACCGTAAATGAATTTGTTGAAAGTGTGGTGCTGCATAACATTCTTGAGATGGGAAACCAAATCCCACATGTCGTGTGAATTTTTTAATGCTGCGAGAGCCAGATCTACTCCCACTAGGATTTGTCTCTGACTATCAATCCTGTAAAACAAACAACAAAATGGATTAGAAATACAAATTAGTATCTGATCTACTATACCAAACACATCCCTATAGTATTATTTTTTTACAAGTATGGATGTGTCCTTTTATATACTATGGATAGGGTGGGATGCAATTTATGGTAATAATTTTATATTTGCAGCTTGGCCATACTAGTCCATATATACTATATAAATGAGCCATAGAGGGGGTTTGATGCAATTTATAGTACAACTTTTTCAAAATTAGAGATATGTCCTTCTATATGCTATGGAGAGGGTGGGATACAAGCTACAATAATACTTTTCATAATTACTCTAGAAAGCGGAGATGATTGCTTATTATTAGATGATAAAAAAGAATACAATGGTCTCTCTTTTATAAGACAAGAGTGTACAGAGATTAGAGATGAGCAATATGGGATAAAGAGAATAAGAGAATAAAGAGAAAATAAGCAAATACACTAAGTAAAGAAAAGCAGTAAAGTGTATATACTAATACTCCCCCTCAAGTTGGAGCGTAGATGTCAATCATGCCTAGCTTGGATGTCATAACAGTGAATCTCGTCTTCGGAAGAATCTTGGTGAAGATGTCAGCCACCTGATCAGAAGTATGTATGTAGGGAGTAGATATCTGGCCAGATAAGACAGCTTCGCGAACAAAATGACAGTCAACCTCAACATGTTTTGTTCGTTCATGAAAAGTAGGATTACTGGCAATAAAGGTGGCAACTTTGTTGTCACAGTACATCAGAGTAGGAGAAGAGTCAGCGCTAAAATCTTTCAGCAGGCTCCGAATCCAGAACAACTCACAAGTAGTATGCGCTGTGGCGTGATATTCTGCTTCAGCACTTGAGCGAGCAACCACAATCTGTTTCTTGCTTCGCCAAGTAACAAGATTTCCTCCTACAAAGGTACAGTAGCCAGAGGTGGAGCGTCGGTCGATTTTACTCCCGACATAGTTAGAGTCAGAATATCCAACAAGTTTACAATGACCATTTTTTTTATATAGCAAACCTTTCCCAGGGGAACTCTTCAGATATTTGAGAATGTGGCGGACGACATCCCAGTGACATTGACGGGGTTTATCCAGATATCTACTAACAAGCCCGACAGCAGAAGTAATATCAGCACGAGTAACAGTAAGATAAATAAGCTTGCCAACCATGCGGCGATACTGATGATGATCAGGATAGGCAAGAGAGTTCTCATCGTCCCAGTTAGTATTTGATCCAGAGGAGTACTAACAAGTTTAGCACCAAGAAGTCCTGTGTCAGATAGAAGATCCAAAACATATTTAAGTTGAGACAAGCATAATCCTATATTCAATTCCATACATGCATTCAAAGTTAAATTGCAGACATCATGAAATCAAGCCATGAAAGACATACACTTGAATAAACCCACTTATAATCACAATAATAGTCAAAGTAATAGATAATTTATTCACAATTAAGAATTTGAGTTAAGCATCACAAAAATAAACTCATATTGAAAAATTGCGCATCGAAATTTTGGATTATAAAAGAGCAGTGGTGGTGGACAACAAAGAAAGAAGACAAGGTATATTATTATTAGTAGAAAAGGAGAGTGAAAACAATGACGGAGGTGGAGGATGCAGAAGAAGAGGAGGGGGAAGAGGAGACTACTATTGGTGGTAGTGGTGGAAAATAAAACATAGGTATTAGAGGTGGATGAAGAAGAGGAGAGGGAGGAAGATGAGAGGGTGGAGAGATAGGAGACGCCGATGGCAACATGCGGAGGAAGAGGAGCAATCACCTAAGCAGTGATATGATAAGGAGGGGTAAACATGGGTGTTGAGAGTAGTGAGGAGGGAGTTTTTGTGCAATAGGATGTTTTCCTTTCTTAATTAGTGTTGGATTGTGTCCGGATTGTGTATAGCTCCCAACAAAAAAGGGGATTCATACATGTTTGGGTTGTGTGCACATGTGTTCAAGGTGTGTCCATGTTGGACATGTGGCAGACACAAACACGACATGCTCCGGGAAGCGTTCATTCTTCCTAGACTTGGTTGTCATGGCCTATACTCAGAACAAGGCCCATGTGCTAAACTTCATAAGTGGCATACCATATCCCGAATGGGACACATCTTCATAGGCTCCATGTATACCTTGGTATGAGCATTGAGCTGGGTCATACTAGGTTTTGGCAGGCTTGTACTGAAACCTATATTGTAAACTGGGTCATTGTCAGGTTTAGGCCTCAGACAATGTTAAAAAGTTGTCTTATACACAAATTCAAGTTTCCGGCCGGTCCGCATAGTACATAATAGTTGGGCACTAAAATGTGTCTCAAGGTGCTAGAGGTGTATGCCTCTAGGCGAGGTGGCCTCTGATACACCTCAAGGCATGCGCCTCAGTCCGCCTTGGTGAGGCATGTGCATCCATTTGTCTGAGGTGTATCGAGGTGCTAAGGTGTTTGCAGGGCATAGGCCTCCGTCTTTGTTTTTAAAAAAAAGCCTAAAATACCTTATTTTAGGCTTGATAACGACTGCGTTAACCCATAATTGTTTATATATGTATATTTGTTATATATATGTGTTTGTGTGTATCTGTAACTCTCCCTCTCTCTGTATATATACATATACTTTTGTGTGTATATATGCATGTGCCTCCACATTTATAACTATGTTTGTGTGAATAGATTATATTTTGATATGCATGTTTATTCATAACTATATAACAATATATGTCTATGTGTGTGCATTTATAAGTTTATAATAATATATGTATATGCATATAAATGTTTTCTATATTTATATGTATATATTATATATATATGCGTCTATATAGTATATTGATGTGTCTATGTCTAGGAAGCACGGATACAGATACATATCTGATACGGGTACGGGGATACGACAATTTTCGAAAATATAGGATACGGGTACGTCATGGATACGGAAATTTTCTAATATTTATTTTAATATTTTTAAAATAAGCAATAAATTTATTTTAAAAATAGATGAAGACAATCAAATTTCATTCAAAAATTACAATATTTCTAAAGAAAATGGAAACCAATACCATAATATCAAACAATGATTTAAAATGGGGTCTTTCATTCATATTAATGTGAGACAGAAGTTACAAAAAGACATGATAATATCATATTCTAAACCTTTCACATTTCATGTATCATGTAATGTTGTGTTGTAAAGTGAGTTATGTCATCTGTGATACCAAACTATCTTCTGTAATGTATGGCTAGCTACTATGAAGCACAAATATAGATACAGAAATGAATACGGGTACGGAACGGGGATATGACAATTTTCGAAATATAAGATACAGGTACATGGATACAACAATTTTTCTAATGTTTATTTTCAAATTTTAATAGAAAATACCAATTTCATTCTCAAATCACAATACAATAGGGGGAGTCTAGAGTTGGAAGTTACATGATTTTGGGATTTTGAGGGATCACACGAGTGGGGTGTTGTCTTGGCTGCTAAATGGGTTGGTTGTATCCTCGCTGCATTGAGGTCATATCTTGCTAATAAAAAAAGGAATACGACTGAAGAAGTATTTGGTATGTATTAGAGAGTATCTAGGGAGTATTAGTATCAGATATGCATTCAGTACTGGTAGGACACCTATTTTGGAGTATCGGTGCTTGGAAGTTCTTTAAAAAGTGAAATCCCAAAAAACAGAGGAGGTACAAACAATAAAGAGAAGAAGGAAGATTATATTTAGCAAGAGGAATGGTGACTAACCTTGAACTACTTCAAGGAAGCAATTGTGACAGCCTTGCTGCAAGCTATTACTTAGCAGAGAGGGTTGAGACATGAGTTGGTGTCAAATGCTAATCAAGCAACGTCATGCCCAATTTTTTTTTCTAGTTTTTACCGACTGGGTACGGCTTGGATACAGATGGATACGGATTAGGAGTATCCGATACGTATCCAGGAGTATCCATGGAGTATTGGTATCCAATACGTATCGGATACGGGTACGACATCTGTTTTGGAGTATCCACGCTTCATAGGTCTATGTAGTATACGCATGTGTATATATCTATATATGTGAGTATATAACTATATACATTGGCCGTTTAATGACCTCTCTCTCTCTATATGCATCAGTGTGTGTGTACATATACACATGTGTATATATCTATACATGTGAGTATTGTTAGAGAGTTCGTTTATTTATGTTGTTAAGTGTTTTGTATTATGGGCTCAAGTACGTCTTGGCCCATTAGGGTTGTCTTATGTCCTGTACGCTTCCCTGTTCACTTATTTATAGGAGCATGTTTTCTCTTATCTAATACAACGATTAGCCGTCTTTTCTTATTTGACAAGTACATAACTATATATGTTGGCCGTTTAATGACCTCCCTATATATGTATCAGTGTGTGTGTACATATATTTATATTAATATATTATTTTTATATGTGCACCTTGATACACTATGAGGCTTGCACCTCAACCGCCTAGGCTTACGCCTTGCCTCGCCTCGCCTCGCCTCACTGAGATGAAACCACCATAATATGCCTCATGCACTTTAATAATACAACATTGTATAAAAGTGAAGATTCTCAAAACCAATATATAGGTACATTGTCACAATTTCGGATTTGAAATTCGTTTAACAAGGTTAAAAAGTTTGAAATTGGGTTATTATGAGGGAACTTTAGCTAATAATAAGATAGTTGATCTAGTAAAAATTGGATTAAATATTGGAGTTAAAATTGGGCAATTATACCCATTCAAGTCAGTGGTATTTTATAGTAATTATTCTCTCTGTAATAGGCTAATAGCTAAATGGGCCCTACTTAAGCCTATTAGCATTGGTTTAGTTTATGTTATGTTGTCTACGGTACAATTTACCTTGAGACGAGTCTATATATATGATCTATCTAACTCTCAACTCATAACAATGATTTCTCTTCCCATGGTATCAAGAGCAATTTTCTAACCGTCAGGGTTTCAAAGTACCAGCAGCCCCCTCCCCCCTCCCCCGCGGTTCGCCTCCTCTACTGCTCTCTCTCCAAGGTTTCTCTACTCTAGCTCATTTGGTCTTTTCGGAAGGGGAGTCGTTGGTCACCGTCCCCTTGGAGTTGCACCAATTGCCCATTGACAGGGTGCTCCCTAGTGTAGCAACCTCCATGGGAATTTGACTGGTATCCCTCTCATTTTCTTTCACCCAATGGTGGCTTGTTGACTTTGGCATAGTGGAGATCCTTTTCTAAAAAAAGTTTGTAGCAACCTCTGGACTTTTTCTTTTTTCTTTTCCTCCCCATGTGTTATCCCTATGTATATGGGTGAGCGCTGTTAATCGTTAGGGATCACATATATTTTTCCTATCACAATGCCTTCTTCCTGTGATAGTGCTTCAACCACACTTCTTTCTAGCTATCTCTCTCCTCTCACTGTGCATCTTACCAACAATTGACTATCTCCACCACCCTTCTACCGGTGTGACTGATTCTTTATCATGTCTGAAGACTAGGTTGAACGCAAGGATTCACTTTAGATCATTGTCTATAATGACGATACTCCTATCTCCATCATCAAATTAAATGGAGAGAACTACCTGCTCTAGATAAACTCTATTCAAACATTTCTTGAATCCAGAGACAAGGTGAAGTTCATAGAGAAGCATGCTAAGGATACCCCTGAATGGAAACAAGGAAATAACTAAGTCAAAATCTGGCTCTAGAATAGTTGCCTCCAAATATATGTTCCAAAAAACTGCAAAAGAGTTGTCGGACATTGCTCGTCGTTACTACATGTAGGAAATGAATGTGCTGTGGCTCTATAAAATTTGAGATAAAACTCTTTGGTGAAAACTATGGAGTAGGGAGACATGACCCTTGACCAAGGTTGAAAAAGGTGTGAGGCGCATTGAAGCGTTTTGGTCTCAGCGAGGCAAGCCGTAAGCCTTAGAACATACCGAGGCATTCCTATATTTATATATGTTAATATATTTATATATAAGAAAATATATATACAATGTAAGTTATACAATTTGACAACTACATAACAAAATCACATTATGTTACCTGTTTAAAATCTAAATTTGAACCAATGGAAAAATAAAAATAGTAAAAGTTGTACCCAAACAGTAGGTATTTTAACCTTAGCTTATTTGTTTTTTCATTTGCGTCAAAGGGGCTAGTGGAAAACCCATTGGGCCAGGCCCATATGCAGTCAAGATGGACCAGGAAACCTCTATTTTGGGTTACAGGTTGAGGCTAGTGCCTCACTTGCGCCTCAATGCTTCTTGTGCCTTTTTGTGCCTTGTAAAAAATGAGGCGTCTGCCTCTTGAATCACAGGTAAGGCTTACGCCTTAGGGCGCCCTTGAGTCTGCCTCGCCTCGAGGTGTATGCCTTTAGCGCCTCAGGGCATGCCTTTTTTTTCCATGCCCTTGATGAATATTATGACTCTATTGTTAGCCTGTCTCAGCCATAGTAACAAGTTGGGGATTCGACAACTTTTCGACTGGCTGGAAAAAATCGGAATTCGGAAAAAATCGAGAAAAGTCGTGAAAAGATCGATAAATTTCGGTCAAAGTTCGGTCAACTATTCGGAAATAATTGAGAATAAATCGGCAATATAAGTATATACATATATATATATGTATGCATATATATGCATGTATGCATGTGTATATATATAGATAAATGTATGTATGTACATACATATATGATGCATGTAACTGTTACAGCCACAAGACATACAATCTTAGTGAGTAAAAATGTAGGAAAAGAAGTAAAAAATAGTTGAAAAATAACATGAATTGTCCAGAGGAGTGGGGGCTTTGAGGTTTAGTGTGTATTAGAATTTTTTTGTACATGGTTTGGTAAAAAAAGAGCAAGCGACTTAAAAGAGAAAAATCATGAAAAATCGTGAAAAGTCATGAAGAATCGTAAAAAATCGTATAAATCGCGAAAAAGCGGGATTAATCGTGAAAAGTCGTGAAAAATCGGCGATTGGCGTATTAATCGTGATGAATATTCGGGAGCCTATAACATCGTGAAAAATCGCCGATTTTTCGTAAAATTCGGAGACTTGTTACTATGGTCTCAACAACTTGATTACTTTCAGCCAGTCTCTTCTGAGGATCAAACCAAAGAGCGTGCCAATCTCGGTACCACCAAATTTCTCAATGACCTCAATCCAGCCTATGCTCCAGTCCACAACATCATCTTGGCAGGCGAAAACTTCCCCACTCTAGAAGATGTCTTCTCTCGTCTTCATCAATCTGACGTCCCTAGCTCCCGTCTTCCACTCCACCAGATTTGCAACTAGCGATTGCAGCCGTTGCTCGTGGACGTGGCTGCGGACGTCCTCTGAGGCCTAACTACAATAAGTTGGGATACCTTGGGGAGAAGTGCTACCACAAACACGGTAATCGCTACGGGCGTAGTTGTGGAACTGGTGCTGCTCATGTTTCCCAAGGGAACATACACCCTGTCTGTCACTATCTTGTCAGCCGAATTTGAGCTGCTTTTGCAAGCCTCTCAATAGGCTCCTCACCAACCTGCGGGATCCTAGGATTCGTGACCATGCAACTTCAACATCCTCGGCGCATTTGGTCTCCAACCAAAGTAATGTCGGGGCCTCCATGCTAGCATCCAATTCACCTCAAATTGTTAAAATGGGGGCCATCCGACGTAAGACGGGTATGAGACATCTTCTCTCCACTAAGTTCTATAGTCCAACATCATCTGTCATCCTGGCAGATGGGCCCATTAAAACCGTTCAACAATGTGGGAGTGTTAACATCTCACCTAATCTTAAACTTAAATCTGTCCACTTTATTCCCAATTTTCCATTTATTTTGATGTTCATTGCTAGATTAGTTGATGCCTTTACTTGCAACATCAGCTTCGGTAGCTATGATTTCGTGATGCAAGATCAGTGTTATAAAAAGCGGGAAGCGAGAGGTGTGAGGACAACACCTTGTCCCGCTTGAGCTCCAGACGGGCACTCAGGCGGGCGCTTTTCGGAAAAGTGCGTACAAAATTCTTATATAATTTAATAGATAAATATACATGTTTGTATATAAGTAATATATTTATAAGGAAATTTTATACTTATCTTGACACCTTACACAACAAATAAAGCACCCAAAATACATATTTGTATATAAGTAATATATTTATAAGGAAATTTTATACTTCTCTAGACACCCTACACAACAAATAAAGCACCCAAAATACTTTTTGACAGCTGTAATAGCCAATTAGTTTACTGTTACTGTACTATATATATATTTATAACTTTATATACTAAAATGCAGTAAGCAGTAGAAGATATATAATGTATTAATGTACATTATGCAGTAAACAATAGAATATATAGAATGTTTTATATAATTTATTAATATCCAGTAAATAGTAGAATACATATTGTACTATAAAATGGATTTATGTATTATATAAGGTAGAAAGGTACGGAAATACAGTATGCAATAGATAACTAGATATATAATGTATGTATTAATGTATTATAGAATGTATTATAAAGTAATGTTTCATATTATACAATGCACAACAACAATGTAGTATAGTATTAGAGGCGTAGTATTGTATATTCTATTACATGCACATATAGTAAGTCATGCACATATAGAAAGTCAACATATAGTAGCAGCAACAACATTTGACTAGAAAAAATGAAAAAAGAAAGCAACATGACAAACAACTAGCACCCAAAAATTAGGCGGCCAAAAGCGGGTGCCCAAAGCAGTGACCCAGGTAGACTAACCGGGTTTGAGGCGACCGCTTAACTGGCTGCCGCTTGAGACGCCGCTCAAGGCCCTAACGAGGCGGTTGGGCATTTTGGCCGCTTAGGCGGGCGCTCAAGCGGTTGCCTAGGCCGCTTTTCAAAACACTTTGTAGGATTCTCAGACTTTGACGACGATTGGTTCAGGTTATAGAGTTGGTGATTTGTACTACTTTGGTGATGACGTCCCTTTGGCTGCCTCCTTGTGTGCACACCTCTCCAACTACATCAACGCTAGGATCACCCCTCTTGAAAAGTTGAAGCACCTGGAACCCTCTTTATCTAGTTTACAAAGACTTCCATGTGACTCTTGTCAGTTTGGGTTCTTTTCCTCACAAAACTAGTTTGTATTATTAACTATTTTTAGATGTTTTTCACCTTCCTCTTCGTGTTTTTAGATGCACTGTTGTTCATAGCTATAATCCAAAGGCAAATAAACATGATCCCCACTCTATCTAAATGATTTTCCTTGGCTATTCTACCTTTCCAAAAGGTTACTACTATTATAGTCGAAGCAACCGTCGTATGTACGTCTCCGCTGACGTTATAGTCGATGCACTGTTGTTCTTTACCTCTCCTTCGCCATCCTCTCCACCTCAACCTGATTTCATTAAGCAAAATCTTTTTGACCCAATGGATTATGTACCCAAAATCCATCTTCTTATGACTCCCGTCAACCTTGTAATACCTCCACCACCCGACACAATTGTACAACTCTGAGAATCTATCACGGCCCATGACTCTCCAAAAGGTATATGTTCTTGCACTCTCCTTCATCCAATTTTTCATACCTCTTGTCTATCCAAAATTTTCCGTACGGCTAAAACATTGCCTAATAACTTGATTTTATTCAAATTTTGGAAAATTATTGTAAAGCCCTTCAACATCCTAGTTAGAAAGCTGCGCCGCTCGAGAAAATGACAGAGTTGCGTGAGATTGGACCTGGGATCTTGTTCCACCACTTGCCTCAGACCAAAACATTGTCGGCTACCAATGGGTCTTCTATATCAAATTTAAGTCAGATGGATCGGTAGAATGACTCCAAGCCCGTCTTGTTACCAAAGGATTCACCCAAACACGTGTGGATTTCTCTGAAACCTTCTCACAATTCACACACATTGCTTTTGTCAAAATTGCGATCTCTCTTGCCGCTCCACATGGAGCGGCCTTTGTTCCGGTTGATATATAAAATGCCTTCCTCAATGATGATTTAGAGGAGGATGTCTATATACAACATTCTCCTGTATTTTATGCTCAAGGAGAGTCTTCACAAAGAGTTTTCTATCTCAAACGCTCTTTGCATGGCCTCAAGTAATCAACAAGGACCTGGTTTACAAAAATCAGTTGAGTTCTTACTAGCTTGGGTTTTACCAAATCTTATAGTGACCACAACCTCTTCTTTTCTACATCTCAAGCTGGGTCTATTATCCCCGCTGTCTATGTTGGTGATATCGTTATCACTGGTAGTGATGCTCTTGAGATTTTAGCTTTGAAGCAGACACTCCAACTACATTTTCGTACCAAGGATCTGAGACAACTTTGCTACTTCTTGGGAATTGAAGTGCTACCCTCTCGTCGTGGCACTTAGTTATCTCAGTGAAAGTATGTCCTCGACCTCTTGGGGGATTCTGGTTTGCTTAATTCTAAACTTATTTCTTCTCTTATGGACTATCACACCAAAGTTTTGTCTGAGAGGGAGTCTTTTTCGATCCTAAGCAATATAGACACACAGTCGAGAAACTCATTTATTTACGATTATCCGACCCGACATAGCATTTGCTATTAGTGTTGTTAGTCAAACACATGGCCACCCCCCTTGTATGTCACCGGAGTCAGGTCAATACATTCTATGATATCTCAAAAGTACATCTGATCCGAGACTCTTATACAAGAAGCCACCTTCTCCAGATATCTCTTTAACTTTCTATGCTGATGCCAATCGGGCCGGAGATGTGAATGATAGGAGATCCCTTTCTAGATTCTATGTTCTATTGGGGGGCCATCCCATCAGTTCGCAGAGTAAGTAGTCAGTTGTGGCTCGTTTTAGCATTCAGGCAGAATTGCCCTCTGGCACACGCTTGCTGTGAAATTCAATGGGTGACATCCATTCTTTAAGAATTAGATCTCCCTCTTTCATCCCCAACAACTCTAAAGTGTGACACTCAAGCAACTATTCTATAGCTAATAGTCCAGTTTTTTATGAACTTACCAAGCACATTGAGGTTGACGACCACTTCGTGAGAGATTTAATTTGTGCCAACAAGATCATTACTAGAGCATTACACCATATGTGAAGACTGGAGAACAGACTGCTCATATCTTCACCGAACCACTTTCACCTTCATCCTTCTATATGTGTGGCAAGCTGGGAATACATGATGTGTACTCTCCAGCTTGAGGGGGGGGGAGTGTTGGTGGTATTTTATGTTAGTTATTATCTCTATAATAGCTAAATGGGCTGACTCTATTTAAGCCCATTAGTATTGGTTTAGTTTATATTATGTTCAGTGTATGTCGTACCTTCAGATGAGTGTATATTATGACTCTGTAATTCTCTCAACTCATAATAAGAATTTTTCTTCACACGTATTTTGAAACAAGAACCAATGCATCAAGAATGAAAGCAAAGGAAGAGACTTGAGTCAAGTAAAATGCATCAAGAATGAAGATGGCAGAGTGCTGTTGAAGGACGATGATATCAAGAACCAATGGAAAATTACTTCCATAAGCTTTTCAATGGAAATACTGTAAATAATGTTAAGAGACTCGTATGACATGAATACAAGAGATATCATTTACAAACGATGAGTTTCACTACTTGAGGACAAGAATGCTTTAAAAAATATGAAAATGAGAAAGGCATGCAGACTAGACGGTATTCCCTTTGATGCATGGAAGAGTATGGAGGATGAAGGAGTTATGTGGTTAACGAATTTCTTTAACAGGATCATGAAGACCAAGAAGATGTCGGACGAGTGGAGAAATAGTACTATAATCCCCTTCTACAAGAACAAAGGAGATGTTCATAGCTGCACAAACTACAGAGGTATCGAATTGATGAGTCATACGATGACGCTTTGGGAGAGGTTTATTGAGCAACGACTAAGATCTATAACGCATATATCAAACAACCAATTCAGTTTCATGCCTGGAAGTTCGACAACATATACTATTTTTCTATTAAGGAGGCTTATGGAGAAGTATAGAGCAAGAAAAAGAGATCTTCATATGGTTTTCATTGATTTGAAAAAGGCTTATGATCGAGTACCCATGGAAGTGTTGTGGATGGTTTTTAAAGAAGAAGGATGTGTCAATCTAATACACTGACTTGATTAAAAGACGTGTATGATAACTCTACTGCAAGAATGAAGAGTCCTGGAGGAGAGACACCAACGTTTCCTATCACAGTTGGGGTACACCAAGGATCCACACTCAACCCATATCTGTTCGTTCTTGTTATGGATGAGTTGACAAAGAATGTTCAGGGTGATATTCCTTGGTGTATGTTATTTGCTGATGATATTGTGTTGATTGATGAAATTAAAGATGGATTGAATGATAAAGTTGAACTTTGGAGAAGGACATTAGAATCAAATGGACTGGCGATTAGTAGGAGCAAGACTGGTATATGCATTGCAATTTGAGCCAATCTCACAGTTGAATGGTGGAGCCAAGTTGGACGGAGTAAATATACCAAAATGTGATAAATTTTGTTACTTGAGT
The DNA here is from genome assembly GCA_963693085.1 of Alisma plantago-aquatica. Lineage (NCBI taxonomy): Eukaryota > Viridiplantae > Streptophyta > Magnoliopsida > Alismatales > Alismataceae > Alisma > Alisma plantago-aquatica. The sequence continues at coordinate 921,767,995 of OY856409.1, forward strand.
TCTATTATTCAAATTGACGGGGATGTCCAAAATGATGTTTGTCACAGCATCACTGCAAGATGGTTGAAATGGAGTAGTGCAATTGGAGTATAATGTGATCGGAAGATCCCTCTCAGATTGAAAAGCAAGTTTAATAGAATAGCTATATGGCCAATCATGCTCTATGGTAGTGAATGTTGGGCGGTGAAGAAACAAGGTCTCAACAAGATGAATGTGGCTGAAATGCATATGCTGAGATGGATGTGTGGGAAGACAAGGAAAGATCGCTTGAGAAATGACTATATCAAGAATAAAATAAGGGTGGAGAGTATTGAGGACAAGTTGCACGAGGGCCGCCGACTCAGATGGTGTGGACATGTACAACGCAGACCGACTAATGCGCCTATATGAAACAATGCTATTGAGTTAAGCACAATTAATAGAATAAGAGAAACCCTAAAATAACATGGGAAGAGCTTATAAAGAGAGATTTTGAATCTCTACATCTTGACCGGAATATGACCCATGATAAAGTTGAATGGAAACGAAGGGTCCATGTAGCTGACTCCAACATAGTTGAGATTGAGGCTTAGAGGATGATGATGATGTATTCTAAAGCACAACACATACAAACTTGTAGTTGCACAAATTATTCATATTTTAATGTGATTTGAGATATTGATCATCCAACACCAAATCATGTAATGTAACGTTGTTTTCCAAAGTCGGTGTGGAAATCGGGAAATTAGCACAAAGTTTGTGAAGTTCCTGAAAAAAACATAAAATGTGGAATTCGTTCCTAAATTGTGTAAAGTTTGGTGATAAGGCACTCGTAGAAAATTTATGATTTAATCATGACTTTTACAAAAAGTCAAAGAATATTGTGACTGCATATGAATTTTTTTTTCTTCTAGAATGCATGGTTTTTTGTTCTCTCACTTTCTCATGGTATTGCTTCATTAAGTTCACATGTTTTGAAGATTTTCTGCTTTACGTGGTGCCGTTTATAGTTTTTATGTTTGGATATGTAAAATAGTTAATGGGGATTAGATTGACATAACTAAAAGTGATTACATGGCTTACATAAATAGGAGTCTAGACAGGATAGCACTCCTGTACTTCTCAATGTGGGATAACTAAAAGTGAGAACTAAACACATGAAGTACACAGACTCTTAACACTCTCCCTCAAGCTGGAGCATGAATGAGACACATGTCCAGCTTGCAAAGACAAACTCAAACGAAAAACATACAAAATGAAAGGTCCCCATACAAAAAGGTTGATCTCCCCATAAATTCCACAATACAAACACTCTTTCACTCCCCCTTGAGAAGATAACACAAGTAGCAAACAAGTCTTCTCGTTGATAAGCCGACTACCCCTGAAGCACATAACTTCTGTCTGATATCCTATGCTGTAATTGGGATGATATATCTCTTTTATCTCAACTTTTCTTCAAGCTCAATTCGAAGATTCACGGGCTTAATATTTTTCTTTTTATGCTGTGGTATGTAATGTGATGTTTGCTGTGCCCTATCGCCACTACTAGTATTCTTTCTAAAACTTATGCATTCTGTGTTCAAGCTTGATTATGCTGTTGAGTCTGATTCATCGTCATGAATCTGCAGATTGCTGGGTCTGAGAAGTTTGCAAAAGTCATAGAATTTCTTCGTAGGCAACTTCACAGAGACACATTGGTAATGAATTTTATATGGTATGTTTTTGTAAAATTTGGTAGCAGATGATGGCTAACCTGTTTTTTCTTTACTCGTAGTTTGTCTATGTCAACAGTGCATTCTCGCCTAATCCAGATGAGCTTGTTATTGATCTGTATGATGTAAGACGCTTGTCTCTCTAGTCTCTACACTAGTTATCTGCCTTATACATAACATATTATAGTGATGTATATCATATATGTTCTATATTATGTGTTCATTCAGTATATATCTTATTCGGTTCCAGTGATAATGATAGCACATTTATGTCTTAATGAGTGCATCAGATTGTTCTAAGATGCCAAATGAAATATAAAAATGACGAAGGCTTCTACACTGGGCAGTCTTTATCCGAGAAGCATTGAGAGTAATTGGGCATGGATGCAGACGTAAACCGTAGGTGGTAATGTGCTCTGCAAATTATCTCCATCTATGCTTTAAAATATATATACTCAAGTTTATGTAGTAGAAAATTTTGGCCAATTGTAAGGGAAATTCCTTTCAATTATCCGTCAAGGAAAGGCACAAGCTTCACTATCCTGGGACTTGGTGCACGTTAATGCCATTGAGATGAGTGGAGTGAGAGGTAGAAAAGAGTTCAAGGAGTGAGTCACTATTGCAGGGAATGTCAGAAAACATGTGACAGCCGACTGACTATATGAAGTGCTATCGGAGAAGGCAGTGCAGGAATGGAGAAATGGGTGTAGACGCAGTCTGCTAGGGGTTTGGCTACACTGTCTCAACATGATTGGGAGAGGTAAAATCGGTGACAAGATGGGAGAAGAGCAAAATGTCGAGTGAGGAAAAAATAAATAGTCCTCAGATGGGCATTTCTTAAAAAATAAAATGTAGAGAAGCAATATGCTGCACAAGGGAGAATTGTGACATATACATTGATGGAGCACTAGAGTACCATGAAGGGCCCGAAGAATTACTACCCAATCTCTTGGGGAGGCTTGGAGTATGTCCGAGAAGGCCATTGCCGGAAATCAATGGCTGTTCTTTAAGCACGTATCGGAATTTTTTAAGAACAAGATGATTGTATGATGCACAACACAAGGAGTTTGATTGAAATTCTCAAGGAAGGCCCTGTAAATGCTGCTGTCAAGCGTACATGCATGGAAACACCCAAAAATCATGTAATCGTTGCAGTGCACAATGAATTTTCGTTAACGTTTGAAGACCTACTTTGATGCTCTGGTGTGAATTTTCCACGAGATCATATATTCTCTGGCAACTAGGACATGCGATGATGATAGATCGGGGGTTGACCAATGAAATAAAAAACGGCCAGGCGGGCCGCTCAAGCGCCCATGACCCCCAGCCGCTTAATTTTGCCATTAATCGCCCGCTTAATCATTTTGAACAAAATCGCCCGCTTTTTGCCCGCCTCACCCGCTTTTTCCCGCTTTTTTCCCGCTTTTGTTTAAAAATCCTAATGTAAGCATCTAACATTAATTAATTACATAGCCAAGTAGTATTGACTATAATATACGAAACTTGTATACATTAAATGTTCTATGATATAGCTAGTCCTAATTAAGAATGCACACTTTGTGTGTAAGCTGTAATAATTGGGTACTGCTGTAATGCATCTAAGTAAATATCCTATTGCTCTATTATACTAGTAATGCATGATTAATTTTACTGATTTCCTTGCTGCTTTCAGTGATTAATGATTGGTACTGCTGGTTAGTATTACTTTAGTGATTACTTTAATTCAATAATTCATTGTTATATACAATTACTGATCTGCTTGCTGATTTTAGTGATTAGAGATGCTGATTAATAGTAAGTATTGATGAATACTTAGTTAATTACTGATTTGCTGATTAGATATGTATAGAAGTTCCTTATAAATATATTTTTTATATACACATACATGTAATTTTGTATAAAAATATATAAAATTTAGACACCCGCTTTTTCAAAAATCGCCCGCCTACCGCTTAATCGGTTACAGGGTGCCGTCTGCACGCCTCCCGCTTCCCGCTTTCTAATACATTGGGGTTGACCAGAATTCCAGATTTATCATTCTAGTTGAAGGCTTAAGCTAGGACGTTCTTGGTCATCTTTTGTTTGAGCTTGACGAAGCTGCTGTAGAAATCGAACTGACCTAAAACCTGATTCTTTATCGAAGTGCTAAACTTGGAATTGAACCAGATTATGATGTGCAACCCGAAACCATTCCCTATTCCATGATCTTATATGCTTATTCACAATATTGAGCAATTATTAAGATGTGCAGCCCAAAACTGTACCCTATTCCATGATCTTATATGCTTATTCACAATATTGAGTAACTATTAAGATGAAGCATAAATGTTCATATTTTTATCATTAAAAACTAGACATAAGGTTGTTAAATCCGACCCAGTGAGCGGACAGCTGAAGCTTTTGGTTCTCAGTTCATCTGACATCACCATGATGCTATGAATTGTTTTTAATTTTTTTATCATATATGAAAAATCAAGGAACATTAAACAAATCAAGGAAAGTATTAGATAAGAGCACAAAAACGACAATGATGCAATCAAACACTACATTTCCTATGTCAAATTATGGTGGAAGAGCAAAGGGGGATAAGAATATGGAAGGAGCGAGTGGGAATAAACATAAATTGGGTCTGGGAGTCAAGGTATACACATGGCCAAGAATTGGCTGGTTAGAGAAACCCGAGACCAGTTCAACCGGTCAGTTGATCTCTTTTGTCAGGACTCCGGTTTGAAGTCATTTATGGGTTTTTGAGTGAAGCAAACTGTCCTAGTCACTTGTTTCCGGTTCAACCGTCCGGTTTGGTTTGGTTCTGATTACTTTGACTATAAAATGATTATAAAGTGTTGAATACGTGCTAAAATATTAAGATTTAGAAATATATAATGATCTAGAATTTGATCTTTGGTCATTCGATTGCTTGCCCAATCCTCATCAACATACTTGTAACATTGATCTTTTTATTGGGCAGTGGGCAGGCGTTTGTATAACATCCCTTTTCTTGAAACTCCTTTAAGGTAACACAATTCTTTGGACACTCTTCTAGTGACATTAGAGAGGGTTGCTCATGGATGAATGACCACACCTATTCAAAGGAAATATCAAAATGAGTCAATAGTCAAATATACATTTTTGCTCACGGCTCGTTGATATATGTGGCTCTAGAAAACACACCCCATCATAAATAAACTTCATATTGGTAATCCATCGGGGTTGATACAAGCTTGGAGTCAATGATGTCTCTGTCTTTATGCAAATCGAGGACATTTTCGTCATATTTCACTTTAGATCGGAGAAATTCAATTTCCAAGAAATAGTAAATTGTCCTAAATATTTAGTGCACAAGTGAGATTTGATGGAGTTCTCTGCTATGAATGTCACTGCCTGTGATTACAATATCATCTATATATACTGCTAAAACAGTGATTAAAAAAGCTGTTCGTGAGAAAGAGACAGTGATCACTTGATGACAGTCTAAGCCGAAGGATTCAAGCATTGTCGAATTGTTGAATCATGCATGTGACAATTGTTGGAAGACTCCCTCTCAGCAAAAAATCTTGGGGTTTTTTGTAAGTAGACTTCTTGCATCATCTTTCCAAGCTCACAAGAACTGCAAAAGTTGTTGCCACTGCTCCAGATAACATTTAAATTCCACAAACCTATCATGAAACTCTTATTATGAGAAATGGGATGACGAACTATGCAAGAGCGGATACCTTTGCGTAGTGCCAATGTTTTCTAGGCAGCCGAGCATTGCGCAAGGGCTCCCAAAAAGCCTAGGCACTCCTAGGCATTTTTTCCTCCATTCATATGTTTGTATATATATAATTATTATATACATATCTTTTTTTTTTGGTAAATTATATACATATTATCATACATATATGTTATCCTATATGAATCGATGACAATATATATATATATATATATATATATATATATATATATATATATATATATATATATATATATATATATATATATATATATATATATATATATATATATATATATATATATATATATATATATATATATATATAGGGCAACGATCCAGTGAGAAACATATCTGGTGAGAGCATGAGAGGCATTTGAATAACTCTCCACATAGATCAATTTTTCATAATCCAACCGTACAGATTACAAATATACCTTAATATCTACCTTCGTATAAAATTTTATCACCATCCAATTTGTAGATCATTCACAACAACCAAATATTTTTCAACGCTCTATATTGAATTTCAGGCTGACCGTTGGATGTAAAAAGTGTATATTGTACATATGGACATGTAAACAATGTCTGATTGCAATGATTTTTTGCGACGAGGTAAATGAAATGATACTTTTTCCATCTATACGGTTGGATTTTAAAAAATAGTTACTAATTTGTAGTTATTCAAATGCCTCTCATGCTCTCACCGTAGGATGTTTCTCACTGGATCGCTACCCTATATATATATATATATATATATATATATATATATATATATATCCTACAGAGATAAACATCTAACAAACTTATTCAAATATCAAAATATTCCAATTCTCATACATCAAAGGTATCAAAATGGGTTGATTCTAGCCACTTTAATTCATATTTACTTGCATCTAAACAAGCATTTTTAGGAAGAACAACCATGTTACTATGTATAGACATATGTAAGGAATGTGACGTGAATACAAGCAATGTTGTTATTAGGTGGAGAGAAAAAAGCGCCAACCTATTGTGGATTTCTGGAGAAAAAATTGTTGCTCAGTTAAGGAATAGGAAGAAATAAAACCGAACAGCCATGGTGATCGGAGGGTGATGAAGCAATAGTAAGGTATGGGAACAACTTAGTTTAGAAAAACTAAAAAACAAAAAGAAAATGGAGCAACACATGCAAACTTGCTCGTTTGTGGAACGATTTAGAAAAACATGAAAAAAAATCAAATATGGTGACGGCCCATTAACTAGGTCCAGTGTGAGGCCAATAACCCCCCAGGAGCCCAGGCAGGTCGCAAAGTTCGCGGAGGCCACCCGTATGCCTATTGAGGTTAGGAGCTGGGGGGCACCTAGGTGGGCGTCCGTACAACCATGCATAGTGCTACTAGTAAAGAGAATGTTTCAACCTGTATGTTGATGGTTGGGCATGTGTCTGAGGATCCATTTGCTTCATGTGCTGATGGACTTTAGTGAATGTGGGAATGCTTTTCGATGGTGAAGGTGTGGGAACCTTGTTGGAACTATGTTTAGAGGAGGTGAATAAATAATGATTTCTAAGGGTGCAGTGGCGGAACCAGGAGTTGGTGGCTGGGGGGCCAAAAAATTTGCACTCAATATAGGATTGAAATTCATGGCCTCAAGTACAACAACAAACATGTTAACCAGTACACCCAAGTCCAATTATGTGTTTTTTTGTCAAAGAGCATATATATAGCAACTACATTCTGCATACATTGCGAAAAATTAATAGTGTACACAAGGATTCAAACCCGAGACTTCTTGGCTATTGTTGCAGTTACAAATCAATACACCGAATCTGTATTTGTGACCGACATTTGGTATAAATAATATATACTATCGATATAACATTATATATATATATATATATATATATATATATATATAGAGAGAGAGAGAGAGAGAGAGAGAGAGGCTAGAATACACTCAAGTGTATTATATATGCTACACTTTTTTTTTTTTGGGGGGGGGGGCATACCCCCTGGTTCCGCCCCTGAAAGGGTGCCGACGGTTTTTGTGGGGAACTCAATATTTTGGACTTCCGAAGCTTATCTAGAGCGAAAAACATGTCTGATTCTAGGAAGATTACATCAGCTGAAAGCCTGAAACATACATCCAACATAAAAGAAGCTTTTGTAGCTTTTATCGAAAATGTAAAGCCTAGGAAGACGAATCTCAGTGGCTTGTGGATCGAGTTTTGTCCGTCCTTGGATCAAAATTGTGCACAAAGACTGTACAAGCATACAGCTGAAAACACAGAGCTAAAGATGGAAACGTGTCTCGTGAGGATGGACAAGAGAGAAAGGATTATCGTAATGGGGACAAAGGATGGCTTTTGGTTAATTAGGTAGCAGACAATAAGGATACCCTCAAACCACAAATATCCGGGTAGATAAATTTGAAACATGAGAGCCCTGGTAATATCTAACAGGTGTCTGTTTTTGTGTTCAACAACTCCATTTTGTTATGGTGTAGCTGTAAGACCATTACTGGAGTATCCTTGTGCTCTGACAAAAGGCAAATAAGGATGCAGACATATTCAAAGGCAACGTCGGTGTGACAAATTCAAATGTTAACATTGAATTGGGTAACAATTATCTGATGAAAAGTTTTCAGACACTTGACAGAGCCTCATCATGCCGACCCCAACATGGTTGGGATTGAGGCTTAGATGATGATGATGATTACAAAGCCTCATCATGGGTTTTAAGTAAATGCAACCTAGTCATGCAAGAAAAATCACCCACAAATGTAATGCCATAACAATGTCCGTTATAACCATGAGTTCCAAAGAGGGGAGGGGGGGAGGGAGGGTGTTGGTGGCCTGAGCTCCAGACTGAGCTCACTTTGCTGGTCAAGACTAGTCTGATTTGCAGGAAATAGTTTCAGCTGACTCAAACTTATAGCTGACTGGATCTTGGTTTGCTGTTTTATATACATCATTCTATGTTTTTCATTGTTGTCAGGATCCCATCACCAATCACTATGGTATTGGCCGCTTCCAATTTTACTGTTGGTGAGGGCACCGAGAGAAAGATAAGGTAGAGTTGGGTGAGAGAGTAGGGGCCAAAGGGCTTGGGTCTGGGGGTCTTAGTAGAGGTATCAAGACGACATAGTTGGGTAAGCTCCAAACTGAGCCTGCTGTGCCGGTCCATGGTCAAGACTAGTCTGTTTTGCAGGGAGCTAGTTTTTGGCTGACGAAGCTTGTAGCTGACTGGATCTTGATTTGATGTGCTATAGCATTCTATGTTTTTCATTGTTAGGGTCCCATGACACCAGGGTTTCGTTTGCTTCCAATGTTACTGCTGGGAAGGGCACTGAGAGCAAGAAATGGGAGAATGGGGTGAGAGAGTAGGGGTCAGAGAGCTTGGGTTGGGGGCTTAGTAAGAGGTATTAAGCTGGCATAGGTGGGGGTTGTAAGCTCCACACTGTGCCTGCTGTGCCGGTTCATGGTCAAAACTAGTCTGTTTTGGAGGGAACTAGTTTTTCGCTGACTCAAAACTTGTAGCTGACTGGATCTTGGTTTGATGTGTTATAGAGTTCTATGGTTTTCATTGTTTGCTAGGATCCCATCACCATGGTTTTGGTTGCTTCCAATTACAGCTGGAGAGGGCACTAAGAGCAAGAAAAGGGTGAGGGCGTAGGGGCCAGAGGGCTTGCCATGGGGGCCTTTGAGTAGAGGTATTCAGCCAACATAGGTGGGGGTTTGAAGCTCTAGACTGAGCCTTCTGTGCCAGTCCATGGTCAAGACTAGTTTGTTTGCAGGGAACTGGTTTTTGGCCGACTAAAACTTATAGCTGACTGGATCTTGGTTGACGTGTTCTAAGTTTTTCATTGTTGTTAGCATCCCATCACCACAGTCTTGGTTGCTTCCAATATTACTGCTGGAGAGGGCACTGAGAGCACGAAAAGGGTGAGTGGGGGTGAGAGAGTGGGGGCCAGAGGGCTTGAGGTTGGGGCCTCTGAGGTATTAGGGGACATAGGTGGATTTGTAAGCTCCAGACTGAGCATGATGTGTCCGTCCATGGTAAAGACTAGTCTATTTCCGGCTGACTCAAATTTGTAGCTGTTTGGATCTTTGTCTGATGCGTTACAGCATTATACGTTATATCTGACTTAAGATTTTGCGATGTGAAGATTACACACACTTCTGGATCTTCATATAGATAGGATATTATTTTTCGGGCCACATATAATTATTGCGTTGATTTAAGCAGATCTCAGCATTCAAATATTTTGGTCTTTATGCTACAGCCGACAGGCATGCTTAGGTTTGTTCACTTGATCCGTCCCCAATCGTTTGAGCTGATGCTTTTTCATGAATTTTTCTTATTTATTAGCTTCTCATTCAAGTTGGAAACATACTGATCTTAAAATATATATAATACAATGTGAATAGGCTGTTACAGGATTATGGTTGAGCTTTAATCTATGTGTTTGCATTTGTAGAACTTCGGCTTTGATGGAAAGCTGGTAGTGAATTATGCTTCCTCAATGGCATGGGGATAGAGAAATTTGAAGAGATTGGCGGCTACCCCTTATTGATTTTGTTCTTTTATACGAAACGCTGACAGTATACCTATTTCATGTAACACATGCAAATATCCTACGGATCATGGGCTCAGATGTCATCGGTTAACGGCTTACTGAATGGCTTGTTTACCTTAACGATTTCAGTAAGCAGATGCAGTATGGGTTGAGTGCTTATGATGTGAGCATTTTGGCGTGTACTATACCGGGACTATACAGCTGGAGTTTCCTTCTGGCGTCCTGGCACTTGTCCACAGGGATAGATGTTAGTAATATCTGTCATTTCTAATACACCTTTGCTAGGGCTTGTTTGGCTAGATGTAGGTGGACTGGAAATTGTAATCTTGAATGTAAATTTAATTTAGCAATCACACTTTGAAGCCGACTTTACCCAACCAAGCTCTAGCCCATGCCGAACGGGGTGAGTGGGTTGGATTCGGGTTGGGTCATTGTGGGTTCAGGTCTCACTCGCATGGGTAAAAAAAAACCCAGTTCTAAACATGCGGACCAAAGACAGATCCAAACCCGTCCCTGTGGTTTCCGGGTTGACTCGTGAGTATCTATATAATTAATTTTTTTGCAATATGCTATACTAAAGATAAAAAAGTTGGTTCTTTAGTGTTTTTACATTAAATGTAGCACAAGAAAACAACCAACTACTGACATATTGCTACCAAACAAAATAGTTTGTTGTTGGTCTTTTAACTACTATTCAACCAGATATTTTTTAGTAAACTTCTGTCATGTATGGTTATGATAGACTACAATTAGTAATTTGTACAACAACACATTTAATTTGAAAGCAATTATAAAAAATAGTATGTGTGGATTTGTTTCTCCCATTTCTCTCAATCAATTTTTGGCTTTTGTTAGATAAGTTCAATTTGAACTGGAACTCCTTAATTAAAACTCTTTACAATTAATAAGTAATAGATCACTATAATTATTTTAAGATATAGTAAATCATTATATTTATTTTAATATAATTGATTTAGTTGAGTGGGTCACCCACAGATGCATGTGAGCTACTTGTAAAACCCGCTAACTAAACGAATGCTTATGAGTTTGGGTAATAACAGGTGGTAAGTTTTTATCATCCAAACCCAACTTAAATGGGTCGGCTCGTGAGTGTCCGTTGATTTTGGCTCAATTGGATAGCTATAAATGACGTTTTCATGGCATCACGTTGCCCAACTGAGTTCCTTTTACACACTATCAACTGTCCAGTTGAGAATTTTATATCTTTATTTTCTTTCCCGTCAAGGTGTAGCCCACTAAATGGTTTTGGGCGCTTCCCTCTAAATCCTTCTTTGACTGACAGATGCGTGCTGCCGTTTCCCTGTAGGTTTGAGCTCAGCCTTAAGTGTTAGGAGTTACGTCCCATGTAAGTAAACATAAACCCGTCTTCTCGACCCATTTATGCACTATGGGAACGTGTATAACTTGTTGGATAAACTGTGCTTTTGCCTGCCAATTGTAATGTCTTGTTTGATGAATATCGTTAGGCTTATTATTACGGAGCAGCGTCCATGTGCATCAGCTTATAACAAGAACCACTTTCAAGGATCTACTGCATCTGCAGGGCCCTATGATATTCGGTTGCAATAAGCAGACCCGTCGACATATCGCTAGTAGTAAAACCAGAGACCAACTGAACCGCTGGTTTAGGAATGACCAATATTATGGAATACGTGCGAGTGAATAATCATACGAACATGTATCTATCATTCAGTTACTGCTACTCTAAAGAAAACAGTTAACTACTGCTTTATCATATGTTGCGTCAGATTTGTAGGGCAATGTGTTAATCAGCAAACCCCTATTATAATGATAATTTGGGGGATAGAGAAGGTAGCGTTTGTGTTCTGGAAAATTGAAGTTCTTATTTTGGAAAATGAAAATAAATCAAAACCCGTCGTAAGGGTTTGTGGAGGATTCAACCGTGTTAAGGTTCGTTTGCGTCCTATTTTTTCCGACTACAGCTATTCAATGCATATTTGTGTGAGCCTGCTGGTATTTCCACCCGTTGGTTAACCTGTTTTTAGTAATAACATATCTGAGCTCCTCTGGCAAGGCCCAACACGACGGAAACACAGTAATCAGAAAAGCTGTCATAATTGACGTGTTTTGTAAGTGCTACTTTTAGCCATTGAATTTGAATAACATAGTATTTGTTATTACCACCTTATAAATATAATACAGCTGCGATCATACATAATGCCGCATTCTGAAACGTCTGGCTCATGCACCCTATTGCTCTTACAAATACAGTGTTAAAAACATAAGTCATACAAATGATAGGGGTCGTTCGGCTTAGTTCATTTAAAGTGTCAGATTTTTTTAGGTAAACTGGAGGTAAGATTATTTAATTATGGTACTAATTAAAATAATTGGTTGTCCGTTTCATTCTAAATTTGGGGCATTTGCCAGCTCGCACCATTAATTCTTGTCATTGCATGCTTCCCAGTCAGCTTGACAGTTCAATCATACTTTTAATTAATCACTTTTACCAAATTGAAATGTCAGCGATCTATGACTCCCGGGATTTCAAGTGGGTGGAGCCAAAACGGCCTTAGTTTCAAATCATTCCAACCATACGGATCTTTACATATCCGTAATTGTCAACTCTTTGCTACGGTGTCAAACGTTAAAATAATTGTTGCTAAAAGTGTTATGATGCCCCGGTGTTCTAAGGCCACTCATCCTTCCGGTTATAAATGGCTACTCATTAATCATTACATGAGATGCTGCCTTGCTTCTGAAAGTGCAAAAACTGCATTGTGCTTCGCACCGGCTACACTCTTGTAGTTTGTTGCTTGCCTTCTTCAATTGCTCATCTAAGCGGTTCTAAGGATGACACTCATATGGTACTTCATCATACAATCATATAAGATCCATCTGTTTAGATATCATCATATACATCTAGAAAGCTGTATGCTTTGGTGGTTACGAGGATGGCCATCTACATGCTATTACTATTTGGACAGGTGCCATAAACTGACAACGGATGTTCAACAAAGGTTTTGAAGGGTCGAACGTGGATGTCCATGGTTAGACCGATATTTTGTTATATTTTTTTTGCTCACTGTCGACCATCAATGCGATATGGTGATAGGATTGCATAGTGGGGAGTTACACGCATGCCCAACGAGCGAGGCATGTACCAGTCAGTTTCACTTTTTCCCCTTGTCGTATTATAATGGAACATTTTCTTCTCGTAGTAAATAAAACCCGAGTCAAACAGATTGGTTAAACTGAGATCATGCGTATAGACTGCATACAATGGGGTTTTAGTATTTTTTTTCAACTGTCTATACCGCCATGTGAATTCAAGATATTTTTTTTACTGCTCTGTATACAACGTGGCTTTAGTATTTATTCACCATTTCTTTTGTATAAGACCAAACCAACTTAACCAATTATTCCCTATTATTACAGAGACATAGAAACTTGGGTCGACACTGTGACTAATACAGCTTTCTATAAGAAAAAGACGTTCCTTAGAACGACTTAAAGACAACAGCCCATGTCAAGAGTTTCAACGTGCACTCTAATTTAAAATTGAGATAGGTTAATTATATTATTCGTAGGCTCATTCTTGGGGCTACATTAAGTTAACTAAAAGGTTTTTAAGTAATTCTGTTGCAATATTATCAATCCCAAAATTAGGCTTGCTAGCATGTGTCAAGGTAAAATAGTATCATCATAACTTTAGTCCCAGGAGTACAAACGAAAACAAGGGGAAGTTCACTATTGTAATAAGCATATTTGAACACCACAGTTATGAGTCCTTGTATGACATATTATAGTATATTGCATGCCAACAGATCGTAGTAATTCGTAACATACATACCTGCTCATAGCAATTATGTTATATACACATGTTTTGTCCTGCACTTACAGAACTCTTGGCTCCGTCACTATTGACAACTTACAATATCCAGTCGGGTCATGTATTTTTCCATGGTTTAACAGTTCAATCATAGTTCTCATATTCCGGTTTTACTAAAATTGAAATATCAACCATATTTGATTCCCGAGGTGTCAATTGGGTGGCGCCAAAACGGCCCATTCGTTTCAAAATCATCCAAACCATACATGCAGGGGTGGAACTAATATTTCATTGTTAGGGGAGTCAATATTACTTTGTGCAGCCAGTCAAAAACACGAGCAACCAGTGGTTCTTTATTATACATTCACATAAATACTTTTTTTGAGAGAATGGAAATGATTAATATGAAAATAGACAATGTTTTGAGTTTATAACAAAATACAATAAGAGCCACTTTTACGTTTTTTGAGTTGGTAATTTACTTTAATAAGTTGTTAAAAATGCAACTTTGATCATGTCTGTGTAGGCTTATATCGCATTGTAGGTACCTATGTGTTCGATTTGTGACATTGTATGATTATTTCTGACATTTGGTCAAGGCTTGAAAATTGCAAATATTGTTAAAAGAAAATAGTTGTGTAATCGTTTGCTGAGTAATGGTTTGATAAAACTTGTTCCTACATATATACGAGTTTCCATTTGCACCATGTAGATATATAGATGGTACATCAAAAGAATTCAAAAATTTGTAGTTATTTGAACTTTACACACTTCATTTTACTTTTTAAGGCATTAGATTCACTAGAATTTTTATGCCAGACTAAAATTTTGAATATTTGTAGTTAAAGAAAACGAGACATAAGGGATAACAATGCAAATATAAAAATTCTAAATTACAAACTTCCATTGTTTTAATAAATAAATAAATAAATACTTATAGACAACAATATAATTCCATTTTTGCATGAAAAGTGTTGAATTTATTTTATTTAAAAATAATTACGTCTTTCTAATTACTAAGATATAATTCAATTCTTTAATGATTTGTTGAGCTAAACAATTATAAACCTTAGAATAGGGATGGCAAAACAAGACCCGATGCGAGTGACCCGACCCGAACCTGAAATTTTTAAACGGGTTAGGGGTCTAAGATTTTATGACCCAACCCAAAATTGACCCAGAGAACCCAAAATTAATTTAGGGCCAGATCCAGGTTTGGACTTACAACCCGAATAGACCCAATTGACCCAAAATTCATAACAACATATTCAAATAAAATTACAAATACTAAATTTAAGGCACCCAATGGCCTACTAAATTATTAATCTGATGATTCTGAAATTTATTTTCACAATTCTATAAGATTTTGTATTGGTTTATATGATTTATTATGCTAATTGTTTTATGAATTAGCATTTAAAATTCCCCAACAAACTAAAACTAGCTTTATATATGTTCCTCAATGACATCGTAAGTTTGTTTACACTTATTTGTTGTTTACACTTATTAGTTGTCAATGATTACATAAAACACAACATTTTTTAAATTGTTTTCTTGATACTTGGATTTACGGGAAAGACCCGATGGATCCAAAAATATTTATGGGTCAGGCTAGGGTTGAAGGTTTCGACCGAAAAATTCATCTTTTGTAAGTTTACGGTCTAGACAAAAAGTGTTGACCCGAAATGATCTGAAATGACACCCAGTCGACCCAAACCCGAATTGCCACCCTACCTTAGAATGTGTTCCATCTTCATCCATGATTTAATGACCTCATAGTAGAGTTAGTTAAGTTCTTATTTATACTTTAGCAAAAAATAATTTGACACCGTGAATTGTATTTGAAAACATGGTTATCATGGGAAACCACAAATAACTGTAACAAAAGAGTTAAAATGATTTTCGTAACATCATGTAATTTTTCACAAGTTGAGATCCCTATTTAGAAATTACTAAAAATGTAGGGACCCGTAATTGTTTCTAGAAAAATAAGAGAGGCTATTTCCTAATACATAACAAATGTAAATACAAATTCATTTCCTTGCATGCATATGATTTGCTTAAAATTACATAAGTTGTGAGGAGTTATGCAAAACTAGATACTTTTCTTGTTATAAACAAAAAATATAAGTGATGAATATGACAAGAGTCATTAATATTTTTTTTGCAAGGGATTTTATGAAAATGTAACTGTAAAGAGTTATGTAAAATCACAATTTTGTTAATTATTTAAAATAATAATATCAATATTTTTTAGATTAGGTATTATAAGATAATGAGAAACAAAATAAAAGAAACTAACTATTTTTAGACATTTTGTTGGAAGCTTAAACTTTAATTTCACAATTTTAGCGAAATTTATGACTGTGTTGTATTTATTGACAATATGATAAGATTCTTATTTTCATTTTTAACAATCAAGTCTATAATTGCCTACATGTGACTTAATTAGAATGTTTAAATCATGCATGATTGTAAAAATTTAAATGAAAATGATTATTAAAATGATTTTCTATTCATATATAACATCTCAAAGTTGCTTTGAGATATTATTTTGCATGCATTGAACTAGACTATAATTACAAAAACTGAATTATCATGTCAAATGAGATGAATTTATAATTAGATGTAAAAGGTGTTAGCTCTACTTGAACCTGCAACCTCTATATGGAGAGTATTACATCCAACCACTAAAATAATTAGCTTTCTTTTACTTAAAATGTTATTGTTTACTAATATATAGTCTAAAATATACAAAAGTAATACACATATACATAATTTCAATTTTCTTAGGATTTGGAGGTGGCCCCTGCATGCCCTTTAGCTCTGCCCTTGCGTAAAATGCCTTATAATATTTGAAAACATAATTACTTTGCCGCAACATTAAATATTAAATTAAATTGTACTAAAATTTCAATATATACCCATGATATGTTTCAAAACCACTTATCTTTATGGTTATGAATGGTTGTTCATTTGTGTGATATTGTACTCGCTTTTGAAATCAAAATGGCTATATGCTTCCCACCAACTATATCCCTATGCTTCACTGCATGTCTACTTTCCTCCTTCCACTACTCCTGGAAGCAGTTCAAAGGATGACAAGGGTGGTCATGTACATGCACATCCATTTAGACCAATACCATAGATTGACATTGAATATTCAACAAAGTTTATGAGGGGTGGATGCCCATGGCTACCGTCCATCATCTATTCAATTCAACTTACTCATAGAGCTATACTTGCATTATTTTCCTGCTCCCTGCATGACATCAAGGATCAATGCCATATGATGATAGGCCCGCACAACGATAGAGCCACACACAAACACAATGAGGCATGCAACTAACATGTTTATTTTACTTTTTCTCTTGACCATATAACACTATAATCATTTTTCATCCTAATAAAGTAGATAAAATAGAGTGGTCAAAATTAGATAACCTGTATAGACTAAAAAATGAACTGCCTATGCCTCAACGTGAATTCATGACATTTTTCTACTGCAAAGTAGTATAACATGGGGGTCCTAATATTTTATTGACCATACCATTTGTTATAACATCCAACCAACTCAACCACTTATTATTTATCATTATATAGAAATAGAAATTTGGATGACTGATAAAAGCACTTTTAAAGAAAATATGACCCTTCAAAGATATGAAGAAACTACCGATGGCAAGAGCTTTAATGCACACTCTGAACTGGCATTGAGATGTGTTTATTGTTAGCTGTTGACTCATGCATGGGAACACATTAAGTTAAAATTTGATTAGATTGCAATATTATCTCTTTTAAAAATAGACTTGCTAGTAGACGTCAAGGTAAAATACCATTTGTTTAACTTTAGTACGACAAGTAGATAAAAAGACATGAAGAAATTCGTTATCATAATAAGCATACTGGAACACCAAAATTATGAGATTTTGTATGAAATAGAAAAGTATATTTTGCATACCAACATATCACAATAATTCTTAACATATATACCCACTTATAATAATAATTATTATGCATATCTATTGTGCCCTACCCTTACAAAACTTCTGGTTCCGCCACTATTGAGAATTCACACTATCAATTCTTGTCATGGGTTTTTTGCATGCTCCCTAGTCGCTTGACAGTTTCATCACACTCATACGCCAGTTTTATAAAAGTGAACCATCGATAATATATGACCCTCAGAATTTTATATGTGTGGATCCAAAACATCCCCTTATTTTGGAATGATCCTCCTCATATACCAATTTACAAAATTGAACCATCCATAATATATGACTCTCAGAATTTCATATGTGTGGATCCAAAACATCCTGTTAGTTTGAAATTATTCCAACCATAGATTCCCTTAGGCCATGTTTGGTTCTAAGGATGTAATGTAGGACTGTATTGTAATCCCTCTTAATAATTCTATCTTATGTTTGGTTTTGAAAAATAAGTCATGATTTACATCCGGAAGAGAACTACATCATGCATCAATGAAATTAATTGAAGCCACGCTAGGGGAAATTTTTTTTATTCCCAAGAATGGTTTCGTCGTCCCCCCCGAGTAGTTTTCTCGGCTCCACTCACCCGCTCCCAAGTGGCTTCGCTGCTCAATGCCCACCCCACTTTGTTGATCCCGTCATCCCTTTTGCCTTTGCTCACTTCCGATCAAGCGACTTTGTTGCCTCCATGCACCCCTTATTGTTGACCCGCCGTCCCCCTCCCCTGCCCGTTCCCTAGAAGGCTTATTGACCCATACCTCATGCACGCAAGAACAACCCAAGTACTCTTCTTGACTGGTTGATTTTGGCCCCCCTTGAACGATGTTGTGCCACATGTCAGACGCCTGACCAACATGATCCAACAAACCTCTTCCAATTGAGTAAGGTCGTCGAAAGACATGCAGATGTGTGTCCTTTTCCACAAATCTGCTCCTTCACTTGCAATCATGCTATCATCTGGGAGTTCATTTCATTTGCTTCATCAGATGCTGCTTGTCTAGGTTGGCACATGAATTTCTCTAGAGTAGGAAGACATGTGTTGGTAGCTGTAGTCAGCGCGAAGTGGTGTCCACCGAACATTGATAATTGGATACACCATTTCCGGTGAGGCCATTTCATATTCACCTAATTGAAGTTGGATTAATGTTTCTTTAATCTTAACATGTTGTCTGATCCTTGGATAATGTCATAAATATCCAACGAATATTCAATCAAGTTTTTGAAGGGTTATAGGTGGATGATCATGTTTATCCCTCCATATTCCATTCAATATAATTAATTCATATATCTATACTTACTTTTATTTTCTTACTCCCTGCATGACATCAATCATCAATGTCGTATGGGCTACAAATCGACAAAACCACATGTAGGAACAATGAGACACATGTCCCACCTTCCAATTTTACTTTCTCACCTTGTTACATTAGAATAATTTTTTCTCCTAATAAAATTGCATCAAAGAGAATGATTAAAATGAGCTAAGACGTATAGATGGAAAAGTAAATTACCTATACTGCCATGTGAATTTATGATAAATTTTCTACTATAAATCATTATACTATTTTCTTTGTTATAAAAGCAACCAGCCTAACTAAGTATTTACACATAAATAGGAAACTGGACTGACATTATTACTAATAAAAGCTCTTTCAAAGGAAGACATGACCCTCATAATGACATAAAGACAAATAACTATGACAAGATTTAATTTGATATTGGGATAGGCTAAAAATATTGTCCTTTGGGTCATGCTTGGGACTATATTAAACTCATTATTTTTTTGAGTAACTATATTTCAATGTTGTCTTTTTTATAAATGGGCTTGCTAGCATAGGTCAATGTAATAATACTTTTAGGACTTTAGCAAGACAAGTAGAAAAAAAGATAAGTATGTCACTATTGTAATAAACATATTTTAACACCATTATTAAGAATTCTTGCATGGCTTATGTTAGTATATTTTACAAGCTAACAAACTATACTAATTCTTAACATACACACCCACTCATAGTTATTAATTGTTATGCATACATGTTTTTCCCAACTCTTACAAAACTCATGGCTTCACCACATGATATTATCATAGTATAAGCTTGAACTCTTAAAACCCCAACTGAACCACCTCTACACATTGACCCTTGATTCCTAACTAACGATGTTGGGCATTGTCTTCTTCTTTTTCTTCTCTCATTCCTCTTTTGCACGTCCCTATTCATGGACACCCTCAACCTAAATTCTTTTCTCATCCTTACCTCTTCACCCATTCTTCTCACTTGCATAGTCTTTGTCATTTTTTATTTGATGAATTGATATATTATTTCATCCGAGTGCCAATAAGAGAGATTAGTCTAGTCAGTGATGTTGCCTCCTAAGTGTTTTTATTCTTGACAATACTCAAACCCTCTAGATTCTTAGTAATATGAAAATTTGGTTCGCATAGTTCTGGGTGGATAGGAATTACAATCCTAAAGATATCTCGAATCCCACTTTATTATAAGCTAATGGGACTTTCATTTTCCAGACTAGACCCAAATATTAACATACTATAATCATCAACTTTGAATCCCCAACATGAAGATCTTGACACTTTGACCCTTAGTGCCGGGCTACCATTGTTTGTCACTATTTGCATCTTCTTCTTCTCTTGTGTTCCTCTTTTGCACATGACCCTCTTCATACCCACCCTTAGCTTCCTTTATATTCTTGTCCTCACCTCTTCACATCTACTCACTTGTAGAATATGTGTTGCTTCTAGATTTATCCATTAATGTTTTATTGTGACTGAGTGACAACAGAGGTGATGTAGTTGGCTAGTTGTGTTGTCTACTATGAATGTTTTCCTACTTGTTTTGACTCAATCCCTTAAGATACTTGGTAGTGTGAATTTTTGGCTCATGTGATTTTTGAGTGGGATAGGACTTAGAATACTGCAAATATTTGGAATCCCACATTTGTGTTGGATATATGGGTTCAAGAGGGGTGGGGTGAGTTCATCTATAAACACTTAGATCTAATTTATTAGGCCTTAAGAATATATCACAAGATAAATTGTACAAGTATTGAAAGCAAGGGAGAAAGAGACTAAATTAACCACAAAGAAAATACATTATTTATAGTTGTTCTACATCTCAAGGACATAACTCCACTACCTAGAGAGGTCAACATCTAGGATTTGCAAAATTTGAGTGACTCCTTTATTTCATAAGAGTTACACTAAGAGATACCTCTTTTTAGATCATGCGTAACTAGTTTCCTTTTCTAGACAAGGGAGCCAACAACCTTACAAGGGATTTACCTACCCTTAGATAAGGGTCTTCCACTCTTACCTACACCTTGAGAAAGAAGAAGCTTTGATCACAAAAGGATGCCTACTCTTGCTTCAGGCCGCCTGACCTCCAATTCCTTTTTACTAGGAGACCGTTTCTTTGCCAAGGGGTGCCTTCCTTTGCCAAGGTCCACCTACCCTTCTTCTTCTCTTAAATAAGAGAGAGAATCAATCTTCTAGTGAGAGAGAGATTGTGAGGTAGATAAATGAGAGCCTCACAAGTACACCATGTAGGGATAGATCTCTTACAAATATCATCTTAACCTCTAATATGTGTTGGCAAGATATTAAGCTCATGAGAGTAGATAAGGGATCTTTGAAGCATAATCTCTCAATTATGTCATAAGGGCCTTATCAAACTTCTTGGGGCACTTAGGAAGCTCCCATATAGGTCCTATTTATAGATGAGGATGCCTACTAGCTAGAAATAATGATATGGATGTATTCTAGCCATTTAAGGTAGATTTGATGGGTTTTAATGATAACATTTCTACTCTTTGACCCCCTCCAACTGCTATACTTGTACTTATAAAAACTAACCTAAAACTTAGCCGATGACCAACGAAACTCTTTTAACAACCTAGAAAATCCTACCAACGACCAAGAAAACTTGGGAGGCGACCAAGGGAACTTCATCGACAACACTTCCTAATCATATATTTTTGCTCACCGATAAAGTTTCATAGAACAAACTGGGTTGATGCTTGGTCTTGTATAGGCAAAAGATAAATAACCAAAGTGCACAAAACTTCATTTAGATCATTACATTATTCACTATTGTCTTAGATACAAGTCACACAATCAATTCAAGTGATTTAAAGCAAAGATATAAGGGATATTCTATAATTTATTTAATCTTAATCTCGGTTCATGTAGACTTGATTTCTTCAAACTACTGTTTGGAAGTTTGGGCATTTACAATGTTTTGTATTCCTTAAAATCACTCAAGTAGAAAAAATAGAAATAATAAGTGCATCATAGAAATATGGGATTTGGTTATGTATCCTCTCAAGTCAACAATTATTTCCATCCTAATGGGGCTTTCATGTTTGACACCACCCTAAGTATTAGCATACTATAGTCCTTGAATAAAAATTATCGATACCTTGATGCAGTTAGTGATATGATAAGAAATGTCGTGAGGTACAAAAGTATGCATATATAGAAAAACTTTGGTATCTTAAGGCCAAAATTGTGCATATATAAATGAATTATCTTAAAACATATTTCTTACAAAATAAATGATCATATTTTGACAAAGGAATCATCATCCATTTATCTACCGAGATTTGTGTTGATAAACTTCCCTAAATTAATTTACACTAAATAGTAGTGCCCGAGGCCAAAAAATAAACACTATACAATTAAGTCAATATTCTAAATATTCCAAGATAAAAAATTATATATTTTATCTACATGAAAATTCATGGAAGATTGACAAACATGTCTTATTGAATAATGTTGATCCTTAACTTGTAAGTTTTTATGATCTATATCACAATATCTAGTCAATATTTTGTTAATAATCTTTTGTCACCTTTTGAGAAGTTGGAATAATCAACAACCAAGAATCTAGTGATATTGTATAGGTTGATCCATCCAATCCGTTGTTGGAATTCAATAATACATTACTAGTTTATACAACTAATTGAAATTGGGCAAACTTTATTTCAAAACTTTTTTATTAAGTATATATCAAGAAGACATCTAGTACAATAAAAAAGATAGATGAACTAAACTATCACATTCAAAATTTAATGTATTGTTTCACCTATGGTTGTAGTTTCTAGAGTAACAATTTGATGTTTTACTTACTATATAGTTAATGCCTCACAATTATTTTCTTAATTTGGACTTTGATCACATCTATATGACATTAAACATATCATTTTGTCACATTTTTGGCTTAAAATTGAATAAATTAGTCAAACGAGTTAATATGGATGTCTAAAACCTTATTGATAAGTTCTACTATAATAATTTTGTTCATCTTTGAGTTACCATACATGTTCTAACTTTCCATAATAGTACATTGCAAGTTTTCACATGATTGTGCTGGCACATTCATGTTGCATTGTTATTTATAAATTCTATCACTTCCTATAATAACACTTCTGTTGGAATAAAAATATAATAAAAACAATACTTGGTTATTTTCTATTCCCATCATTCCATCATGTTGTGATGAAATAGTTCAACCTTTTTGTTAGGTTCAAATGGAAGATTTCATTGCTCAAGTATTTTCGAGCTAATGAGACCAATTATCTTTCGAAAGGACCCATACAAGAGACTTCCCCATTAACTCAATTTATCTTATTGCCAAATCATGGGTTATACAGTCATAGGTCCATAGCATATGATTGAAATCAGATCTAGTAAAAAGTCTCCCCACTACAAGTACATCATATGATATAGGACATGTGTGATCTCTTCCTAGGTAGAGATTTTTGGAGAAGCAACAAGAACCATAGAGTTAATCTCTAATTGAACACGTTGGATTTGCAAGTCCTGAGCCTTATCGACATCCATAAGATCCACCTATTCTTCATGCATCTCAATAGAAGAAGCACAACCAGAGCCTCATTGTATTTGATCTTCCTTTTATAGTCATGGAGGACAACTCCCATTCTAGTGGAGCCATCCACCTCAATAGTTGTGTATAAAATAATTTTGTGATTCCCTATCTTAGAAAAATCAACATTGATGCCTTGTCATTCTCAAGTGTCAGGTTCCCAAATTTTCTTATGTTTGTGGAAGTCTTGGATTAGACTCATGAACATCGATTTCCTGGAAGCTAGATCCCATTTTTTTCCATTGGTAATTATGTTGTTTCTTACTAACCAAGATGCCAAAACAGTTACACTTACTCCATCCATTTTGTCAACACTGTAGGATCCTTGACTAAATTTAGGAGCTTCTATTGTATCATTTGAGGGAAATATGACATCAAATATGGTAGCAAAATTTTTTACTAGCCATATTACCCTGAGATAACAGATCATGTCAAAAATAATGAATTGGGAGGGAGGGTTTGCAAGACATATACTTGATCCTGGAGCAAGTCTAACGTGCTTCTTTCTCAAGTTGCACCTGGACGGCTGTCAGCAATGGCCTCATGGTGATCACCATGGACAATGATTGACAACGTCCTTCTAGCGGGTGGCAAAGACCTCCTCGCCTCTATGTAGTCTACGCAGACTACGAGGAACTCTTGTGGTTCTTTTAGAATGAACAAGAAGGAGTTGTCCCTTCTAGTCAACGTTTTAGTGTCAAACTTGCTCTCCCTTGTTGTCTACCCTTTGTTGTTTCTCATTTTTATGAGTAAGACTTGCTTCAGTTCTTATATTACCACAATTTTAAGAAGACAACAATCATCATAGCTTATTGTTGTGTCTTTTGAAAGCCTCAACCACCCCTCTTTTTATAGGAGAGTCAGGGAAAAGTCTTATAGATCAAATGGGAGTCAAAGAAACGGAATTTCACAAATTTTCTAGAACATACAAACCATGAATCGGTAGGTTCATTACTGAATCAATTGCTTCACATGTGAGTCGATCAATTCAGCCCTTGAAATGATTGATTAACAATGTTCCTATTCACATTCAAATTGGCTTTTAATATTTGAATAATACAAAACATGACATTAATATCAATCATCGATCCAATCTCATTGATCAACCAAACGGTTGGTTCACAACCTGAACCAGTTGTTTCATACATTTGAACCAATCAGTTCACTAGTTGAATAGGTTGTTCAGATTTCTGATTGCCAATCTTGTTTAAATTGAATACCTAACACTTTAGTAATCAAGTTCAAACCAAATTCATGAGAAAACTACTATTCTAGGTATATCCTATCTGTGTGACCCTATAGGTCCCAAGTTACGTTGGCAGTGAATGCCCATTACTAATTTATGACATCACAATCAATGAAAGGTATCTAGCAAGACATCATTGCTACCCAAGTAGTTGGAAAGTTGGAGAACAACTTCAACATACAATCCATGATTAGTGTTATAGTGATCTTATAGTTCCTTAGTCTCTAATATCCATATTGAACCTGAGACATGGAATGATCATCCTCTTCAACATTCAAATAATGTTCTTTGGACTAAAGCAGATTGCATGAGATATATGTGAACTCAATATCATATATTGATTCACATGAGCATGATCATGCATTTCTCAATCTCTCTTATCAACTGATCGGAGTATCAAACTCCTGTAGGATAGACAAATCCCATCTACATCACTCACAAGCATTCCCCATGCATCACAACGTATCCGAGCATCACCTTTATGGTAACCCTATCCAAGGCAACTTTGGAAGATGTCAAAGTACACCGAACAACATGTGATGAGTGTAGTGATTTTAGGTCTAAGAACCACAATCACCACCATCACTATGAGAGATAATTTTGACTACCATTCTATGGTCTCCATGTATGACTCTCAAGGTGGGTTTGTCTGATACACTATTATCTAACAAGTATTTGTGTGTCTGGTTTGATATCACATATCATGACTAATGAGATCCTATCTTGAACCAACATACACTCTAGTCTTATGTGTTAAGACTGTCTATTAGATTCCACAATAACAACTGACTAGGGATATAACAAGAATGTGTATACTATAAACATCCATATGATCTCATTATTCATGTCCTCAACCTAAAGACATATGCCATTGAGTAACATCATTCTGTAGACATTTGTCATGTAACATCATTATCTCATAACTGAATAAAACATAATAAATGGAAGTTTGCCTTTATTATTAATCAAATCATTTACAATATATGCCATTACAATAATCATATGATTATCTCTTTGGGAATACATACCAACATACACCCACTTGTACTTAGAGCCAATAACCCATGAACTTAATCCCAAGTGATCTAACATGACCTTCATGATTCTACTACGAAAGTGCTTTTGTCAATAGGTCAGCCACATTGCTTTCAGTTGCTACTCTACAAATATTCACATCTCCTCATTGTATGATCTCTAGTATGAGAAGGAACTGCCTTTGTATGTTCTTGGAATGCTGATGCGATCTATATTCCCGAGCTTGTGCAATAACCCATTGTTGTTACAATATAGCTCAATTTCATCAATGATGCTTGGACACTCTAAGTTCACTAATGAACCTTTTTCAGACAACATCCTTTGCTTCATTAAATGCAAAAAATACTCAACTTCTATTTTATAATTAGGAATTGTCTCTTCCTTGGAACTCTTCCAACTTATAACTGTGTTGTTTAGGAAAAACACAAATCCAGACTGCAATCTATAGTCATCTTTGTCAGTTTGAAAGCTTGCATCGGTGTAACCCTTGACCACCAAATCTTCCTCACCACTGTATACCAGGAACTGATCCTTAGTTCTTCTCAAGTACTTAAGGATGTTCATTATGACATTCTAGTGACTTTTATTAGGATCTAATTAATACTTGTTAGACATACTAAGTGCATATGGGACATCAGGGTGAGTATAAAACATTGTGTACATGATAGATCCAATTGCAGATGCATATGGAATCGTACTCATGCACTCCCATTCTTCACAAGAACTAGGACATTGAGCTCTAGAGATACTAATGCCGTGAGACATGTGTAAGTTTCCACTCTTTGAGTTCTCCATGTTGAACCTTTTCATCACTTTATCAATGTTTGTGCTCTGGCTTAGGCCAAGAAGCCTTCTAGATCTATCTCTTAAGATCTTGATTTCTAAGATATATGATGCTTCACCTATGTCCTTCATAGAGAATGTATTTCCTACCCAGGTCTTTACCATCTATAAAGTAGGGATGTCATTTCCCATCGATAGTATGTCATCTACATACAATATGAGGAATGCAATCATACTCCCACTAACCTTCTTGTATACACACATTTCATCTTCATTATGACTAAAGCCAAACTATTTGGTTGTTTTGTCAAATCAAAGATTCCAGCTTCGAGATGCTTTCTTCAACCCATAGATTCACCTTTGTAGCTTATAGACTTTATTTGCATCCTTTGGATTTATAAAACCCTCAGGTTGTGTCATGTACACATCCTCAAGAAGATTCCCATTAAGGAATACATTTTAAGCACCCATCTTCTAAATATCATAGTCATAATAAGCCGCAATAGCAAGCATGATCTTGATGGACTTAACCATGATAACTGGAGAAAAGGTTTCGTCATAGTTAACACCTTGAACTTGTATGAAACCCTTTGCAACCAATTGGCCTTTGTAAGTTTTATCATTACCATCCATGTCAGTCTTCTTCTTGAAGATCCACTTGCACCCTATGGGTTTTACCCCTTCAACGGGATCCACCAAAGTCCATACCTTGTTGGTGTACATGGATTCCATCTCAGATCTCATGGCCTCAAGACATATATCATATTTTGGTCCCTTGACAGCTTCTAAGTAGGTTGTTGGCTCATCATCAATGACCAACTCATTGCCTTCTTGAGTCACAAGATAACCAAATCTTTCTAGCTCAAGGTGTGTCCTACTAGGTTTGTGATGTTCCTATGTTACATGAGGAATTTGAGATTCCAAAATGGTTTGTGACTCTCTATGTTCATCTTGTACCTCTATAGGTTTAATGCTTTCTTGATGGTCTCAAACCTCTTTGAGTTCTACTTTCCTCCCACTGATTCTTTTAGAAATGAGTATAAAAGTAGTATCCTTTGGAATACAACATCCCTGGAAACAAAAAATTTGTTGTCAAATGGAGTATAAAAGTAGTATCCTTTGGTTTCCCTAGGATAACAAAAAACATTTATCTAATTTGGGTGGAAGCTTTTTGGGAAATTTCTTTCTCATATAAGCTTCATATACCCGAATCTTCATAAACGATACATTGGGACACTTCCCATATGACATCTCATATGGTGTTTTTTGAATCGATTTAAATGGTACGCGGTTTAGTGTAAATGTTGTAGTTTCTACAACATAACCCCAAAAGGAACTCATAAGATCAACAAAACTCATAATTGATTGCACCATATCTTGAAATATGTGATTCCTTCTTTATGACACACCATTATGTTGTGGTGTTCTAGGCAGAGTCTATTGTTATATAATAGAATGGTCTCACAGAAGGTCCTCAAACTCTAGACTTAAGTATTCTCGACCTTGATTAGAATGAAGTGCCTTAATACTTTTTCCAAGTTGAATATGTAATTCATTCATGAAATACTTGAACTTTTCAAGAGTTTCTGACTTATGTTTCATTAAGTAAACATACCCATACCTACTGAAGTAATCAATAAAGCTAATAAAGAAATGATAACCGCATTTAGCATTTGTTCTAAGAGGGCCACACACATCAACATGTATGATTCCTAATAGATCAATAACCCTCTCACTGTTACCAATAAAGGGAATTCTTTGTCATCTTGTCTAACAAGTAAGACTCACATGTCTCTATTGATTCAATATCAAAAGAGTTTAGATATCCATCTTTATGAAGTATAGAAATACATTTCTCATTGATGTGCCCTAGACGATAATGCCAAAGATGTTTTGTTTGAGTTGTCAAGTCATCATCTATTGATATTTGCACTATAAATATTTGTCTAACTAGATCTAACAAATAAAGACCATAGGACATCGGGGCACAACCATAAAAGATCTCATCCTTTGAAACAGAACATTGACCATTTTTTGTATGAAATTCATATCCATCCCTTTCCATACAAGATACAAAAATAAATTTTCTATTTATGAAAGGTACAAATTAGTAGTTATTTAACTCTATTCAAGCCTCATGGGCAGAGATAAATTAAAGATTCCAACTGTAGTGGCAACAACTCTTGCTCCATTCATAATACTTAGTTCGAACTCACCCTTTCTTAATGTTTAATTCTAATAGATCTTGTATATTTGAATATATCTGAGATCCACATCTAGTAACTAGTACCCATGATGAATAAGTATACAAATTTATTTCAACAACATATATACTTGAAGTGGAAATCACTATCCCTTGCTCCATCTTCCTGAATCTCTTTAAGTGCAAAGGACATGTTCCTCTTTCACTTACCTTTCTCCTTATCTTGAGTGATGAAGACTTGGAAAATAGCTTATCCTTAGAACTCTTCCTGGCCTTGTCTCTTTCCTTAGACTCCAATCCACTGATCACCATCATGGGTTTGTCCTTCTTCATTTGTACTTTGACATTTATCAGCATGCCAAGCAAATCTAACAATGGGTCGGTCAAGTTACTCAAGTAATAACAATTGATAAACTAGCTATCTGATTCAAGCAATGACTATAGAATCATATCCGTAGCTAGATCTTAGCGCAAAGGAAATCCCAATCTTTCTAGATGTTCCATACACCCAATCATGTTGATCACATGGGTCTCTATTGGATCTCCTTCTGTCATCTTACACTCAAAGAGAACCTTTGAGGTATTGTACCTTTCTTACTTTGTGTGATTCTTGTTCATGTTCTTGAGAAGTGTTACCGTCTCAAGAATCCCCATGTCTTCATGTTGATCATGCAACTCATAGTTCATAAAACATACCATAAGGTGCTTAATGTCTAAGGTATCATTGGGATGCTTTAAATAATCATCCACCTCATCCCTAGGTGCATCAGGAGCAAGTTCCTCTGGTACTAGTGTATCTAAGACATAGAGCTTATTCTCATCATTGACCCATCTCAAAGTCTAAAACCAGTCATGAAAATTTGTCCCATTAAGTTTGTCCTTCTTTAGGACTGATTGTAATGATGATTTGTTTGTCTTTTGTTTGTATAAGAAAGTTTTGCAAATTGCCAAGACACTTTTGATTTGATTAAAATAAATTTTGATGATGTTTAGTTACACATTTAATTAATTATCACTCCTACTATTTTATTCAAATTGATAGTATTCACATATCAACTCAGAAGATTACAACGTACAACCTTCTAGTGAGCTAAGATCCAAAATAATCAAGTTATTACCCGACCAACATCAACATCCATAACTAATTATTAAGATAGGCAATGTTTTTTGATTGCATCTTATGCAATTCTTGGATAGATGGTATGCACAACTCTTTGC
Source organism: Alisma plantago-aquatica (assembly GCA_963693085.1). Taxonomy (NCBI): domain Eukaryota; kingdom Viridiplantae; phylum Streptophyta; class Magnoliopsida; order Alismatales; family Alismataceae; genus Alisma; species Alisma plantago-aquatica. Next base: position 921,798,146 of record OY856409.1, read on the forward strand.
CATAGTCATCTTCATACTTCTAGGCACTTAATCTCATTAAGGTCACCTATATACTTGGCAGGCCCACATAACTACCATCACACTTCCACAAGATGGACAACACACCATGCTTGGCGTTCCCATGCATAGTCAATCAAGTTTTTCATGTGCCTTGCTTAGGGTAAGCATCTAAATTTTTTATTTGATTGAGATATTTATATTTATATAAATATATATACATATACAATCACCACATACTTATATGTATCATATACATACTATATCCACAAACCAAACATGTAATTATGAAACATGAGCGATGGTTATGACTATAGTAATGTAATTTCTTGGAGCCACAAGGAATTACTACCACATAAGGTCCACATCACATGTAGCAACCTATTATTGATGAAAATCTATGTTGGAACTAGTCTAGGTTGATTGGTTCAACTCTTAAACTGATCGTTTGGCATCCTAGTCGGTTAGTTGGTCTCTTGGATTGACCTACTGGTCTCCGATTCAAGCAACATCTGGGCTCCTCCAGTCGATCAATTGGGACACCAACTAATTGGTCAACTCCTCCTATCATGTGGCCTCCTTGGTCCACCAATCAATCAATTCAACTTCTGATGCGGTCAGTTCGTATGGTGCAGAATGCTTTCTTTACCAAAACAAGAAAAGAAATTATCCTATTCTAATTTAAAATATTACATTGTAACAGGTAAACCTTGAGTTACATACTAGGGGAGCATAGGAAGAAAATCATTGATTCTTTTACATATGGAAAAAGAGAGAAAAGCTTAGTACGTAAAATGAGTTATATGCATGAATAACAACCGTTCAACCAAGCACAAATATCTAAGGGGTTATTGACCATAACCATGATGTCAACCACCATCAAAATACATTTTAGGGCGACACATATAAACTACATATATATATATATATATTGAGATCATATGTAATATTTAATCAGATATGAATCATTTAAATATCCTCATCGTATGTAATAAATAAAATTTTAAAACTAAAATTTGATCACATTGATTGAGTCCAAAAAACACAGTAAATTGATGTGGTTTTGATACTAATATAGGGAAATATGGCATCAGATATGATAGTAGAAAGAATTTTTTTACTAGCCATATTCACCTTAGACAATAGATCACGTCAACAACTATGAATTGAGAAGGAGGGTTTGCAAGCCATATACATGTTCATGGAGTAGGTCCAATGACTATCCTTGTTGCATCGTGCTTCTTTCTCAAGTATACTTGGATAACTATTGAAAACAACCTCCTAGTGTGTCACCAAAGATGATGGTTGACAACGTCCTCCTAGCGGGTGGAAAAGGCCTCTGCACCTCTACATAGTCTACATGGATCACCTAAAACTCCTGTCATTTTTTAGAGTGCACAAGAAGGAGTTGTCCCTTCTAGACAACATGCTATCATCAACTTGTTCTCCCTTGTTGTCTCCCCTTTGTTGTCTCTCCCTTTTACATATAAGACTTGCCTGGGTTCTTACGTTACCACAACTATGAGAAGATAACAATTGTCAAAGATTATTGTTGTATTTTCTAAAAGCCTCAACCACCCCTCTATTTATAGAATGGTCAGGGTCAAGTCTTCTATATCAATTGAGAGTTGAAGAGATGAAATTTCATAAATGTTCCAAAACCTACAAACCATGAACCGGTGGGTTCACTGCTGAGCCCACCAGTTCACATGTGAGTTGGTCAGTTGAACCCTTGAAATGATCGGTTCACCATGTTCCTATTCACATTCAAATTGTCATTTAATATTCGATTAATGCACACCATAACATCAACATCAATCCTTGATCCAATCTCATTGATCAACCAAATGGTCAGTTGACAAGCTGAATCAGTTGGTTCATACATATGAATCCATCGGTTCATTGGATAAACCAGTTGTTTTAGAGTTCTGATTGACAATATTATTTAAATTGAATACCTAACACTTTAGTAATCAGGTTTAAACCACATTCATGAGTAAACTCATATTCTAAGAAAATACTATGTATTTGATTCTATAGGTCCCGAGTTACATTAGCAGTGAATGTCCATAGCCAATTTATGACATCACAAGAAATGAGTGGTATCTAGCAAGACATCATTGCTACCCAAGTAATTGGAAAGTTGGAGAACATATTCAACCTACAATATGTGATTAGTGTATGGTGATCATATAATTCCTTTGTCTCTTATACCTAGATTGAACTCGAGGTATGTAATCATCATCCTCTTCAACGTTCAATCCATGTTCCTTGAACTGAAGCAGACTATCTAAGATATATTTGAACTCAATATCATATATTGACTCACATGAGCATGGCCATGCATTTCTCAATCTCTCTTATCAGGTGGATGGGATATCAAACTACTATAGGAGGGACAAGTCCCATCTACATCACTCACAATCATTCCCCATGTGTCACAATATATTTGAGCATCACCTTTATGGTAATTCTTATTCAAGGCCATGTTATATGATGTCAAAGTACATTGAACAACATGTGGTGAGTGTAGTTTTTTTTAGGTCTAAGAACCACAATCACCATAATCACTATGAGAGATAATTTTGACTACCATTCCATGGTCACCATATATCACTCTCAAGGTGGGTTTGTTTGATACACTATTCTCTAACAAGTATCTTTGTGTTTGGTTTGACATCACATATTATGACTAATGAGATTATGTCATCAACCAACACACACTCTAGTCTTATGTGTTATTGCTGTCTATCAACTTCCACGATAACAACTGACTAGGGACATACCCAGAATGTATATACTCTTAACATTTGTATGGTCTCATTGTATAGGTCCTCAATGTGAAGACATACGTCATTGGGTGACATATGCTTTAGACATTTATCATGTAACATCATTATCTCATAACTGAATAAAACAAGAACATTGTCTTTATTAATAATCAAATCATTTACAAAATATGTCATCACAATCATCACATGGTTGGTTCTCTGGGCATGCATACCAACATCATTGTAGGGGAATAGGTCAATGTTGATCTTTTAGTTGCATTGCTTTAAGGATTCATTGACTAATTTGTACTGGTACAAAGAGTGCACAATGGTTTCAAGGCTTGCACCACAAACCATGCAAAAACGAGTCCTAGGTGGAAAACATTTCAAAGTGCCTACTCATTTTTGCCAAAATTCCCAAAACCATCCTCTATAAGAAGTGCCTCATGCTCAGTGATCAGTTTCCTCTCCAAACAAAGCATCATATATCATTGCATTAGCGATGGGTGGATTAAACAATTGCTTGAAAATGTCTGTTCACCATAGGCCACTCCTCTATTGATAATGTCTTTCACCTATGCTGGATGGTTGATGTCATCCAGTTCATGTTCCTAGACATGGTGTTTGTTCTACCTAGGACTAGAAATCTTTCTACATATTTATTTTCCCGTGGATGCCTACTCACCAGACCAATCCTTTAAGAAGAAGTGATTTGGATCCCTATAAGATCCTCCATGTAAAACTAGGACTATGGTCTAATCTTTCGTCAATAATTTCACAGCAAGGGAAGTATTTTTCTGTTAGGACACAATAAACCGTGGTGTATTTTATAGTGAGGAGCCTCTAGAGTTATTAGTAAGGAGAACCTGCTTATTTTTTTTATTTACATAAGCCTATCTCTCGTTTGGGTTTGCTTAGCTTGTCCCAACTCATCAAAGATATTTTTCTTCTAGTTCCTTTTTACCCCCACCAGAATTAGAATATGGCATTGTGAATCTTGTCAATAAGTCCCACTGATAAGAGGATAGCACTATGCGAGAATAATCTATGTGATAGTTTTTACTAACATCTCCTTCTCTAAATTGATAATTTCTTTTTCTTATCCATGTATCTTTTCAAAGACCCTATCTTTGACATACTCAAAAAGTTACTTCTTATAACATCCTTTAGCTGGTGGTAGTGTGAGATATTGTGGATGTATTCCAACCTCTTGGAATAATGTCTGTGTCTCTTTTCATATTTTAGTAGCTCACATTTTTGCTAAAAGCCGATTTTTTCTTGGATAAATTATTTTGTTGATATGATGGCCATTCATATTGAGTGATAATATTTACTAAATTTGAGCATTCCTTGCTAATAGCCTTAATAAAAAGTTATGTTATCATCTAGAAAGGAAAAAATGATATATATGTGGTGCATCAATATTCTTATCCCCTTCTTGCATCTCATTCACTCTAGATCTAGCACACCAGTAGGCTTCATCAAATTTATGCAAAATTTGCAGTTCCTCTGCAAGTATGGTACTATAGAGTCTTTCTCATATAAGATTCTCATGGTTCATACGTGTTTTTTTAAGTTTCTTTTTTCTCTCTCTTCAGACTCCCAAAATGTGTATGTGCCCAGGTTTGTAGTCTCTCACCATGTCTTTTAGTTAAATATTCAATTGTCAAGTCTGTGTAAATTTCCTAAGAAGCTGTATTCACTACTCCAATGTATTTTTTAAAAATCCACATTAGTTAAAAAGTGTGATGTCAATATTTGCTTTTCTTCTATTGTTCACTTATGCCAAGGAAAATAATCATAGCTGCTCGATCAAATTGGTAAAAGTGCATTACCCTACATCTAGAGTAGTGCGACTTCCATTCCTCATATGAAGTTTCCCTATGTAGTATCTCTCCTAAAAGGTTTGAATTAAATTTATCCTCAACCACAATTTATAGTAGCTTTCATATCCTAGATCCTAAAGACCAAAATCATCAATTCCATCATGTTATTATTTGAAGAAGCTGTCACATTTTGGAGGACCTCCCAATTTTCATTGTTGTGATAATCTCATTGAATTTTATTAAAAAAAAAGGCAAGTTAGATACACTTTTAGCATTTCTCATCAGAGCCCATATTTTTTTTCGTTACTAATACCATCCATAAACATCTAGCTCTTTCCACTTGAAATTATCCTTGGTGTTGACAAAATTGCATTTAATGCAATTTGGTGGGTAACTGAAATTTTTTAGACCGGTCTTTTCCCACCACATACCCAAGCCACCTGAAAATTCTCATGCCAGAAAGACAAAACTCATCAAAAAAGACACATCTTCTATTTACCCCTTCCAATTTCTATGATGCTATCTTGGTTTACATAATGGAAACCACTTTTAGACCCTCTCTACAATAGGATGTGCATAAAGCTTTAACCGGGTTAGGGTTGCCCATGCTCCAATAGTTTTACTTTAAGATTTTCATTGCTATTCATGGAAGCGATCACATCTAGTGGCCTCTGTTTGGGCTAAAACTGTTGGTATGTATGCCCAGAGAGCCAGCCATATGATGATCATAACGTGGCATAATGTAATTGATTTGAAAATGATAAAAGTGATTCCGTAGATTCTATTTTGTTCAATTATGAGATAATTATATAACATGATAGTTGTATAAAGTATAATATTAATCAATGACATATGTATTCAAGTTGAAGACCTGAACAATGGGATCATATGTATGATAAGAGTACATACATTCATGTTATAGCCCTAGTCAAATATTATTATGGAAGCAAAATAGAAGACAATAATACATAAGACTAGAATGTGTATTGATTGACGACAGAGTCTCATTAGTCATAATATTGGATATTGATTCAAACACATAGGTACTTGTTAGAGAACAACATATTAGTCAGACCCACCATGAGAGTGATACATGGAAATATAGAATGGTAGTCAAAATAAGCTCTCAAAGTGATAGTGGTGATTAAGGTTTTTATAGTTGAAGTCACAACAATCATCACATGTTGTTCGATGAACTTTGACACCATCCAACATGACCTTTGAATAAGGGTTGTCATAAAGTTGGTTCTCAATTATATTATGACACATGGAAATTGAAGTTTGAGTGATGTAGATGGGATCCTTCCTAATGGAGATGATATACTGGACATTTGATAAGCAAGATGGAGAAGCGCATGGACATGCTCATGTGAGTCAATATGTGATATGTGAGCTCACATGTATCTCATCAGTCTACTCTAGTTTGAGAAACATAGATTGAGCATTAGAAGGATGATCATTCCATGCCTCACATTCAATCTAGATATCAATGACAAAGGAACTATATGGTGATTGTAACACTGATCACAGATGTAGGTTGAAGTTGTTCTCCAACTTTCCAATTACTTGGGTAGAATTGAAGTGTAGCTAGATACCGCTCATTGTTTTTGATGTCATAATCTGGTTATGGACATTCACTAGCCAACATAATTTGGGACCTACATGGTCACATGCATATGATGCACTTGGAATAGGAGTTTGCTCATGGTATAAGATTTAACTTGGTTACTAAAAGTGTCTAGGTAATCAAATTAAGCAATAGTGGATATGATTCGACCGACTGGGACATCTAGTCGATCGACTGGTGTGCCGATCTATCAATTGGAATGTCCAATCCACCGATTGGATGTGAAATGATCTATTTTGACTGGGTTGAATGATCAATGATATGTATTAATTATCACACTAAAAGCCAATGTCATCGTGTCACTGACCGCATGTCAGTCGATGGACTAGAGTGTCTAGTCAACCGACTGGGTGTGTTCAATAGCTGTAAATCCATGAGACCTAGCCTTCCATATCCCCTGGGTTTTTGAAAACCCTATTCCATCCACTCATACATAAACAGGGGGTGGCCAAGGATATACATACACCTTTTCTCACAGTTGTGATAGTGTGAGAGCCTGAGCAGTTTTACCCAAGAAAAGGAGAGAACACAAGGGGAAAGAAAGTGAACACTAGCATGTTGACAAAATAAAGGGAGAACTCCTTCCCATTGGCTCTAGAAGTGCAACGTAGAGTTCCTGATGGTCCACATAGAATACATATAGGTGTGAGGGATTTTGTTGTCACACTAAGAGGATGTCATCAACTGCCATCTGTATGTGCTACAATAGAAAGCTATCATCAAATGTCATTTGCATGTTGTTTGAGAAGGAAGCACAACTCTATAAGGATTATTGATGGAGTTTCTCGAGGACTAGGTATATGTGTTGCAACCTTCCTTCTCATTTCATAGTTACTGATGTGATCTGGTAGTTATGGAGCATATGATAATATATATATTTTTTTGTTTTTGTTGTCATCTCTATCGTCATATTTCTCTACAGTGGTATCAAAAGTAGGTAAACTTACTATATTTACAAGGTTTAATCGATATGATTGGTTTTGGTTTTATTATTTATTTTGTTACATGCGATGTGAATATTTAAATGATTAATGTAAGTATCTAATTTTATATCACATACACTAGTGAATGTCCCATCGATCTTATATATATATATGGTTTATTTCCTACCTCTTCTAAATTCGGTTTGCATACTAAGCGTTCCTCTTATTTTTCCATATGTAGTTTAATGCATTCCTATCTATATTCACCTCAATTGTAACTCAATGTATTAACCTTTACAAATTATGATATGTAGAATATTGATAGCATTATTTTCCTTTTATGGCATGAAGAAGACATTCTAACCAGGCTAGTCGAATGCTTGGGAGTTGAGTCGATCGACTAAAGGAGCACTACTACAGAAAATGCTTTTTATAACGGGAGATACACAACAGTTCTGATGATTGTGTTATAGTTAGCATACTTATCACAACAAGTATGTTTTTGTGTTGTATATTGTATATTTTATACAACACAAGTCATTTACAACATACCAAACCCATTGTAGTATAGGGGGATACTACAACAACTACTAAAGTGTTGTAATAGGTTGTAGTATCACAATATATTCAAACCCGTCGTAAAAGATGTTAATTACACAACATATTTTGACCCGTTGTAATAGTCACATGTTGTAATAGACCATCATTACACAACAGAGACTCACCCGTTGTAGTATGTATTAATTATACAACAGGCCTTTATATGTTGTATTTGGTACATGTTGTAATAGACCACCATAATACAACATATTGAAACTCGTTGTTATATCCTGACATGAGACAACAGACTCCAACCTATTGTTATATATTATAATTACACAACATGTTGTGACCTGTTGTAATATCCACACATAACAAATCGTTGTAATAGACTGTCATTACACAACTTAAACTAAACCATTGTAATATATCATTATTACACAACATGATATCACATGTTGTACTAGCTACATGTTGTAAAAGACCATTATCACACAACACGCTATACCTTACTGGCAATATAGGTGGATTTTTGTTTGAGTAGTAGGTTGAACAAAATCCTATTTTGTGTGGTCATGTGAATGACAATTTTTCACTCTGGGTAGATATTTTGACCCGGAACTGACCCAATCCCAATATATGCACATACTAAAATACATATGGAATAATTACCCCCTCACTATAACAAAATCCGCTATAAGTCAGGGCTACCTGGTCAGGAATAAAAGTCCTGACCAAACTAGGACTGGTTCCCAAGGCTAATCCATGAACAATGGCAGCGGGAGGGGGGGCTAGCAGGGGCAAGTGCCCCCTTCCAATTTTAATTTTTCTTAATATATATATGTTTTATATATGTAGAATGGTATCAAAGTTAATTTTTCTTTTCATATTTTATCTACTTCACACACTTATTAACCTATTTTCAAATTATGTAAACGTTATTTATAAATCACATTATTATCAATATGATTTTAAATAAGAATTAGAAATATAAACACATTAAATTAGGGTAAACATTATAAAATAAGTGACGTTTCTTTATTTTTATAAATACATCTCATTGTTACATAATTAATAAGTAATGTGTTTTTATTAAACATATTAACATTAATATCAAATATACATCCATTAATGTTAATTGACGAACTATTAGTTTACATCAATTTTATAATGATTAAATAAGAAACTGATATCTATGAGTAACAAAATACTTTATGATCTATAATTAATAGTATACTTTGTTACATGTTAAATAATTTTATCTAATTTATAAACAATTACTTAAATGTATTATAAATATTACAAGTACATAGTTGTATGGTTAATGAGGAAAAGTAAACTAGTATCTATAATTTTTGTATACTTTACGGAATACCATATACCTTATAAAGTATATATAAATAATTAAGTATGTAACAAATATAGCAAGTACATAGGTAATATTAAAACAAAAAACTAATATCTATAATTAATAATATACTCCATGGGATATCAAATAGTATTATATTATGTATAAATAACTAAATGTATAATGTATATAGCAACAACATAGTCCATAGATGTATATGTTATGTGTGCGGATTTATGCTGATTCTTTTCTATTATGAGTGTAATGTATGTTAGGAAAAATAACTTCAAATGAAATATGATAGTCTTAGTAGTACATGGTTTCACTATAAATTAATTAATAACATTTTTAATATATTTTTATTGTTTTGAATTTTTATACATCAATCAATATTTGTTAAAATAATGTAATTGCATGTATCTTATGTTATTAATTATTGAAATTATACTTCTATTTGCAAGTTGTGCAAATATTACTCCTCTAAATTATACATATTTTTTTCATCATGATGTCAAAGATAACATAATTTTTATATTTAAATTTCCAACACTACAAAGAAATAACAATCACAATAATCTAGTGAATAATATATTGTCACAACATTTATTGAGTTTATTAGGTAAAATTAATAAATAGATTTAACACCATCATAAGTATCTTTATTTAAAAATAAATTGCTATAATGTCGTTTTTTATTTTTTTAATAATAATAGTAATTTTCACGTTGTACTACTTATATATTTAATTTTCTTGGCTTTATGTTACTTTTTAATTACTTGAGTTGTCAAGCTCATCAAGTAGGAAATTATTTGTTTGATTAAAAAATATAATAATCCACACAATCAATATTGAACACTAAATTGATGTGTTTTTTTAAACGACCTATATTTATGAAAAAATAATTTAATAGAATAGTTGGTCTTATAAAAAGAATAAATCTTTGCAATATCAGATGTCACCATTTCAAGCTCATCTTTAATGTAAGAAAATCATAAATGTATGTAGCATATTATAATATACATATACAATAATCCATATACATAGATCTAAAATTAAGTACTCCACTAAGTAATGAGTTATGTCTTCAACTTCTTTTTTTATTTGTGTAAGATACATCTATTTTCTTGCCTCGATCCAAGTAATAGGTCGATTGAGACATATTGACACTCAATATGAATTCCACATATGTACTTAAACATAATTTTTATATGTACCCCCTCCATGAGGGGGCTGGATCCGCCACTGTGGACCCTCACTATTGTAATTTGACTCATTGACTAATTTTCTTTTTTTCTTTTTAATATTTTTCCAGACCTAATAGTCGGTTTAACTTTAACCATGAGGAGAGTATGACGGTTGGTATGCTACACAACCCAGTGCCTGCTTGCACCCCCACCCCCGAAGTCCCCCTTCCGGTTTCCCTCTCTCAAATGATGATCGTAGGGGTTCCATCTTCCGCTGATTTTTTCTCTCACGTGACGGACGTCGGCTCTCCATCCTTTGTTTCTTCTCGCACCCGACGACTGCAGGCACTCCATCCTTCCGGTGGTTTTTCTTCTCTGCGCTCCATCCTTCCGGCGGTTTCTTCTCTACACTCCATCCTTCCGTCAACTTCGCCGGTTCTGTAGCACGCTACGTCGTAACCACCATCCGCAGGCCGAGCACATACACTCAGGGTTACAGGTGGCTGCCCGCTAACACAAATCATCACTGTTCTTCGCTCCGCACAAAGCACGAACGGCTGGCTCTCCTGTTGGCCGTTGTCTTCTAACCGCCAAAGCTTTCGGCCGTTCCGGTTCGATTATATTCTCAGGGTTCTTTCTCGAATGTATCTCTCCTTCAACCCTTGTTTCATTTTCTGCAATCATCCACGTTAGAGGGCTGTTAATTGCTCCCGTTATGTATTATCTGGTGTAAAACTTGCTACTTGCTGCTCTGCAAATACCGTATTGGAGTTCCCGTCTAGACTTGTTGTCTGATCATCATTTCCAGACTTCTTGTTCGATCGTTTGCTTCTGAACTTGTTGTCTGGTGGTTTAATTTTAGACTGTACAAGTACAAATACAAAGTTATTTCATTGCTAAAGGAAGAAGATCGGACTGACAAGGTATGCATTACCAACGAAACAACTTTTCATCATTTTTATTAGCAATATAGTATATTTTTTCTGATATAAGATCACTATATAAGAAATTATTTAATTTTTGGTGACCATAATTGTAGCCCAAACAAGTTCATTCTCGATTAGTCACATTAATAAATGAATATATATGCCAGATTTATGTCATGTGAAGATTAAATCTTTGTTGTTTGTGGCCGGTTATCTTTGACATGAGAAAGATGGAAGTGAAAGTGGCAATCCTTCAACAAGTCTTATTCAATTTCTACTTTTAATTATTTTCCAACGTAATAGAACATAAAGAAAAAATATTGATATTTGTTTCATTGATTACTTTGGAATTATATGCATAGAACAAGCTACGATGTTCCTAGTAATCAATATTTTCTTGCATTTGTAATACTAGTTAGAATGCCGTTATAGTTAAGAAAATGTCTAAATATTAGCATCAAGTTCCCTTCTTTATTTATAAAAGTGAATTTGGCAGAATACTTATTAACCAGTCTTATATTTTTTTATCTTTATCGAAATCTTTGTTAATATTTATCCTTTTTAAATTTGTGACGTCTTGCTTTTCTACTATGCTTATGTTATATCAATTTAGTAGAAAAAAACTCAAGACTAAAACTATAAAATTTCATATTGTGTTCAAAATTAAAATTTTATTCCATCATGTTTATTTAGTATTTTTATCCAATAGATCATAAATTTAATAAAAAAAAATCTTCATGACAAGTTGCTAGTATAATTGCAAACATTACTTGTTTATGTGAGGATTTTAGATTTTGTTCAAAACTTATCAATTATTTGTGTAGGAAAATTATTTGGATTAATTTTAATGGTTAGGGTGTATTTCCATACTCTAATGCCTTTATTCTCTCACCTACTAACAATTAAACACATTTAACGACCTGCCCACTTTTATTGGATTTTTTTCACCTTTGTAAAATTAGAATGAAGAATCACACATAGTGGTAGGAAATTTTAAAACATTAATGTTTCCAGTGGCGGAGCCAACCTCCTAATGGAGGGGGGCACATATAAAAATTATGTTAAGTACATATATGGAATTCATATTGAGTGTCAATATGTCTCAATCGACCTATTTACTTGGATCAAGGCAAGAAAATAGATGCATCTTACACAAATAAAAAAAGAAGTTGAAGACATAACTCATTACTTAGTGGAATACTGATTTTTAGATCTATGTATATGGATTATTGTATATATATATATATATATATATATTATAATATGCTACATACATTTATGATTTTCTTACATTAAAGATGAGCTTGAAATGGTGACATCTGATATTGAAAAGATTTAATCTTTTTATAAGACCAACTATTCTATTAAATAATTTTTTCATAAATATAGGTCGTTTAAAAAGCACATAAATTTAGTGTTTAACATTGATTGTGTGGATTATTATATATTTTAATCAAACAAATAATTTCCAACTTGATGAGCTTGACAACTCAAGTAATTAAAAAGTAACATAAAGCTAAGAAAATTGAATATATAAGTAGTACAACGTGAAAATTACTATTATTATTTAAAAATAAAAAACAACACTATAGCAATTTATTTTTAAATAAAGATACTTCTGATGATGTTAAACCTATTTATTAATTTTACCTAATAAACTCAATAAATGTTGTGACAATATATGGTTCACTAGATTATTATGATTGTTATTTCTATGTAGCGTTGGAAATTTAAATATAAAATTATGTTATATTTGACATCATGATGAAAAAATGTATAATTCAGAGGAGTAATATTTGCACAACTTACAAATAGAAGTATAATTTAAAGAATTAATATCATAAGATACATGCAATTACATTATTTTAACAAATATTGATTGATGTATAAAAATTTAAAACAATACAAATATATTAAAAATGTTATTAATTAATTTATTGTGAAACCATGTACTACTAAGACTATCATATTTCATTTGAAGTTATTTTTCCTAACATACATTACACTCATAATAGAAAAGAATCAGCATAAATCCGCACACATAAAATATACATCTATGGACTATGTTGTTGCTATATACATTATACATTTAGTTATTTATACATAATATAATACTATTTGACATCCCATGGAGTATATGATTAATTATAGATATTGGTTTTTTGTTTTAATATTACATATGTACTTTCTATATTTGTTACATATTTAATTATTTATATATAATTTATAAAGTATTTGGTATTCTATAAAGTATACAAAAAATTATAGACACTGGTTTACTTTTCCTCATTAACCATACAACTATGTACTTGTTATATTTATAATACATTTAAGTAATTTTTTATGAATTATATAAAATTATTTAATGTGTCACAAAGTATACTATTAATTATAGATCATAAAGTATTTTGTTACTCATAGATATCAGTTTCTTATTTAATCATTATAAAAGTGGTGTAAACTAATATTTCGCCAATTAACATTAATGAATGTATTTGGTATTGTTGTTAATATGTTTAATAAATTATATTCTTAATAGTGCTGCTTATCAAAGTTGTTTCTCTTGTCTGATTGAACATGTTACTTCTTGTATTTTCCCCTTTGTCCTCAAGCATTATATCTCTCTTATATATATATATATATATATATATATATATATATATATATATATATATATATATATATATAGAATCATGCATTAACATCAAGCAGTAATTTGCCATTTTTTAAATTTGACTAGAAATTTGCTATTTTTTAATTTGATTTTGTATACACATACGCTGTATTAGCTTTTTTTTTACTTCCATCCTCTTATTTTCTAACAAGTTCTCACAATTATTTGGATAATAAATTCATATTTTTATACAATGTCCAAAGTAGCCGAACAACACAGATTGCAAGTATTATATGTTGTAGTACATGAGAGACATCATTGATGCAAGAATTAGAAATATTTCTGAATGTGTAAGCTACTTATCATTATATTCTGTTAGTTCATTCAAATTTATAAATAATTTGAAAAAGACAATATGTTGATATATTTGTCATATGATTGTAGTATTATTCGAAGTATATTGGCAGTTTCTTCAACCAAGAAGAAATCTACGAGGTCTGAAATGAGTGGGCGACGTGTTCTTGAGCACACATAAGATTACGTGACATGAGGGGGAGACATTTTTTCTTTAGCACAGACCAATGTGAAATTTTATTTATTTGTTTTCAGTTCGATTCTAGAGTGGATACTTAGTACTTTGTATTATTCAATCTTTGTATGGATGATAGAATATTTATTAAATTCAGTACAAGTTTCTCTCAAGGTTTGATGAAAAATTTGTTCAATTATGTGCTTGTTTGTGAAATGAAAAAAGTATAATGTCATATTTATTATAATTTATCAATAATATAGTTAATTTGATTAATAAAATTGGTTCAATATAAGACCTGTCAAACTCTAATCAAAGACAACAGTTAATGATATATTGTAAAATGTATGATACTACAACAAACAACACATGTTGTGTTATCCATACCTATTACAACAGGTGCGTATGGAAAAAACACACATATTACAACAGGTGTTTCTAGTGAACTACAACATGCATAACCTGTTGTAAAAAATGTGTATATTACAACAGACACACAACATGTTGTATAAACAACCCTATTACAATGGTTGAATGTATAGAAAGACAACATGTTTCAACTATTGTATAAACCTACCTATTACAACGGGTGCACTGCATGTTGTAATAAACCTACCTATTACTATAGGTGTGTTTAGTGAAAGACAACATGTTTCAACTGTTGTATAATATATATTACAACGGATAAACCACATATTGTAAAAAATACCATATTAACGTGTGTGTATAGCAAAAGACAACGTGGTATAATATATATTACAATGGATAAACCACATGTTGTAAAAAACACCCATATTAACGTGTGTGTATAGTAAAAGACAACGTGGTTTAACTTTTATAGTATATATAGTACAATGGGTGCACCACATGTTGTGTAAAATACCCATATTACAATAGGCCATCCATCAAAAGACAACATGTTTTAACTGTTGTATAAAATACATCTATTACAATATGTGATCACATGTTGTATAAAGCACCCCCTATAAGACCACGCGATCTAATACAACGGTTAACACCTGTTGTAAAATGGAAAAATGAATTGTTGTAAAAAGCATTTTCTGTAGTAGTGGAGCCAATCAATTGACTAAAGGCCCAATTGATTGATTGGAGGAGTCTAGCCATCCGACTGAACCAAGATCTAGCCTAGCGACCAATGTAGAACTAGTACATCGACATGATACCAACCGATTGATTGGAGTGTCCAATTGATCGATCTAGCTTGTTCCCAACACAATTTTTTCAGTACATGTTGCTACATGTGATGTGTGACCTTAGGTGGACATCAATTCTTCATGGCTCTAGAAAATTGCATTAGAATGGTCATAACCAATGCTCATATAATTATGATTGCATGTTTTATTTGTGGATATAGTATGTATATGTTACATATCATAAGTATGTGGTGATTGGATATGTATATCTATTTATAAACAAAATCCCATAAAAATATTAAGTCTTAGATGCTTTCCATAAGCAACACACATGAAAAACTTGACAGGCCAAGCATAGGTTACACCAAAGCATGACGTGTCATCCATCTCGTCGAGATGTGATGGTAGATATGTAGGTTTCGCCAGAGCAGGGTGCATAGTCTACCGTGTTGGCTTTTAGGTTAGACTTAACTAGGTATCATTAATGAGATTAAGTGCCTAGAAGTATACAAAAGAATACGACAAGGAGTTGTGTATGCCATGTATCCAAGAGTTGTATTTGATGCATTTGAAAAAAGTTTCTTACCTAAATTCACATTGTAGGTTGATCGGCCAAAGCTGACTCATGACTTGATAAAATATGGATCTTGGCACACTACAAAATTATATGCTGTAATGTTTACAAATGGATAAAGAGGGTTGTTGATTTGAACAAAATACTGGGAGTGATATTTAATTTAAAGACCTAATTAATATCATCAATATTTTCAAATCAAATTGAAAGCATTTTGAAAAATGCAAATTTTCTTTTGTATAATTCAATGGAAAATGATAACACATTACGACCAGTCCTTAGGATGGATAAGATGAACGTGAATAGCTTCCCTAATTAGTTAATGACTTCGAGAATGATTCTCACTCATGAGCATAATCTCTATATCCTGGATACACCAATGCCAAAAGAACCCTCTCTTGGCACACCTATGTCTGAGGTGGATGCTTATTGGAAGCTTTCCAACGATGTATTAGACATTAAAAACCTTATACTATTATGTATGAACTGTGAGTTGCATAAGCAACATGAAAACATGGACGCTCTTGAGATGGTAACACATATTAAGAACATGAACCAGAATCATGCAAAGCAAGAAAGGTACAACGTCTCCAAGGCACTCTTTAAGTGCAAGATGATAGAAAGGGTCTAGTAGAGCCCCATGTCCTCAATATGATTGGTCATGTGTAACATCTAGAGGGACTGCAATTTCCTTTGAGCTAAGAGTTGGCCACATATATGATTCTACAATCATTTCCTGAATCATATACCCAGTTTATTGAGAGCTATTACTTGAGTAACTTGGCTAAACAGCTGTCTAAATTTCTTGGCATGCTAATAAATGCCAAAGCATGAGTGAAGAGGGACAAACCTGTGATGGTGATTCAATGAAGGGGAGTCCAAGGAAAAAGGTAAGTCCAAGAAAAGTTTTGTGGCTAAGCTGAAGTCCAAGTCTTCTGCACTTAAGATATAGAGAAGGGTAAGTGCAAAAGGAATCTATCCTTTTCAATTACATTAATTTAAGAAGATGAAGCATGAGATATATATCTCTACTTCAGGTATGTATGTTATTGAGATTAACTTTGCCACTTCTTCATATTGGGTATTCGATACCAGATGCAGATCTCATATTTTCTCAAATGTGCATCATCTGAAGAGAAGAAGACCTTTAAAGAAATGTGAGGTTGAACTGCTCGTTGCTAATGGAACAAGAGTTGCTGCAGTGTAGTTGGAACCTATGAGATATCTTTGTCCAGTGGGATTGTAATAGAATTAGATAACTACTATTATGTACCAGCCATTAATAGAAACATTATATCTGTATCTTGTTTGGAAAAGAATGAATTCAATTTTCTTATAAAGAATGGTTGATATTTTATTAGTAGAGATGAGATCTTTTATGGCAGTGCCCCAATGTCCTATGGTATATACTTCTTATATCTAGATATAGGTGTATATAATGTAAATACAAAAAGGCTAAACTCAATAAATCAAACAAAGCATACCTTTGACATTGTTGTCCAGGGCACATAAATGAGAAATACATTTCCACACTCCATAAAGATGGTTACTCTTTTGGTTTAAACCAATAGAGACATGCGAGTTTTGTTTGTTGGGAAAGATGACAAAAACACCTTTCAATGGTAACAGTGAGAGAGCAAGTGATCTATTAGGACTCCTACATACTGATGTATGCGGCCTTTTTAGAACAAATGCTACATGCGATTACCAAGAATTCATTACCTTTACTCATATATGTATACTTGATGAAACACAAGTCAGAATCCTTAAAAGGTTCAAGGATTTCATGAATGAAGTACAAAACCATCTTGGTAAAAGTATTAAAGAAATTTAATCTGATCGAGATGAAGAATATAGAAGCCAAGAGTTTGAGGTCTTTTTGCAAGACCATTGTATAGTACCACAATGGAATCCACCTGGCACACCACAACATGATTGTGTATCAAAAAGAAGGAATTATACCCTATTGGACATGGTGTGATAAATGATGAGCTTTACTGATCTTCCAACATTCTTTTGGGGACATGCTCTAAATATGTCACATTTACATTGAACCCCATACCTTCTAAATTGGTTAAAAAACACTATATGAGATATGGATTAAGAAGCGTCCAAATATGTCTTTTATGAGGATTTGGAAATGTGAAACTTATGTGAGAAAATAGTTCCAGAAAGGCTTAGACACAAATCAAACAAATGTTATTTTTTGGACATCCCAGGAAAACCAAAGGATAATACTTGTATAACCCATATGACAACAAAGTAGTTGATGCTAGGGATGTTACTTTTCTAGAAAAGGATTTTATTTCCAAAAGAATTAGTGGGAGAAAAGTAGAACTTGAAGAGGTTTAAGACTAACAAGATAACATTGAACCTGTAGAGGTATAAAAGGAACAAGGGGAGTCACAAACTGTTGTGGAATCCCAAGTTCCTCATGTAAAATAAGAACATCATATATCTAGCAGGACATGGCTTGAGCCTGAAAGATTTGGATATATTTTGACTCAAGAAGGTGATGAGTTGGTCATAAATGATGAGCTAACAACCTACCTAGAAGATATTAAAGGACCACAGTCTAAGAAATGGCTTGAGGCCATGAGGTCTGAGATGTACTCCATGTGCCCACCAACAAGGTATGGACCTTGGTGGATCCACCCGAAGGGGTAAAACCCATAGTGTGCAAGTGGGTCTTCAAGAAGAAGACCAATATGGACGGTAATGTACAAACCTATAAGGTCATATTGGTTTCAAATGGTTTTAGACAAGTTCAAGGTGTTGACTAGGATGAAACTTTTTCATCAACTTCCATGGTTCAATCCATCAGGATCATGCTTGCCATTGCAGCTTATTATGACTATGGGATGCGGCAGATGGATGTTAAACCCACTTTCCTTAGCAAAAATCTTCTTGAGGATGTGTACATGACACAACGTGAAGGTTTTATAAATAAAAAATATGCTAATAAATCAAAGAGTTTCACTTTAGTCAAAATGAAGATGTACCTTGTGTATACAAGAAGGTTAGTGGGAGCATAGTTGTATTCCCCATATTGTATGTAGATGACATAATATTGATGAAGAATGAGATACCTACCCTACAAATGGTAAAGAATTGGGTGGGAAGTAAATTTTCTATGAAGGATTTAGATGAAGCATCCTATATCTTAGGAATCAAGATATATAGGGATAGATCTAGAAGACTTCTAGACCTAAGAAAAAGTACATACATTGACAACATGTTGAAAATGTTCAACATGCATGACTCAAAGAGATGAATTTTTCTCATGTCCCATAGAATTAACCTCTCTAGAGCCCAGTGTCCCAGTTCTTATACAGAATGGGAATACATGATCCGTAGTTGGATCTATCATGTATGCAATGTTATGCACTCCTCTTAATGTATCATATGCTTTGATCATGAGGAGAAGGTATCTGTTAAATCCCGATGAAGGTCTCTAGACTACCATAAAGAACATCCTTAAGTACTTGAGAAGAACTAAGGATCAGTTGGATGTAAAGGGTTACACTGATGCAAGCTTCCAAACTAACAAAGATGATCCCTAATCACAATTGGATTTGTGTTTTGTCTTAACAATGGATATGTGAGTTGGAAAAGTTCCAAGAAAGAGACAATTTTTGATTCTACAATGGAAGGAGAGTACATTTCTACCTCAAGCATAGAAAATGAATTTGTTTGGATCAAGAAGTTCATATGTAAACTTGGAGTAATTACAAGAATTAACAATGCAATAGAGTTGTACTCTGACAAAAATGGAGCAATTGCATAAGTAAAGGAACATATATCACACCAACGTTCCAATCATATACTTTGGTGCTTCCATCGCATATGAGATATCTTACAGTGAGGAGATGTAAAGATTTGAAGAGTGCCAACAGAAAGCAATATTATCGACCCGTTGGCAAAAACACTTTCTCAGTAGAAGCATGATGGTCATGTTAGATTACTTGGGATAAAATTCATTAATGATTGACTCTAAGTGAAAGTAGGTGTCTATTGGTATGCATTCCCAGAGAGTAATGTGGCATAATGTAATCAATTTGATAATAATAAAGGCAATTCCACCTATTTTGTTTTGTTCTGTTATTAGATAATGATATAACATGATAGATGTATAAAGAGTGATATTACTCGATGGCATATGTCTTCAGGTTTAGGACCCGAATAATGAGATCATAAGTATGATAAGAGTACATACATTCTTATTATGTCCTTAGTCAAATATTATTGTTGAAGAAAAATAGATGACAATAATACATAAGACTATGACAGAGTCTCATTAGTCATGATATTAGATATCAAGTCAAACACATATGTACTTGTTAGAGAACTGTATACCTGGAAGACCCACCTTGAGAGTGATACATGAAACTATAGAATGGTAGTCAGAATCAGCTCTCAAAGTGATAGTTATGATTTTGGTTCTTAGACCTGAAGTCACTACACCCATCCAATGTGACCTTGAATAAGGGTTTTCATAAAGTGAGTGCTAGGGTACATTGTGACAACATGGGGAGTCATTGTCAATGATGTAGATGGATTTGTCCCTCATACTAGAGATGATATCCTGGCCACATGATAAGCGAGACTGAAAAACACATGGCTCCACTCATGTGATTCAATATGTGATATGTGAGCTTACATGTATCTCATCAATTTTCTCTAGTTCAAGAAACATTGTTTGAGTATTAGAGGATGAATATTCCATGCCTTAATTTGATCTGGATATTAGTGACAAAGGAATTATACGGTCACTGTAACACTGATCACAAATGTAGGTTGAAGTTGTTCTCCAACATTCAAATTACTTGGGTAGCAGTGAAGTATTTCCAGATACCACTAATTGTTTGTGATGTCTTAATATGGTTATGGGCATTCACTACCAATGTAATTTGGCACCTATAGGGTCACACACATAGGATACACTTGGAATAAGAGTTTACTAATGGATAAGATTTAACTTGGTTACTAAAATTGTTTAGGTAATTGAATTAAGCAACACTGGTTGCGAGTTGACTGTCTGGGACATCAATTGTCTGACTGGATGTGAAATGACCAATTTTGATAGGGTTGAATAATTAATGATATACATTAATCATATCATTGAAAGCCAATGCCATTTCACCGTAGACCGCACACCAGTCAATTTACTGGAGTGTCCAATTGACCAATTGGGCACGCGTAGCAGCCGCCAAGCCTTGAGATCGGGCATTTTGTATCCCCTAGGTTTGTGGAAATTCTAGCCCATCACTCCTATATAAGGAGGGGGTAGTCAAGACTCTAGACAACTTTTCTTATAGTTGTCATAATGTGGGAGCCTGACCGTCTTACCCAAGAAAGGGAGAGACAATAAGGGAAAAGGAATTCAACACTAGCACATTGACAAACCAAAGGACAACTTGATATTGGATTTAGAAGCATAAAAAGGAGTTCCCAGTGGTCCACATGGACTACATAGAGGCGTGGACACTTTTGTTGCCACACTAGGAGGATGCCATCAACTAACGTCCGAAGGTGATACACCAAGAAACCGTTGTCAACTATCATTTGGGTGCTGCTTGAGAAGGAAGCACAACTCTATAAGTTTTGTTGCTGGACTTGCTTCAGGACTAGGTTTATACCTTACAACCTTACTTCCCATTTCATAGTTATTGGTGTAGTATGATGGTAATGGGGAATATGGCAAGAAATATTTTTGTTTTTGATACCATATCTATCACAATATTTACCTACAGAATCAATCAAAGTTGTATTGAAAACATTCAACATACCCTTGATCTTATTTTGTTGATTCTAGTCAACCCATAGTCCTAAACTAACTACATTTCTTAAATGTGTTTTCATACTGTCTTTTATTTAGTCCTTGTAAGATTCCTCCTCTCTACAGTACAATGTTGAATTTGAAGGGGTTGTCATCTTTTGTTTGTAGTGGTGGATTGATATGCTTTCTTAAACTACATTCAACACATGTATTTCTTCCCACTGGTACACTCCTCCACTAGTAGCATGTTATCTAGCTTCGATCAAATTTGTGCAGTGTCCTAGTGGAATTGATGGGACTATGACCAATTTAACATTGTGTTTCCTAGCTACTCAACAACCTTGATAGACATAGGGTTCTCCAAGTATGATTCACATATTCACCTGTATGAGACCACCATTTTGCTATTTCAAAATCTAATAAACTTTGTGGGTTTTTATCTGGTGCTGACTTGCTTATGAGAAGTTTATTATTGCATATAGGAATCTTCATCGTATCATCCCTGTTCTTTCCTTGTTGTCTTTGGTATTCCCACTCTTCTTTGAATCCTTTGCGATTATCATTTTTTCCAAGTGTGGATCACCTCAAGATTGTTTGGAGCCTCATGCTTTTTCATGGACACCCAAATGGCATGAACCAACATCACACTTCTACCACACAATGGAAATGACACGTACGAGTCCATGCCAGTGGTTTCATATACTCCTTCTTTAGGGTTTTTTCCCTTGTTACGTTCCCTTAGCATGCCTTCATTAGTTCCCAATTCTTTGCTGTAGGGATTGGGGATGCTATTTGCAGAGGCCAATGGGTTTTATTTCCAACTCTTCCTTTAACTTTCTAGTGATCTCTTTCTAGGTTCTTGCTGGACTTGTTACATGTTTCTTTACAAAGGCAATCATTATTTCTGAGTGCAAATCCCCAAATATTTTGTAACCTCCCAAGATTTGTGGCCTTAGATAAAATAATCTTAAAAGGAATGATTGGACTACCCATATCACCAAGGCATGTCTCCTTTTTTGGGAGCCCATCATTAAAGAACTCCGTGGTTAAGCATGCTCAACCCATAGTAGTACTAGGATGGGTGACTAGTTGGGAAGTTTATCCTGTCTTTCATGTGAGTGAGGACAAAGTGTATAGTTAAGGCTAGTAGTGGTCTTTGGGGCCAATTGTCATTATTAAAACTCTATTAGGACCTTGGGTAGTATGCCCAAGCGTTACAAATGGTATCAAAGTCATAACCCATCCAATAGGTGGGGCCCACATGGGCATTTGGCATGCCAGTCATGAGCCATGCGGTCCAGACATGTTGGAAAGGAATATCCGAGTTGATGGTGCCACCCTTGCACTTGTAGTCTCTAGGCATGTTGGAAAGGACATCCAAGTTGTTGGAGCCACCCTTACATTGGTAACGGTGATCGGGAGCTGGGTGTGTATGGATCATTTGGGTCTGTACCAAAATCATGAAAGATTATGCGGCCATATAGTTAAGCCTTGACAAGGACGTCAAGTGTCAAAGTGGGAAATATTATAACGACCTAGGATTTGAGGCCTCAGATAACATGATCTTAAAAGAAAACTTGGATACCCATACCACCAAGGTGTACCTCCTTTTTACGAAGCCAATCACTAAAGTACTCTATGGTTAAGTGTGCTCGACCCAAAGTAGTACTAAGATGAGTGGCCATTCGGGAAGTTTACATTGGCTTCCACATGAGTGAGGACAAATAGCACATTTAAGGCTAGTGGTGGTCTGTAGGGATAATCGTCATTTCCTAAAACTCTACTTGAGCCTTGAGTAGTGGGCCCGAGTGTTACAAATGGTATCAGAGCCTATTCCCCTCCATTAGGTGGGGCCCACATGGGCCTATGACATGCCAATCTTTGAGGTGTGCGGTCTAGGCATGTTGGAAAGGGCTATTTGAGTTGATGGAGCCACCCTTACGGTGTTAGTATCCAGACATGTTGGAAAAGGCTATCTGAGTTGATAGAATCACCCTTGTGCTGGTAGCCATGATCAAGAGCTGGGTATACATGGGTCGTTTGGGTCTACACTGAAATGAGGAAAAGATTACGAGGCCATATAGTAGAGCCTTTACGAGGGCGTCAAGAGTCTAAGTGGGGGAGATTGTAACATCCCACGATTTGAGGTCTTGGATAAAATGATCTTAAAAGGAATGATTGAGCTATCCATATTGCCAAGGTGCACCTTCTTTCTAGGGAGCCCATTACTAAAGAACTATGTGATTAAATGTGCTTGGCCTATAGTAGTACTAGGATGAGTGACCAGTTGGGAAGTTTATCCTATCTTAAATGTGAGTAAAAATAAAACACACAGTTAAGGCTAGTCATCTGAGCGGTCAGTCGTCATTCCTAAAACTCTACTAGAGCCTTGGGCAGTGGGCCCAAGTGTTACAAACTGTATCAGAGCCATAACTCCTCCCATAGGTGAGGCCCACATGGGCATGTGGCATGCCAGTCTTGAGTTGTGCGGTCTAGGTAAGTTGGAAATGGCTATCCATGATGATGTAGTCACCGTTGCACTGGTATTTCGTGATTGAGAGTTGGGTGTCCATGGGTCATTCTGGGTCTGCACTAAAATGGAGAAATATTATGAGGCCATATAGTTGAGTCTTGACAAAGACGTCAAGAGTCTAAGTGGGAAGATTGTAACATCCTATGATTTGATACCTCAGATAAAATGATCTTAAAAGGAATGATTGGACTACCCATATCACCAAGGTGCACCTCCTTGTTTGGGAGTCCATCACTAAAGAACTCTATTGTTAAGCATGCTCAACCCAGAGTAGTACTAAGATGGGTGACCAGTCAAGAAGTTTATCTTGGATTACACTTGAGTGAGGACAAAGGGTGCTGTTAAGGCTAGTGGTGGTCTGTGGGGCCAGTCATCATTCATAAAATTCTACTAGAGCCTTGGGAAGTGCGCTTGGGCATTACATATTTTCTCCGTA
The DNA here is from genome assembly GCA_963693085.1 of Alisma plantago-aquatica. NCBI lineage: Eukaryota > Viridiplantae > Streptophyta > Magnoliopsida > Alismatales > Alismataceae > Alisma > Alisma plantago-aquatica. The sequence continues at coordinate 921,822,907 of OY856409.1, forward strand.
ACTAACATGCTTGGCTTTTTTGACATTCATGATGAGTCTCCTCTTAATCTCAATTTTTGAGAATAATCTTTTTTGACATGTCCAATGATACAAAAAAATATGGCAGAATCACGATAATGACTCATACTTAATTTCTAAGTCAAAGACCCCTCCTTTTTGTTCTTTAATTTTTGAACCCTGTTAACAAGTTTAGCATTCTAGTATACTCTCACCCTTATAGATGTGTCCCAACGCAAATCATCACAATATATCTACTCTACCCTTCCTACTTTGCTTGTTATAGAAAGGACCACTGGTTCAGATCTACAAACAAGTGGAAAATTGTAAATTCAAATCTAAACTAGAGTTACTTTAAAGGCAATCTTTTGTAGTTGGTTGTTGTCCTAGACTTTCTTCAGATTGAGTCGCCTATTGTTGAAGTTCTGAGGGCCATTATCATTTTTTTCTTCTTTCCAGACCAATAGAAGAATTGGATTATAAATGCCATTGCATCAATCGGTATCACCATGACCTAATTATTCAACTCCATGCCTAGAATAGGGTTCTGTTTGTAGCCCATCGATTTTCAGTTTGATCACTAAGGAGTATTCTTGTCAGTACAAGCACAACATGTTCCTCTAGAACCTCCTCTTATTCATTGAGATCTAAGATATCCTATTCTTCATATGATATAACCAACCTTTCACATGCCTCGACTAAGTCTTTTGTCATGGTTAGAGGATATAATGAGACTAAAAGAGCCCTGCTTGAACCTATAAGAGAAAGGTAACCATAAAGGGAGAGAGAGAAGCTCCCACAATTGCCAAACCTAGCGCTCCAACACCGTCAGAGCCCCTAGGCCAAACACATAGGAGAGAGAAACATATTAAATAATTAAGCAGAGAGTATCTAATTTTTTTTCATAACAAATCTCACACTAGATAATACACATCCCAATTGTATGTAAATGTATTTTGTAATATTCAAGTTTCTTGGGGAGGGGGGACATGACCCCCCTTGTCTTTGTTAAGATTTGTCCCTTTCTTGACGCATAGACCCCTAATGCCTGACTACCGCTGTGGTTGTACATGGTGACAAAATGGTAGGGGAAGGGGGCATAGAAAGAAAGGGAGACATAGAAGGGAAGTGGACATTGTAACGATTAAAGTGTTATCTGATTTTGTTTGTGTGGGAAAAGGGATAGAAAGGAGGAAGTTATTTATAATACATTGTTTGTTACATGGGTATTGGGACATGAAGCATGGATATTTTTATTTAATTCACCCAAATAAATATATTTTCAATTCGATAAAAATAGTTGATACAAGTAATGAAGAATCTTTTGACATAAACAACGTCAACCAAGAGTTTATATTTGAAGATGTTACTATTTACTTGGACGGGAACTATTTTGACGAAGACTTTGTCTTGGAAACAAATAAATGATTGGTACAAAATTATTTACTTAGAAAAAGCAAATTTATTTGTAGTACAATAATTTATTAAAATATATTTTACTTGAAGTGAAATATAATTTTAGAGAAGTTTTGCTGAATAGAAGGAAACATTTTTAGTTACAAACATTTAGCTTAACAAAAAATAAAGTTGTTAGTGGAAAATATATTACATAGAGGGATGAAGAAATAAAAATGTTACTAGAGTGCAACAAATCTTGACAGGAAAGTAAAAACTTTTGGCAATTTTTTTAAGTGACACTTGTTAATTTGTAGAGAAGGAAAATATTCCTAAAATTTTATTTTTTAGATGTGTCTAATTAATTGGTTGGCAATATGGTTTCTCATAAAAAGCTTTTCCCCATCATTCCCCATATTTTACCGTGGGGACACAAAGATACCAAATTTTCACATACATTCACTGTGGAAAAATTTGCATACTCCATCACCACACTAACCACACAACACTTTTATGCCATGTTTGATATGCAGTGAGAAAAGGGATGGGAAGGATGAGGAGGAAAGGGGAACAAACACTTATTTAAATCTATTTAGTTTGCATTGGGAGGGGAGGGCAGAAGATCATTAAAATATAATGTAAGTATAAATCATGTTAGTTTTTAAATAACCAAAATGTTTTAAAATCTATAAAATCTAACTAACAAATTTCATATGTTTTTCATTCCAATTATCTAAGATTTATTTTATTTTCCATATATGTAATATTCATAATCTCTAAATTTGTAAGTTTCTACCCTTTTTTCTATAGTTATTCAAGTTCCATTCCAAGTTGTGCGCTAAATTTTAATCTAATTATCTTTTATGTTTAGTTTTCTCTCTGAATTTTTATACCTTCCTCCAAGTTTGGTCTAAATTTCCCTCTAATATATTATATATTCATCGAAGTGCTGTAGTACATCCTTGATTTAAGACAAATCAACTCTTCTGTAGTTATATTGATTATAGACGATACGAGTATTTCCTTCCATATTATTTATCATTTTCATCAACTTTCCTCCAAAGTTCACTGCTTCTCTCCAACCCTCCAAATTTCCTCTAATTCTCTATTTTTCTTTATTTTACCATGATGATAATTTAATTGTTTCAAGCTATTTAGATTTACTACCGAATTTATTTCTAAAACTTATTGTAGTTTTATGTCATTTTTGAATTTTCCTACCTTCCCCCAAATTTTTACTAAATTCTCCTTTCTACATTATTTTCTAATAAATTTCTTTGTCAAATCTTTTTTTTTCTTCTGTCTTCACTCTGATTTGATGGAGAGAGAAGTAGATGCAAATACATATGTATCTTTCCCTCACTTTAAACCAGACCATGTCCGCTCCCCATTTTCTTCACTATCTTCCCTCCTATCAAACAAGCATCTAATTTTCGTACATTCCTCGCCCCACCCTCACCCACCAAGTCCCAACCACCGCCCTGGTCACTGTTTGCATCTTCCTTCTCTTGTGTTTCTCTTTTGCACATGGCCCCTTCAGACCACTCTAACCCCCTTGCTTTCTTCGTTCTCACCTTTTCACAAGTTGTGCTCATTTGCAAAGTCTTGCTGTTTTCGGATTTGTTAATAGTTGTTTTGGCAAATGCCAACTAAGGAGTGTTAGCCTGCTTGCTCGTCCGGTAGTTGAATATTGAATTGCCGTGTACCATGGAAACGAACTGGCACTCCTCAGTGAGAAGCAGGCAAACACTCGCGGAAAAGACTCATCTCTTCTGTTGGTGGCCGTAACAAGACACCCATCATCAAACAAAGAAAGCACTCATATCTGCCGAGTCAATGAGGCGAGAACTTGCGGGCGGCCTGGTAAGAAGCTCTGCCATTGTGGGCGTCTAGCGAGAAATAGCCCTTCGTATGTACGAATCTAACACCGGAGATTCGTAATTAACTAGGCTTTTGCATTGAACGTCTGTCATGTACCTACCATTGCAAGTTTTAGAAGTCTAACACTGGTAGTGCGAGGATATCTAGAGGAGGAGCCGGTCCATTTGGATGATGTAGTACACAGTTCTCTTTCTTTTGAGTCCTCTTGCTTCTTTAAAGAGGCAGGAGATGCTCATGAACGTTGGGGATGACATCTTCTCTTGGTAGAATATTGTTGAAGGAAAAAACACAATCGTTTCTGTAGAGCGAATAGGATCAATTGCATGCTTAATGAAATCACATATATCTTTCTGATTTAAAATGACCACATACCATGTAAGTATATAGCTTCCATCTCTAGGATGTCTTTTGTGTGCATACATATTCAAATACTTTACCTATATATGCTTGCTGCATTGTCAGTTACGCTTAAGAGCTACTGCCACATGATAATACGCGCTAACAATCATAATTAGTGAACCACACAACCTGTATGATAACTATAAATAGGCTTTTGTATTGAACGCCTGTCATGTACCATTGCAGACTATAGAAGTCTAACACTCGTAGCAATTCCTTTTGAAATGATATATGATGTCAGGTATGGCATTAACACTAGCCATTGCAAATTCATAACTTATATTCAATAACTCTGTTCTGTGAAGGTCAGCATGTTCACACTGGATGCAGATCTGAAGGTAATATGTACAGAAGTAGTATAACAAATACATTGCTTACAAAATAAAAAATGTTAAGAAAGAAATGCAGCCCACCCTCTCCCTATCGGTCGAGCGATGCAAGTTCCTCGCCCGGAGTGAATACCCCGCTTTTCCCTAATCTACAGATATACGGAGTCTGTCTAACTAATACTATTCTTGGGACCCCATCCATATAGTATAGTGTATCTACGGAGTCCGGATGATGATGCTGATGATGATAATGACTAAACAAAGTTATAGATTGAAAGGTCTTCTTTTTAACACATGTAACTCTTGTAATGGTAGCAAGCCCTTTCGTCCAGTTGCACAACACTGAATCAGTAGCAACATATGAGTGGATCATTGTCATTATAGCTGCCTCAGAATCTTCTGCCTGTTTATATATTTATCCAATCGGGCATTCTCTTCTTGAAAATGCACAAGTGATTTATCCATTCGAGCTAATGATGGACAGCTCTGTGAGCCAGAGACCGTAATAGGTGTTGTTCCTAATAGGGTACAAATCGCGATGTAAGTAGTAAACAGTAAAGTTTTTACCAGAGATATGTTGAGACGTGCAGAGAGCACTGTCCTTAAGAGTATTTCCGCAGTACTCGACGGCGAGCGTCTGTGCGATAGTCTCCTGCGCGGCTACTCTCCCAGGATCCAACAACGTTTGCCGACGTGAAGCGCACACACGCAGTCACGGCGACGAGCGAAAGACGACTGATCGTTCTTCCAGTGGACAGACTGCAGGCGGAGGAGAAGAGAGGAAGAAGAAACGAGAGAAGTTTTTTCGTCTTGTTGCGAATGACAGCGGAAAATAAACATAAATAACCAGGAAAGGAAGCGTGAAAGGATGCGTTCGGTTGCAAACGCGGTGCAGTTTGGAACTGTCAAACGAATAGATGCATTGCAGCGGCCTCATGTTAAAAAATAGTTCAATGAACCGAAGGGCAAAACCAAGCCGGGGCCGCGCCCGCACAAGGAGCTCCGGGAGGCCGGATTTGCACCGACGCGCCCGATTAAAGTGTTTCCGGACCGGGCCGGCCCAAACCCCATTGGCAAGGCCCACCATGCGCGTGCGTAGGGCCTATTACCTTTCATTCCCCAATTGTACCATGGACAATATATAAGGAGGAGGGAAGTCTCCAACACAAGCAATATGGGACTAAACATTTTGCCTTTTGGTTTGAAATAAATCAAAGAAGTATAACAATGGGTTCCTACAGCACATGGCTCCCATCATATCACTGGGCGTTGCATAGAAAGAGCATAAGATCTTGAACGTCTTCCAGAATAAGTCCTTGCATGGCCTGGGAACCACACTTCCCTTTTCTTGCAATACCAACCTTAAAAGCTCGCCTTGCTAGCTTCAATTATGCCCCAGATTTCTTTCACAGCTTTTTCCTTGGTTAGAGAACCACCCTCACCAAGCATTCGTAATGAAACACTGTTAAATTTTCCCTCCCTGCATTCTCTCTGACAATGTATTAGCAATCAGTGATCCAAATAAAGTATCTCCTTCAGTACTATTATAGATGAATTCAAAGTAAGTGGAGGGCTAATTGGGTAGAAATGATAATTTGCATGCAGGCATGCTGGAGACCTGAAGTTTTTTATGTTTTAGCTATCAAGAAGGCATTTTTTATAGACATGAAAGAAAAGTTAATTTATCTTTCGTGCTTGTTGTATTAAAAAAAATAACACAATTAACTAATGATAAAAAATTACAAAAATGTCTTTGCAGAAGCGTTGGTAACAAATTTGACTGTCAATCTTTTTTGGATGGCGAAACTAATATATCTAAAAATAAAATCATTAGAGGTAGTTGGGTGTAATACAAGGTTCCTATTGGTTACGAGTTGGAGGCGTGGTAGAAGAGAGGTTGCATCATCAGCTAACACTCCAAAAGTATCAAACGCAAAAGGTAGCAAATAATGATGATTTGCCACAGAAGCTGCTCCATGATTTTTGACCTTTTGTGCAAGGGCGTCAAAGGCTTCCTGACCGGTTTTGAAGTTACTTGAAAGCATGTCTATCAGGGGAGACACTCTTGTGAGGTCAACACATGTATGCTTTCCATTTATCTAATCAAATAAACAGATATCAGTAGTCCCTGGGAGTGAAGAATATCAGATCATGTGCCAAGGAAAGCCACAAGAACTTCTTTTAAGACTTTTAACCCAACATGAGAAACAAAATAAAAAAAGTATCACGAACTACATCATGACAAAACTTATAGCCCGATCTTGTGTGTTTCTATTATTGTGAACCAATGTTTTCATCATCCAATTCTTTTGACAATCCAGTAGAGTAGATTACACATGGTAGAAGCAATTTGGTCAGATTTTTTTTTTGTTAAAATTTGTTTAGTAGGATAAATTACTAGACAAGGTTTTCTATTATTGGTATTGACATGTGCTATATTTTGTTTCATGTAATAGTTAAAGTCATGCCAAACTTTCCTTTCTAGTTGAACCACGAAAACCCCTATATGTAATTAGGAAATCAAGCATGATCTTCACCTAAGTAGTTGGTCATGATGAATTAGATTGGATATTCATTGCAAACTTAGTCCCCAAGATAATATTTATTCATATTCTCCAATCTTGCTTCCCATTAAGAGGCTTGTGCAATATCCCTACTAGAAACAAAACATAGGAAAAACATGCATCATTGCAATATGGTAGTGAACTTTAGATGTCAAACCTAAGGCTATTCTATCATATTGAAGTCTTCACAAATTAGTGGTGACCATAATTGAAAAAATCTCTTCATATATAGGATGAAGAATTATAATAACAAAAAGAAAGAGGCCTATCACTAATTGGAACCCTGAAGGAAACCTTACACAAAAAATTAAATAGATGAAAAGTTGAGAATGTTTATCAACATTTCAATTCAAAATGAGGAAAAATATCATGAACTATTAGGTTTTTACATGTTTATATGTTAATCTACTAGACAGACAGAGTATTGTATAATCATGGTTTCTATTTGAGGTGTCCCTATGACCCAACTAATCACCTAAGTGCCTCGACGGTTCACATTTTTTTCTTCTCTATAACTACACATGTGCACCTTTAATCATACAAGTCTATAAATGTCACAATGATAAAATGTGACAATAAGAATGATGTGTACATGATAAGTTAAATTTGCAATTAACATGCATTAGTAACATATGTATTCACTACAAATAATCATTTTGGTGAGATATATAACATTTATGAAGATAAAATCTTTCTATATATATTGCAGTACTTGAATGGATATCATCATGAATCAAAACGTACTCTCCTTAACAAGAAATCCTTATACATGTGAAAATACATGTCCTCAAAATTATACTAGCAATTACATATTTCTTTTTTTGGATAACATAAGGTATTACTAATCTCAATAATGGCGTATAGGGGAAGACCCAAAAACCCCATATATTGTACAACGATCTATAGAAGATCCCACATCTGGATGACCCAAGGAGTAACTCCTATGACTATGCTCGTCTTGGCTTTAACCTACCACTAAGCTATTTACGAAGGTATCAAAATCATTAAGGGTATCAAATACCCTATGCCCATGAAGCCTATTGTTCCTTTCCCTCCAAATTTGGAAAATGAGAGCCGCGAAGATCATACCCACAAAAACTCTAATTTCTGATTTACATATTGTCTTATCGAACATTGAAGGAACAATATCAACAAATTTTTTTGGTAGAAAGCCACCCCATATGCACTTGAGGGATGATCTTCTCCACATGTACCTAGAGTACTCACACTTAAAGAATAAGTGTTGATGAGTTTCTAGTTATATCTTGCATAACAACCATTCTTTGTCGCAGTGGTACCCCCATATGAAGAGCATGTCTTGAGTGGGGAGTCTGTTCATCATATCTCTATATGAACAGATACTCCACTTGGGACAGTGACTTTTACTCCATAAGAAGGGAACCCAAGGAACCTACGGTATGTTCTGGTTGATGAACCAAGACCAGCCTGCTGACGATCTTCCAAGCGCCACTACTGAACATCTAAACTGGTAGTCATTCTTGATGCCTAGCCAAAGGGAAGAGACTGTATACTACATGTAAAATTATCATTAAAAATTCTATCCATGTCCTCTCAGCTCCCAACTCACCCTCAAGGTCCTGCTCTTTGTATTGGATTTTTCTGATGGTGGAAGTGAGAAGCTGCTTCCTTTTGGGCCTGAGTGGATACTCAACAATAATTCTCTAATATTAAGTGATTCATGGCTACAAATCAAAGGCCTTATATAAGTTGTAGTGACTTTGCCTCTAGTATAGGATGCTTGACGTTTAAAGTATCTTTTATACATTATTTTCTATAATATACATAGCTTAGACCGCACCATTTGTACTTTTCACTCCATCATGTTCCATTATATCTACAAGTATATGAATGCTAAACTTCTTGTAAAGGCTATTACTTGAGAGATGGATTTTGTCCAAGATCAATAATATGAAACTCAAACATGAGACAGTCCAACTAGAAATGTCGGGTTTCATGAGGTTGGGTTCATGTTTAAACATCTAGTCTCTTGCAGTACTTAAATTATCTATGCATCATTTATAATAGACAAAACTCCTTTAACGTAGAAACAACTTATCAAGAAATCAAGTATATGATCTCATACAATTTTTGTTGCTATTTGATAAGAAACATGTAACACAATATTCATAGAATTTCACCTCAAAGCTTTGGATGTCATTCAATAATCTGCCACACCTGCTCACTATCATATAAAGCTTTTTGTATTCAAAAGACCTAACGATCTCCCATGAAAGTTTTGGACCAAGAAAATATGTTGTTTGGAGGACAACATGCCCTAGTGCAAATGATACACACCCCTTTTTCATGTACTGATCTATTGTAGGTACTATGCCACTTCTTCTCCATTCTACCTCTTGCAGCATTAAAGTTGCCAAATCAATCCACTGTCATATCCATCTTGATTATATTATATACAATTCTCTTGGTAAAAATATCATCAAGATAAAAGTACATAAAACTTACAGTCTCAATTAAATGGTCTGTGACAGAATATCCTTGAATAGAAGATGCTATAACACCAAGTTCATTAACTGTAATATAGATGGAGTTGACCAAAATAGAAACATTTTTTGAGCAACAATAATCTTGTAGTTTGCATCCCACCTACATGCACATGAAAATATTATTCTATATTCCTTATCACATTGTTGTTGTTACTGTTAAAAGATATAAAAAAATATGAACCTCCTAATCAAATGCAATAAGTTGATCATTTCTTCCTTAGATCCTCCAACATAAAAAAGTCATCCATAGCAGTTGCTAAATATGAATTCTTGGACCATGATATTCGGGCATGAGACATTTCAATAGGGAAAGTAGTAGCTGCTATAGAGAAGTGGCTGTAACACATTTTCTGTCGAGCAAATTCTAGTTGATCTAGTCTAGCTTCTGCAACCCACCTGTGAAAGTTATGCACATCATAAGTATCATACAATATTAGAAGATCACATGTGTTAGAAACACACACATAAGGTTATTACCTATCTAAAAGTTGGAGTTCTATTTCGAACTACGATTGACAAACATTAAAGTCTTGTGCTGCAAATTCAAGGATATCTATGATGTAGATGTCCTAAAAAATTATTCCCATACCACAAAAACATAGTCATTGGAATGACGTAATAAAGGCTAAAAATACTTTGGTTGAGAATCTTACAGAAAAGACACTTTTAGAATGTGATTGGATTCACCATAGTAGGTTTCAATATTTTTCTTGTGCTCTAGATAGTCCATAGAGACATGGAGTGCGAATTTAAGGTTGTATTCTACATGATTTAAATAAAAACAACTAAGTACATAATATAATATATTTAACTAGAAATAGGAAAATAACAAATTGCCTCTCGGATGATAGATTTGCTTAAGTCATTATGTCTTCCATTATTTTTCGATACACTCTGTATCAGGATATGACTGCTGTACAAATTTAGATCCTCAAAATATCTTTCATCTTCTGCTATTTTTAGTTGTGAAGCTTTGTATAACTCCAAGATGGGCATTATATATTCTATATTTCTTGACTTATTATTGTCTAGAAGTCCATCTTCTATCAATTGTCTGAATAAACATATATGTCACCTGATGAATGTTAAAAATGACTAAAGAAAGAAAGTGTGATTTCATTTGATAGATACCTGGTGGAGGAGCATCATATCCATTTATACACAAAAGACGAAATGCTAGAGAACACATCGATAGATCAAACTAGATTTCTTCATATCCATTTAGACAACCTCTTCACATTCATGAAACAAAACAACCATGTGTAAGATTTTTAAGAAATTTAGTCTTTCACTATACATTGCAAGTAAATTTATAAGACTTACATGTAGGTTTGATCTAGGATTTTTCCTACATACTCACTAAAATGATGAGCAATTCCCAATTTATCAAGGAAGTCAACCATGATTAGATGTGTGTATACATCTAAAGGATAGATTGATGGAACTACAAGAAGTAAAAGTAAATAAATAAATAAAGATGCAAAAAAGTCACTATCAAGTAGAAAAGTGAAAAAAGATTACTTCCAGAACTTCCAAACATCTGAACAAGTGAGCTTAAGTACTCAAAAGCATTCACATTCCAGGTATCTGTGAGCAATGCTGCTGTAATTGAAGGTGAATTAAAAAAGATCCATTTTTCCTTTGGCATCTCATTAATTCCTCCCATTTATAGTGATGAACGAGCCTTCCAGCCACATTTGGTATATAATTCATCCATCCTTTGTAGTTTATTTGGCCTACATTGTTCAATGATATAATTATATAGAATGTTAGATATCAAAGAAGAAAATAACCACACTTGTGAAAATCTATAGAACTCATTACATTTACAAATCCAATATTGACTATTTAAGATATCAAGTTGAAAACAACATATAATTGTGTCTATATAATAATATCTAAGAGAATTACCATGAACAAAAAGATATCAAATCAAGCCATGTTATCATTGTATGAATATACTTTCACATAAAAATGAATCAAAAGCTTTAGGATAAGCAATAACTATAATGAGGACAAATGATTAACGAATCTTCTTGCCTTTTTAATTCCTTTTCACATGCATAACATAATGGATCTGTTATATTTTTGTTTATAGTAATGTTCAATTCTAATTCTTTGGCTTGTTGTAGCATGATAAAGAATATTGCATTAGATCCAATAGGAGAACATTTTTCGTCATCAAATGCAAATGAAGCATTCGTTTGAACATATTGAATGCCTGAAATTGAGAGAACCATTTTTAATAGGTGTGGGAAAAAAGTTTAATAGAGTATAACTTCAATGGACATACCCTTCTTTATCGGAGCATATCCAACATTCCAGCATTTTAATGCCAAAATACAAGCCAACCTGGAGGTCAAGGTGCTTTTTATAACATACAATTGGTCGTTAACATGAAACTGGTTGTTAACAGGAAGAAACCACGATCCATCTCGATTTTGATTTTTCGTTATCCATTCTAAACACTCTAGGAAACATGGATGCATGGGAGACTTTCAGGAAGGGACCATAGCAACACATGATGTATCAAAAGAGCAATAGGTAGCTAAACATTTGAAAGTGCTTTCCTGATTTTTCCTTTGAAGCCTTCCTTTATCTGCCAATTTGAAAATATTATAACATATTTAATATGAATGAACTTGCTATGAAAAATATTTTCATTAGAAATATATGTGATAATCCAGTTTCTTTCTATGTGTATTCTAGGTAGTGAGCTACTATTTATATTCTTTGACCATAACTTGATAAATTTTATGTAGTTTTAAATGTCAAAGTCTTTTGCTTATATAGTTTGATTACAATCTAGAGGGATATTGTATTGTCTATACTCATATATAGAATAATGATTACTGGACTCTTGGATATTGATACCATCAAAAACTACTCATCTTTTTGCACGGTTGGAGTCATTTTCTAGAACCTACATTCTTATCAACATGCTTTTACCTTCAGACAATATAATAACCTTGCTAGCCACCAATTGGTTACTCTTTGCTTATTTTGTAATAACTTGGCTTTGCATTACCCTATAAACCATTATATTTTTTATTGGGTTGTGTTTATATGCTTGACAAGTAAAACCTTAAAAATAAGAAAATAGGACATCATTCAAGACCAACAAGAAATGAGAAAATAAACTCTAAACAATACTAAAATGTGAACAAAATATACAAAAGAAAAGGAGAAGATAGTTATAACTATAACTCAAAATAAATACAAAATAAAAATAAAAATTTGGAGTGCATAAAAAGGGTTGAACTATAAAAATGCTTTGAAATAACATCAAACTTTTTTTGTATACAATTGTAGGTTTAAAGGATCATTGTATAAATCTCACTCAATTATAGGAAAAAAACCAACTTATGTTCTTATTGCAGAAGCACATTGATTTTTCCTCTAGTGTCTCATGCACACCTTTGATTGTTGAAAGTTCGTAAACTATAAACTCAACTAATATGTGAGTAATGTTAACCAATGTATTTTTCATGTTCTTGGGTTACATGGTTATTTTATAAATATATTTGTAATAATTGCATTAATCAAGTTAGGGCATCCTTCAACACAAGTACTGGTGCATGATACTGCACTTGTACTTTTGATGATTCATCATTTGCAAAGTAGACCACTAGTATTATCTGCCATCTCCAAATGAAAATCCATACTTTTATCATAACTCATTGGAATCAAGATTTTTTTTTTTCATCTATGAAAAATTGATATGTTAAGAAAAATATTTGTTCCTACTCTACTTGAGCATCCTACAACATATTATAAATTAGAACAAAATTAGGAGGAATTGCAATCATCTAGTTTTATATTGCATTTTTGTCGTCCTTGTAGCATCTCTGGATCCAAGTAGGGATTTGAACTAACTTTGAGTTAGAATTTTCTTTCTATTATTCTCCTTTAAACAATGCATCCCATCCCCTCATTGACAGTGTAGTTGATAATTGATTAATGAAAACTTTGTTCCTTTTTATATTTTGCAATGACCACATGTAGTGAAAAGATATCCATTTTACCCATCCAATAGTTATATTTTTATTACTCCACATATTCCAATTTTAGGAATCATTTACTAGCTTCATCATCTACACATCTTTTCTTATGCATAGACATTGTAAACGGTCACAAGAAAACCCACCCTTTCATATAAGAGAAAGGTTTTTTTGCCCCTCTTCAATTCATTCAGACTTTCCAAATTATTGTATAATTCAATGTTTATGTGTTGTATGAAGTATAAAACTCCATATTCCTAAGGTAAGTGTTGAAAATCAGATAATATAATTATGTCTCTCAATATTTATCTTTCCAAGTATATGTTTATTTATGCACTCAATCCCCATTGAGGGGAAACTCTAATATTTTTTTTGAAGTGATTTTTTTTAACTTTGTAGTAGATAGATTTTAGTTAATCTCGAGTAATAAGATCATTACATGATCCCTTCAATGTTAATTTTTTTTCATAATCGTATGCCATTTCTAGGGTCAACTGTGGACCTCATCATCATGATATCTTTGTTCTATTCCAATCATTACAATCAACCATTATGAAGGCCACCCAGCTCAATTTTGGCACAAGCAAATTATTTCAGGTTCTCTATTCAACTCTCTCACACACATGCACACACACATACATACACACACTTGCACACACATACTTATGGCCAAAAAAATATCATTGAAAAAGTATTATTTTTCTTTTCATTATGTGTATTTTTAATGTCTCATAAATATGGCAAAAACTATCGACAACTTAGTTGAAACTAATACCGACTAGTATAATTAAGGTGTAATACAATGCATATGAATGCTTTTGTGTGATAGGATGAATAATACTAAAAAATGACTCAACCAACCCTAAGTTCCAAATAATGGTTAATGAATTTATTCATGTATGTGTATAGATGTGTGTGTGCTACTCTACTTTTAGTTTTTTTGCACATTTCTAATCGGTAAAATAATACCAAGATCAAGATTGAATATCCCTAACTAAGTAATATTAGTTGGAAATTGATTTAAAAACAATGATATACACTAATAAAATGCTAATAATCAATTTGGATAATTAACATAAATACATCTAAATGAGGAACTTGAGTAGGAAACATGAGTATAATAATATATTGCATGTAAGATAAACTTGTACATCTTTTTGCATGAAGAGTTATGATATTAACATAAATACATGTGAATGAAAACTTGAGTAGAAAATGTGTGTATAATAATATATTCCAGGAATGAACAAATAACTCTAATCCGAGCTTAAACATGAAGACGGAAGATAGATATTAATTTCAATCAAATACATAAGAAAAACGATTGGATATCCTAGAAAATTAAAACACTATTTACACATTCCCAAAATGTAAATTTAATTTTTTATTCTACATATCATTATTATCTAGTATGCCATATTTCACCTTAGTTAGAGAAAAGTACTTACTGAACAATATTAAAAAAGAAAGCAACTTTGTTTATGCAATCAAATTATATTAGTACGATAGTTGAACCTAATGCCCTGGCATGCCATGTCTTACTTTCCCATTTTCTTGAATTTTATCTCACCCTGTTCTAATGTGAGCCCCCGTATCAAAATCACATACCACTGAGATTTTCTTCTACCTCAGGAGAGACTCCCAAATACCACAGACAAAATATTTTCTCTCCTATATTGTTAGAGTGTGGACCCAAATCATCCTAGCATTGGTCCCGTTCTTCTTATATGGACAAAAGGAAGTAAAATGATCATCACTCTTGAAATGAAAACAAAGCATGTTGACCTTTGAGCCCAAAGACTCTCTGTGTAATTGTGGAGGTCCCTTCCCCTTTTTCTTTTTCTTTCTTTTTGGTCCACCCTCATATCCCAAATCACATCTACCTATTCATTAAATAAAGTGATCTAGAATTATTCATTTTGGGACTTCTTTTCATTGAGTAACAAATGTCTATGAATCTCTAACCATATGGTTATCATCACTAAGATTAATGATGGTTGAATATAAACTAGCAATATCATCTTCACCATGTAAAATATCAGCCTCTGAATAGAGGCATTTAGTCAAATATTTATCCTACTCAAGTGTATTTCTAGAAAATTCATTTGAAGTAAAGATAGGTCTAGATGCAATATCATTTACTTTAACAAGCAAACTAACAATTTAGTTCTAAGCATGGTAGGATCCTCAATATAAATTTGGTTTTCATCTTCAAGCACATTTTTTTTATATAAACACCATTTTTATTTTCAACACCATTATATTGTATTTCAAGATTAAATTTAATCTCTTATAATGTTTATATGCTACCCTTAAAAACATTTTCATTTTATTCAAAGAGTTTATATTCTAGCCTACAATCATGAATAATTTTTCCTAATCTCTTCTTCATTAACTTGTATTCGAAATAAGAAGTGTGGGAAGCATGATCAATATCAATAAGATCTTCTTTAGTGAGTTCATGAAAATTCACCTCAATGACTTTTTTAATGGTGCTTACATGAGTGGCATGCTGTTTTCATTCTCATTTGAGCTAGATTCAGAAGACCAAGAGGAATCCTAAGTGGCATGGGTCGTTTACTAGTTCTTTCTACCCTTCTTGTCCCTCTTCTTATGTCTTCTCTCCTTGTGGTTGTCATCTTTCCTCCTATGGCTGCTTTTTTGATGATGATTCTTTGATTTTGGTCGTTCATTCTTGTAATTCCTGTTTTGATCACATTCATAGAACCTGAGCATATGAGGAGGATTTTACCTTGAAGTGTTTGCCTTTGGAATAGTGAGATTCTAGGTCACATGGAAACTCATCTTCACTTATAGATGGAGGAGGTTTGTTCTTGACTTGGTCTTACACAAGTGACTCAAGTTGAGCTTTAAATGTAGCCTTCTTCTTCTTACAGGAATCACCTTTTTCCTCTTCTTCTTGTGAGTCCAGTTTAACCTCATAGGGTTACAAATTTCCTACTAATTTTTCAGTAAGGAAAAGGGAAATTGACTCATTTTATTGTATGATTGTCACCTAATTATCTCATCAGAGAGGAGGGAGAGGATAATCTTGGAGTTAACCTTTCCACTTTCTATGGTATGGCCTAAGCTATCAAGACAATTTACAAGGGTGCTTAGCTTTGAATACACTTCACCCACACTCTCTGTCTTGCCCATTTTAAAGCCTTCAAATATTTAACCATATATAGTTTGCTTTCTTTGACTTGTTTCGATCCTTCATATGTGATACATAGCTTATCCCATATTTGATTTTCTTTATCCCAAGTAGATATGCAGTTGAACTCCGTTGGTGTAATCTTGAAGAAGAGATTTTAATGGATCTTGCATTGAGATGGGACTTCTTCAATCTTGCCTCCATCCAAGTGCTTATCTCACCTTCCAAATGTGTTTAGGGAATACCTACCACTTTACACATGTCAAATCCCATCATTTGGATGTAGAATTGCATTCTTCTCTTCCAATAGAGGAAATTGGTACCATCAAAGATAGGAGGATGCATGGGGAAGCCACCCTCACCGTTGATTGAATCAAGCATGTTTTCTCCTGCCTTCTCTTGATCATGGGAGTAATAGGTTGGAGAATACCTAAATCTGATACCACTTGTTAGATCTATGGACCCTAGAGGGAGTGAATAGAAATAAAAGCACTTACACAAAATTTTTAAACCTTCAAGTTATATGAAAATGTGAGTGCAATTAAATAAACAAAGAAAGGATAAGAGAGACTGATAAATCCACAAATGAAAACAAGTACTAATAGTGGTTTCAACCTCAAAAGAGACAAACTTTACCTCTTTGAGAGGTCAACCCCTAGGATTTTTAACTCTTGAGTCCCACCTTATATTACATATAAGAGTTACACCAATAAGACCTTATATTTTGAAGAACAAAGAGTAACTAACTTCCTTTAATACTTAAGGAGCCAATAACCTTACCAAGGTCTTACCCATCCAATGACCATGGGTTTTCGGCCTTCACCAAGGACTTACCCACCCTTGACTTTGAATCTTTAGTCTTGCTAAGAAGAAATCTTCAATAACAAGCTATGAGGCAAGATATTCGAGGAAGGACATTTGGGAGCTTTACAAAGATCACATGAACTTAACTCTCTCACAGAATTTCTAGATCACTCTTAATGATAATAGAAAGTAATCAAGATTAAGAATGATTAGGAATCTCAATGGGATTTTCCACTCACTATAGCTTATAAGCATGAAATGAAACCTTGGAATAAATTCTAGTGGTTTATATTTAGAGTTCAGAGTTCTCACTATCCAGTAGAATACTTTAGTTTGAATTATAGTCACTTTAGATAGTTTTGTTGCTTTTAACAAATTTTCTCTCTCTCCTGACTAGTTTGCACTATATAGATACAATACAATCAGTTGAGATGTGAGTGTCATAAATAAGTCAATGACACTAGAAGACCATGATTTAAGCCTAATTATATGAGGTACAATGACAGTTAGCTTCTCGGCCCTCGACATTGCATGACTAGGCATCATGACTCATTATTTGAGATAGGCTCAGGGCAATATTGGGAGATAAAAAGTCCTACTTTGCATTAAGTCAATGAACACAAAAGTGAATATTCCATCGATCTAAAATATTTTAATTATCATCTAATCTTCATTACATGTCATAAAGTCATTAAAAATAATTAGCAAAAAAATACAGTCGATAATCTATCTGATATTGAATTCTTGTTTTTGTTTTATCTTTGCTTGTATTTCACAACGTTAGGGTTTATGAATTCCAATACTTCCAGTGTACCTAATGATCTAAATGGTCTCATGTAAAAGATAGACATACATGAATCTAATGGTGAAGTCATCATCAATATATGGGTAATACATACTCCTTAAGTTAATATTGGGTCAGAACAAAACATTGATTGCTAAATCTGGAAATAACACATATTTTTCAAGTGAGTAGAACATGTGAAGAGGTGAGGACAAGAAAATGGAGGAAGTTGAGGGTGGGTATGAATAGGATAATGTACAAAGGAGTAACATAAGGGAACAATAACATATAAGTAGTGACCAACAATGATTGCCCAACACTAAGGGTCAGAGCATCAAGGTCTTCATCTTGGGGATTCAAAGTTGATGCTTATAGTAGGCTAATTTTTGGGTTAGGTGTGGAACATGAGAGTCTTATTGGACTGGAACAAATATGGGATTATAGATATCTTTAGGATTTTAGTTTCTGTACCACCAAGAACCATGTGAACCAAATGTTCATATTGATGAGAATATGGGTGATTGAGCACTGCAAGTAGTCAAACACTCTGATGAAAACATCACCAACTAGATAAATATCTCAGGTAGCCACTGTTTTTTGAAATAATACATCAATCAATCAATTAAATGACACATATAATGCAAGTGAGAAGAATGAGTGAAGAGATTAGTATGAGGAAAGAATGGAGGATGAGGGTGGGCATGAAGAGGAACATGTCCAAAATAGGAACATGAGATGAGGAGGAGGAGGAGGAGAAGAAGAAGAAGAAGATATTGTATGACTCATCAGTTAGGAATAAAGGGTCAATGTGTAAAGGTGTCTGGGTTGGGGTTTTAAGTGTGTAAGCTTATAATATGATAATACCATGTGGTTTAGCCAAGAGTTTGTTAAGGGGAGGGGCATGTCATGTATGCATAATTATTAACTACTATGAGTGGGTGTCTATGTTAAGAATTACTACATTTTTTGGCATGTAAAATATACTAATATAATTCATGCAAGAATCCATAACAGTGGTTTTCAAGTATTCCTATTATAATAGTGGCTTTCTCCTCATCTTTTATGACCCTAAAAAATTCAAATGAACTCTTGTCATGGGTAGTTTGTCTTTATGTCATTTTGAGGATCATGTTTTCTTCAAAAAAGCTTCTATTAGTCATAGTGCCGGTCAAGTTTCCTATTTCTATGTGAATACATAGAATAATTAGTTAGGTTGGTTGGTTTTATAACATATAAAATTATTGATAAGATGTTAAAGTCCCATGGTATAGTAAGATTTTATAAAAAATTTATCATTAATTTACTTTGGTGGTATATGCAATTACTTTTATGTTTATAGTGTGATTTCATTTTAACCATTCTATTTGACATAATTTTATTAGGAGAAAAATTTATTCCAATGTAATAGGGAGAAAAAGTGAAATTGGTAGGTGAGACATTGATCGCCCTCGGGACAGTGTGTAGTCCCTTAAGGGTCAGACTTTGAATTTATAAATCAAACTCCTTGGGACACCCACAAATTTTATGGGGTTAAAGTAGTGAGATGGGGACCAACACATGGACACAGACGTGTATTTGCTTAAGATTTGGCTCTTAATTAGCCAAGAAAAACAAATGGTAGATATATGCATAGAACTAAAAGAAGTCAAACAAATAAAACAAAGAAAAATAAAGAACGAAGATTCTATCAAATCCTACTAATAGATAGAAGTGGTTTTAGGCTATGAAACCACTAATTAGGAAGATTATGCACCTCTTCCTTGAGCATAGATAACCCTTGAACACCCTACCAAGAAGATAACATTCCAACCAAACATGTACTATGATAGATACTCTAGTGGGGGTCATCCCATTGTGCTTTCATGAACCATGACTAAAACCCTTATCAATAGCCCAATACGTCTCTCAAAGATCATGGATGAACGCCCTAACTATTATGGAGTACCTCTCAGGTCCAAGATAGCTAGGAAAACAAGGTGTGGTGAAAGATCTACCAAGAATCTGGACACAAAAACCATGGCCCCAGTTGGATGAGTCAGGTTTAGTTTTCTTGTGTTGGGTTAGATCTCTTTGACCTTAGATTTCAGGTTGATCCTCCCTTAGACCTTGTCCTCTCAGACTTTGATCCAAACTACTTCTATATTTGTATTATAACTATCTTTTGAGCATAGTAAAAGTATAGGTTCACACAAGAAAGCGATCAACCAATCCAACAATCATAACAAAAAAGATAAGATAGAATGAAACCATGCCAAATATGAATATCAACTACTTTCTTAGAGAGAATCATTTTCTGAGAAAGTAAAGAGAGAAGTATAATAAAATAAGATGAAAGAGAATCCTTTTTTCATACTATGACATTTCCTACGAGACAGATTTGGACTAACAGATAAAGTAAATAAACATGTCTAAAGCGGGCTACATAGCCTAGAAGGAACTAAAGTAGCCATAGACAAGCATAGTTGGCATTAAAAAATGATGGGAATATATTGTTTACACATAAAAAAGGAGAATAGTAGGAGGAAAGAGGAACATATTAGCCTGTCTCAGAGAGGTGTCTCTCACTCCTTATCCTCCAGATGGTTGGATCTCGTACTTTGAATTTTCCTCTTTGATGTCTTGTACTCCCTAGCCTCCTTTCTCCTAGACTCTATCCTGAACAATAGTTTTTGTGGATGGGTGAAGGTGGAAACCAATGGAAATGAGTGGAGTATGAAGGCGGTCAACAAAAAAATAGTGTGGACCAATGGGGAATGGGCACAAATCAATGGTAATGGATACAAAGTGAGATCCTTTGCCCACTGAAGCCCTAAAACCCTAAGGTAGATTTGTGGACCAAAAATTTATTACCCCTAACCTGTAGCCAAGGAGGGAAATTTATAGTGATAAGTGACATATTAGCAAGTGGGGATGAACCTGGCCTGATGTGGATGAACTGGGTCCAATTTTGTATGATGACTAGAAATGTTAGGGAATGAAGTCGACCTATTTTGGCTGAACCAGGGCCAGTTTTGTCATTGGTTTTTTTGTCCATTAGTCTCCATCGGTCTATTAAATCATTGGTTGATGTCATCAGAGGTCATCATAAGAGCCGACCATCAGTCAGTACCATAGGAAGGTACCATTGACCATCTTTCATCATGGCTTGGTCGATGACCTGGCTTGGAAAACTGGGAGTGGGTTCCTGAACCTAGCCTAGTTTTGTACCATCACTTGTGGAGTGATAATAGACATGAAAGTCAATGAAATATTCCGTTGGAGGAACCATCAGTTATCAAAGTTCACCATTTGATGATGGTTCATAAAAAGATGTTCATCGATTACATTTTGAAAAAGGAGGTAAGTGAAGGACTGACTCGAACTCGGGATAGTTTTTTTGAACCTCAAACAATTTCATGTTATTGACTTGTCTAGGTTAGGAGTATGAGAATAATAGTAGCTTGTTGTGTGTAGGCATGGGCCCGACTTGGTGTAGCTAAACCTAGGTTGATTTCATCAGGACAAAGCAATCACGACCCTCACTTTTGATTACCATATATGCCAACCATTAGAGAGAGACCTAAACTCAAACTCAGATTAAGAAATAAAACACCACATTTTAGATAAAAACGATTAAAACAATATATGAGAAACACATATAATATTTTCACTTTTCTTAATAAAACCTCATAAATCAATGTCACATCAAGAATAATATATTTACTTATCAGAAAACGTATTCATTTCCATTAAAATAGATTCAAATCTTATTTTTCATATCGGTTTACATTATTTACATGTACATGAAAGAAAAACTCACTATATTACCCACATGGGAAAAGAGAAAGTATATGAACATTCTAATATAAATTATTTTGTTTACGTCTTCTTTGTCACAGTCTTTCTATTAGATAGAATTATATTTAATACATTTGAAACAACATCATAAGACTCATATTGAGCCCCAATGAGTGGATATCTCCCACTCAGGCTAAGTACATGCATCAACATTAGATTAAGTATGTTGAACTTAACTGAAATTCCAAATATTGTTCACTCTAACAAATAGTTCTAGAATTTTGTGATTCTAGTTTATGACAATAATCTAATTAATCATAAAGACATTTATTTAGTCAAAACTCAACCTTTATAACCATCAATGATAATATATATATATATATGAACAAAACTATAAAATACTAATCATTTCAGTGTTTCAATCATATTATAAAGGTAACAGGTCAAGATCTAAACATTTGAAATCTAGACATAACAATCACATAATATTTGTGACACCAGATTAGCTAGACTAAGAACACATCATGGAGTCAAGAAGTGGAAGTACACATCAGACATGTCTACTAAACAAGACTATTCAAATAAAAAGTAAATATGAATCATATTCAGAATGGATAGTAAATCCTAACATCTACCACTTGTCAACAATTGAGATCAGATTCCAAACTAGACAAATAATTGTGTGAAACTAGATTATGTTTATACAAGAATGATAAATTTCCACAATAAGAAACATAGTCAGCAACAACATGTTTATTAGATAGCAGTAAAAGGCATGTAATACACATACAACTCCTATTCTAGAGGGTTTGTAATCTTTTATTCATTTTCCCTCAAATGACTTGGCTTGTACCTCACGAAGTAGAAGTCACCCCTCATGATTCTCATGTTAATGACTCACTGTCACTATATTAGGGTTTATCTGGCCATCCTAAGATATAAACAACTGAACATGGTCCACCATAGGGTTGCCTCAAGAGGTTTGTGTCCTCATCTTGGGTACATGAGATATGAACAAGAGAACAATTTATCACATATCATAACATTTCTCATGTTTCACACTTTACATTACATCATAGTGTATTCCTTACAAACATAAACTTCAATAATAGAGGATTTAAGGCAAGAATCACAATAGTTGACTCACACCTAAATCCTAGTGGTCTAACCTATGACTTCTCAATCCACACTTTGGAAATCATTCTCATAGTTCTCTAATACTACAAGGAGACTCTTTTCATTTCGTCAGTATGGACTTCAGGGGAATTCATGTTGTTCAGGGTACCACTTACATGTGCCATCATTTCACTTGTTATTTAATCCACTTACTCATTTTGAAGAGAATTAAAATCATCATTAATCATATGCGTATATTCTCAAGAAACTATACTGATATGATTTATATTAGGTTTAACAAGAAAGACAATGATTAAAACAAGAAGCACAATAACCTATAATTTACAACATTTATGTTTCTTTCCATTTCCACATCATTAAAATAAGTCATCATCAGTGGGATATTAGTCCAAACCTTATCTCATTATCCAACAATTAACCTAAACATGGTTTTTCAAACATAACCATTCATGTTAGTTTCATCCCAACATATCCCTTATTATTTCATTCCATATCAAAATTTTCATCAATATTCATGTAGATATTAGGACTAGCAATACTAGCAGCTTGTAAACATTATGTATCATTGATCATGCTCAAAATAAGTTTATTATACAACATATGATTATTTCATCTGATTTTTCTCTCTCTCTCTCTCTCTCTCTATATATATATATATATATATCAATGCATAAACATGCATAGAACATTTGGTAGTCCTCTTTTACTACCTGCATTCTGCACTTAGGGTTACTATGCGGAAAATTTATAATCTCATTTGAAATAGATTAGAGTAGATCATTCTCAAAATACAAGTATTCTAACTAGTATTCTAATAAACAATTGCAATTCAACAACACATTCTTATAAATCAATTCACATCCTTAAACTCCATCTTGTAATTGAATTAAACTATAATTATATACATTCTTTAATCCTTTGTTTCATAATAGTATTCATTATTATTACAAAGCTTATCATACTATGAGTTAGATTTAGGTTATTAGATCCAACTATTATCTTTCACCATTTTTTTCATTTCATAATCATTAATCATAACATCTTTCATGTCATGTTCACTACTATTCTTGAAATCAACCATTCCAAAATTTACTTAATTTATAATGTTTCTTTCTCATTTGGAAACCTTTATAATCTGATTTTAGTGTATTGTTTCAATTGATCTTAACCCACATGTAATTAAAATAAATAGATTATGGGCTTCATCATACTCATTTCATTAATTTCTTCCATAACTTCTCATCACACTCCTTTCATTTAAAATAAATAGATTATGGGCTTCATCATTATTTGGTTTGTTCTTGTCCATTTTCTCTTTGTATTTAGATAAGTGTACCATGTCATTGACTTCCAATGGTATTCTTGTTAATAACCGTGATCCTTCAATTCCTTATAAGACTACTCAAGTTAAGAAAATAGAATAGATTAGGATTATTCATCTTACACCATAATCTCTAGTCATCTTTCCTATTCATTGTTATGTGATTTTATAAAAAACTTGCATCATGTGCAAGTTTAATCATTATTCCACAAATTATACTAGATTAGATGAATTAGGCTTAGATCATCTTAATATGGCTTATCACTTTCAATTGAAGTAATAACACTTATCATTGAGCATTTCTTCACATTTACAAGATGATATACAAGTCCAGACATTTATTTCTCATACTCAATTGTAATACTGAATTTCTAGGGTTTAGATAGAGTCTATTTAATTCAATACATCATAAGGACAATATTATTCACAAATGGCATTAGGGTGTATAGGGCAGTTCATCAAGGCTATTCACACAATTCATCCATTAATTAAAGTATGCATTGATTCATGGGCTCATTTGAGTCAATCCCTCAACACTAACCCTAGATTTGGAATATATTCATTTCAAACCCTCATATTGATCCTTATGTACATTCCATATTAATTTTTTTTAAGATTCAACAATCCACTTGAGAAATTTATTCTCATTTAATTCAAACATGATTATATACATGTTCACTAAATCTTCAAGCACATTATCCATTTAGCATAAAACAATGTAGTTCTCTATCCGTAGAATTTTTCATGTAACATGGATCAATAGACCAGGAATGAAACAAATGCAAATTACATTCAAATACTTATGAAAAGTAGGAATTTGACATGATAAAACTTAGCAATTGTTCACGTCGCATGCAAATACAAGCAATGTTCATGTTTATTTTAATTAGATAAAGTAAGCATTTGACACGATTTTATAGATTAATAGGGATATAAACACTCACCTCAGACATCAATTATATTAAAAACATTGTTTATGTTTCAATTTTTTAGAAATCATCTAGATTCTATCCATCAAATCCTTTTCTTCCTCCTTCCAATTCAAAAACACTGAAAAAAGAGAATATAAGAGAAAGAAAGGAAAGAGATGGTGACTTGCTATAATTTTGTTTAGATCATAGGGAGAATGAAACATAGACATAAGAGAGAATATTCACGATGAAAAACTATTCAGAGTTGATAAACTTACATTAATTTACAAGCTTTAGGAAGCCAAAATCCTACATCAACATTTCCAACAATTTTCTCCTTCAAAAACCTAATTCTCCTCTCTCTCTATTTTTCTGTCTCTCTCAAATTTCATATCTCAGATGTGAATGATGGAATATGGGAGCTACTAGGGTGTTTGGTTATTGATATAGATCAATTTAGTTTCTCAAAACATGTTGGTTGTATTAACAAATGACTTTTGATATTTTATTGTCTCAACTCGTTTCTCCCCCGCAAGTATATAGGATTGATAGAAGTCAAGGTCGTGTCCACAAGAATATAGGCTATCCATATGCAAGAATGTTGAAGTTCAACAATCTAGATCGTTTACTCAAGTTTTATTGATTTGATTAAACTAGTTCAAGGGAAAGAACAAAGTAAGTAATACGAGACATTTGAATGATGATTACAATCAGATTTAATTAATCTTGGGGATGAGATTTCACTTCTAAAATGTATCTTAGTAAGACAACAAAAATCTAGCATGCTAGTTGAACATACAAAGGAGGTTTGTGTCTCATACACCTCCCAATGATATGGTATAGGTCTAACTCCACATAGCACTCCTGCGCATATGCTTTTTTTCGAACTAGAAAGCTTGATTTCTCAACATAATATCAGCCACTCCTGTGGTCAAGGAATTGTTTCCAAGATCACATTTCCATACTTCTAGATACATCTTCCCAGATTATATTACAAGAATAAAACAAGCAGACAATGCCAGTAAAACAAGAAAGTAAAGTAGGCATTGATGTAAACTTAGAACAATAAACAACTAGCATTAAGATAGAAATCTGAGTTCACATAAGTTATGACATGAGATGTACTCTCCCATTCTCAAGAAAAGAGTTCTACTTACATATGGTGATAAAGCATAGATACAAGTGGAGAATCATGAAGCTAAACATGATCAGAGAAGAGAAAGAATAAGGAAATTCATATAAGAAGAAAACAAGGTAAAAACTCTAGCTTGAAGATGAAGTTCTTTCCTTTCTAACGCTCCTACTCCAACAAACTTCTCTCTCGAGGGGTTGAAATGGAAAATGGATGCTTTTGTTGTAGTCAGTGAAGAAAAATGGAGTAGAGAAGAGGTTCTCTCTCGAGTAACCACCTTGTCTTCTCCAAAATCACCCTCCTTCTCTAGTCTGTTCTCTGCTCGAAAAGCTCTTCAAATGATGAGTGATCATTGTCCCGTAAGTGACCTTTAGTATTTAAAAATGAGGGATAGTTTCTCTCAAAATTTTGTAGAAATCAACGACAACACGACATGTTGGTTAGATGACATAGTGTTTCTCTCTCATTAACATAATTGATAACTACCATGTGTGAAGGATGCATGGTGTGTTGATTGGTCGATACACCGTGTTGCTGCAAGTCTGGGCAAGTTAGGCTTCGATTAACATGAAGTATACATTTTGAACATGACATGTTGCTTTGTCACAGTGGCTCCTAGACTAAAGGAACATGGCATGTGCATTTAATACATGTCGTGTTGGTGCTATGCAGGGACTTTGGGCAACTCTTGAATGGGAGGACATGACATGTCATATGGTCGACACGTCAGCGTTGTCGCACACCAGGGTGAGAGTGCTTCTTCCTGTAACTGACACACCGTGTTGGGTAAACCACATGGCGTGTTTCTGTCAAAAACTTCAGATTTGTCTTCAAATTTGTGCTATCCTTTGGGTATTCAAATAAAGCCGGATTGTGGAAGAATTAACCCTATTTCCTCCTCAACATGATGTACCTATGATCACATACATGGAACGAGTAAAGACAACTATAAAGTAGTAAATCTAGTATGATTATAGGTAACTTGAGATAGAAAGTGGATTGAAAATCCATGCAAGAATGAGCAAAAAGTGTATATAAATAATGCACAATAAAACATTTTCAAACAAATCTTCTATTGCATTTTTTTCTTATTTCAACTGAATTTTTCATCGGATGAGATTGATCCTGGTAAAGATCAAGATGAGGGATTCTAGGGTGGTACACAACATTCTAGAAATTATGAAACTCTAACATGTTGCCTTAAAATAGTTTTCAAGATTCAATTAAAATTTCAATTCAATTAGATAAGCCAATAACTAACTAAAAATCAGACATTAAATGATACATTTTAGCATACATGGTCATTCAAGTTTGTTTGGGGTGGAATATTGTATGACAAACATATACAACCAATGCTCGACAATTCTAAATTAATTTCCAAGAATCATAAAATTTGAGTTATACAAACTATTTCTAAATTTCACATATATAATTGTTACAAGTAAAATCATAAAAATCATTTAATATGCCACTATGTTTATTAAAGTATTTATTCATATACTATTAAAATCCCAATTTTTGGATGACTAGGATTTACACTTATCAAATCCTAATTATTCAAAATAAAAGCATGCTTAGAGTTTCTTATTAGGATTGCACCATCTTAATTAGACTGTCATCACTCAGTCTATTTAAGCATGTAATCATCCAAGTAAACCCTAATTAGGTGACTAAGATGAAAATGAGTCATTATAGGACCGATTGATCTATTCAAATATTCCAGTCTTCTTCCTAGGAATCGAGGGATTGATCTCTCTTTAGTTTGGTTCCTGCAAGTCCCAAAATTGGCTAGTTGTGGAACTATATCTTAGAAAAGGGTAAATTATGGAAAGTTAAGGATCTAGAGTTTTTTAGGCATATGAAGGCTATTACAGGAACAAAACTATAGTAATTAATTTAACACTAACCCTAAATTTTATTTTTATTGACAAGCGCATGCCTACATGTGGCTCTGCCAATGTGTAGGTCATATGACATCGATGATGTATATCATGCAGAGAGCAAAAAAATAAATAAAAGTATAGCTTCATGAATTAGATGGATTGAATGTGTTATGAAGGGATAATCATGAGAATCTACCTACGACCCTTCAAAGACTTAATTGAATAATTGTTTCTAAACTTGGGCATTATCCAATTGGGCACCCATATCCTTTTCCATTCTTATCTTATAGGGGTAATGGAAGGAGGCAAGTCAACAAACTACAAGGGTGCATTTGGTGGGTGGAATGTTGTAGTTTTTGCACTTCAGAATAACTACAAAATCTCAAGTAATGAATAGGAATTCATAGCTAGAAGGATGAGTTGCCTCAAATCAATGGAGCATCATAGTCACTTACTAGACTTGTGGCAAAATGTTTGGCATTGTAGCAAGAGTTGGTAATCATGGATATTCTAAGGGAATCTATGGTTGGAATGATTTCGAAACTAAGGGGTTCTCTCAGATACACTCATTTGAATCTCCAAGACTCATACATTCTTGATGTTTCAATTTCAGATAATGGGTCTATGAGGAGTATGATTGAACTATCAAGCTGAATGAGGAGTGTCAAAAAACACATGGCAAGAATGGATAGTGTGAGTTAGCAACAATGATGGAGCTAAAAGTTTTGTAAAGATAATGCACAATGGATATCACTACAAAAAACTGGGCCATTATTCACGGGAGAGTCCTGTCACAAACCCCTCTCTACAGGCCCTCAGAAATAGGGACGGTTGAGGGTCTGGCCCTCACAAATGGTCCGTGAAGAGAACTCACATGACAAATACCAGTGGCCCTCACGAATACAATTGTCACGGACCAACTGACCCTCAAGAATGTTATATTGAGGGACTATTTAGCCTTCATAAATACATTTTTGAGGGACTATTTAGCCTTCATAATACATTTTTGAGGGACTATTTAGCCTTCATGAATACATTTTTGAGGGACTTGATGGTCCTGGAGAATATATTTTTGAGGGGCTATGTGGTCGTCATGAATGCAATTTTGATGGTCAATCTGGACCTTCATCAATATATTTATGAGGGACTACTGTAAATGATTTGGTTATTGATTATTGAATGATTTATTAAATGTTAATTAATTGTTACTATAGTGAATATCAATTTTTAAATGAAAACTTTGTATACATAACCTCAAGCAATATTTTTATACTAATTTACATGACATCATAAGAAGATTCAACACCAAAATGACACATAAAAATGTTAAATCACCTCAAACCAATTTTTGTTATTGAAGCAAAATATTATCCATACATTGCGTGCTCAACATTGATATAAATAAAGAGTACATATGGTTTTAAAATTTGAGATTGATGACAATCAACATATCATGCTAGAAACTCTTAAGATCTATAATGTCTCCATATTCCTTCAAATGGTGTTGTGTTCTTCATCAATGCCATGCCTCATACGGTTAGGTACTTGAATATTCTTCTCCTAAAAATGACAAATCATTATATTAATAGAATTTAAAGTTAATACATAAATCATAGTACAACAAACAACTTACCCTTATATTTCGGTTTTGGTCTACTCCAAGGTGAATTGTCCGTCAAAATCCATCATTAAAAGTAATTCTACCCTATCAATATAAATACAAAAAGGAATCAGAGTGAGTGCGAAGTAGAGATTAATGTAAGTGAACCAACATAGCAGTAAAATTTTGATAAACTATTCACTAATGGTAAGGCTTAATTTTTAATTGGAAAAAGTCCTTACAGATGAAGCTGCGTGAGTTAAAATAGAATCTAAAGATAGATTCCAGATCAACAGAACCACAACCTGTGGCGACATGCAAAAAGGACTTATTTCATTTCAGGGGCTTGTTGGTAAGTTCTAGAGTTTTAGTCACAAAGGTTGCAACAACCAAGGTTTTTAGTGGATTTCTATAAATACCAGCCTCAACGTATTTGTCCAGGCATAGTTTTTATTATTGAATTGCTTTTTGGAAAGCAGTCCTTCTCCTACATTGGTCTGCAATATTTTACAAAGCATTGTTGAAAAATCCTGATCTAATGCAATAGTCCTGCACAAATATCCAGCAATACATGCATTCTATAGAAGATTATGGACCTAACAAAGGAAGTTGTAACATTACATCATTCTACATTAATCAATATGGCAAAGTTTTGTCTTTCCCCAGCTTCCTGCTTATAGAATTATTCTTTTGGACATTTGCTTCGGGAAACAATTAGTAATACTAATTTCCCTTTTTGCAAGTCGCCACAGGTTGGGGTGTGTCAACTCTTATTTCCAATCACACAGGCATACTACATACTAAAGTTAAATACAATTACAATGTTTATTTGATAAAACAGATGCATCATTTTACAAAATAAACATAAACTTTGATTCATATAATACATGAATCTAATCTTCCAATCTATATAAGTGAACATATTCCAGTAAAGAAATTCCAGTAAATATTATGTGTGCTATTATGCAGTTCAATACATTGTCTATTCAATTACATCCTCATCAAAGCAATCCATTTTTTTATGATCCTGATTGCCCTTTCCCTCATTTTCCCATTCAATATGATGATATGTAGCTATTAATAAACGTTTATACTCGTAAAGAAATATACCTAGGCAAGGAGGCACATTTTCTATCAAGCAAACCCTACTGTTCAATATATATAGATATATACGTGCAGACATACATGTATAATATATATGAACAAAAACGAATTCATAATTAGAGTTGAACTCAACAAGGAAAGGGCCACAAACCAATTGAGACCCATATTACAACACAGAATAATAAGAATAACAAATATATGTTTTTGAACAATTCCCAACAATTTGGAGCAGCTTGGACAGCCAAAAGTGAAAAACAAAGTAGATAGAGTTAGCCCATACAGAGAGTGGCCATTCCCAAGGTTATTAATATCAACAACCCCTTAAGAAAATGACTCCAAAGAAGGGGACAAGTAGGGGATAAGGGCATCTGGAGCAAAAATAGTAGGCAATAACAGTATTCATCATCACAATTACTGCCATCTTTAAAGTTCGTGGAGTGTTGGTGCACAAGCACGTATAACCTAGAGAGTATTGGTCCACTCAGAAGTAGGCAAAAGATTCACTCTGTTCCTAAGAAAAATCTGGAACGACCACTCTATATTAATTACTCAACTATTAGTTATTTAGATAGTCTAGAAAACAGAGGTTTGATTCAAAGTTTAGACTAAACATGTGCAACTTCTTCAGCACTGACTAAAGAAAAGTCACTATAAACTTTGTATCTGAAATATTATGAATTGAGGCTTGACCAAGATATGGCTAAAATGTAGATAAGCTGAAATGAATTACTTACAGGATTTAAACGCTGATTTCTTGGTGTGAAAGACACCGATGAAGATGTGGTTGGTGTGTTCTGCATTTGAGGATAACTTTGTCGATTATTACCAGAAGAAGGGGACCAACTTTCAACTGCAGCCTTTAATAAAGTGTACATGTTAATATTCTTATGTGTATGAATATTGAAAATAATCTATAGCTGTAATGAGTTACCTGTGGCTGAAAGATCTGTGGATGTCCATTGCCTTGTATGGAAAGCCTGCCTACTCCATTCTCCCTTGAATTTCCTTGTATGGAAAGTCTACCTACTCCATTCTCCCTTGAATTGCCTTGTATGGAAAGCATGCCTACTCCAGTCTCCCTTGAATTGCTTGAATTGCTTTGTCTAGAAAGTCTTCCTAAGCCATCCCCGCTTGAATTATTTTGGCTGGGAAACATGCCTACATCTGCACCATTACTTGTATTGTCTTGTATGTGAAAAGAACCCACATCCGACCTATTTGTGCCACTTTGCATGTGTAAGACACCTGTAGTATTCTGATTGGGGTATTCATCTGCACAATCAACATTAATACCGCCATCCTATAACAAATACATCAACAATGTCAAAAAAAAATTATATATTACATTGACATAGACAACTGAATCTGAGTTACCTGTGATTGATTGTACCAAGTCATTATTTGGGAGACGGAGTTCTTCAATCCATTTACTGTTTCTTCAAGTTCCTTAAGTTTATCCTGAAATAGAAAACAAATTACAAACATCGATCTAATAGACTAGTTGTAACTAATAGTTCAAGTTTATTTATAATCCAACATACATCCTTTGCATTGCTTTCCTCAAGAAGCATTTCATATCTTAAACGGGCAGCTTTTCCCCTATGTCCTATCTCTTTGTGCCCAATTCCAATACCTCAGATCCTATCCGTTTTGGAAGGATTTAAAACTTGCAAATAAGCATCACGTGTTAGATTATCAACACTTCTAGGATCTATTTCTTCTTGGTTTGCTACTTGGTTTTCCACAATATGCGAGATTTCAAGCTGTAATTAGAAAGCATCATAAAAGGAAAGCATAAATTGAGATATCTAAGCATATGTAGCTTTGTAGACATCATAGGAAAGCAAATATCCATTTTCTAACCACTTGTGGGCTTTTGTCGTAAACTTTTTCCAAAAATTTGTTAAGAGGCACAACGGGTTGATCTTCATGACCTACACATGATAGATAACATAAAGACAAGTGTCCATTATTATATGTTCAACTCATACTAAGAAAGACAAGTGTCCATTATTAATACCATTTCTGCCCGATAACAACTCCATGGCTTTGATCATGTGGTATGATCCATCACTTTTTTGCTCTGTTTGCCTTGTTGATCTCAGAAATTTTCTAAACCACAAGAAACATATAATTAGAAAAAGTAGATAGGTATACATGCAAGTTATATGAAACCATTGTACCTTAGACTTCTCGGTTCCCCATTCTTTAACAAGATTTTTAAACTGGTCCATATCTATGGAAGCATTTTTCTCAACTTTCTTCATCATCAATTCTGGTTCAATCTTGTACTTTTCATAGTAATCTTTCTTTACACGTGCCCTCCACACTATTATCCCTCTGCTAATGTGTTCATCAATGTGATTCCATGCATTAGGTTGACTGCCTAAATCAAAGTATTTCTACAAAAACATAGAAAAACATTTGTTGGCCTTTTTATGAAAAAGATTACTTTAGATATAACAATCATACAATTTTTTGGTCTTTTTATGAAAAAGATTACCTCAATAAATGATTTTCTATCTGCAAAAGCTTGTTCTGGTTGTTCGTTCCACTTCAAGTCTAGATGCCATATGTGTGGTTTCCTTGCTAGCATATGACAATAACGATTCAATTTGGCACCATTCTCCCCAATAGCATTTCCTTCATCATCCCATTGGACCTTGTGACGTGGCTGCCCTTGCTTAGGAAGTAGGCTTTGCTCACTTGCAGGCCCACGTCCATACTTCCTATTCTCCTGTTCATCCTCAACAATTTCTTCAACTATTACATCATTTTCAATATTGTTGGACAATAGAGTAGGTTCATCCTCACAATTTTCTTCAATTGTGGATGGAGGGACAGCAATAGGTTGACTGGGTGTGTTGTTACAACTAGATCTAGTGAATCTTCTTCCTGCCATCCTTCAATTGACAAGGAAAAAAATTAGATTATTAGTGCAGAAATGTCAGTAACAAAAGTAGTAGCTACATTTGAAAAACAAATAAATTGCGGAGAATATGAGACACCAACATATGAATATTCAGCATTTGAAAAACATATAAGTTGTAGAGTACCTTGGTTTCATATCCAAAAAAAGAATAATGATGTCCTACTTGCTGGTATATGAAACAAGACTAAATAAATTGCAAAGAATATGCCATATAGTAACAGTTTGCCAAAAAAATGCAATACAACATATTCCCCAAGTAAATTATTCTAGACTTGCAAACAAAACAGACAGATTAATGAACTAAACATTAGCCCCATCATTCTTTTTTTTAGTTCTATCAACAAAAGATCC
This sequence comes from Alisma plantago-aquatica, assembly GCA_963693085.1. NCBI lineage: Eukaryota > Viridiplantae > Streptophyta > Magnoliopsida > Alismatales > Alismataceae > Alisma > Alisma plantago-aquatica. The sequence goes on from OY856409.1 coordinate 921,856,891, forward strand.
CTCGGTGTCACTCCTCGTCCAAGACACATCCCTAGTTACACCACCATCAGATTATAAACCAGTCAAACAATTCTCAATAAGAGGTACTTCAAAATAATCTTTAGGAGGATGCTTTAGCACTGTGCACCAATCATCATCATTAGGATCCTTCACATAAAAGCATTGCAATGCTTGAGAAGCCAGGATAAATGGTTCCTCCTTTTTTTTTTATCCTTGAAGTGTTGATTTGTGTGAACCCATACTCATCAATTCACAACCCGTTAGAAGTTCTTTCATCATACCAAGAACATCTGAATAACGGAACTTTGATTCCTGGACCATAAGTTAGCTCAATAACCTCCTCTAAGTAGACATAGTACGTGACTTCAGCATTTATAGGATTTTGATCTCTACCACTTGAATAACTTGAAGTGTCAGCACACAAATACACTCCACTATTTTGTGTAGTACATGTACTTTCAATGTGCTTTGAACGGAAACGATATCCATTGACCAAAAATCCTTCATAAGACATTCCCTCAACACAAGGGCCTTGTGATAACCATCTCAAATCATCACTAATATTGTTCGGCCTAATCTCTTGCATTTGCATTACATTCATAAAAAAGTAAAACATTAATGTAATCTACACTAACTTGAACATTAAGAGTGACAACAATATTTATGTTTGAGACTTACATGCTCTTTCAACCACTTAGAGAACTCCTTTGCATGTTTTGTTTCTAGGGTCCGTGGGGCAATGTTGGGTTCCATATCTTGAAGAATACACATGTGTTCACTGCTTTATAAGAAGTGTCTAAATTAATGTACAACATATATACAAATATCAGTAAGAATTTTAGGACGTAATTAAATCTTACCTTCTGTAAACATCCAATTCCTCTTTATTGAAAAGGACATAACGATGGGCTTGTTCCAAAGTGTGGATGTCGAAATTTCTTGACACTCCAACTCTAATTGGAGATCCATCAACATTATGAGGAGTGCAGATCAGTTTTGTCTCAAAATTATGCAAGTACCTACCACAAAATGTCAAACTTTCTTTAGCTAAATAGCCACTAGCAATACAACCAGTCGGTTTAGCTTTGTTTCTCACATACTTCTTCAATTTCTTCAAGTATCTCTCTATTGGGTACATCCACCTAGTTCGGACAGATCCGGCTTGCCTGGCTTCATAAGCTAAATGAATGGGCAAATGCATCATGATGGTGAAGAAAGAAGGAGGGAAGATTTTCTCCAACTGGCAAAGAGTGACAGCAATTTCTTGTTCCAATTCTTTGAATTCCTCCACATCAATAATGTTAGAGCAAAGCTTGTTGAAAAATGAGCACAAATTAGCAATAGGCTTGTACACATCTAAGCTTATGCAATGTCTCTAGGCAACATGTAGAAGTTGATGCATAAGAACATGACAATCATGACTTTTCAGCCCAACAAGTTTTCTACCAGATTTGCTAACACACCTAGATATGTTAGAAGAATAGCCATCAGGAACTTTCAACTTTTCTAACACAGATAGGAACTTATCTTTCTGCGCATTAGTCATGGTGTAAGATGCTGGAGGCAAGTAATAGCGGTCACCTGCATCTACTGGCCATAAATCTCTTCGAATGCGCATTTTCTTCATATCTTGACGAGCTTGTAAGTTGTCTTTACTTTTCTTAGAATCACCCAATAATGTGTTTAAAATATTCTCGCACACATTCTTTTCTATGTGCATCACATCCAGATTGTGTCTAATAGATAAATACTTCCAATAAGGTAGCTGAAAAAAGATGCTTATCTTATTCCAACCAGGAGGTAATGGTTGAATTTGATCTCCAAGCCTCTTGCGCTTATTCATTTTTCCAAATGTGATATTTTCATATCCATCAAATTGCCTCAGTATATCTTCTCCAGATAGTGGCTTAGGTGGAAGTCGAAAATCTTTTTCACCATCAAAATTTTTCCTATCACGTCTATACGGATGATTCATTGGAAGAAAATGTCGATGGAAACCATAGCATTGCTTTTTCCCATACTGTAACCATTTTGATACAGTCTCCACATTACAACAAGGACATCCCAAATCTTTCTTACCTTTAGTGCTCCAACCAGATAAGTCACCATATGCTGGGAAATCGTTAATGGTCCATAAAATCATTGCCCACATAGTGAAGTTCCTTTTTCTATATGCATCATAAACTTTGACTCCAAGCTCCCAAAGTAGTTGCAACTCCTCAATTAATGGCTCCAAGTATACATCAAGGTCATTGCCAACCATATGTGGACCTGGGATTAATAGGGACATCATAATAAATTGTTCTTTCATAAGAAGCCAAGGCGGAAGATTGAGAGGTGTCACCAACACAGGCCAGATGCTATGTGATGCACTCATATTGCCAAATGCATTAAATCCATCTGTTGCTAATGCCAATTTAACATTGCGTGGTTCAGCAGCAAAGTCTGGATACCTGGCATCAATAGACAACCATTCTGGTGTGTCTGAAGGATGATGAATACGACCGTCCTTGCCTTTTACTTCTGATGGCCAAATCATATCTTTAGCAATAGATGAAGACATATAGAGACTCTCTAACCGAGGTATCAAAGGGAAGTGATACATGAACTTAGCAGCTACCTTCTTTCCCTTTGTTTTGTATTGCTTTTCATTCCATCTTGAAGCACCACAAGTATCACAATTTTCTTTTGAAGCTGCATCTTTGCGAAAAAGCATGCAATTATTTGTACATACGTCTATAGTAGAATGATCAAGTCGTAAATCCTTCACGATCGCATTTGCTTCATAGTACGTCTCCGGGAATAGACAATTTTCTTCTGAAAATCCTGAAACAATCAACTGTAACAACTTTGTGAAAGAATCATTGGACCATCCAGATTCCTCCTTCAGAAATAGCAAGGCAACCAAATACGATAGCTTAGAATGACTTGTGCAACCTCTATAGAGTGGTTGATCTGCCTCTTTTAGTAGCTTGTAAAATCTTTGTGCATCTACATTTGTAGGTTCCTCTGTAGCTTCAGTAGAGTGGTCATTTGTTGTGTCACCCATACCAAACAAATCCTCCAACATCTGATGCATATTGTCGGTGATAGGCATGTTTGGTGCCACAACAGGATTGCTCCTACCAATCACCTCCCCATGAAACGTCCAAACATCATAGCTATGCACAAATCCTTTTTGTAATACATGTGAGAATACCTCCTCCTCTGTTTTAAGGTATTTGTTCAAACATACCTTGCAAGGACATATTAATTTCCCCTGTCTAGTTGGTCTCTGATGGATAAGAGCAAACTCAATGAACTTTCGTAACCCTGCCTTGAATACATCACTTCACACTCTGTTCCCAATATACATCCAACTCCGATCTATTCGAAAATCCATCTACATGAAGGAAAATATATAATAAGTAGAGGAACAGCTGTTTGAGATGTAGTCATGTAGGAGATGTAGTCATGTAGGAGCAAGAATAAGTAAGAAAAAGTAGAAGAAAACTTGCAAATAGAAGTGATACTAGTAGTCTAGTAGACGTGCGAGCAGGAGATGCAAGTAAGAATCTGAATTTCTGATATGAGTAACAAGAAAATAGCAATAAGAGGGGACATAGAAGTAACAAAATTTAGATGCAATAGCAGGAACAGGAAATGAAGGAGAAATTGCAAAAAAAGAAAAGAAAAGAAGCTAGAATAGGAGACACAAGAGGAAATAGAAAAAAATCAAAGAAACAGTAGTATAAAAGGACTGATTTTTTTGCAACAATTGCAGCAAAAGGGGGTCGAATATACAACATGAAAAAGGAAAAAGAGAAAAGGGGAGGGAAGGGAGAAGACATACATGAAGTCTATCAATATACAAGAAGCAAAAAAAGAGGCAGAAGAAACATCCTTCAAGAAAACTCCTTCAAGAACTGCAATAGCATAGGTACCCACCTAATCAATAATAGTTCACAGATCCATCCATTAACTTTTGCTCACATGTCTCAACATATACTCGATTACAGGGGCTACTTATACTGTCAGACTAGCTACACAGCTTCTCTTCTCAAACTAGGCGATCTCTCTACTACAAAGGAGTATTTTGATGCATGGCTATTTAGACTCTACCAAAGGAGATTCAAAGTTGTGTGTGGTCCTGATGCTATGGGTTATGTCCAACATATCCCATAGAATCTCAATATTGTAGCAGATCTCTATGCATAAAGGCACTGATAGTCTATTTCTTCTTAGATCTGATATCAACATATTGTTATTACTTATAACAAGAATTATGAGACAAATACCTAACTGTCCCTATAAGTCAGCTGAAATACTTAAACATATAAGTATATGATATCATGTATAACATCTCATAAAATTAAGAACTGAAATACTTAAAATAAGTCAGTTGCATAAGACTTAACACCAACCAAGATAGAACATATGACATGCAGACCAGGACAACAAGGACAATTTCATTGTTTGGTATCTTGTTAATAACACAACACTCAAATTATGATAGTAGGAGACTGTAAACCAGCAGAACAATAGACTAGCAGAAGAAAACAGTTCATATATACCAACCACTACAGAAGAAAAGAAGTTTCCTCCCAAGAGAAACATTGTAGAAGTGTCTATCCCATCTAAAAAGATTACTTTCATTGATAGCTGCTACATATCAAAAGAGGAAAATACCCACTTCTGAAAAATGGCAATTTGGATACAGAGATGAGTAGCAATAGCCTCCAACCTGGGAGTACAATAAACACATTTAAAAATGTATATACTTTTGATTAACTTTGTAAATATACAGGGGAATCCTATCAATGAGTTTACACTCAACAGCCTTACCCTGATGAAATCAGCTACATGGCAATTAAAGAATAAATGAATGATAAATTCATTAGAGCTTCTACACAGAAAATATATAGAAGTATAGAAAAACCCTCTTTTTTTAGGTTGTTCATCACTGAGATGTTGTTTCTAGCAATCTTTTGTAATAGGATTTTAAATTCAGATGTATGATCATCTGAATTAAATACCAAGAAAGTTGACCATAGATATCAATATCTTAGATAGAATCCTTAAGAAGGTATTTGTCATGGATCAATTTGATCCATAGACTACCTTAAGAAGATGGTTACATCATCCCACTTAAGAAGATGGATATCATTCTTGCCTTCACACTATCCCCACAAGAAATTTATAATAATTATTTCCACTTCATCACAGATAGAAGTAGGAAGTGAAAAGGAAGAGGACCAGAATTTTTGATTGACGGACATAGTAGAATTACAAAGTTCTAGTCTCCAATGGAAACTGAAATGATATGTAAATAAGTTTGGTATCTTTAAAAATCAAATGATGGGCATAGAAGCACTAAAACATGGGCGTAAAATGAATGTAACTTCTGGTTCACTTGTATGATATGTATCATTATAAGTTAGTAGCATACCATCTTTGTGCATGCTTAGCATCAATAGAATGTCTGTCATGACCATGGAAAGCTTCAGACATGCATTCAAAAAAAGGTCTTCTCTGATTGAGAAGTCTAGTCAGAAGCCTCAAGAATGAATGGGTGTTCTTAGTAATGTGGGTTCCTCCTTGATCCCTTTGTTGTTAAAACAACATTTGTATATTTGTCTTTTTTCATTTTCCCCCTCCATCTAAAATAATTCCCTTTCTTTAACATATGGTTGTGATGTAGGCCCTAAAAGTCAATAACTATGATAATGATCCTATGCTAAGTGCAGCTCTGTACCTGAAGATTAATTAAAGGCCGACTGCCCAGGGCTCCCATGGGACACATCCATTCCTAATATAATAGGTGGCTCTTAGGAGATCTTTGGCATGGATGGAAGATGTAGAGAAGTTCACCACAGCTGAGCATCCTACATCCATGCCAAAGATCTCCAAAGTGCCAACTATTATATTAGAAATGGATGTGTCACATGGGAGCCCTGGGCAGTCGACCTTTAATTAATCTCTAAGTACAGAGCTGCACTTACCAGAGGATCACTACCATAGTTATTGGCTTTTAGGTCATACATCATAACCACATGTTACAGAAAGGGTATTATTTTAGATGGAGGGGGTAAAGGAAAAAAGACATATAATATATCCAATTGTTGTTTTAAGAGGAACCCATTCGTTCTTGAGGCTTCTGCCTAGACTTCTCAACCAGAGCAGACCTCTGAGATGTTGACAATGACTTAGTGTGCCTCTGCAAAATGCAAAAACACCAGGCTATATTATACTTACAACCAAAAACAAAATTAAGTGGTGACTAGACTCTTACATATTCCATTTGACCCATATAATTTTAATAAATCATTACACTTAGCTTACTACATGTCTATTTTTAAACATCAACCCATTCTCAGTCCATAGTAATATTACCCATTTATCAAACATCACAATGTGAGTTCCGAATGAAGGCTATAAGGTTTGAGATTTAATTTATATGGCTATTTTATGTAAAGAGGAGATACGTTATAGGAAACTCAAAATTTGGATACGCAAATGAAGAAAGAAGCAAACACTGGTAGTAATTAATAGATTACAGTAAACTATTGGGATACACATATGAAGAAATAAGCAAGCATTGGCAGTGAACAATACATTACAGTAAACTCAAATCTGGGATACACATGAAGAAGGATGCACATTGGAATCGTTACCTAAAACTAAATGACCAACACATGATTGAATCAAACAACATAACAACAAGCAAGCACAACAGTTGCAAGAGAATAATAAAATAAGTAGCACAGAAAAAAGATGCAGTTTTAGTAGCAGTACCTTTTCCCACACTTCCGGTCAATGGACAGAAGCAACGAGATTAAAACTGAAGAAGAAGAACAATGGACGTTGCAAGAGAAGAACTGGAGCAGAGGTGGTTGGGTAGCTTATGGGCGTCAGATCAAGGAAAAGAGACCAATAGCTTGATCCAAGGTTGAAGTAGGTTCAGAGCTCCTGCTGGGCGCCGCCTGAGTCGGGTGCCGCTGATTTCGCTGGGATCCGGCACGATATGGCTACTCCTAGCCATGGAATTGGAAGCCGGCCAGACGGCTGACGATTGGAGTTACGACCTGCTACAGTTGGGGTGGCAGGAGCAGTTGGGGCGCCGTCCGGGAGGTAGTTGGGGCGCCGTCCGGGAGGTAGGCGCGGTTGCAGCTGGGTGCGACCGGTGGGATTTGGGAAATGCTAAGTGACTGGGGTCGTGGGGTTGCTGAGGATGGGCGACATTAAGCTGGAGCAGACCCTGGCCGTGGAGTGATGGAGGCCTGGTCGACGGACTGAAGGCGTGGTCGATGGAATCAAGGAGGCGCCGAGGACGAGTGGCGGCTGATAAGTGCTTCTCTAGTTCGTCATTGTGCAGAGGGACGAGTGGGGAGGGTTTTTCTTTTCCTTTTTAATTTTGATATTCAAATGTTGTATTTTAGAATGGAGGGAAGGGAAATGAGATGGAGGGAAGGGATATGAGATGGAGGGAAGCATTTGTCATGGTATTTTTCAAGGGATGATTAGTGAGTAATGTATTTGTAAGGGATTAGTATTTGTAAAGATGTTAAAAAAACAGTTGAGAGATTTGGTCCCATATTTGAAGGACGAGCCCTCACAAATAGCCATCATTATTCACAATCTATGGTTCCTCACAAATGTTCTTCAACAAAGGTCAAATTTTTTGTAGTGTATGCATAACAGTAATTACTATGAGCTGGTATGTATGTCAAGAATTACTATGATATGTTGGTATGCAAAATTTACTATCATAAGTCATACAAGATGTGATAATTATGGTGTTCAAATATGTTTATTATAATAGCAAACTTATCCTTGTCTTTTTGTTTACTTGCCGAGCTAAAGTTCTAAAAATGGTATTCTACCTTGACCTCTATGAGAAAGTCTATTTTAGAAGGGATAGTATTGCAATCCAATTCAATTTTGACTTAATGTAACTCCAAACATGAGCCAAGGGCTTATAATAACACATCTTAATGTCTATTTGGTGTACATCAAAACTCTTTCCCTCGACAGTTGTCTTTATACATTTGAAGGATCATATTTTTCTTTGAAAGTGCTTCTATTAGTCATCCAATTTTATATTCACGTATAATAATAGATAATAAATGGTTAAGTTGGTTTGATTTTATAAAAACGAAATGGTCAATAAAATATTAAAATCCTCACGGATTACTAGTTCGCCATAGAAAAAAATACTATGAATTCACACGTCAGCATAGCCGTTTCACTTATCCATCTATACACATGATCTCATTTTAACCACTCTCTTATTAGTTTTATTAGGATAAAAACCTACTCCGGCGTAATATGGTAAGGGGAATAAGTAAAATTTACATGTCGATTGCGTGCCTCATTGTTCGTGTGTGGCTTTGCCATTGTGTGGGCCTCTCTGACATTGACGCTTGAGCTCACGTAGGGAGTAGAAAAATAAAGTAAGTATAGTTCCTCGAGTAAGCTGAATTTTTTTTTGGTCGGTCAAAAAACGTGTTACTATAAAACCAAAAACTTCGGGCACATAGTACCCCATTACATCGCAAGGAACTAAAAAGCTCGCCCAAGGAACATATACCCCACGCAGGGGGACACAAGCAAACTAGATGAAAACAAACTAAGAAAAACAAACAAACTAGGCAAGCTAGGTCCAGACAGACCAGCCAGAAGAAGACTACAACTGTCACTATTACATGCATTCAGCGTACCTACAAATAGTAATAGTAGCAAGACATAGAACAAAAATTAGCAGACCAGCCTGTAGCTAGACAAGAAGTTTATGGTTGGGATCGAAAGATCAACACAAAAACACTCCTTCATGCAGCACAACACCAACTGTCATATGAAAACACCCACAAATTGTGGTACTAAGCCAAGATTAGGGAGGTCCATCGAGCTAATATCCCGCCACACCACCTAGTTGCTCACCCGCAAGGTTCAAGGACAGACGGTGGAGCTGTTAACACAGCAAGAGACCCCCACACAAAAAGTGCAGGCTTCGATCACTTCTACTAAAACAGAAGCAAACCACCGAAAACATGGTGCTCGCAGCCACAAAGAGGACTGAGAAGAGGGGAAGAAGTGAACCCCCCCATCCCAACCCCACATGAGGCTGCTGTCAGCACAAGACTTCTAGCTCATGATTCGAGTGTCCAAGAAGAGGCTAGCAATTACTGCAGCAAAGTATCAAACACCTTCAAGGTGTTGCTACACACAACATCAGCACAAAAGAGAGAGGAAGAAAAGCCAACCCCTCCCCCTTGAAACCAACCCCACCCAAGACACCTGATAATCACGGAGGCTCCATAACAAACACCTAGAGGGCGTTTGTGCTCGCAGCCACAAAGAGCCGCACTAGACCAACCAGCAAAGAAAGCCATGGGAACCAGCCGATCGCCTGCAGAAGAGCAGCAGTGACCAGCAAGGCACGCTCAACTAGAACAAGGATCATCAAAAGCTGAACCGAGAGAAGAAGAGAACAACCTCTAAACCCGGAAACAGAGCAATCGAACCCTTGTGCGCTTGGAGAAGGCAGTAACCCAAACGCCAGATCCACAAAGACCCTATTGCCCCTTAGGAGCAAAACGTCGGCCACCTGAAGCTCATCTTGCGTGCAACACCTGTTCTGTGTCAATGACGACACCTCTATCTACCTTGCGAGGAAACGACCACCACAACAACAGATCCGCAGTCGAGATACTCAGAGATGAGTATCACCACCGGAGCACAGCCACCAACCAGCAACTGGAAACGCCGCCACAGATGAAGTGCCACCACCGGAGCTGGTGAAGCAGAGCCGATCGAAGCATAACCCAAACAAGCCTCCATCTGCCACCATCCCTCGAAGCCGCCGAAGAGACCGAAGGCGACGTAAGGGGTCTTCATCTACCTAGTAGGACCAGCCACTCTCACGAAGATGAGGATGCGAGAGAAAGGGCAACCCTTGTGAGGAGCGTGGTCAGGGTTCGAGGATGCGGTGTCGACCTGGTCGACTTCCATCTTGTCCAGGAGAGGCAGATGGAAAGAGCTTTCCCACCTGGTCTCAGATCTCGAGTAAGCTGAATTGAATAGATGATGAAGGATAACCATGAACATCCACCTAAAACACTTCATAAACTGTAATTGACATCCTATGTCAATTTATGGCATTGGTGCATGGATGTGCGTGTAGATGGCCGCCCCCTAACCATCCCCATCCTTTGAACTACTTACATGTGAAGAGAAAGGAGGCAAACACAAAAATATAGGGGTGTAGCTTGTTGCAAGCATGATGTAGTTGTGCCACTTTCAAAAGCAAATTTAACATTGTAAGTAATGAACAACCACTCACAACCATGGCAATGAGTGGCTCTAAAACATATTATAGTCGTATACTAGACTTTTAGTATTATTTATTTTAACGTTTGACATTATAAGAACGTGTCGATGATTGCAAATATTGCAAGGCCATGTGTATAGAGGCGGATCTAATGGAGGGTGAGCAGGGGCTAACCCTGTCCCGTCCATGGATCCTAAGAATTTCAAATTATATAAAGAGGTATGACTTTTGTGTTTGATAGCAATATATATTAGTTAACAAACATTCTAAAAAAAATCAATTGCTCTAGTGGTTGGATGTAATACTCCCCGAATAAAGGTTGTTGGTTTAAGTTAGAGCTAACATCATTCTTATATCCAATTATAAAATCATCTTATTTAATATGACAAGTCACAGGTTTTGTAATTCTAATGTAGTTCAATGCATGACAAATAATATCTAAAGCATGCCTTATGAATACGTTATACACAGTTAGAAAATCATTTCCATCTAATTTTTACGATCATTTATAACTTGTACGTGTCTAGTTGAGTCGTATGAAGGAAATTATAGACTTCATCATCAAATAAATGAAAATAACAATCTTATCATATTTTTCAATAGATATAAGTAAGCCTACATTTCGCCAAAATTTAGAATGATTTTTTAAGATTTTGACAAACTAACGGGAGTGTATGAAAATATTTGATATCTTTTATTTTATTTTTCATTATCTTGTAATACTTAATCTAGAATAAATAGTATTATTATTTTAAATAATTAGAATCGTGTGTTTTTACATAATGCTTTCCAAGTTACATTCTAATAGAGTCCCTTGTAGTAAATATTATGACTCTTGTCATATTCAACATTTGTGTTTTTTTTGAAAGAGGGACGGGAAAATCTATGATTGGGGCTCCCTGTTACTATTACTAACTAATCAAATCAAGGTTTACAAGAGACTGCAAGTTCAAAGGGAAATGACTCGACAAGTAAAACCTAGCTACATGACCCCGACGAGCCAAGTTGGCCACCTCGTGGGCTACTCTATTACATCTACAATCAACATAAAGTAAACTACAGAAAGAAAACTGAGCATTCAACTCTTTGACGTCTTCAGCAATAGCTCCTAAGTAGTCCCGTCGCGACTTCTTGCTTGTGCATGCATGTACGACCTCCAAAGAATCCATCTCAACTTCAATGTCGTCGTATCCTTTCTCTTTTGCCCACTGCAGCGCTGCTCTTATCGCTAACAATTCTGAGATAGCAACGCCCGTCCCTGTGGTTACCTTCTCCCCCACAACCCCACTAATCTACCCGCATCATCCCTAGCAGACAAACCAATTCCCGCCCCCCATCCTCTCCCACAGACCCATCAACGTTGATCTTCAACCTGCCCTGCGTTGGTTTCATCCATCCACAACACCCCCCGCCTGCTCTCCCCGCAGCGCCTCCCCCTCACCTCCCTGCTGGGCGCTAAAGTCCCACCAATCACGCATCGCATCCACGTTACCTCCGTCCCGCAATGCACCGTCGTTTCCCCTGTCACGCAACACAGCGTTGGTGCCCTCGTCATTCCCACTCCCCGCCCCGTCTCCGCCATCTCGTCCATGTTGTTCCGCCTGCCCCGACCCCCCTCCTTGTTGTACGTTGCTTGCCCATGCACGCTGCTACTGCCTGGTTGGTCCGTGCCCCTCCTCTCCCCCACCTCACTTTTGGCACTGCCCTCCCCTTCGCAGCATCGACAAGGCACCCCTCAACATGTAACCACTCTTGACGTCGTTGTTTTGGAACGTCCTTATGCATCTAGATCTCCACGCCATCCATATTCCAGCAACTAAGTATTCCTTTTCTTGCATAGAGCTCCTGTCCAGTGCAGCCCCCACTGACGACGTGATTTCCTCGTCCCTAGCTTCGTCCACCCAGGATTGCACTCTCCGTGGTGTCTGCTCCCAAACTTCCACAGTGTTGGGACAACGAAATAGCATATGAGGTATTGTCTCCTTCTCGACACCACACAACATGCATGTACCATCATCCAAGCAGTGTCTATCATATAAGCACCCCCTTGTTGCTAAGCATCCCGTGCATGCCCTCCACAAAAAATGGGCTATTTTTAGACTCCATCCCGCATGCCATATTCTTTTCCATAGATCATTGCCTTGTCGCTGCACAAAACTCCTCAATTCCTCTTTCTTGAGTAAGCCCAACCAGTACACTGAACGTACCAAAAACTCTCTGTCCTTTGAAGGCCACCACATTAGGCTGTCCTGAGTTCTCTGCCAGCTGAGTTGGATAGCGCATATTCTTTCAAAATAGTGGTCCGGAAAGCATTCTCTGACTTTATCAACCTCCCATTGAGTGTCGTCTTTTGTCATCAGCTCCCTCACTGTTCTATAATCTGCTCCATCCTCTCTTTTGAAACGTGCAAGAGTTTCATTTTCTTTCGGCAGCCTGTTATCCTCCCAAGTATCCACCGCAGTTCCGTCACCCACTCTCCATTGTGTCCCTTCCTTTAGTAGTGCCTTTGCTCCCCATAGGCTCCGCCAAGAATAACTAGGATTGTATCCCCGTCTCGCTTCCCATATGGATGACTTTGGAAAATACCTAGCTTTGAGGACTCTAGTCATGAGGGAATCCGGGTTGTTTTCTATTAGCCACATTTGCCTAGCCAGGAGGGCTTGGTTAAAAGTCTGGAAATCTCTGAATCTAAGACCCCCTTGCCTCTTTGGCCTGCACATTCTCTCCCAGCTTAGCCACGACATCTTCCTTTCTTTATCTTTTTCTCCCCACCAGAATCTAGCCACCATCCTCTACATCTCTGCTATGGTTCCCATGCGTAGCTAAAATATACTCATGATGTATGTGGGTATTGCCTGGGCTACTTCTTTGATTAGGACTTCTCTCCCTGCCTTTGACAACACCTTTTCTGACCACCCTTGGAGTTTCTGCCAAATCCTTTCTCGAATGAAGCTAAACACCTGCTTCTTGGACCTTCCCATGGTTGTCGGGAGACCCATGTAGCTGGCATGTCTGTCCACTACTCTCACACCTAGAAGCTGTCTCAATTCCTCCTATTTGTCCGCCTTCATCCCTTTGCTGAAAACAACCTCCGTCTTAGAGAAATTTATCATTTGTCCCGATGCCTGTTCATATTGGCTGATAATCTCAGCTATCGTCAGACATTCAACAATGGTTGCTCTTGCAAAAAGGATGCTATCATCTGCAATGAAAATATGTGAGATACATGACGCGCCTCTACATGGCTTGATGCCATGTAAGAGGCTATCACGGGTAGCAGTAGAGATCAAGGTTGAGAAAGCTTCAGCACACAAAATAAAAAGATAGGAGGAAAGAGGGTCACCCTGGCGAAGTCCCCGTGCAGGCTTTGTACTTTGGGTCCTGTCTCCATTAATGGCAAAGGCATGCTGGACAGACGTTATGCATTCTTGGACTTTATACCTCCACTTCCGCCCAAACCCCATCTTCTCCATGGTGACATCTAGAAATCTCCACTCCACTCTGTCATATGCTTTGGACATGTCCAATTTCAACGCGAGGCTGCCTTTTTTCCTTCCCTTATCTCTCTTCATAGAATGGAACACTTCATAGGCTATGAGGGCATTGTCCGTTATCATTCTTCCCTGGACGAAGGTGCTTTGGTTCTCGGATACAATAGAGTTCATAAGAGGCTTTAGTCGGTTCGTCAGGACTTTGGATGCTATCTTGTACACCACATTACAAAGACTAATCGGTCTGAATTCCCCTATAGTCTTTGGCTTGTCGGTCTTCGGGATGAGCACTACAAGAGTATCATTTGCCTCCCCTATGCTTTTTTCCCCTTTCCACCACCCTTTGATATAGCTCGCCACATCCTTCCCAACTATTCCCCAATAGTTTTGATAGAACATCGCCTTCATACCATCCGGTCCAGGAGCTTTATTAGGATGCATTTGTTTTAGTGTTGCCCATATCTCATCATCCTCTATATCCCTCTCCAATTCCTCCCTTTGAGCCGCCGACAACATCTCCCGCAGCCCCTTGGTAGCCTCATCAAAACCCGAGGGATTGCTAGATTGGAAGAGATTTGTGAAATGTTTCATAATGATTGCAATGATGTCCCTCTCTTGTGTCCTCATTTTAATTTGTCCTCCTCCTATTTGAAGCTTTTTGATGGAAATATGCAGTATTTCAGTCTCCCTCTTTCAGTTCTTTTACTCTCGCCCGGGCAGCCCAGTATTCCTCATTCTTCTGTAGCCAGTATTGTAGTTCTTTTGATTTTTCCTCCACTCGGTCAAGGTTTGTTTGATCCGGAAGAAGAGCTTGCAGCCCCTTAAGTTCGTTCTCCAGCTCTTTAACCTTCCTTCTCCTTTCTCCAAACTTTTTGGTTGCCCATGCTTTTAGGCTCTCCTTGCATTGCAACAACTTAGTTCTCAACTCACTCCCCTCAACAGCTTCCCATGACTCCCTAATAGTAGAAGAGCAACTTTCCTCCCCCACCCACATAGGTTCAAATATGAAGTGGCCTTTTCTCTTCTTATTGTTGTCCCTCCTATCTGCCTTTAGGATGATGGCTGCATGGTCCGACTCGTATATGGGCAGATTTAAAACCTTGCAATATGTGAATAGGTTCCTCCAACTAAGATCGGGAAGAAATCTGTCAAGCCTCTCCTATACAAGGGTTCTTTCAGTGAGTCCTTGTTTCCACGTGAAAACATTTCCTTCAAAGCCAATATCCATCAACTCGCAGCCATCTATAGCATCCCCAAAGTTCTGCATGAATCTGTCTTCTTTGGGTGGGCCCCCTTGCTTCTCCGCATTTGACACAATCTCATTGAAGTCACCGAAGAAAATAACGAACTCCTCAGTCTCTCCCTTTATCTTCCTCATCAGATCCCACGTCTTGAACTTTTCTGCCTGTTGTGCCCAGCCATAAATTCCCACCGCTCTCCATGTTACTCCCGTGGTGGTATTCTTAACCGCAGAAGTAACGTGCCTGTAAGAATAGTTAATCACCTCCACATCCGCATCCTTCCACCAGAATCCCAATCCACCGGCCCGCCCCACGCTTGATATGCACAAACCATTGGTGAAACCACAACTTCTCTTTACATCCTCCAATTTCCTGTCGGTGATCATAGTTTCTATAACAAAAACTATGTTTGGGCGTTCTCTCCAAACCCATGCTCGGAGAGCTTTGCACGTGTCAGGGTCTCCCAACCCCTGACAGTTCCAACTGAAGATTTTCATTGCCCTTCACGAGATTGGGCTCTGCCAATCTCTGCTACTTGAGTCATGATGACCTCAAATCTGTACGGTATGTCTGCACTGTGCATCCTGTGTCTTTTTCCCCCACAATCCTTCATAGGCAACACATCAAGGTCCATGTCGCATACCTCTCCGTTCCTCCCCCTCTTTCCTGTAGCCTGTTCCCACACCACCTCTTCTTCTGGGATTCCCAAGCGCGCTCCTCTACTCATTTTATAGACCCAAGGTTGGTGTCGTTTCTTTCCTTTAGGTTGTTTGCTCCCCCCTTTCACTTTAGCACCTATTTCTTTCCTCCTCTGTGCCCTCGTTAGGATTCTTTTCGTTACATTGAGTATAGTTGTGTTCCGATCTTCACCATGTTGGTTTCCTTGCCCATGCACTCTATCATGCACATCCGCCCCCTCCTTATAGCTGAACTTGGTTGTGCCCCCATCAGTACAGACGACGCCCTTCTTCTCCCTTTCCTTCTGTTACTGTTCTTTAACATGGAGTGGCTCACTATCGGTCTCCTTCTACTATCTACTATAATCTGCTACTTCAGCGTACCCAAGTGTTGCTTCCTTTGACTCCACCTATGCCGTCTCCGGTGCTGCCTTGTTTATACGAACATGGATTTTCAGTCGCAAAAGTTCTTCTTTGGTGTAACGTCTCGTCGCCTGCTCCTGCGACGACTCCCCGTTTGTGTTGCTACCATCCTGTTGGTGTAATGCCCACTCTTCGTCAGCCGTCCAGTCTACTGCCTTCTTCTTCCCAGCCGTGTGAACGACCCTTGCTGGGCCCTCCCCTATCTGCGTCGACCCCTCCTTCTCTCTGCCCTTACGTCCCACCTTCTGTCCGTCTGTTGCGACACCCGTCGTCTTCCCTCGTTCCTCCCCTTCCTTTCTTTCGACACCGCCCCGCCCTTCATGCCGACGCCCCATGCTGCCTGCGATTCCCCCCCATCCCGCGTCTTCCTCTCGCCCTCCCAAACCAGACTCTCTTCCCATCCCACACCCCCTTCTCTATATCTCCCTCACCCCCCGTCCCACCCCCTACGCTGCTCCCTTCCTCGTCCCCTTCCGTTTGACTCGCCGCCTCCGACGTTTCCTTCTTCTTGAATGTTAGTTTCCTTTGTGCCCCATCCCTTCCTTCCTCCCTATCGTTCTCTGATCGGTGTTGCTTCCACGACGACGCTCGTAGCCATCTGCCCCAGCGCTGCTGCTGAGCTCCTCCCTCCGCATAGCTTTCACAATCCTTGTCAACATGCCCTAGCATGCCGCAATTGAAACAAAACATTGCAAGCCTTTCATATTTGACTTCCACATCCACGATTCGACCACTCTTCACCTTGAGTTTTAGGGTTCTTCTTAGAGGGCATGTTACGTCTACCAACACGCAGACGTGGACTGAGGAGTCCCAACCTGAACCGTCTCTGTCCGTTGCCACCACAGCGCCGACGCGTCCCACAATTTCCCGCACTGTCGTTTCCCCTCTGTACCCCAACGGTAGGCCGTAGAGATGTACCCAAAAGGGTGAGTTGTTGATTTGTAGGTGCCCCGACTGCTCCTCCTTGTCAATCTCTTTGAACAACAGAAGACGCCCGTTGAAATTCCATGGAGCGCCATCCAGAACATGTTGCTTGTCGCGCCAGTGGGAGAATTGCATAACGAAGGCATCGCCTTCCAGTTTCTTGAACACCACCGTCTCACGTAGGCTCCACGCCTGCGCCAATGTCCTTTCCAATGCCTTCAGGTTGAACGACCGATCTGTGAGCAGTCGTCCCACAAGCGCCAGTTCAGTGTGGTCTTCATCCTCGTCTCTGCTACATAACAAACTACCGTCAATCGGTGCCTCCTCATCATCCGATAATCTAAGTCTTGCACAACGATCCGCCAACTCCGTCGCCATGGAGCCAAGACCCAAAGCCCGCCTTCACTTGAACCTGCAAGGGAAAACCCTAACTGAAAGGGAGTGGACGTTCACTTCTTACGTAACCCTAATCTCCAGAGCGAGAGGGCGCAAGGGAACGGGTATATCCCCTCCTCAAGAGGTTAGATCCAACATTTGTGTTTTTTATAACAAGACAAGTGTCGAGTTTTGCATAACCCCTCCAAACTTATCTAATTTTAAAGAAATCATATGCATGGAAGGAGATAAATTTGTATCTACATTTACTATGTATTAGGAAACAACCTCTCTTATTTGTCCAAAAAACATCATGAGTTCCTACATTTCTTAATAATTTCTACATAGGAATTCATAACTTAAGAAAAAATGCATGATGTTATGAAAGCCATTTAAATATTTTGTTATAGTTCTTGATGGTTTGTCATGCTCTTCTTAATAATCACATTTTAAACAAGAATATAACTAAAGTTGTTGTTAGCTGATAAAATCATGGATGATGGTCACATTTTCTACGGTCAATAATTGTTTAGCTCAATAAATTATTGAAGAATTGGATTATATTGTAGGTATTAAAAAGAAATAATTATCATTTTCTAAATTTAAGTGATTCATCACTTGACATTCCAAATGGAATCATATTGTTGTCCATAAGGTATTTGTTAATTAATTTATTAAATATTAATGAAAATGGGTGATTTAGAATGTTTCCATTTTCATCTTTTTCCCTTATGTCTCATTTTCTTAATTACATACATTCTAAATTTCAATTTAGCATATGTAATTCTTTTAAATATAATTTCTTATAAGAAAAATTAAGTGTGTACAATTCATGTATCTAAATTAATTAATCATAATTTTTAGATTTTGTTTTGATGTATTATATATATGTCTACATTGGGCAAATGGAAATCCGTATGTATTGAGTAGAAGCAGGTATTATCAAGCCACTACACAACAAATGACACTAAAATTTTCCTTTTATAATATTTTCATTTTTAATCCATCACCAAATGTCACATATAACCATGCAAAATCAGTAATTGAACAACAAGTACCTTCAATGCAATGTACCTAAATAGGCATGATGATAGTTGTACTACAACTAATGGAAGTAATTTTACCAACTCAAAATATAATAATGGCTCATATTGTATTTTGTTATAAACTCAAAACGTACTCCATTTTCATACTAACCCTTTTTTATTCTATCATAGAAAAAGTATTTATGTGAATGTATAAATATCCACTATATAGTGTGGATGTAAAGACTTGATATCCATGTTATATTTTTTATTCGCTTCACAAAGTATAATCCCTCCACTCTTACACACTAAAATCTCATCTATGACCTTGCATGTATGGTTTGAGTGATTTTGAAATGAGGCACCCATTTTAGCTCCACCCAATCGAAATCCTAGGGGTCATATATTGTCGATAATTTAATTTAGTAAAACTAGTATATCGGAAGCATGATTAAATTGTAAAGTTGATTAGGGAGCATGGGAAAACACATGAATGGAATGGATATTGTAAGTTTTCAATAGTAATGGAGGTAAGAATTTTTTAAGGTTGGGGCACAACATTTATGTATAACAACTATTTCCATGAGTGGGTATGTATGTTAAATATACTATGAGCTATTGACATGCATAATACTATCATATGTCATAAAAGGCCTCATAATAGTTGTGTTCAAATACGCTTATTAAGATAGTGACTTTCCACTTGTATTTTTTCCTGTGTGTGGGACTAAAGTTATGATGATACTATTTTACCTTGTCATATGGTAGCAAGACTACTTTTAGAATTAATAATATAGCAACAAATTACATGAAAACATTTAAACTAACTTCATGTAACCTCTTTTTGACTTAAAGAAAACTTAATGTAAACTTAAGCATAATCCTATCTTTTTCATAGTTTCGTGTGTATATATATATATGTATGTATGTATGTATATATATATAGAGTCAGGCTAAAATACACTCGAGTGTATCCGAAGTGGAATACACTCAACTAGTTTTTCATGATACAATTTTTTTTAAAAATCTAATCCATTGATATTCTTAAACATCTCGTGAACAACTCATTCACAAAATTTGAGTACATTTGGATATGTATAGCTCATGTTATGAATACCTAAAAAATTATGCATTTCAAATTAGTTTCATGCGTTGATTTTGTTACCCTTGGATGAGTAACTTACACTCATCCAAATGGGCCCAAATTTTGTATGTAGCCTAGTTATAGTATGACGGTGAAGATCAACAATTTGCATTTTGCAAAAACTAGTGTTGATATACAAACACACTTGAGTGTATTCATGTGATCCGTACACTCGATTGTATTCTAGCCTGACTCTCTCTCTCTCTCTCTCTCTTGCTATATATATATATATATATATATATATATATATATATATATATATATATATATATATATATATATATATATATATATATATGACCCATCTTTATTGTCCGCGTGGGTAGCTACCCGCCCACCCTTCCGACCACTTTTAAATTTTTTTTCTCGCAATTGCAGAGGAGCATTTTATCTAGCTCCTTAAAAAATTTCATCTAAAAATAATATCATTTGCCCCACAAAAATAAAAAAACCCGTCCTTATATATATCTGCTGTATATTTTGTACAGAATTACTCTTTTAGTCGTGTAGTTACATTCTTATCACCATAGTTACTTTTTTGACAGCAGAGTTATTTTTGTGGCCAGAAGAGTTGCTTTTTTGGCTGTCGGGTAGTGAAATTCCAGGCTACCCGTGCGGGCAATGAATGAACGCCCATATATATATATATATATATATATATATATATATGAGGTCAGGAAGTGTGTACCAGCCTGTACATGTAACTTGTGTGTACCGACCGTTGAAATAGCACATGTGGAATATGTTGATAAAATCCAACCATATGGATTGATTCAACACTATATAGATTAGATGTGTTTAAAAAAACATTATCATATCGCATGTAGATCATGAGATATAGAAATATATCATTCGACGGTTTCTGTAAGTTCTGCAACTTGCCGTTGATTAGAAAATACACATTTTATTTTATAGGATGATCTATGAATATCTAATTGTTCTGATTTTTCATACACGTCTTATATAAGGGGTATAATTTACATCCATCAGGTTGGATTATTTAGTAGAATGTTACAATCATCATAGATATAAATGGGTACATATAAACTTCATGTACTCAGGTACACAATTCTTTTAGCATATATATATATATATATATATATATATATATATATATATATATATATATATATATATATATATATATGGGCGTTCATTCATTGCCCGCGCGGGTAGCCTGGAATTTCGCTACCCGACAGCTAAAAAAGTAACTCTTCTGGCCACAAAAATAACTCTGCTGTCAAAAAAGTATCTATGGTGATAAGAATGTAACTACACGACTAAAAGAGTAACTCTGTACAAAATATACATCAGATATATATAAGGACGGGTTTTTTTATTTTGGTGGGGCAAATGGTATTATTTTTAGATGAAATTTTTTGGGGAGCTAGATAAAATGCTCCTCTGCAATTTTTATTTTTTTCTTTAAAAAAAAGTGGTCAGAAGGGTGGGTGGGTAGCTACCCGCGCGGGCAATAAAGATGGGCCCATATATATATATGTATGTATAAGATGGGTTCATCTTTAATATCCATGTGGATAGCCTAGAATTCACTATCTGTGCATCCCAAAAAGTAACTACTCAGTCAGAAAAATAACTCACTCGACCGAAAAGTAACTATATTGACCAAAAAGTAGCTATTCGACTCGAAAAGTAAAACCATCTAAAATATACAATAAACGTTTTGGAATAAATATGTAATTGTATATTTGCTATAGCTGGTACAATGTAACTATCTAAGTATAAAAAGTAATAGTTTGTAATGTAACCCTCTACATGTGTAAAGTAAGAAATTTGAATATATATACATACATACATATATATATATATATATATATATATATATATATATATATATATATATATATATATATATATATGGGTAACTAAGATTTGCTACCCGTGCATCAATTTTGTAATAGTAAGACATGTATTTGTAATGAGACAGTCTAAATTTGTAATGAGATGACCAAAATTGTAATATAAAGACTCGTTTTATATTACAGTGCTATTACAGTCATAAATATATATTTTACTATTTCCAGACAGAGAATACAAACATCACACTGTATTTACAAAATGAGTCTCTCTATTACAATTTGGACTGTCTCATTACAAATGCATGCGTTCTTATTACAAAACTGATGCATGGGTAGCGAATCTTAGTTACCCGCATGGGTAACAAATATATACCCATATATATATATGTCGTTTCTTTAATACCTATACGGGTAGCCTGGATTTCACTATCCGACAGCCAAAAAAGTAACTGTTCTAACCAGAAAAGTAATTCTACTATAAAAAAATAACTATGTTGATCAAAAAGTAACTATACGACTAAAAAATTAATCCCGTACAAAATACACAACAGATATATATATGTAACCGTGTTGTGAAATCTGTTGTTACAAACGTAACTATCTATACATGAAACTCAACCGTTTGCAAGGTAAAGTAACCATCTACATGTAAAAAGTAACCAACTTGAAAAAAAGTAATCAAAATGGGGGGCGAGTAGCTACCCGTGCAGGTATTAAAGATGGGCCATATATATATACCATTTATTTAATACCCACACGAGTAGCCTAGATTTCTCTACCCGACAGCCAAAAAAAGAACTGTTCTGACTATAAAAGTAATTCTTCTATAAAAAAAAGTAACTATGCTGATAAAAAAGTAACTATACGACTAAAAAAGTAATCTCGTACAAAATACACAACAGATATATGTATAATTGTGTTTTGCAATCTGTTGTTACAAACGTAACTATCTAAGCATGAAACTCAACAGTTTGTAAGATAAAGTAACCCTCAACATGTCAAAAGTAACCAACTTGAAAAAAGTAACCAAAATGGGGGCGGGTAGCTACCCACGTGGTATTAAATATGGGCATATATATATATATATATATATATATATATATATGGTTATATTCATTACCCACACGGGTAGCTAACTTTTGGTATCCATGAATCTATTTTGTAACAGGAAGGCACATTATTTTAAAGATATGACCAAAATTGTTAAACTCATTTTGTAAATACAATGCAAATTTCTATTCCTTTAAAAACAGTAAAAATGATATTTATGACAAAATCGATAATAATTTACTTTGTATTACAAATTGAGTATTTATATTACAATCTTGGTCATATCATTATAATTTTGGTTGTCTCATTACAAATATGTGCCTTCCTATTATAAAACAGATGCATATGTAACTAACCTTAGTTACCCACACAGTTAGTGAATGGATGGGGGATATATATAATCACATATCCAACTGCATAGAGTTGAATAGTATATAGATATGATGCTTGTAATGATAGAAATGAACATCAACAATGCCATTCCATTATACCAACATGGAGGAATAACCTATAGAGTGCATCAAGTTTGTGGTAGGGTGGGGTACCCTTAATAATAAGCCCCATTATGATATAGTATGGAAAAAATAGACATAATGATATCTAGTTTTCATTTGTTTCCTTTATGGTTTATTTCATAGCAGTTTGTGAGGTCTGTTTCCATTGCCAACTACTTCAGGATTGGTTTTCATAGCTAGAAGGCAATGTATACACTAATCATATGCAGTAGACATAATCATCTTAACAAGTTCTGACCAATCTAATGAAAGATTGTATGACTTGCAGCTATTCTTATGAAATATATTATTCCTCTATGTCCAAGTTGTCTAAAAGATCAAAATAGAGATGTTGTTACTAAAGTATGCTCTTAAGAGGTGGCTAATGTCTCTAGAGATTCAATGTTCCATATTAAGTCCATGGATGGATTAATTGGCAGTGGTTGAGGTGAAATGTATCCATAATAGTCTAGATGTATGGAAAATGGAGAAAAGGTATTGACTAGTTTCAGATTGATAACAACACATGAGGAAAATGGATGGTCCAAGGACATGTATACATCTGTCTAGTTCTTCCATTTGACATTTGTCATGACATATAAGTCAAAGAAGGATGTTGTACCTTTGTAGGGTAGAGAGTATGCCATATGTATTTATGAGGAAAATTGTGTCCATAAATGTTAATAACATGTATGCATTTTTGGTTGTGTATTTGTTTTCCCATATCTGTGTTTCTCTCATCTAGTATCCTTTTCTAGTGTGATCAACATGTCAGACATGTCCATATCAGTGAAATGGTGATATAGAAAGTTTTTAAGTAGAATATTCCTCCGAGAACTTAAGATTTATAGTGCTTTGTGTATGGTGATGTTAGTAATTGAGGCATGTATGGTGAAGTCATGTGAGAGATGATTAATGGAGGCTAGGCCATGCCACCATGGGTTGTGCTAAAAGATTAAATGACGTCTATGGTGTGGTGGAGTGTGGACAATGCTAGGGATGATATAGATATGCATGACGAAGTACCTCCATAGGGGTGAGAAAGCCCAAAAGATATATAATCCCATGGGTTATGCTTGTGATAATATTTATTTATGATAATATTTGTCCACTAATGTTGTTCTTTCTGACACATGGCAGCTGTGAGTATGTGCAGGAGGTGTGAAGTGTGCGTTTATATATCAATGATACCCCAACCATCATACTATTTAGGGTTAGAAATGGTATCCTAGTTGACAAGGTAAATACTACTCTTATGATGACCCCATACAAATTTACTCCTATTTTCATCAATGTGTTTGATGACGATTTTGTAGGATGGTATGCAACTGAGATGATATGTAATTATAGGAGTAAGGGAGGCATTGGAGAGAGTCAGACATCCAAGATATTGGTTCTGCCAAGAGGATAGTCATCTTGGATACTTGTCAATGATAGGGTTCCATTCAGATATTGGGACACACCAGGGTGATAGTGGTAATCCTAAGTATCCAATTGGGTAGTTTTTTTGTTTGCACTTCAAGAGGGATTGGAACATGTCCATGGTTTTAGGTATGACATGTGTGCCTATGATGGTGGATTTTAGAAAGTTGATCTGGAGTCCAGAGAGATAAGAGAACATACCTACAAAATGGATTATTTTAATAACATTTAAGTCTATTAGTTTAAGAAATGTGATAGTGTCATTTGCATATTAAATCATGTTGTTAGGACACCCAACCAATTTCTCAATAAGTCCATTACTAGCACCTAGTTGTATGAATCGATCGAGGATGGAAGTGATGATGATAAAGAGTTATGGGGATAGGGTATCACCTTGTGATAGACCGTTAGTGCTTTTGAAGTATCCAAAAGCAACTCCATTGATGATAATGAAAAAGGCACAAGTGTTGATGCATGAGTGCATCCATTGAATCCATGTGTTAGGGAAACTGTAACCATAGAGGTTTTGGAGTAGAAAAATCTATTTGATATTAACAAGGGATTTTTCAAAATCAACTTTGAGGGTGAGGAGTGAGGAGTGTTGTGTATGGCATGAATGTATGGTTTTTGACTCTGTGATTTATGCATTTAGAATGCATCTTTTAGTGGGGAAAGCACATTGGGATGGTGAAATAATATGTTCTAATAATGGTTTCATCCTCAAACTAAAAGGTTTGGCTATGATTTTATATGATGCATTGATGAGGCTAATATATCTAAAATATCTAATAGATTTTGGCTTATCTTTCTTTTTAATCAGGGCAATGTGTGTTTGGTTTAGAATTCTAATGTGTTGTGCTCTCTCATATTGTGTATGGATTGATAATTAAAAGTTTATGAAAATCATGTTTGATGCGTTCCCATGCATTTTTGTAAAAGACCATACTAAAACCATCAGAGCCTAGTGATTTATCAATGCCTAGGCTAGTCATAGCATTTTGGATTTCAGAATCCATGAAGCGTTTTGTATGGTTGTGTAAGATAGGGATTTTGTGGTTGGTGATAATGTCCCAATTAGTATGCATATTTCTGGGTGATAGATGACATTTGTTTAATAGTATTTTAGAAAAAAATTACATGTGCAATGATCATTTGTTGAATGTGTGTTTGTGATTTGATGTGTTCTAGGGTGTGAATGGTTGAGATTTTCTTTTGTTTTTTCAGCATGCATCAAAGAACTTAGTGTTTCTATCACCTTCCTTACGCCATTTACATTTGGATCACTACTTCTAGAGGATTATCCTCTAAGTGTGATAAAATTCTAATGATGTTTAGCAAAGTTTGATATACGTCATCATCAAGTGATCCTTGAGTGGGGGAAATAATCTGAGCTTGATGGAACCCTATAATTTCCTAAAGGTATTTTTGTTCCAGAGGCGTAATGTGTTTCTAATATCTTTGAGCTTGTAGTGTATACTGTGCCCATAATTGTTATGAGAAGATTTTAGTGGCAAGTGTGCCTAGATAAGTTTAAGGAAGCAAGAGTGGTTGGTTCAGACGCACTCAAAATAGAAGGGTTTGTGACCCCAAGTGTCAACGGTGGTTTGAACCATTATAGGAAAGTGGCATGAAAGATTGGATGCATTAATTGTTGGTATGTTTGCCCAAATAGTCAATCATATGATGATTGTAATTTCATAATATGTAAATGATTTGATTACTAAATAAAGTCAAACTTCCAATTTATTCTTCTTAATTGAGTTATGAGATAATGATGTAACATTATAAATGTCTAGAAAATGATATTTCTCAATGGTGTATGTCTTCAAGTATGTGACTTGAACAATGAAATCATACAGTTGTTAAGAGTATATACATTCTCATTCTGTCCCTGATCGGTTATTATAATGGAAGGTTGATAGTTAGTAGTAGCAGATAAGATCGGAGTGTGAGTTGGTTGATGACATAATCTCATTAGTCATGACATGGCAATATCAAACTAAGCACACAGATACATATTAGAGAACAGTGTATCAGGCAGACCCACCATGAGACTGACACATGGAAGCCATTACCATGGTAGTCATAGTCAGCTCTCATAGTGTTGGTGGTGATTGTGGTTCTTAGACCTGAAGTCACTACACTCATCACATGTCATTTGGTATGCTTTGACATCATTAAACGTAATCTTGTATAAGGGTTATTATAAAGGTGATGATTCAATGATTGTGAAGCATGGGGACTGACTGTGAGTGATGTAGATGACATTTGTCCCTCCTACAGAAGTATGATATTCAAAGCCTCTTGATTGGAGAGACTGAGAAAAGCATGGCTATGCACATGTGAGTCAATATGTGATATTGATCTTACATATATCTCATAAAGTCTACTCTGGTTCAAGGAATAAGGTTGAATGTTGAAGAGGATGACTACTTCATGCCTCAAGTTCAATCTGGATGTCAGTGGCAAAGGAACTATACAAACACTACAACACTATACACATATTGTAGGTTGAAGCTGTTCTCCAACTTTCCATTTACTTTGGTAGCATTGATGTGCGACTAGGCATCACTCATTGTTTGTGATGTCATAAGTTGTTGTAAACATTTACTGCCAATGTAACATGGGACCTATAGGGCCACACACATAAGTCTTGACCTAGAAGAGGAGTTTGATCTAAATGATGATTAGATTGATTACTAAAAGAGTTTAGGTATTGAATTCAAGAAACAAATCAATTGAATGATCTCCCAACCGATCGGCTCATTTAAAGTAATACTATTTGGAGTGTAAGGCTGATTAGAAATTGAATTGGCTGAGTTCTGCATGAATCAAGGCACCAACCAATTAGCTCACTGGGTGAACCAATCAGCTTAGGTTGGGTGATAAGACCAGTTCACCTAGTGAACCAATCGGCTCAGTTGTTCCACTGAAAGGTTCAGGTGACTTTCCCAAATTCATGAGAAAAGTTGATCGTTTCATTTTCTCAATTTGATTGGTGGAAGGAATTGATGTTTAACATTAATTAAAAATAAATTGCAAGATTGATATGTGATTGGAAAGTAGGAAAAATGATCAGTTATTAGGGCAAACCGATCAGCTCACATGTGAACTGACCGGTTCAGTTACTAACTAACTGGTTAGGTGCTCATAGGTTATGAAAAGTTAAGATCTTCTAGTCCTTCCCACTCCCACACAGATTGGGAACTCAGACCCTAACCCCTCCTATAAATACAGGGGTCTAGGGCTTCCAAGAGAACAACTCAATTTCTTCTGACAATTGTTGTCCTCTCTGGTTGTAATTAATAGAGAGCCCAAGCATGTCCTACCTAAAGGGAGGGATAGCAAGGGAGAAACATTTGTAGGAGAGCAAGTTGGTGACTAGTACACTAACGAGAGGGACAACTCCTTCTTGTCAGTTCTAGTAGGATGACAAGAGTTCTAGGCGGTCCATGTGGACTTCCGTAGAGGCATAGAGGTTGTTGCCTAGTTCTAGGAGGACATTATCAACTTGCAGTCTTTGGTGCAAACCAAGAGGCGCAACAGACAAGTCCCAGTACAACTAGAAGACAATTTTGTATCTACAATGACAAGGAGATGTCACTGGACTATTTCCAGGACCAGGTATATCCTCAAAACCATCCTTCCCATCGTATAGTTATTGATGCGAGTGCTAGTTTATGGGGAATATGTAGTAAAAAAATGTTTCCACTACCTATTCTGTAGCCATATTTCCCAACGGTAGTATCAGAGCCACCTCATTCTACTATATTTTCAAATAATCAATATGATCTGATTTTTGGTTTTATCGGTTAATTATTGCATGTGATGTGAATAATTATATCCAATGAAATACCACACATAACCCCAAAACTAATTTATATGATATATGATATATATATATATATATATATATATATATATATATATATATATATATGCAATTTACATGCATCTCCCTAAAAGCAAGTTTTGATGGTGGATGTGTCGTGTGGTTATGGCCAAAACCCCTATTATCTGTGCATGGTTGTGTGGTTTGATTAATCCCTTTTATCTCAATTTTCATACTAAATGTCAAAGTTTAAATTCTCTCCCACCTTTGCTCCCCTCGAATGTAACCCAAGGTTTTTCAATAATCATGTAATAGTAGGATAGTTTTCCTTCCTGTTATGATGAAGAAGAAAGATGAAACTAGATGACCCTCTTGGAGGTGAGAAGACTGACTGGAGAGAGAGGAGGACTGACTAGGATGAGCCAAACCAATCATTTGGTGGACCCGACTGATCAGTTGGAGGAGCTTGTAGATGGTGGATAGCAGGACTAGATGACCGATGAGACAACCAAATGACTGACTAGGAGGAAAACTAGTCAGTTCAAGGGTTGAATCGGTCAACTCAGATTGGAAAGAATGGATCTTCATCAACAACAAGTTTTTTCATGGGATGTGGAACCTAGATTATGGTAATTCCTTGTTGCTCCAAGGAATTACATTAGGCTGACCATAACCATTGCTTTTTGTTTATTATATGCTTTTATTATGGGAGATAGCATGTATATGATACATACTATACATGTGGTGATTGGATAAAGTATAAGTATTTATATATACAAACTCCCTCAATTAAAAATTAAGCCTTAGATGCTTTCCAAAAGTGGAACACATGAAAAACTTGATTGACTAAGTGTGGGCATCCGAAGGATAGTGTGTCATCTATCTCGTGGAAGTGCGATGGTAAAAGTGTGGAACCTCCAAGCGGGGTACACTTATCGTGTTGTCTTTTGGGACAGTCTTAATTGTGTGGTCTTGAAGATATTAAGCACCAGAAGCATGTAGATGATTATGGAAAGGAGTTGTGCATATCATATATTCAAGAATTGTATATGATGCAATTGGCAAAGGTTGCCTACCTTGATAATTGACTATGGATGTTGGCGTATAGGCTGGGTAATAGTTGAATTAATTTGTATTGTGGCCCACTAGAATATTATACGTTGCAATATTTTTAAATTGATATGTGAAGGTTATCAATTTGAATAAAATAGTGGGAGCTACAATTAACTAAAGACCTAGTTAATATCGTCAAATTTTTAAATCAAATCAAATCAAAAAACGTTTTTAACAAAATGCAAAATTTCTCTTGTAGAATCAAATGACGAACAAATCCATATTGTGGTCGATCCTTAGGAAGGACAAACTTGATGACACAAATTTTCATGATAGGTTTCAGAGTTTGAGAAGGGTTCTCAATAAAGAGTGCAAGCTCTACATCCTTAACAAACTAGTACTAGATATACCTGCTCCTAATGCGCCTATGGCAAAGGTGGATACCTACTGGAAGCCTACCAATGATGCCCTAGAGATAAAGTACATTATACTTAGTTGCATGAACTATGAGTTGCTTGAGCATTGCAAGGACATGGGGATTCCTGAGATGGTAACACATCTTAAGACAGTGAACCTTAGCCTTACAAAGCAAGAAAGGGATGATAGAATAAAGGTGTTATGTGGGTCTAAGCTGACAGAGGGATCCTTAGTAGAAGAACATGTGCTCAATATGATTGTACATGTGTATCATATTGAAGAATTGAATTCAATTTGAGCTAAGAGTTGACCACAAATATGATTCTAGAGACATATCCAAAATTATATATCCACTTTATTGTGTGCTATCACGTGAAAAATATGGCCAGATCGATGTCATATTTTCTTGGTATGCTGATTCATGCCAAAGAAAAAATGAACAAGGACAAATCTGTGATGATGATCAATGGAGTTAAGTCCAAGGATCAAAGCAAATCCGTTAAGAGTTCTGAGGTCAAGCCCAAATCAAAATCTTTAACACTCAAAATAAGGAGAAAGAAAAATACAATAGGAGCTCATCCTTTGTACTTTAAGGAATTTAGGGAGAAGAAGATAGGGATATCAATCTCCACTTCAGGTATATATGTAATTGAGATAAATCAATCTACTTATTCATCATGGGTACTACATATCAATTTTGGATCTCACATTTGTTTGAATTTGCATAATTTGAAAAGAAGTAGGCCTTTAGGAAAAGGTGAGGTGGAACTACGAGTTGCATATGGCACAAGAGTTGTGGCCAATGTAGTTGGATCCTATAGTTTATCTCTACCTACATGGCTTGTAATAGAGTTAATAAACTTCTATGATGTACCTACTATAAATAAAAATATCATTTTTGTATCTTGTATGGACAAGGATGCATTTGAACTCCATATTAAAAATGGTTGACGTTCTATTTTAAAACATGGGATCTTTTATGACAGTGCCCCAATGCCTTATGGTCTTTATTTGCTAGATCTAAAGATGGATGTGTTTAACTTTAATATCAAAAGACTAAAACTCAAACAAAACATACCTTTGGCATTGTCGTCTAGGGAACATAAATGAGAATCGCATATCTAGATTCCTTAAAAATGGTTATATGGACTCTCTCTATTTTGAATCAATATAGACAAGTGAATATAGTTTTTTGGGAAAGATGGCTATGACCCCTTTCACCGGTAACAATGAGAGGGCTAGTGATCTATTAGGACTCATACATACTGATGTATGTGTACCTTTTAGAACAATGGCTAGAGGTGGGTATCAATACTTCATTACCTTCATTGATGACTTCAATATGTATGGATATGTTTAGTTAATGAAACATAAGTCAGAATTTCTTGACAAGTTTAAGGAGTTTATGAATGAAGTACAAACCCAACTTGGCAAAAGTATTAAGGCACTTCATTTTGATCAAGGTGGAGAATACTTAAGCCAAGAATTTGAGGACCTTCTTAGAGGCCATGGGATTGTATCTCAATGGAATCCACCTGGAACACCTCAACATAATGGTGTATTAGAAAGAAGGAATCACACATTGCTGGATATGGTGCAACCAATGATGAGTTTAGATGGGATCCCGACTACCTTCTCGGGGTATGGTCTAGAAACCGCCGTGTTTATAATAAACTGAGTACCATCTAATTTGGTTTAAAAGACACCATATGAGATATGGTATGAGAATCATCTCAATGTGTCTTTTATGAGGATTTGGGGATGCAAAGCTATGTTAGGAAACATTT
The DNA here is from genome assembly GCA_963693085.1 of Alisma plantago-aquatica. NCBI lineage: Eukaryota > Viridiplantae > Streptophyta > Magnoliopsida > Alismatales > Alismataceae > Alisma > Alisma plantago-aquatica. The sequence goes on from OY856409.1 coordinate 921,888,375, forward strand.
TCCTAAAAAGCTTGGCCCCAAATATGATAAATGTTATTTTTTTGGATATCCTATGGAGACTAAAGAATATTACTTTTATTCCCTATCTTATAGAAAAGTGTTTGTTGCCAGAGATAATGTATTCCTAGAAAAGGAATTTATTTCCAAAGGAATCATTGGGAGGAAAGTGGTGCTCAAAGAAGTTCAAGACCAAGAAGAAAACATTGAACCAATAGATGTACAAGAGGAGCAAAGAGAATCACAGTGTTTTGGAATCTCAAATTCCTCAAGTGACACAGGAACCTCATAGATCTAATAGGACACACCTTGAACTTGAGAGATTTGGATATCTTGTGACTCAAGAGGTAGTGAGTTGGTCATAGATGATGAGCCAACAAACTATGTAGAGGCTACCAAGGGACTAGATTTTGAGAAATGGCTTGAGTTTGTGAGATTTGAGATGGAATCCATGTAGACCAATAAAGTATGAACTTTGGTGGATCCACCTAAAGGGATAAAACCCATAGGGTGAAAATGGGCCTTCAAGAAGAAGACTGACATGGATGGTAAAGTACAAACCTATAAGGGTAGATTGGTGGCAAAGGGTTTCATACAAGTTCAAGGTGTTGACTATGAAGAAACCTTTTCTCCATTGGCCATGGTTAAGTCCATCAGGATCATGCTTGCCATTGCATCTTATCTTGACTATGAAATTTGGCAGATGGATGTTAAAACCACATTCCTTAATGGAAATCTTCATAAGGATGTGTATAAAGAAACAACCTAAAGTTTTTATAAATCCAAAGGATGCAAATAAAATTTGTAAACTGCAAAGGTCAATCAGTGGATTGAAGCAATCATCTTATAGTTGGAATCTTCATTTTGATGAGACAATCAAAGAGTTTGGCTTTATTAAAAATGAAGATGAACCGTGTGTGTATAAGAAGGTTAGTGGGAGAATAGTGACATTCCTTATATTGTATGTAGATGACTAACCATTGATGGTGAATGGAATCCTTACTTTACAAAAGGTAAAGGCATGGATTGGAAATATGTTCTCTATGAAAGAATTGGGAGAAGCATCCTACATCTTGGGGATTAAGATCTATAGATATAGACCTAGAAGGCTTCTTAGACTAAGTCAAAGCACATATATTGACAAAGTGTTGAAGTAGTTCAGCAAGGAGAGCTCAAAGAGAGGAAACCTGCTCATGCTTCATGGAGTCACCATCTCTAAAGCTCAATGTCGCATTTCTTGTGAAGAAAGGGAACATATGAGTTTGATTCCATATGCCTCAAAAATTGGATCAAACATGTATGCAATGTTGTGTACCCATCCCAACATCTCGTATGCCTTGAGCATAACGAGCAGATATCAGCTAGATCCAACTGATACTCACAAAACAGCCATGAACAACATCCTCAAGTACTTGAGAAGGACTAAGGATCTGTTCTTGATCTATGATGGAGAGGGAGATTTTTGGTTAAGTGTTACACTGATGCAATCTTCCAAACTGACAAAGATGACTACAGATTTGTGACGACAGTCGCCAAACTGACTGACAAATCAGTACTAATTAAGCAGAATTAAACATAAACAACGGATTAACAAAAATCACTAAAAATTAAAACCATTTTACAAAGAGATCCATTCCTAGGAAAAATCTTACTGAAAGATCCAAAACCTTATATACATCATTGTTCACATTGTACAACATTGCGTCATCTCATCTCGAAGATAACATATAACAGTTGCTTTCTCAAAACATATACATAAAGCAACATCAAACCTCGAGGCATACAAGCCAAAATCTCATATTGTTCATAAAACCAACACGTACTAAATCCAAGGACCTGAAAGTACAAAGACGACACATAGGACTTCTGTCTACAAGACACGACAGACAGTACACTCAACCTGAGCTGTCACTACTGTCTCAACTGTTGTTCCTCCTCTACAGAAAGGTCTTTGCCACCTCGTGCACATCCACCTATAAAAATGTAGATCCCACAGGGTGAGACAATTGTCCCAACGAGAGATATAACTCTCCGCCGACCATATTATTATCCCAGATTAAGCATTAATAAACTGAGCATATGTTCTTTTATATTAATAGGAAGTATTAATCATTGTATGAATAGAATAAGATAATCCCCTTTCTTAAGGAGAACATTGCATCTACCCATGGTAGAGGTATAAATCATCTATCTACTTTACAAGGAATGTAAAGAAACATAAATATCATCTATCAACTCAGATGTATAATTGAATTGCACATCAATTAATATTTCTCATATTCGATCCTTAAGCAGATATGCTACACGACTGATTACATTTTTCAAACACACTTATGCCCTGAGGAGATGAGGTATACCACTCCTACTCCAACCGACCACTGTGAATTCAAAATCGGTACCATACAAGGTCAATGGAAGAGCCAGCTGCCAAGACCTCTCCTGTCTTGGTCATTACGAGACCACAGGTAGGACATCTCGTGTCACTGCTAAATATCTTTCCAGGGTATACTGGCAACTTTTCTATAGAGCTACAGTGGCAGCTGCACTCTCTTCGGCATCGAGAGATCTCGTGTTTATCTCAGATCGATCTGACATTTATCATCATCGGGAGATTCATGATACATCCATCCCAACATATATAATGAAGAATTGAGAGATCTCATGTTTATCTCACGTCAATTGCACATTAGGGCGTACGGATATTTTTGCCAATCACCCCCGCATATTAAAAAATATGCGGTCTCTGAGTTATGTCACGGAGCAACCCGTTTCACCATTCAGCAAATCCTGACACTAATGGATCTATGGTCAGGGCACTACATGATGCGATTCCACTTGGTTAATTAAGTTAATTACCGTATTATTTTAGCATCAGTCAAGTTTCAAACATGAAATATTATAAAAAATTCTACAAAGAAAGGTGTAATACATCTATCAAGTACTTTTCAAATATTTAGAACACATATAACATTTAGGATCTCAATCCCTTGTCTCATTACTGGGAATTCTCATCCCTCAACATTATCATCATCATGATGACTAAATCTGGGTATTCAAACCCTGAATTCATCACTGAACACTGTTACCACTTATCAGGTAACTATTACCTCTAGGTCCTCAGACCAAGGTATACATGATACTTGTTATACAAGCATCTCACAAGGCTCACAAGGCCCATTAAGTATCTTGTCACCTCTCACTAGGAAACAAATTATCACATGGCTCACAAGGACATTACACATCTTGTCACCTCTCACTAGGCAACAACTTATTCACATGGCTCATAAGGCCATTGTACATCTTGTCACCTCTCACTAGGCAACAACTTATTCACATGGCTCACAAGGCCATTGAACATCTTGTCACCTCTCACTAGGCAAAAACTTATTCACATGGCTCACAAGGCCATCAAACATCTTGTCACCTCTCACTAGGCAACAACTTATAATACTTGTTATACAAGTATTTAACATGCCTTACAAGGCTTATGCAAGAAGAGAAATACATCATTCCCTATTATTATGGTTAGGGTTTCCCTTTATAGCTGAATAGGGTTTCATGTTCATATTATTAATCCAAACCCTAATTCATTTCTCCACACATATAGGAGCATACATTGATATCATAAGTATTCAATCATACTTATTTTATTCTCATCATTTATCATTAAATGATTATCAACATAAGGTGTGAGTTTCTCTCTCATCTTGACTAGGATATTGATTACAGCATACTTTATTAACTCAGCTTACCCCTTTTTCTCAAGGCTTGTTAGCCTACACTTATGAAAGTGCATTAATCTCATTACATCTCAATGTAACAATTGACATGACACACTTCATGTGTTACTCATCCATGTATATTGGATTTAAGGTGCATCAAGGTGTATCAACCTTAAGTTGCTGGATGTGATATTTATCATGCCTTGGTGTATCACTTCCCTCATCACTTTTAACTTACTTAAGTTCATCAACTTATCTTGTATTAGGGTATTTACCATCCTAATACTTTATTTGCTAGTTCATGACATTTATCATGTAGTGTATAGGCCATAAGTCACACATTTGAATTACCCAACTATCTTCGAGTGATATGGACTTATCTTAGGTTGAGGCATTGTTGATATAAGGTTGTCCATTATCAACCACTTTAGGTGTTTCACCTATCAAGGTATTAGCCACACCATTACTTGGTATTATACTTATCACTCACCTTTACAAGGTGTCTCGGGTTAGAGGTGTGCATATGTTCACCATATCATGTTGTAGGTATGTAGACACCACCATATCGGGCTAAAGGTATATGTATACCATCCATATCGGGCTAAAGGTGTATGTATACCATCCATATCGGGCTAAAGGTGTTTGTATGTGCTACCCATGTCACGCATGAGGTATTAAGCCATCACCATGTCGAGCTAAAGGTGTATTCAATCACCATATCGGGTGGCTCACCATCTAGGGTTGGCCGTGATGGGTTAGGGTTTGCCATATCAGGCTCAACCCAATATATTCATCTTGTTTCATCCTTCAAGGGTACCATACTATCTTAAGTATGAGTAATAGGTTAAATAATTGGTTAAACTCTTCTCAACCCATTACACAAGTCGATAGGAGTGAAGGGCACCAAGCCATGTCGGGCTACACCATGTATTTATCACCCATGGTGTTTAAGATGTATTAACTCATTACCATGTCGGGCTAGACATAAACTAGGGTTGTGTATCAGGCTACAATATCATGCAATAGCACTTACTATTCTTCACTCATATCGGGTTACCCAAATTAGGGTTTCATATCAACTTACAAGTATACATTTAACCTTGTATCATGCATGGAGTCTATACTTGACTCCATATTGTGCATGAGGTGTATACTAAACCCCCATATCGTGCAAGAAGGTAAACAATCATATCCATATCGTTTTAGTGAAGTAGGTGCATCATCATATCGGGTTAGAGGTGCTTGCTTGTGTGCTTTCACCCGATATCACTTTTATAAAGTGATACCATCATCTTCAAGATCTAGACCTTAGTTCTAACTGTTATAGTTCATGGAAACAGGTCTAAGAAACTACTAGAACTCATAATTTCATCAACTATTTCAGGAAATTTTGGAATTAAAAGTAGATCATTAAATATAGCAATTTAGGTGATGAATAATAACATGGTTGAGTTCAAGTTATATAACCCACCTTAAGAACAACTTCAAAGCTCCAAGCTCCAAAGCTCCATGTTCCTAAGGTTGAATATGACTTATAAAAAGTCAAAGGCTCGCTCACAACTCCTTCATATACAAGGAATCACCATGGATAAGCAATTGGTGAAGAAGAGAAGAAAGGAAGATCAAAACCCTAAAATCATGCTTCCATCCAAGGTTGAAGATGATCATGGCCTCACCTTAGGGTTAAGACTTGAGCTCCTTATTTCTCCAGCACCTTTGCACGATACCTCACAACCCTTGCACGATATGCCACCACTTGTGGCCGATATCCCTCTCACTTGGGGCCACAAACACTTCACTATGGCCGATATCACCCTTCTAGGCCGATATCAACCTACTTGGGCGATATGATCTTGCTATGGGCGATACCCAAGGCCCATGCATGATACCACATCACTCCTGCACGATACATGGATCCTATGCACAATGCCTTAGGGTAGGTGGGTGGTAAGGGTCACAAAATTGCAATAAGGGATGAAACTAGGCGTATATATACTTGTTGCTCATGAAGGAGTGTAAAAATGAGGTGTCATCAATTCGAGCTAGTATGTGCCACGTGTCCATGAATGGTTGACACATGTACATGCATGTATAAACATTTATATTGTCATGCAAAATGGTTGAGGATCATTTAGGGATAAGTATTCTTCCATTACATATCCTTTTGAATAAGATATATCAATTAATTCATCACTTTATTCACAACTCGTCACAACTTTACTAAGGAAGTTGTAACCCGACCCAACTCACCTCCTTGAGGTGCTTTTCACGATATGACCTTTGCTAAGAGTTCACAAAATGATATGAGTATTTTCCTATGGCTCCTTGGCCGATAGACACTCATATATAAGCTTTTCAACTTGATACAACTCAAGTTAGGGTTTCATATTCAACCCCTTTTCTTTATCATTTTATCACCAAGAGTACCATCACTCATAATTGATTCAAACATGGTGTCTCATTCATTATATCTCATCTAAATGATACATAGAGGAAGTAGGGACACTCTAGAGGTGGTAAGTTGCATATCAACCCCACATTTTAGGTAAATTACAATTTGTACCAAAATTGGTGCACAAGGTACCAACATTGTTCAAACAAGTTCAAACTTGGAATTTGGGCTTTCCACCAGCCACCACCTTGCATCATTCTCTCTCTTATGATGATAAAACATATAAGGTAAGTTCAACATGTGACATATTGCAATATAACCCCTCAACTTGGGTAAATTGTACTTTGGTCCAAAACAAAGGAACATTGCTCAAACAACATTCAATCAGGACCAAACTTGGAACATAAGTGTGTCACATGATAACAAAACACCTTAGAGGATTATATTAAAGTTCTAAGAAAATTTATTAGCCAAAACAATTAGGGTTACCTCATAATTTTGGTCAGGGTCCTTACAAGTTATAAACCCCTAACAAGGATTTTGTCCCCAAAATCCCAGGTATAGGGAGACATATATTATTCATTCATCATATCATCAAGTCTCCAGATAACATCTTAATGTCATGGAGATACCATAGAACTTTGATCAACACAAATTTCTTCCACACAGGGTTATCATAGAATCTATCACACAGGACACATACTCCACTGTCTTTTTCATTATTGACTATAGAGTCAACTCTGTGTCAAGTAACACTTTTCTTAGTCAGAGAAACATTATGCATACCTTATTTAACTCTGGTGTCAAACCTCACTGATTTGTCACCTTTCTCAACTCACAACTTTATGTGACAAGATTCTTAATTTCGGGGAGTCTTCCATACTCCTCATTCAGCTTAGCATTTTGCTTTCAAGGAAAGACCAGAGTTACATTCTATCACCCTCTTGGGACTACATGTCTTATCATACATCTGTTGTGTCATCCAATCTACTGACACAACATTAAACTTTCTTACTACTTGTACCAACTATCTCGTTAGTTGTACATTCTCTTTTCATAAGGGGAGGTTACTTATCAATTAAGAACTTATCTTAGAGGTATCTTTAGATGTTATGTATAAGCTTCCTTAACAGATCTAGGTAGGGGTATTCTATGGAATTATTTTTAGCTTGATAAGATTTTCCCACAATGATTTTACAATTGTTCCTTCAATTAATACATCCTTATCAATGTTATGTTTATGCAAAGCATAAACCCCTAACATATGATGTCCATACTATTTTATGTAACTAGACTGATTTCACAGTTGGCCATTCCAGGTAACTAACATAAATCATCTAATTAGGAGTTATGTTTTTACTTTCCCATACCACCTGATATTTCTTAGATACCAGAATTCCTTACTTTGGTATCCATCACATGTGTCAAAAACACATCACATCCTCATCATTTCCGTCTCTCTGTTGTTATTACCAAAGCCACACATATAAAATGATCTTTCTTTCATCTTGGGACATTACTTGTTACACATATTTTTATCTTGGAACCAAAGTCCAAGATGGACTGATACTTTTCTAAGTATCCATCAATGGCTTATTTCTAATCCATGCACATAAAGTGTCGTAGTACTCACTTGATTGCCATGTCCCTAGAAGGAGAGAACACAAAGGAACATATTCCTCTTATCACCCCATCACCTCCCAGGGTTGTTTATCAAAGAGAAGAGATTATCATCTCCTCTAATTATGGCATGAACTCTCAACTGTTCATGAGTCATTTACTCTTGTTTCATCCTAGGTTCCTTGCCATCAACATAGGAATTATAAGGATGATTACATATCATTACTCGTTTCTTTGTATAGTCTAACATGTTTATGAACATTTTGTGATTTTATCACATTTCCCTTTTCCACATCATGGGAAAAGATCTTTACTATTCACATAGGCTTTATCAGACAGGGATCATTTCCCTTGTCCTCATTCTCTTTATCATGATGATTATACTCTTTACTTCCTCATACACATGGACTGACCTGAGATCATCTCAGATCCCACTTTATTGCACTTAGGATGGGATACAAATGTCCATGCCATATTTACAATTTCATTATACTCATTAGATTGTCTCAAAATGACTACTTGATCAGAGTAATCAGAATGATAACAATCTAAGAGTTCCATACTCACCTTATATTCAATAGTTGAATACCTGGCCAAGGTATACAAGTACTGAGATTAGGTAGTATGCACTTTATTTACTATCATGTTCCTTACTTTTCATATCATTATAAACACATGATTTAACATCCCTAGATTTTCTCCAGGCATCACTTCTATATCTCATCCTCTTTCACACATATAAGAGTAATTATAGAGCATTTAAAAGAATACTGAACAGAATATAAATTCTAGTTCTCATCATTTCTTCCCTATGTCCCCATAGGGAAATCAATAAGGAATTCAATAACAACAATCTTTCTTATGATTATCAAGTAACATCAAAATAAAGCATATCAAAATGAAAAAGTTCTATCTAACTGTTACCCCTCGCGATCATCTACCGCTTCAGGTTGACTCAACACATAGAGTCTAGTTATTTCATGTTGTTGCTTTTGCCTTTTTACGTTTTTGGGTTGTAACTTTCGTAAGCCCTACCGAGTCTGCCTCAGTTGTTGATTCATTTCCTTCTTTCTTTTTGAACAAAAGGGTTTAGTATTCACAACATGTCCATATCTATAACATGTCTTGTCCTCGTACCAGGGTCTTATCGGTCTTATTACCGATGTAGAAACTAAGCCATGGGTTCTTACAGGTGGAAAGTTAGGACCTTTGCCTTTACATAGTAATTACTACCCTGGTGCGCTAGGCATTTATTGCACTAGTGGCACCGAAAACTTTGGCTTTTTAGAACAACTAGGCAAATGTCTCTAGAATTGTAATGACATTTCTTTAACTCTCGGCTTATTGCTCCTTCTTGGGTACTGCTATCATAGATATACTATCTGTCTAAACTTATGGCAAAGTCTACTTTCTTGCCATATGTTAATCTTTCCCACAATTTCCATTGTTCCAACATGACTATGTCATTCAGGAACCCTTTTTAAAGCTCAAAGTTTTTGCATTAAGAACTGGTAACCTAGGTTGTAATGCTTGTATCCAATCTACTATATGTATCAATGTTGTCTTAACCTTCCTATTAAGAGCATAAACATATGATTCTTTATCCTGATTCGGTCAAGATGGGAATTCTTAGGCACTTGTTCTTCTATTTCCTGATCCCTTGCACCCTCTCTTGGTGCAACAACATTGCTCTCAGCAATATGTTCCTCATGTTCCCCAGTCATTTATAAACTTTACCCTTTCTTCTGAATAAGCAAAAGTCACTATAGGGTATACTGGAGGACACTAGAACAGACTCAACACCTTAGTCCTATGTTTCTGTAGACTCAACAAACCTTAAGCTCTAATACCGAACTATGTGACGACAGTCACCAAACTGATAGACAAATCGTTACTAATTAAGTGGAATTAAACATAAAAAACGAATTAAAAAAATCACTAAAAATTAAAACCATTTTACAAAGAGATCCATTCCCAGGAAAACTCTTACTAAAAGATCCAAAACCTTATATACATCATTGTTCACATTGTACAACATTGCGTCATCTCATCTCGAGGATAACATATAACAGTTGCTTTCTCAAAACACATACATAAAGTAACATCAAACCTCGGGGCATACAAGCCAAACTCTGAGATTGTTCATAAAACCAACACATACTAAATCCAAGGACTTGAGAGTATAGAGACGATACATAGGACTTCTATCTATAAGACATGACAAACAATACACACAACCTGAGGTGTCATTGCTGCCTCAACTGTTGTTCCTCCTCTGTAGAAAGATCTTTGCCACCTCGTGCACGTCCACCTAAAAAAGTAGATCCCACAGGGTGAGACAATTGTCCCAGCGAGAGATATAACTCTCCTCCGACCATATTATTATCCCAAATTAAGCATTAATCAACTGAGCAGAGGTTCTTTTATATTAAGAGGCAATATTAATCATTGTATGAACAGAATAAGACAATCTCCTTTCTTAAAGAGAACATTGCATATACCCATGGTAGAGGTATAAATCATCTATCTTCTTAGCAAGGAATGTAAAGAAACATAAATATCATCTATTAACTAAGATGTATAATTGAATTGTGCATCAATCAATATTTCTTGTATTCGATCCTTAAGCAGATATGCTACACGGCTGATTACATTTTTCAATCACACTTATGCCCTGAGGAGATGAGGTATACCACTCATACTCTAACGACCACTACGAAGTCAAAATCGGTACCACACAAGGTTAATGGAAGAGCCGACTACCAAGACCTCTCCTATCTCGATCAGTACGAGACCACAGGCAGGACATCTCGTGTCACTGCTAAATAGCTTTCCAGGGGTATACTGGCAACTTCACTATAGAGCTACAACAGTGGCTACACTCTCTTTGGCATCGAGAGATCTCGTGTTTATCTCACATCGATCTAGCATTTATCATCATCGGGAGATTTGTGATACATCCATATTGGCATATATAATGAAGGATTGAGAGATCTCATGTTTATCTCACATCAATCCCACATTAGGGCGTATGTATATTTTCACCCATCACCCCCACATATTCAAAAATATGCAGTCTCCAGGTTATGTTGCATAGCAACCCATTTCACCATTCAACAAATCCTGACGCTGATGGATCTATGGTCAGGGTACTACATGATGAGATTCCACTTGGTTAATTAAGTACATTATTGTATTCGTTTAGCATCGGTCAAGTTTTCAAACATGAAATGTTATGACAAATGCTACAAAGAAAGGTGTAATACATCTATCAAGTACTTTTCAAATCTTTAGAACACATATAACATTTAGGATCTCAATCCCTTGTCTCATTACTGGGAATTCCCATCCCTCAACATTATCATCATCATGATTACTAAATCTGGGTATTCAAACCCTTGATTCATCAGTGAACACTGTTACCACTTATCAGGTAACTATTACCTCTAGGTCCTCAGACCAAGGTATACATGATACTTGTTATACAAGCATCTCACATGGCTCACAAGGCCCATTAAGTATCTTGTCACCTCTCACTAGGTAACAAATAATCACATGGCTCACAAGGCCATTACACATCTTGTCACCTCTCACTAGGCAACAACTTATTCACATGGCTCACAAGGCCATTGCACATCTTGTCACCTCTCACTAGGCAACAACTTATTCACATGGCTTACAAGGCCATTGTACATCTTGTCACCTCTCACTAGGCAACAACTTATTCACATGGCTCACAAGGCCATCACACATCTTGTCACCTCTTACTAGGCAACAACTTATAATACTTGTTATACAAGTATTTAACATGCCTTACAAGGCTTATGCAAGAAGAGAAATACATCCTTCCCTATTATTAGGGTTAGGGTTTCCCTTTATAGCCGAATAGGGTTTCCTTTTCATATTATTAATCCAAACCCTAATTCATTGCTCCACACATCTAGGAGCATACATTGATATCATAAGTATTCAGTCATACTTATTTATTCTCATCATTTATCATTAAATGATTATCAACATAAGGTATGAGTTTCTCTCTCATCCTGACTAGGATATTGATTACATCATACTTTATTAACTTGGCTTACCCCTTTTTCTCAAGGCCTGTTAGCCTACACTTATCAAAGTGCATTAATCTCATTACATCTCAATGTAACAATTGACATGACACACTTCATGTGTTACTCATTCATGTATATTGGATTTAAGGTGCATCAAGGTGTATCAACCTTAAGATGCTAGATGTGATATTTATCATGCCTTGGTGTATCACTTCCCTCATCTCTTTTAACTTACTTAAGTTCATCAACTTATCTTGTATTAGGGTATTTCCCATCCTAATACTTTATCCACTAGTTCATCACATTTATCATGTAGTGTATAGGCCATAAGTCACACATTTGAATTACCCAACTATCTTCAAGTGATATAGACTTATCTTAGGTTGAGGCATTGTTGATATAAGGTTGTCCATTATCAACCACTTTAGGTGTTTCACCTATCAAGGTATTAGCCACACCATTACTTGGTATTATACTTATCACTCCTAAGAGTGTCTTTCCCTCACCTTTACAAGGTGTCTCATGTTAGAGGTGTGCATATGTTCACCATATCGGGTTGTAGGTGTATAGACACCACCATATCAAGATAAAGGTATATGTATACCATACATATTGGGCTAAAGGTGTATGTATACCATCCATATCGGGCTAAATGTGTTTGTATGTGTTACCCTTGTCGTGCATGAGGTGTTAAGCCATCACCATGTCGTGCTTAAGGTGGAATCAATCACCATATCAGGTGGCTCACCATCTAGGGTTGGTCATGATGGGTTAGGGTTTGCCATATCGGGCTCAACCCAATATATTCATCTTATTTCCTCCTTCAAGGGTACCATACTATATTAAGGATGAGTAATAGGTTAAACAATTGATTAAACTTTTCTCAACCCATTACACAAGTCGATAGAAGTGAAGGGCACCAATCCATGTCGGGCTACACCATCCAATGTTGGGTTGCAACACCCATGTCGGGTTAGGGTTGGTTATGACGAGCACATGGTACATGTATGTGTCACCCATGGTGTTTAAGAGGTATCAAAACATTATCATGTCGGGCTAGACATCAACTAGGGTTGTGTATCAAACTACCATATCGTGCAATAACACTTACTATTCTTCACTCATATTAGGTTACCCAAATTAGGGTTTCATATCAACTTACAAGTATACATTTGACCTTGTATCATGCATGGATTATATACTTGACTACCTATCGTGCAAGAGGTGTATACTACACCCCCACATCATGCAAGAAGGTATACAATCATATCCATATCATTTTAGTGAAGTAGGTGCATCATCATATCGGGTTAGAGGTGCTTGCTTGTGTGCTTGCACCCGATATCACTTTTATAAAGTGATACCATAATCTTCAAGATCTAGACCTTAGTTATAACTGTTATAGTTCATGTCAACAGGTCTAAGAAACTACTATAACTCATAATTTCATTAACTATTTCAGGAAATTTCGGAATTAAAAGTAGATCATTAAATATAGCAATTTAGGTGATGAATAATAACATGGTCGAGTTCAAGTTATATAACCCACCTTAAGAACAACTTCAAAGCTCAAAGCTCCACATTCCTAAGGTTGAAAATGAATTATAAAAATTCAAAGGCTCGTTCACAACTCCTTCATATACAAGGAATCACCATGGATAAGCAATTGGTGAAGAAGAAAAGAAAGGAAGATCAAAACCCTAAAATCATGCTTCAATCCAAGGTTGAAGATGATCATGGCCTCACCTTAGGGTTAAGACTTGAGCTCCTTCTTTCTTCAGAACCTTTGCATGATACCTCACAACCCTTGTACAATATACCACCACGTGTGGCCGATATCCCTCTCACTTGGGGCCAAAAACACTTCACTATGGCTGATATCACCCTTCTTGGCCGATATGATCTTTCTATGGGCGATACCCAAGGCCCATGCATGATACCACATCACTCCTACACGATACAAGGATCCTATGCACGATACCTTTGGGTAGGAGGGTGGTAAGGGTCACAAAATTGCACTAAGGGATGAAACTAGGGGTATATATAGTTGTTGCTCATGAAGGAGTGTAAAAATGATGTGTCATCAATTTGAGCTAGTAGGTTCCACGTGTCCATGCATGGATGACACATGTACATGCATGCATAAGCATTTATCTTGTCATGAAAAAAGGTTTAGGATCATTTAGGGATAAGTTTTCATCCATTACATATCCTTTTGAATAAGATATATCAATTAATTCATCACTTTATTCACAACTCGTCACAACTTTACTAAGGAAGTTGTAACCCGACCCAACTCACCTCCTTGAGGTGCTTTGCACGATATGGCCTTTTCCAAGAGTTCACAAAGCGATATGAGTATTTTCCTATGGCTCCTTGGATGATAGACACTCATATATAAGCTTTTCAACTTGATACAACTCAAGTTAGTGTTTCATATTCAACCCCTTTTCTTGATCATTTTATCACCAAGAGTATCATCACTCATAATTGATTCAAACATGGTGTCTCATTCGTTATCTCTCCTCTAAACGATACATAGAGGAAGTAAGGATACTCTAGAGGTGGTAATTTTCATATCAACCCCACATTTTGGGTAATTACAATATGTACCAAAATTGGTGCACAAGGTACCAACATTGTTCAAACAAGTTCAAACTTGGAATTTGGGCTTTCCACCAGACACCGCCTTGCATATTTCTCTCTCTTATGATGCTAAAACATATAAGGTACATTAAACATGTGACATATTGCAATATAACCCCTCAACTTGGGTAAATTGCACTTTGGTCAAAAATAAAGGAACATTGCTCAAACAACATTCAATCAGGACCAAACTTGGAACATAAGTGTGTCACATGATAACAAAACACCTTAGAGGATTATATTAAAGTTATAAGGAACTTTATTATCCAAAACAAATAGGGTTACATCATAACCCATGTCAGGGTCCTTATAAGTTCACAACTAGGTTTTATGTTTAGTCTAAACAACAGAGATGTAAGCTGGAAGAGTTCTAAGGAAGAGACTGTTGCCTATTTGAAAATAGAGGCTGAATATATTGTTGCATCAAATGCAGCAATGGAGGCTGTATGGATTAAGAAGTTCATCTCTAAACTTGGGGTCGTTCCAAGCATTAGTGATGCAATTGAGCTATATTGTGACAACAATGGAGCCATTACAGAAGCTAAGGAACCCAGATCGCATCAGTGCTCAAAGCATATATAGAGGTGGTTCCATCTCATACGAGAGATCATACATCAAGGAGATGTAAAGATTTTCATAGTACCAACTGAGAACAATGTTGCAGATTCCTTGACAAAGGATCTTTCATAGAAGAAGCATGATGGACATGTTAGATCACTTGGAATAGGATTTGTGGGTGATTGGCTCTAAGTTCAAGTGGGAGTCTATTTGTATGTATGCTCAGACAACCAATCATATGTAGATTGTAATGGCATAATATGTAAATTATTTGATTAATAAATAAAGTAAAGATTGCAATTTATCTTGTTTAATTCAGTTATGAGATAATGGTGTAACATTACGAATGTCTAGAGAATGATATTACTCAATGAGTATTTCTTCAAGTACCTTGCTTGAACAATGAGATCATATATAGATGTTAAGAGTATATGCATTCTCATTATGTCCCTGATCAGTAGTTATTGTGGAAGGTAGATTGACAACAATAACTCATAAGATTATAATGTGAGTTGGTTGATGATAGAATCTCATTAGTCATGTATGGTGATATCAAACCAAGCACAAAGATACATGTTGGAGAACAGTGTATTAGACATGCCCACCATGAGACTGGCATATGGAAGACATTACCATGGCAGTCATATTCATCTCTCATAGTGTTGATGGTGATTGTGGTTCTTAAACCTAAAGTCACTACACTCATCACATGTCATTCAGTACGTTTTGACATCATCACATGTAATCCTGAATAAGGGTTATTTTAAAGGTGATGATTGGGTAACTGTGACACATGGGGACTGACTATGAGTGATGTAGATGGGATTTGTCTCTCCTAAAGGAGTGTGATATTCAAGGCCTTTTGAAAAAAAAATGTTGGAATCCATCGCTTTGTCATGGTTCACATCAACTATGGGAGTGGCAACATTTATTATTTGATAAAAAATTGAGGAGCGGAGCACCAATTTTGGCAGTGAGTGAAGAAAGAATCCAATTCCAGATCAATTGATCCTTTCACTTCCAGATGGTTAATTCTTTGGACACCGTAGGGATTCTGAAATCAGTCCTTGTCTGACAAATCTACCAAGGAAAGATGTCACAAATCAGATTCTGTAACCTACTACCCTCGGGCTACTTTCCTCAAGTCATTCGCTTCCATAGCTATAAAATGTGCTATTCAGAATTCCATTTTGATCTGCAAGCATAGGTAGAATGAACCCCTCTTTCCCATATACAACGACGGTTCAAAGTAAGATGAGTAGTTTATAGTCGACTCAATTGAACACTTTCCATTTTTGGTTATGATCAAATTAGAATGTAGTAATAGTATTTTAAGAAAATTTGGACTAGCTAGAAAAACTCTCTAATGTTGACCTCCGGTGGGACAAATTTGGAATCCGATAGAAAGAGTTGTCCATGGAGAATGTGTCAAACCCGACGAAAAGGAATATCTTTATCATGCCACCCCTTCTTTCTTATCATTGAAAGCCTTAGTAACTAAGAAAAGCATGGCCATGCACATGTGAGTCAATATGTGATATTGACCTTACATATATGTCATACAGTCTACTGTGGCTCAAGGAACAAGGTTGAATGTTGAAGAGGATCAATGCTCCATGCATAAAGTTCAATCTAGATATCAGTGGCAAAGGAACTATACAAACACTACAACACCATACATAGATTGTAGGTTGAAGTTGTTCTCCAACTTTCCATTTACTTAGATATTATTGATGTGTGACTAGGCACCACTCATTGCTTGAAATGTCATAAGTTGTTATAGACATTCACTGCCAACGTAATATGGGACCTATAGGATCACACACATAGGTCTTGACCTAGAATAGGAGTTTGATCTTAAATGACGACTGGATTGATTACTAAAAGTGTTTGAGTATTCAACTCAAGCAATAAATCAGCTGACTGATATGCCAACCGACCGACTCATGTGATGAGACGACCGTTTGGAGTGTCAAGTTGATTAGAAATTGAATTGGATGAGTTCTACATGAATCATGGCACCAATCGATCGGTTCACTGGGTGAACCAATCAAATCAGGTTGGGTGAGATGACCAGTTCACCTAGTGAACCAATCAGCTCAGTTGTTCCAACCAAAGGTTTTGGTGACTTTCCCCAATTAATGAAAAATGTTGATCATTTCACTTGCTCAATTTGATTGGTGCAAGGAATTGATGTTTAGCATTAATTGGAAAATAATTGCAAATTTCATATGCATTTGGGAAACAAGTGAAACTACTGATTCATAGGGTGAACCAATCGGCTCATACCAGTTTGGTTACAAACTGACCGATTTGACGCTCATAGGTTGTGAAAATTCAAGATCTTCCGATCTTTTCAACTCCCACACATATTGGGAGTCCATACCCTAACCCCTCCTATAGATAGTGGGGTATTGGGGGCTTCCCAGAGCACAACTCAATTGCTTCTTACAATTGTTTGCCTCTCTAGTTGTGTAACCAATAGAAATCTCGAGCAAGTCCTACCCACTAAAGGGAGGGATAGCAAGGGAGAAACAATTGTGGGAGACCAAGTTGGTGACTAGTACACCAACGGGATGAACAATTCCTTCCTGTCCATTCTAGTAGGATGAAAAGAGTTCTTGGCAGTCTGTGTGGACTTCCATAGAAGTGTGGAGGTTGGTGTCTGTTGCTAGGAGGACAACTTCAACCTACAATCCTTGGTGGAGGAAAGGAGGCACAAAAGACGAGTCCATGTGCAACTAGAGGATAGTTGTGCATCTACAACGATGAGGAGATGTCATTGGACTTGTTCCAGGACAAGGTATATCTTCAAAACCTTCCTTCCCATCTTATAGTTATTGATGAGATCTGTTGATTTCTGGGGAATATGGTAGCAAAAAAATTTGTATCCACTGCCTATTCTGTACCCATATTTCCCTACATTAATAAGTTCACATGCAAGTGGGTATCACATGTTCCATAGTTTTTTCATATGAATCGATCTAGTCTAGACTTACGAGTAGCGTGATGCCATGTCCAAATGCCATTAGTGGTAGGTATGCCATAGAGGTTGTATTGTGTAACGAAGTTCCTAAAAATAGCACTACGTAAGTGGTTTGAGTCCATGTAGATCTAATTATAACACTCCATGGAGCAGTAAGATTGAAATAACATCCAATCATCTAATGACATGTGTGTAGTTGAACAACAATATTGTGTAATTCATTTATGAACTGGATCTTATTGTGTCCATCAATACAATATACCCCAATAAAGAGCCAAATAAAGATGCCATCATAGTTATGAATGTTGATGAATATATTGTGGACTTTGATGTGGAAATTATAAACATCCATCAGATGGTTATTCCCCTCCTATAAGGATGCCCCCTGAAGCTCGTCGGTGGTGATTGCACCCATATGTTGATTAGTTGGTATCCTATGGATCTTAGTTTAAACTCACTTTGGTGAGTTTTTGACTCTTGGATAGTGATGAGGTGAATCTTATTTTGGTATATGTGTTGTATAATTGCACATATACTGGTGATGTTAGCATCCCCACAAACATTCCAAGAAATAAGATGCATGGTCAAAAACAAAATAGATGGATATTGCAAATATTAGAAGGCGTGAAAAAAATCAGCATATCCAAAAAATTATGATAACCACGTAGCTTGAAGTGGGTTCCTTTTGTTATTCCATCCATGAAATTTTGGAAGTTAAGGAGGAAGTTTTCAGTCTGGTCTAGGTTATCTAAGGTTCTTCCCAATTTATTGGAGAAAGTGGTGATCTCTTCTATGGAATCCAATGTGCAAGTTTGTTTATAAATTCCCATTCTATATTAAATACATTTGTGTCTCGCTCATGATGTGAATGAATGGACAAAAAAATAACACAATTAGGAGATAAATACATTCCTTATTGAGATCATCCATGGAAAAGAAGTTATGTTTCTTTTAGAATTGTACGGTGCAGATCATGACTCTGAATGTCTGCATCTCTTGTTGCAAAGTGTGGATGGTCGTAGTAATGATAGAGTTTTATGACAACTATACGTTCTTCATAATGGCGAGTTTAATCTTGTCCATGGCATTCAAGTTTAGGCATGGTGGTTCCACATGATTTTGTAGACAATGTGGGGGTATATAATGGTAGAGATGTAGTGGATGTGGTAGTGCCCAAGGTTTGTAGACTCTTAGTTGTGGGGTATGTCTGTTGTATGGTTTGTGTGACAAGGTAAGGTTGATTATGGGTGCATAATTTACTTCTAACTATTTTTTTGGGGTTGGCTGAAGTGTCTAGGTTGGTGGGTATGTGTCGAAAAAACCAGGATGTTTTATGTTTGTCGAGATCTTTAAAGAATGTAGGCTTAATGTTGGGATGTTTGTCTTGAAGATTGATGGTGTAAACCATGGAACCACATCGAATGTTAATGCGATTACAAAGGATGATTTCTTTGTGGATAGAGAAAACATAGTATGCTTTATCAAAATCAATCGGTTGGAGGGTCTCTAGGAAAATGAACCGCAAGGTGGCTCTGACAAAAATAACAAACTACTTGAAAATGGGTTCATCCTATAGGCGTGCAAGTATATCAGAGATGGATACCCATCTGAATCCACCTAAACTTGCAAGGTATGCACTAGTTTTGATTATTAGTAGTTTACTTGTGCTTTTGCATAGCCTTCCCCAAAAGGAAAAGTGATGATCAAACCTACCACCTGCTCATATTTTGAACCAGAAGGAAGAGAGTAGAGGAGATAGCATGGATAAAGGATTTTAGGTTTAGGAATGATGTAGCTAGGTAGAAGGGTATCTAGGGATCGAGTTACATAAATGCGCTCCTTGTTAGGGTAGGCTTGCATATTGATGAAGTTGAGGATGATATTTCATAAAGTGAGGATGTTGAGAAACCTCATACATGACATAAGTATATTAAGTGGAAAATCAATGGTGGAGGGGTATTTTAGTTGTTGTGCCATCTCATCACAGGGGAGAGAAGTAGTATGAACAAGAATGGTTGAAGGTGAGGTGTCAGTAGAGGATTGTTGTTCCATGTTTTGCATAGACTAAGGAGATATAAATGCTTGATGTTTGTGGGAGAAATGGATTGGTTCACTAAAGAAGTGAAACCACCACCTCTTTACTAATTACAATGGTAAACAAAATTCAATGAATAGTAGTGCACGTTAAAAACTTTGACTATATTCAATTTAATAAAGAGTACATAAATTTTTTCCCAAAAGGGAGAACATGTTTTATACAATAATGGGATCTAAGTAGAGGGAAACTTGACTACAACAATATGTCTCCAATAAAAATAACTTAACAAATAATCTCATGAGGGAAGGATGGACTCCTTTTCCTAGTCACAGGATGGTTCACCATGCTCCTGTTGCGCACTTTGATCCTAACCTGGGTGGTTGGGATCACCCAGCAAGAGGAGAGAAAATGTATGTGTCAAATAAAGAATAAGGACAATTATAAACTAAAGTAGGAAATAAAAAGATTCACTATGCTAAGAGAATCAAGAAAACGAGGCAAGTAAAACACATAAGAATTTATGCCAAGTTAAACAATAATAAGTTGCATGCATGATTTAATTTGACTACATTAAACTAATATAGGGCTGAGGCACCTATCGAACCTCAACCTCTGGATGAGGGAAAATTTACACATTCCCAAGCACCCACATATATATAAAGTGGGGAGAATTGCCACATTCCCCTAGGGAGAATTATCACGTTCCCCTGGGCACATGCCTAAAATTGTGGCTGGTTTGTAGAGATGTACACTACCTTATTTAATTAGCAAATTATATCAACATGCTAGAATAATCCAATGGCAAATTTAAGAATTAGAAATAACTTTGCAAGTGGGGTCCAAGACTCTTGAACATTTATAGAGAAATATCAAGAATAATTGAAAATAGACTCATGCCACATTGGGAAAATAGGTTTGGGTAAAAATATGCCCAACTTAGGGTTAGAATGCACATACCTCACTTGAGTTATCCTAGAGTTGACTTTTCCTCAATTATAGATGTTCAAGGTACTTTTGTCCTAGACATAAGTATTTAACACAAGAATTAGGGTTTGTAAATCATATTAGGTGAGAAACCCTAATCTTGGACCTTTTATGAAAACCATCGAATTGGGACTCAAAACTAGGACCAATCGATTACTTGTATTCTCCTAATTAAGAAAACATATTTATTTCTTAAATTTGGAGTTAAAATGAATTAGATATATATATTAAGGCATTTTATATAATTAAAGTGGTTTTTAAAATGAACATTGAAACATGGATGCAAATCTATACTCAGAAACCTTAAATTCGGATTCTACATGAAAAGTGCTTTCTGACGACTATTTATTCATATTTTCTTGATAAACCTACGAATTACTAGGAATTATTTAAAATTGACCAATCACATTTCAAGAAAAATCCACGACAGACTGCTTGGCTAAGTCAGCGGTCAAAGGACCCAGGGCCCGTGCTAACTTGGGCCAATTGGCTCTTCACAGCTAGTAAAGTGGGGGCCCATCCCATCGACTAGTGCTCAATGAAAACAAAGTGTAAAATGATGAGGTTACTCATACGAGATAAATCAATCGATTAATTTTAAGGGGGCAATTAAGTGATTTAGTGAAGAAAGAAATCACCTTTGCAAAACAACAATACGAGTGAAAACCCTAGACTACCCTTGCAATTTTGATCAATTGATTAATCATATAGGGTCACCATATTCACTTTGTGATTGGGTTTCTTCTGCTCCAGGACATGGCACTCGACGAGCAGCCTGGGGACAAGAATTTGACCCTTAGCTCAGGAAATCCATATGTTTGTGGAAGAACTAATGTTGATGGAGGCTCCCTCGCACTGACCCAAACCTACAAAGTCACAAATCAAGTTCTAGAGGGTACAGGGACTCAGGTTGTATCACCGGGAGAAGGAGAAATAGGGCAGAGTGACTCAGAGTCATCTGCGATGAAACTATGGATAATCACCATGAGAAAGCAATTGAATTCGAAGAGAGATGAGGTCCGGAGAGGTACTGTGGTGTAGAAGTGGCTATTACAAGTGAACATGTGAAACTGATCTATAGGATGCGGCGATACGAGCCAAACCAGGATGAAATCGCTATGCAGAAATGAAGTGTAAATGTCAAGGATGCTAACCGCTTGCTGAATTCAACCGAGGTGGTGTGGAGAGATGGGGCACAGCCGTTGTTGCTGGAGATGAAGAGCGAGTAGGTTAGGGACCCTCAAGGTAGTTGAGGAGAAATTTGAGGAGGAGGAGAGTTGTGTGTGGTCTGGGGATGCTCAACCTTGCCTTATATGGGTAAGAGGAGCTCTAGATATCTCTCTATGAATCAGTGGTGGAGAGATGAGTTACTACCCTAATGGGCATTTCATGTACAAGGCAAGAGAGAAGACGAGTTAACACTCACTGGAAACAATGGATCCTCGTGGATTGAATGGTAAAGGAAATTTGAGGAATGGTGGTCAGTTGAGAGAGAACGAGGTCGGAGATTGACCTGTCTATAAAACGGATGTTATCTCACGAACGAAACGGAGGTAGAGGATGACTTTAAGGTCGTTGGATCGGGTCAGTTTTTGGATGATCAAATATCGATCATTGGATGGCACACTGGAGATAATAAATCAAATGGGGTAATGTGTGACAGGAATGAATTCACAACTTTAGGGAAATCAATGCATTGAATGCAATTTGGTTTAAAACCATAATTATACTATAATCAATTCTTGTAAAATTGATTTGGAGGGTCATACATGGGTCAAATGACCTCAAATTTGAACCATAGGCTGATATTAATGCCTATATTAATTCTATGTAATTAGATTTTCGTTTTTTAAGATTAATGGACATTATCCACTATATTTTCCATTAATTTATGTTAATGCATTTTAAAAGGGTGAATTAATACAAGGCTATTTTCTTAGCAATTCCTTTAATAAATTTTTAGGTGGATATTATAATTTCATTCAAGTGTCATGTCCCACCTCCTATTCTTCCTTTTAATGCTTTAATAAAAAATTAGGAGGAGATAGAAGATAAGAGGGTGATTATCTCATTAAATAAACTCAATTTCACATTAATTCTTATTTATTATTCCAAAAAGCCACAAAGTATCTACATTAACATAATACACTCATTATCTATCATTAATGGTCATTTTACATAATTAGACTCTAATTAACACATAATTTTAGATATTTGTGCAAACGCCCATTCATTGTCATGAATGTGGGTAAATGTAGTTCAAGCCATCAAGTATAGTTCAAATTCAATATTGAGGCCAAAGAGGATAGAAAAAGATAGGAAAATTTACAGAAAAGTCCAAAAGGACAAGAAGGAAATGAAAGGATTGAAATTGGGTTAAATTGCAAAAGAATCTGAGATTCAGTATGTTACAGGTGCAATACATGAAATGTTAGGGGATTTTTTCTAAAGATATGTTGTCATCTATGTAAAGTGTAGGAGTGGGCTTGCCAACTTGGGATAGATGTGTTTGATGGTTTTATTCTCAGTAGAGGGGAACTCTTGGAGAGGAGTAGAATATTTATGGTATAGAGAATCTCTACTGGACACGAGATATTTGTATATGCATTCAAACTAGAATGTGGTTTGAGGTCGCTTGTTCATTGGCATAGGCATGAGGTGCTGAGCTGATTGGGTGTGAGGTGCCGAAATTTTTAAATTGAGTTATTTGTTGTTGTTGGATCATGTAGATAGATAATGTGTTGGGCGTGTGGAAGATATGTGCCCATCCCCCTTACATGTATAGCATGTCACTAGGTTTCTAGAATGACAGTGAGTGTGTCCATTCTCGAGTAATCTACAACAATGTAGATGTTTGTATGATAGTTTGTGCTTATGTTTAATAGTGTGACAGATATGCACATTATGAGGATGTTCATTGTTGATAATAGAGCTCATATCAATTTGACTATTAAGCGGAGGAAAATAGAAACAACCAAATTTAATGTCAATATATATATGATCACGAGTAGTTTTGTCTAGTGAGATAGAATGTGTAACATTGTTGTTGTACCTAAAACAACTATGCATCTCCTAGAAGCCCAGAGGATGAGATGGTGTCGCTAATGTAGTTGTGACATCTACATATGTCTCCATCTTTGATATGGTTTGTATATCCTTACCCTTTAATGTGGTGCCATTATGTTGTGTTGCATCTTCTAGCATTGTGTTACTCTGTTGTGATTCCATAGATGTGTCTATGGAATTGTGTGATTTGGCATTAGGGTCAGAGTAATGCTTGAGGATGTGGAGCAGAGTAATATTGTGAAAATATTTGAGCCACATGGTAATAACTTGGTGAGCTTTGGGTCGAAGGGAGACATGTCCTCCTAACAAATGTCTAATATGATGATCACCTCATACCAACCACAGACTGATCAGAGTCCTCCATGTTGACCCTCATGGAAGAGGATCTAGAAAACACTCTATCTATTATGGAGTTCAATCCATTTGAGTGTAAAATCACACCCAAGGTACCTTCATGCTTTGGGGATGTAGATGTGTATGACTTCCTTGCAATCAAGGGTGAACTCATGACATATTATGTTTTTGTCTAGAGGTTGTGTGGAAGTTGAGGGTCATTAATGAATGAGTGATGAAGCTAGGTAGGTGTCCTCCTTAGTGATGATCCTGATGCAGTTGTACATATGAGATTGTCTCCTAGAAGTAGTAAGTTCAAGTGTATGCTGACCATCTGTACTCATAATTGTTGCTTACATGTGCTAAAATGTTGTGTGAAAGAGTGATGTGTCTTCTTAGAATGTGCACCGATAGTGAGAAAGGTGTAAAATGTCATGAATCTTTGACAACAGTGAGGATTTGAAGCCTAGTGCAGCTGTAAAGAGGCCACATCATCTCCTTACTAAAATTTATAGGAAACACAAAACATCCACTTTTCCCAAAAAAATAGACCATGTGGAATGCATGTATAATATTCCAAGTAAATAAGCATGATCCAGATACATATGTATTGTCAATAGAAATAGAAAAAAAACTAAGTTATTACATTGCTTTTTGAACTTTTGTTCACTACACGAGTTTCTTTGAAAAGGAAAAGAACATAAAGAAACTAAAGGATGTAGCAATAAGCAGCCTAATCATCCTTGATAGAAAAACTTGAAACTACTACTCTTGAACTTGATCCTCTTAGTCTTGTTCAACACCTTGATCTAACCCTGGGTGGTTGAGAAAACACCTAGTAAAGGGAAAGAAAAATAGGGTATGTGTCAGAGAAAATGAACAAGAACAAAAGATAAGAAAACTATAAGTAAATAAGGGTAAAATTTCATCATAAGATGAAGATAGTCACAAGAATGAGGCATAAGTATATAGAGGCATGCCATAACAAAAATAGTAAAAAGGTTGCATGCATGATTAATATTGACTACCTAAACTATGTAGGGTTGAGGCACCTACCTAACCTCAAGCAATAGGTGAGGGAGAGTAACACATTCAAATCACCTACAAATATTCTATTTTGGGGAGAGTAACACAGTCTCCACGGTGAATTTACATATACCCTCTCTATGGGTGGTTGTACAAAAGTACTATTACATTAGTTCAATAGTCTAATAAAATCAACTTGCTAATAAATATGGCAGGTATAAGCATCAAGTAAAAGTAAGCATGGCAGTGGGGCACAAGACCCAAGAAATAAACATTAAAACTAATTTTGAGGCAAATAGCAAAGGAATTGTCAAAAAGGAAAATTAAGGTTTCATAGAAGCCTCATTAGGGAAACTAGGTTAAGTTACAAATCTTCCTGACTTAGGTGTAAGTAAAGAACATACCTTTTCTTAAGAGAACCAATTACTTCTTCTTCACTACTTTAATCGATTCCAAAACTTATTTTCCTATTTTCAATGTTTAAATATGAATTAGGCTTTACTCATGAGTAAAGGCAAGGGAACCCTAACTTTTAGACTTTACAAAACAACATCGATTTTGACTCTGAAATTATCACCTTTGACTTAGTTAGGTCTTTATGATTAAGAAAAGATATAATATTGTATATTTTAGAGTTATACATATTTATGTGTATTTTTTGTGATTTTTAGTCTTTTAATTCATTTTCTAAAAATCACTTTTGACAAAACTCAAAACCATCATTTGGAAATATTTTTATTAGAGAGATGAGATTTTTTAGGGTTTCGATCATATTTTATTTTTCATTTTGTACATAGGAATAATTAGTTATGATTTTATGAAAATCATCTAATAAGAGCATGCCACGTAGACAAAAGCGATCGCAAAGCACCAAAGCAAAAACAAAGATGGGACCTGCCTCACTGACTTGGCCCAATTACAGCCGACCAAGTTAGGAGTCAAAGGAGTGGCCTTGACTCGCCCAAAAGAAAAAGAAAAATTGGAAGAAAAGACATCTCTTCCCTTTGGTGGAAAATGAAGAGAAGAAGAAAATAAGAAGGACAAAAGAGACAAAGCACACGTGGGATTCATCCCCTTCGTCACGCCACCCCATGGACGATGAGAAGTAGCTCGCGATTTGGGTAAAATCACAGGAGTTGATCAAACTCAAAAACAAGCATACGAGAAGAACAATTAGACGATCACATACCTGATGATCCAGTCAATTGGGACCGAGATGTCAAGGATCTTGAACACGATCTGCCACAAGCACAGGGACAAAACTTGATCACTAGAAAACACCCACGATAGCACAAGGGAAATTTAGGGTATGGTTGAGTTGTAAGGGAACCCAACAAGCCTCAGGTAGGGATATTTATAGGTAAGGTTGTGTAGGGAGGCGAGTAGGTAGTTGCCCAAACTTGCTTGGAGAGCAAGGTTTGGGGCTTTCTTGAAATGTTGACAAAATACAAAAATATTAAAATTAGTTGATGTGAAATCAAATTTGGTAGCCATAGGAGAATAAATCATTCAATTTCATTTAGAAACGATCGAGAAATCTCAAATCAAAATCCCAATCCGAGTTGTCCTCTTTCCTGGCTAGTCACGAGCTAGGTGACAAGTTCCTAGCAGTTCGATCGATCAGGCGATCAATCTGGGCCATCCGCTGGCATGAAGAAAAGAAAAATAAAGGAAAATATCGTGTGACAAAATAATTGTAATCCTAAACCAATTAGGACTAAAGTGTGGATATATTAATTTCCCTTTTTCTCTCTCCTCGTTTGAAGGGGCAAACATGTTCCAAATTAAGTAAAATTGACACCAAGCCTAATTTTGATATGAGGAATCTGAATATATAATTAGTTTTGTCTTTTGGGAACTTTTAATGTGTTAAATAAATCAAAACTTATTTTCTCTTTCCTCCTTCATTAATGGTGATAATATTATCCAAATTCATTGAAACTTCACCCACAAGTCACATTATGTTCCTTGGATATGATTTTTCTATCAATTTTACATGTTGGGACTATTTGGTCTCTTATTTAATATATTGAAGGTTCTACACACTTTCTCTCTCCTAATTTCACTCTTTAATCAAATGTTCTCCAATTTGAGTGAAAATTCACTCAAAGGTATATTTTATAATGTCGAACACAAATTTGGAATCCATTGTTACTTTTCGAGTCATTAGAGACTTTATTTTGTATTTTAACTTATCTCCTATTTTCCCTTTTTCAATTAATTCAATTATAATTACCAATTTTCCAAAAGTTGTAAACCTAATCACCCAAGCAAACTTATACTCAAAGGAAATGAATTTGGCTTTAGAATTATCCTCTAAGTTCCACTTTTATAACTTTTGGACAATTAATCCTTATATTCACTCAATGGGAAAATAAATTCATTTATTGTCACATTATCTTCACTTTTAGGATTTTCTTTCTTTACAAAAGCCATATAAATTTCTAGATTGATTTTTGTTTTATCATTATCTCTCTTAAGTGGACATGTTGCAAATTAAAACCCATTAGTAAAATTTCACTGAGATATTTTTGCTTAACTCCTTACAAAGTAAAATATTGGGAACAAATGTACGCCAAACCTTAATAATTTCCACTAATTCAACATCAAGGACATAAAGGAAAGAAAAGCTTAGAAAAAGGCATACACTAATATTATACATGAATTTCAGTTCATTACAACACTCCACCCATTAAAAAGGATTTCTTCCCTAAAATCTCATACAAAAAGGGAAGGGTGAGTACGTAACATATCATCTCTAAGCTCCCAAGTGGTTTCTTTCAAACCATGATACTTTCATAAAACCTTCACCAACTCAATCTCCTTATTCTTCAATTTCTTAATTCGGGAGTCAAGGATCTTCACAGGTAGCTCTTCATAAGTCATATTCTCTTGATTCTCCAGAGGTTCAATAGAGAGTATATGAGAAGGGTCCTTCACATATTTTCTCAGCACAGAGACATGAAACACATTATGGATCTTTTCATAGGCAGGAGGAAGAGCTAAATGGTATGCATAATCTCCAACCTTATCTCAAATCCCAAATGGTCCAACATAATGGGGACTAAGCTTGCCTTTAACTTTAGATCTTGTAATAGAACGTATAGGCCTAATCTTTAATAAGACATAGTCACCTACTAAGAAACTCACGTCAAACCTTTTCTTATCAGCATACATCTTTTCTTGATCTTAAGAAGCTTTCATTTGCTTCTTGATCAACTGAACCTTATCTATCATCATTTGCATATCATCATACTTCACTAGAGAACGTTCCCTCACATCATCCTAGTGTAACGGAGAACGACAAGGTCTTCCATACAAAGCTTCATATGATGGCATACCAATACTAGCTTGGTAGTTATTATTATAAGAAAACTCTGCTAATGTAAGAAACTTATCCAATACATCTCCCCAATCCATAAAACAAGCAAAAAGAAGATCTTCTAAAATTTACATTGTCCTTTCTGATTGACTATCAGTTTGAGGATGATAGGTCGTACTGAAACGCAAGTCAGTACCCATATCTGCTTGAATCTGACTCCACAAGCGAGAGGTGAACTTTGGATCACGATCAAACACTATCACTTTAGGAACTCCATGCAGATGAATGATTCAATCCACGTACAATTGAGCCACCTCATCAACCTTGTAAGTGTATTTCCATTCTGGAATCTTAAGGGGGTGCAGAAGACCACCAGGTCATTGATGCTCTATCTTGACTTATTGACAAGTCAAACACTTCACGACAAATAGAGCGATATCCTTCTTCACGTTATTCCACCAAAAACTTTGTTGCAGGTCTTTGTACATTTTGGTAGTACCAGGGTGTATGGTGTACTTAGACCCATGGGATTCACTCCAAACCTTCTATCCCAGGTTCTCAAATTCAAGTATCCAAAACCTTTTTTGAAAATGTACAACTCCATCAACTCCAACTGAAAAGTCAGACTATGGCTTCTCAGCTAAGGCTTTCATCTCTTCAAGCTTGAACTTTCAAGCTGTGTGACAACAATGTCTAAGATCCAAGAAGGTTGAATGGACAAACTAGCCATGTGAACACACAACTTCTTAGCATCTTCATCATCATTACGCTACAGTTGCCAACAAGAAACAAACTCTAGGTTCATGGAAGCACAAACCACATTCTTTTTCTAACTCAAAGCATTGTCGACTACATTCGCTGTACCAAGATGATAGGTGATGGTAAAGTTGTAGTCTTTGAGATACTCCATCCATCTACACTGCCTCAGATTCAGATCATTCTGAGTCAACAAATACCTCAAAATTTTGTGATCTGAGAAAACTTCAAACTTTACTCCATACAGGTAGTGTCACCAGATCTTTAAAGCATGCACGATAGCTGCTAGCTCTAAGTCATGTATAGACCAGTTCTCTTCATTAGGTTTCAAGTGGCGTGAAGCATAGGTGATCACTCGATCTTCTTGCATCAAGAAACACCCCAATCCTTGCTTAGAAGCATCAGTGAAGATAATGTAGGGTTTGCCTTCGACAGGTAGAGCAAGAACAGGGGTAGATGTCAAGCAACTATTTAGCTTCTGAAAACTGTCCTCACATTCAGGTGTCCGTACAAACTTGACTTCTTTTCTTGTCAACTTTGTTAGAGGAAGAGCCAAATTGAAAAAACTCTTGATAAACCTCTGATAGTAATCTGCTAAACTGAGGAAACTATGGTTCTCATATAGGGTCTTCAAAGCTTTCCACTTGGTCACAACTTCTACCTTTGTAAGATCAACAACAATATGCCCAGAAGAAATCACATGACCCAAGCACATCATTTCTTTAATCCAGAATTCACACTTTGAGAATTTAGCATATAATTGATTCTCTCTCAGTGTGTTCAGAATGATCCGCAGATGTTCACGATGTTGTTCTTTAGATTCAGAGTAGACCAACACATTGTCAATGAACACCACCACGAACTGATTGAGGTAAGGATGAAACATTCAATTCATTAAGTCCATGAAAGTAGCAGTGACATTAGTCAAACCGAAAGGCATGACCAAGAACTCCTAATGCCCATAACGTGTTCTAAAAGTTGTCTTTGGAACATCCTCATTCTTTACACTCATTTGGTAGTAGTCACTATGCAGATCCATCTTTGAAAACACAATGGCTGACTTCAGCTGGTCAAATAGATCATCGTTGCATGGAAAGGATAATTATTCTTTATCGTCACTTGATTAAGCATATGATAATCCATGCACATACACAACAAACCATCATTCTTCTTCATGAACAGGACATGGGCTCCCCAAGGTGAAATACTAGGGCATACAAAACCCATGTTGAGAAGCTCCTGAAGCTTCTTCTTAATCTCAACGAGTTCTGCAAGGGCCAAGCGGTAAGGAGGATTCGATATGGGAGAAATTCTTGGTGCGAGCTCGATGGAGAACTCCACCTCATGATTTGAGGGAAAACCAAGCAACTCCTCACGATTAACATCGGGAACGTCCTTCACCACATCTATGTGATCGAGAGCAGGAGGTGCATCATCAAGGATGATAGAGGCTAAGAAAGATCTACACCCTTACGAGACAAGCTTTTCGTCTTTGATGGAGGATATGACAAACTGCCAATCCTCTCACTTCCTACCCTTCACACACATCCTTCCCACAACAGGATGTAACAAACTAACTTTTGATACCTCACAAAACAAAATAGCTTTGTGCCTCTTCAATCAATCCATCCCCAGGATGACATCAAAGGTGGTCATGTCAAGCAAGATGAAATCCGAGGGAAACATTATGCCAGAGATACAGAGGTCCATGGTCAGGAGTTTAAGATAAGAAGAGCGTATCCTACCAATAGGGGTTTTAACATCTAAAACTTGATCCATATATTCTGATTCTATCTCTAACATGGAAGCAAACTCAGACGATATGAATGTATTCGATGAACCAAAATTGAAGAGGGCTTTAACTGGGTACATATTAAGATGTAAGGTACCTTCGATGACTTCATTATCTCCTTGAGCTTCCTCAACATTAAGGGCAAACACCCTACCATTCCGCCTTTCCACAAGTGGCTATCAGCCTTGCCAGTTCTGATTGTTGTTTCTCAGAGGCGGATTCTGTCACTGTTGTGGCTATTGAGCAGGCTACTGAGTTGGAGCTGCTCCTCGCCCAAGCTTAGGGTAGTTTAGTCAAATGTGTCCAGCTTGACCGCACTCATGGTAGATAGGTGTAGGTTGATCATCTCTACAGGGTTGACCATTGCCAGTAGGGTACCTTCCCGGCGGGTGCGAATGCGAGCAACGGTTACACTTGTCATGACCTTGATTTCCACCAACATTCTTCCTCTTGTTGTTGTTTTTATGACCAGAAGACTCAAACCCGGGGTACGACTCGATCACCAAAGCCTTATCCACCATTTGTTGAAAGGTCAACGACAACTGGGGAACAAGGTTGCGTCCTGCGTTATAGCTTAAACCCTCGAGAAATAGGGTTGATATCCTTTCAGCACCTAGGTCCACCGTGTAGCGTTCGAGGAGAAGGAAATGTTGCACGTACTCAGAGACACTCAAGCTTCCTTGACGCAAACTATAAAACTATACTTCCTTCCTCTTCAGGTATGCAGGGTAGATATACTTCTTACAAAATAACTTGAGGAACTATTCCCAAGACATGCTTGAAGTATCCCGAGTATGACACATACACGTCCACCACACTCGTACCAGCCCATCCAACATATATGTCACAAAGAGAACCTTATGGTAAGGAGTACATGCCATGCCCTCAAAGGTACACTCTAGAGCCAAAACCCAGTCATCAGCTTTATCCACCATGTTTGGCTTACTCTCACCTTTGAAGTACGGTGGTTGCATCTTGATCAAGTTCGTAAGGGTGAACTCCTTCATCTTGGTTGCAGCAGCTGCAGCGTTGAAAAGTTGTCCCACCAAGGTAGTTGAGAGCAGCTGGTGCAACATGGTCAGCTCTTACTCAGGGGTCAGAAGAGGGGTGCCAACATGGGAAGTAGGGACTGTCCCAGTGTTGGAGGGAGTCATCGGAGTATCAGTGTTGTCGGAGGTGGCTCCAGAAGAAGAGTTGTTCATGTTTCCAAACAAATCTCCCTTCCTAAAAGATAAGGGTATGATATAAGATAATAGGAGTAGGTAACAAAAATAGCTAAGGCTACTATTGCCTCTGAGAATACTATTTCAGGCATTCGGTATCAGTGCAGGCTAGGCTGGTATCATATGGATCTAGGAGTCCCCATAAACCAAGCTAGTCACACGAAGAAAAATATTGCCAGCCCCCAGACCTTGATCCATTCTAGACACCCTTGCTATCAACTTATGCCCTAGTAGTTGCCCAACAAGCTCTGATACCATGCTGTAAAGAGGCGATATCACCTCCTTACAAAAAATTTAAAAGAAATACAAAACATCCACTTTTTCCAAGAAAAATAGACCATGTGGAATGCATGTATAATATTCCAAGTAAATAAGCATGATCTAAATACATATGTAATGTCAATAGAAGCGGAAAGAAACTTAGTTACTTCATTTCTTTTTGAACTCTTATTCACTACATGAGTTTCTTCAAAAAGGAAAAGAACAAAAAGAAACTAAAGGATCTAGCAGTAAGAAACCTAATCATCCTTGATAGCAAAACTTGAATCTACTACTCCTAAACTTATTCCTCTTTATCTTGTTCAACACCTTCATCTAACCATGGGTGGTTGGGAAAACACCCAACAAAAGGGAAAGAAAAACAAGGCATGTGTAAGAGAAAATGAAAAAAGAACAAAAGATAATAAAACTATAAGGATATAAGGCTAAAATTTCATCATAAGATGAAGATAGTCAAAAGAATGAGGAATAAGTATATAGAGGCTTTCCATAACAAAAATAGTAAAAAGGTTGCATGCATGATTAATACTAACTACCTAAACTATGTAGGGTTGATGCACCTACCTAACCTCAGCTGATAGTTGAGGGAGAGTAACACATTCCAATCACCTATAAATATTCTATATTGGGGAGAGTAACTCATTCCCCAGGGCAAATTTACACATGCCCTCTCTATGGGTGGTTGTACAAAAGTACCACTACAATAGTTCAAAAGTTTAATAAAATCAACATGCTAAGAAATATTGCAATATAATCATTAAGTAAAAGTAAGCATGGCAGTGGGGTACAAGACCCAAGAAATAAACATTAAAATTGATTTTGAGGTAAATAGTAAAGGAATTGTCAAAAAGGAAAATTAGGGTTCCATAGAAGCCTCATTAGGGAAAATAGGTAAAGTTACAAATCTTCCCAACTTAGGTGTAATGAAAGCACATATCTTTTCATAAGAGATCCAATAACTTCTTCTTCACTACTTTAATCGATTCCAAAGCTTATTTTCATATTTTGAATGTTTAAACATGAATTAGGGTTTACTCATGAGTAAATGCAAGGGAACACTAACTTTTGGATTTTACAAACACAACCTTGATTTTGATTTGGAAACTATCACCTTTGACTTAGTTAGGTTTTTCTGATTAAGAAAACATATAGTATTGTATATTTTGGAGTTATATATATTTAGGTATATTTTTGGTGATTTTTAGTCTTTTCATTCATTTTTCTAAAAACCACTTTCGATAAAACTTGAAATCATCATTTGGAACTATTTTAATTAGAAAGATGAGATATTTTTTATTCAAAACATATTTTATTTTTAATTTTGGACATAGGAACAATTAGTTATGATTTTATGAAAATCAGCCAATAAGAGCATGCCACGTAGATAAAAGTGATCAAAAAGCACCAAAGCAAAAGCAAAGAGGGGAGCTGCCTCACTGACTTGGCCCAATCAGAGCCGACCATGTCAGGAGTTAAAGGCACAGTCTTGAATCACCCCAAAGCAAAACAAAAACTGGGCGAAAAGACATATTTGCCCTTGGGTGGAAAATGAAGAGACGAAGAAAACAAGAAGGATGAAGAGACAAAGCACACAAGGGATTCAACCCTTCATTACGCCACCTCATGGCCGATGAGAAGCAGCTCACAATTTGGGCAAAATCGCATGAGTCGATCAAACTCAAAAATAAGCATACAAGAAGAACAAGTAGACGATCACAAACCTAATGAGCCAATCAATTGGGACTGAGATGCCAAGGATCTCAAACACGATCCGCCGCAAGCATAGGGACAAAACTTGATCACCGATGAACACCCACGAGAGAATAAGGGAAATTGAGGGTATGGTTGAGTTGCAAGGGAAACCAACAAGCCTCGGGTAGGGATATTTATAGGTAAGGTTGTATAGGGAGGCGAGTAGGTAGTTGCCCAAACTTTCTTAGAAAGAAAGGTTTGGGGCTTTCTCAAAACGTTGACAAAACACCAAAATATTAGGATCAATTCAAGCAGAATCAAATTTGAAAACCATAGGAGAAGAAATCTGTTATGACCCACTCTGAATTAACTAGTAAGCACATCGATTAGTACATCATTATGATGATTTAAGTTAAATTAAGTATACATATGCAATTAGTACTTTGATCATGTGTTACTAATTAATTTGGATGATTTCATGCTTTGAGGGTGTAGAGGACCTCGTGCTTGAAACGTTACAAGAGAAATCACCTCAATCGGACATCCGAGGTGAAAGTTATAACATTCTTAAGAACTAGGGTTTGGTTTTTGCAATTTTCCCAATAATATATCCATTTATTTGGGTCGGCTACCCCTCTTCTCCTTTATTTGTTCCCGATAGAACAGGAAAACGCAGAGCGGCGCTCAACGCCCGATCAACAACTGAAAGGGGGGGATCGATGGGGCGATTTGGGCG
Source organism: Alisma plantago-aquatica (assembly GCA_963693085.1). NCBI lineage: Eukaryota > Viridiplantae > Streptophyta > Magnoliopsida > Alismatales > Alismataceae > Alisma > Alisma plantago-aquatica. The sequence goes on from OY856409.1 coordinate 921,923,604, forward strand.
CCCATAGCTTCGATCTAGTTGGTCGAGCTCCAGGCGGCCTCCGTCCTCCCTTTCCCTTCTTCACCCTTCCCCTTCCGCGCCCTAACACAGCTGTCCAGCTACGGCGTTGGCCCACAGCTGCAGCAGCAGCTTCACCATCCATGAAGAAGGAGGAAGAACAATTGATTTTTGGGCTTGTTTGCTTTGGTTCAACATCGCCCAGCCTCCGCCGTCATCTCCTTCTTCTTCTCTTCCATTACCTCTCCTTCTCCACGCCCTAGCGGCGCCCAAGCAGCAAGGGATGGCGCCCATAAAAGCAGCGGCTAGCTGCAGTTGCAGCTGCGGCGCCAGCAACTAGGAGCCTGATTGGCGCGAGCAGCAGCCCCAAATGGCCGCCCCGATTCCATCATTGTAGTCCCTGCTCGGATTCATAGCCGACAGATACAACAGCCCTAGCAATTTTCTCTTCCACCTGTACGTGGGGTGAAGAGTTGCGGAAGTAGGTTCGGCCAGGGGCCATCTAGGGCGCAAGCTAGCACCTGAAATCGACGCCAACGAGTTCATCCTGAGGTCCAGATCTAGGGTCTGTAGCCTAGCCGTGAGCAGCAACACCCCAGCCAAAGTTCTACTTCTACCTGGTATATGTGCGTGCACAGTTCGTTTGCAACAGGTTCAAATTGGGCGATTCCAAGGTTGAAGACAACCTCTGGACACATTTCTAGATGGATCTGGGCGATTCGAATTATGTGAGTAGTAGTTCATTCAGAAATCATTATTTAACTCAAATTAAATGCTTAATTGCTTCTGTATCAGTTGGTATAACTTCTAAAACAGTGTAATACATACAATAGAGTATGTTAGATTCATTGGAACTTGAAATACGTAATATGCTTAATGAAAATGATGAAATTTCCTGTTTTATGGTTGCAATGTATTTGTTGATTTAAAAATGGATATTTAGCATGGAAACTGGATAAATGATACTGAATCATGTTTAAGGATGACAAATGTTATATATGTGTTTCAAGAAATGTTCAGAATGTATGGAATGTGATATTCTTGTTTTAAATGGTTATATGTTAATCAGTTAATAGACTTAGGTGCCCCAACACCGTAGAACCCCATTGCGCGGTCTGTACCTTTGGGGTGAAATGACCGATCTAGCCCTGAGTCTAGATGGTCGGCGACCAGTGTTCAACAATAATCCGTGCGTGTGTCACGGTGGCACTGGAGTAATATAGGGGTTATTCAACAATAATCCGTGTGTGTGTCACGGTGGTAACCCAGACCCTCCGAATGTGCACTACAGGTTGCGGGAGGAGTCTAGAGCACTCAGAGTTAGTGCAGTGAGGCCCTTGAGTGCCTAGGAACTGCAGTGAGACCCTTGAGAGCCTGAGAGTGCTGTGAGGCCCTTGAGTGCCTGAGGCCCTTGAGAGCCTGAGAATCCTGTGCAGACCAGGACGGGAAGTCAGACTTAGCATTTCCCGGGTGTGTCGCTAAGTCTTGTACGGTGGGATCGTAGTTCGCTACAGATCTTCATATGTAGAGTGCGCTGCATATGTTTGGGGCATAATAATATAAATATGTAATCATATAGGATCACAGTAACTTAATATATCCGAACTTTTGTGCCAATTCATTATATCTATTTATTGGTTTAAATTATCTGTTGTTGCATAGAAATGCGATTATATTCTGTAATCTGCTATGTCATTAGAACTGCCCTGCTTGTATTGTATTTATGTTTATTTCAATTTTATAAACCTGATGAGTTGTTTAGTGATAGCTAAATGAAATGCTATTCACTGAGCGAGTAGGCTCATACCTCTACTCAAAACATTTTCAGGTCATCATCAGCAGCAGGAAATCTGAAGGATCCTTTCATCCTAACGCTTTAGTAGTTAGAGGTCTCTTAGTCCTTTCCCCTCGATCTTTGGGACATGGTGTGGGGGTGAGAGAGAAGGTGTATAAAGATGTAATTAGCTGTTATGCTTTATTTTATGTCGAGCAATGTAATATGCTGTAGTCTCTGTTTATATTGCTAGTCAGTTTTAAATAAAAATGCTTTCGCAGTTTGTTTAGATTTAGTTTACAACATAAATCAGATTATCTTTTTAATGTCTTTAAAATGTTTTAAAAAGCTTTGAGTGGTTTGGCTTGTATGTAATCCTTCCGTCGCGCCCTAATCTCGTGATTTGTGGGTAATGCGCGATTAGGGTGTGACATCTTGGTATCAGAGCATAGGTTGAGTATGTGAATACTCTAAGTCAAGGTCAGGGGACGATAAGAGACCAATAGGATTAAGGTTTAAGATTTTTTCTTCTGTCTGTAATTTTCTAACAGGAAGTGTTCTGTTATACTATTATAGATGGCAGGAAAAGGATGTGGTCACGAGAACCAAGTAAAGAGTTTAAGTTGAGTCGTTAAGAATCATTAAGGTCAAAAGATAAAGTTATAAGTGAGACGAATAATAAATGATGAGTTTTAGCTCTGGAAGGTCTGAGTGTTTAGAAACCCTGGCCAGGTGTCTGAATACTTAGATTGACCAGTATCAAGCTACTCTGTCTGTTCTTTTCTGGATGCCCTGGCCAGGTATGCAGAGGAAGGATGGGCTAGAGAGAAACCATAGAAATCTTAGGGTTATGAGATAAGAAATTAATGTAGGAATAAGAGATTACATATAGGATGCGATATAACTCTTACTTGATTTTGCTTATTTGATATAAAGATCACTAGAAATGCTCTTATATGCATGAAATTAAATTTTTTAGCTTGTAAATATGGTTCTTTTATATAGTTGTGTCATGAAGTGAAAAGTTTAATGTTTGTTTTCTTTGTATTAAAGTAGACCCGAAATTATGTTTAATTGAGTTTGCCCTAAGTGGATATTCTTTCCACATGTTTAAGATTAATAGGAGTTGGTTAATCCTGAGTAGCTCTTGGCTTCAGGACTACAGGTTCGGCCTGGTCCGGCTGGCAGGATGCGTTACTGAGATCTAATAACTCCTATTAACAGTATAATAAGAGTAGACTCTGGATAATTTAAACTCACATCATAGTAAGAATGTACATACACTAAGATGTTGAGATATAAGAGAAAGATTAGAACAACTAAGAATTAGTTGGAACTGATATCAGAAACCCAACATTGGGACCTCATATGAGCAATCCTTAATTAGAAATAAAGGAACACAATAAGGGTCAGATTAAATTTAATGATTAGGTGAGAAATACCCTTAATGATACTAATTAATAATGCATAACAAATGCATGGATCAAATACATGATTAGTAAACCCTAGTTGAGGGTGTATCATCGCGATTGTTTACAGGAAACTTTATAAGTTATGCTTTAAACTAAGATAAGTCCATATCTTGTGAGATAGCTGGACAATTCTAATGTGTGGCCTATACATTATATGCTAAGGGTGTGTATTCTGTGATGGAATGCATTAAGAGGGGAAATACCTTAATACAAGATAAAGTTGATTAACTCAAGAGGGTCTGAATTAATGAGAAATGGGGAACCCTAACCCTAATTTGGGAAAAAGGGAATAATAAGCCCTGTTTGATAGTGAACCCTAATTCCTGGTCAAGGAATGATGGTATTACTATTGTATCACATGATGTGATGAATATCTTGTATGACTGTTATCATGCCTAATAACCATGCAGGTATGATGAGATGATGAATATAGCCAAGTTGGGCTGTGACATTTATATAATAAATGATTGATTTGCTTTTTGTGTGTTGATGTTGTTGTTGCTTGATAGAAGTAATAATGTGTACGGATTTTATGAACCATGTGAATAAGTTGTTGCCTAGTGAGAGGTGACAAGATATGAATGGCCCTGTGAGCCATGTGTGATGCTTGGGTAACAAGTATCATGTTTATTTGTAGCATTTGTGTTAATAAGTTATGCTAGAGAACTTGGTTGATGTTACATTTCTGTTATATATCTATAGTTCATTGATGATTATTCATATCAGTTGTATTCATTACAAGTAGATGGATGAACTTAGGAGATCTAAAGTTTGATTTCAAACTAAGGAAGCAAAGTCACACCACAATAATGCTATGTTACTGATAAGGACCAAACCCTAGAATGTTTAGAATTGTAGTAGTTCAAGGAATATCATTAGTGATTTGACCTTGAATACTAGCATCTTTATAAAACAAAATTATGAGATTTGCACTATGAAAGGTAAGCTAGTATTAATAAAATCTAGGGTTTAAAGGTAGATAAACAATATGAAAATGACTTAGAGAAAAGAGTAAGACATAAACTTGAAATGTAACAATAAGAGAGTAGCATAGAAAGCGGAGTATTATCCGATATATGATCTGAAGATAGTTGATGTAGTTCATATTTTTAAGACATGGCGTCACTATCTTTATGATGTGACAATAGATTACCACCTTGGTAAAGAGAATGTGGTGAATGATGCTTTCAGCAGAAAGTCAAGTTCAACAGTTAATGCATTCTCTATGACAGGTTTCAATAGAGACCTGTTAGTAGAAATGTGGGAGATTAAACTTAGACTTAGAGGTGACAGCACAGAGTGGTTTGATTGCACAGATGCAAGTCAAGCCTACTTCTTATGATCAGATCAAGGAACTACTATAGGGTGATAGTGAGTTAAACCAGACCATGCATGACATGTTGTGTGTACCTCGAGATAGTGTATTGAAAGAAAAGATTCTTATGGAAGTGCATGTATTGATGTACGCTATGCTTTCAGGAAACACTAAGATGTATATGAATCTCAAGTAGTTGAAACGGATGGTCAGATATGCAGAAGGGTGTAGCTGAGTATGTGGTTAAAAGTAGTGTGTACCAGTAGGTTAAGGCTGAACCCTAGAAATCTATAGCTACCTTGTAATCTTTTTCTATGCCTGAATGGGAATGGGAATTTATCACAATGGATTTTGTGGTAAGATTACCCAGGACACCTAGAGGTTGTGATTTGATATGAATGATTGTGGATAGACTAATTTAGTCTGCTCGCTTTCTTCATATTAAGTCAACCTTTAACGTCTCGAAACTTGACTAAGATATACATGGATGAAATAGTTAGATTGCCTGGTAATCCAGTTTCAATCATATCATATTGAGATTCTAAGTTCACATTTAGGATTGTAGAAACAGTTGCATCGTGCTTCGGGCACAAAGTTAAGATTCAATATAACCTTTTCAACCGCAGACGGATGGCCAGTCTGAGAGAACCATTCAGACTCTTGAGGACATGCTGAGAGCATGTGTTTTGCTTTTCAGTGGAAGTAGGGATGAACATTTAAGTCTTATAGAGTTTGCTTAGTGTGAATGTTGAGTTTAGAAATACACAACTGATAATGGTACGGTTTGGGTATAAACCCAGACAATACAGATTTAGTAAACCATTAGATGCATGATTTCAAGATAGTAAGATAGCATTAAAATATGTAAATAAACCTAATTGCATGCTTCCTGTTATGTTAATGTGTATGACTTAAAATTTACATGAATTGACACGTTTCTCTGAGATATTTTTAGAAATTCTCAAGTACTATTAAATAATTGTGTTATGATACGTAAATAACTCTTAATTGAGTTATGTGATGCATAAACTAGGAATTTGGTTAATATGCACGTTCTTCGAGAAATTTCAGATAATTGAAAAATAGTACATATGGTTTCTTATAGGTGAAGTAAATTATTCTTATTGGTGTAATAAGATGTTCAATTACATGAATTCAGTATGTATGTTCTAAAATTGATTTGAGTTTGGGATATTTATGAATTTTTAAATCTGCCTGCATGCATGATATAAAGATTACTCAGTAATTACAATGATTGTGAATATACTTCTCTGCCAGTTCTAGAATGATACCGTAGTGTGATTTGAACTGCAATCAAACAGACGAGATAACGGAAACCCTAAGAGTAGGGTGTTGCCATGTGACTAGTGAATGAGATAACCCTAAGAGTAGGGTGTTGGCATGTGATGAATGAATAAGGCAAAAGAAACCCTAAGGATAGGGTGTTCAATGAATCAAGTATTTTGACATCAATTTTCAGTATGAGATGTAGTGATGTTTAACAGTTAAATTGCATGATTTTATTTTAGTACCAAATTGACATGCATTCTGTTTATTTAAGAATTTTAGTTTGTCTGCATGTATAGTATGATAATTCCTCAGTAATTATCATAAATGGAGATACTGTTATAACAGTTCTACAAAGACAATGTTTTGTGGTTTGGTCTGGAGTCAGATCAGATGTGTCCTATGTTGAGGGACTAATGCAGATAGTTGATCAGAGGATCAAGAAACTCAAAAATCATGAGAAACCCTTAGAGAAGGTTTTGTGGGAAAAAAAACTATAACCTAGAGGGAGCCACATGAGAAGTTTTGGGTTTGATGTGCGTAACAAGTTTCCTTTTCTCTTTTAGGAATTTCGGGACGAAATTCTTATAAGGGAGGGAGATTGTTATGACCCACTTTGAATTAACTAGTAAGCACATTGATTAGTACATCATTATGATGATATA